>OX459051.1:15933489-17133489 GCA_949775005.1 Orthosia gothica | reverse complement strand
TACACCATCAATCAGTGGAGTAATCGTCAGACAACGTTTGTATGGAAGAATTATCGACTAGGTCAACCTTAATCCGGCGAAAGTCAGGTTGGGTGAATTTCACCCAAGGCAATTTATTTTGGTCGATAAGTTTATTTTTGTGGCGCTAATTATAACTTTGTGATCTTCAGTAGCTGCGCGGGTGATTGTAAGGAAGCTACGAGTGATAGAATTTGGTTATCCATTGCTCGGCGAGCTACTTAGATGACGTCAAAGTGGCCGGCGGATGAGTTTTACCCACCCAGAGCTTGATGTTACTAAATATAGATTTAACCTAACGCTCGCTGGGTTAAAATTCACGTTGTGAAATAGGAGTGGAGCCACGAGAAAAAGCTAGTTAGTAATCTGTTTTAGGTAATAAGCTACTAAAAATACACATTTAAATAATATGTAGGTAAGTAATAGGTACTGTTGATACCAGTTTTGAAATACCAAGTAGGTAATTAAGGTGATTTAATAGTCTGGTTTGTTAAATTAATTATATAAATGTAGGTATCGTTTTCCCCAACCAGGTGTTTATCTGCTAACAGGAAAAAGAAATCACTTAAATATAAATTAAATAAGGAAATCAGTCTTCACAAGAGGACCGCGATATCAATTAACATTCTCAGATATTAAGGTAATTAACACACATAATTTACGTGTTTATAAATCCCAGAATTGCTTAAATAAAATTAATGCAACGAGCTAAAGTTTTGGTATAGATTGGAACACAACGCTGTGGTATGCCGTGGCAGACACGTCATAATCGTATAAAAATGGAATTGTCATACACGGATCCTTCATTTTCTATGAAGATCTGTGGGAGTTTACACCCTGTGTAACGTTACGTATAGCGCCGGAGAGCTATACGTAACGAGTCACACAGCCAGCCAGTACCCACGGCATCTACGGGAGTATCTTGACCACCAGCATGCAAAGACGCGCATTCCCTTCAGCTTCTGTCATCACCCTCAACCACATCAGCATCGCTCCGACTCACAGGAGTTAGCAGCACTGTCCCGACTCACTGGGACATCATCACCACTCCAACCCACAGGAGCCAGCAACACTATCCCGACTCACTCACTCGGCACAACCGCATACAGTTCTGACTCACCGAGAACTCTGCGACTTTCGGTTGCGACTCACGGGAACCAACCTTCCACTGGCCTGGCACGCATCACGAGATGTACGGACGACTTAACATGCTGCCGACCTCCGGTCCCCGGAGGAGAGTGTTGTAGTGGCATCAACGCCGCCTGTTAAATACAGGCCTGCGGATCACAAAGCCAAGAGCCGAACACTGGGGCCCAAAGCAATATTGCGACTCTTGGATCCTCACCAGGTCTATATCCGCGAACCTGCGGTACGCAGCAGCGGTCAGCTAGGGGTCTGTTCTTTATGGTAGATACTGGTTCTTGTCTGACAGGTGGGAAGTGGGACAAGGACACGACGACACAACTCACAAATAATACTCTCGTTGAATTCCCTCGGTGATCTTCTGTGCTCGCTCAAACCCGTGCCTGGCCGAGGGTTTCAGGGGTAAGATATATATAATTATAATAAAGGAAAATAAGAGACGTGGTTTGGGGCGAGGTTCACTGCAGATACCTGGACAAGCTCCCACCAAAATTGCCCTTGCTGCGCGCGAAATATACACAAAAATTTAAACACATGCAACAGTCTGACAGTAACCGTCAGGCAGTTGCCCGGACCAGACATAACACCCGTCTGGTCAGAGGATCCTTCTTATCTATTTTACCGACTTTACATCCTGTTTCACCTACCTCGAAAGTCATATTGTTTGTTCGCAGTATGCAGCGAGGCGGATTATGTGTCTGACACCGCATACCGCAGCGCGTTCCGATCAAGAGACCAAAGTGGCCCTAGACAAGTGACATTCAATGAACAAAAACGTCGCCAAGCTACATATCAGTAATCTGTGAGCGTCGCGATGGTGATTGGAAAAATGCCAACAATGTACGGCATTGTCAAAAAATATGGAAATGTCACATGATCAATACCTTCTATTTTGTCACTACGACCATCGCATTTGCCTATTCATATGACTATTTGTCTGTTTTCTGCTTGTACTATACTTGGCGTATTTGTACAAATATTTAATCCAAATCTCTATTACAAAATAAACTTTATTTCAATAGCTGTGTAACGTACATTTTGCATTGCCAAAATTTCGCAAATGTGTCAAGTGTAGTGCCAGCATGCAAACATTGGGCAACCCAAAAATTCAACTGCTATATTCCAAGCCCCATTTTTTCCTCATCCCCCAAATAGGAGTATCAACAAAAACCGAAGCAAATATCATTCCTATAACCGACGAATAGGTGTAGACTACCCTCAACAGTATTGGAATTCAGGGAACGAAAGAAAACCGTAAAATTTGTCGAGAATAGAGGCACTGTATTTTCACGACGTGACAAATATGAAACAAATAAAAATAAAACGGGTATAGGAATATCTTGGGAAGCAGACGTGTCCGTAATATATTCATGGGGAGTCCCGAAATGTTGGTTAGGCTCTATGGAATCGAATTGGGGACTGAAATTGAACATAAGGTGGGACTGTTTTAATTTTAGATAAATATGGGTTGTACTTGTTTAGTGGAAGAATTGATCTCGGAAAATACAGTAGACAATAGAGTTACGAAAAAAACAATTTCATATCGTGGGTGTCGGCAAAGGCGACAAAGATAAGAATGAATGACGTAGATAATAACGACAATCCATCAGTCGACGATATGTCGTTTGGCCCAGCGGCTAAGACCTCGCCTCTCGTGCTTGAGGTCGTCGGTTCAAATCCAGGCAAGTACCAATGTGAGTTTTTCAATTCATTATGTACTTTCTAAGTTTATCTTGTTGGACATCGCTGACAACGGTGAATGAAAACATCGTGAGGCAACCTGGACTTATGTGAGTTTATAAAATTGTGCTCCATTGGTGTAATAGCTGCGAGGCGTTCCAGCGCGAGGATAAACGAATGAATCAGCATAAGCACCTTTTTCTGATCTACAAACTGAAAGGACACAACTTTTTATAAACCCTAGTCATCTTACTGGTTAGCAAAACGTGAAGGAAAGTGGTTCCGTACTTTAGTACTATTACTTTCTCGTAAACTCTTATACGATCTCAGAAAAAGTTAAAAGTGTCAAATGCTTGAAACTTTACCGGGTGACCGGACTGCCGGCTGAAGGACTTCTTCAGATTTCTGTTGCACCAATAAGTTGTAGTTCAAAGAAGAAGATGCTCTTCAAACTGGTACGAAGAATTCGTTATTAACGACAAAAAAAGTACATATAAACAAACTAGTATGTACCTGCATGAGTGCCTGTCTAATTTTTACCAGCATTAGCTGTTTCACCGATGCATGATAAAATTCTTCCTTCCCAAGTAGGCACTTAAGGCCTCTACGACTTAGGTTGATTTTATTTTAAAATGAACATCACGTCTAAACGGCTCTCCGTAACTTTTTGAAAAAAATATATGTTACATTATGTATATTAAATTATCTAAATTTAATACGTGATTATTTTAAGTTATATTTTTATAACATAGTGTTATTAATTTGTATAATAATGTCTAAGATGGACATAAAAACGACTCCTTTGCGAGGTCACAGCGGCCCCTTCTACGTGCTGATTGATGGTGATAACCGGTTCGGTTTTAGTGAGGTAAAATGCCACACTCCCGAGTCTTTTCCCCAAAGTCCCTGGCGCCTGTTGAAGGAATAACCCGTCACAAAAATCAATTAATCACATCAAAACCATCTCATGAAATCTTTACCATATTAAAAACAATTGAATTATCTACATTTTAGTGTACGGCTTTTTAATATAAAGTCAAAGAATAGTACGCAAAATTGTATTTTCGATAAATCACCAAAACCAGAAGAACCAGAACCAGAACCAAAAGTCACATGTTTTACTCCCTTAAGGGAGTAAAACAGGTGACTTAATAACCGCTAGGCGTGCTCTGGTCTCATTTATCAGTGATGGCGACTGTCAAATGACAAAATGTAAGCGTTTGATCACGTGACAATGCCATACATTTTTTGGCATTTTACCAATCGCTAACACGAAGATTTCATTGATTAATAAAGATTGTACAAGACATCTCAAGAACTAAATACAGGGTAGTTCACCGTATCTCGGGCAGTCTCAGGAAGCTTATAGAGCGCGTTTACAATGTCGGGCACAAATTAAGACTGTCTGTTCCGACGGTGTGCACTGGCCCGTCTTGAGGTCTCACAATATTCTTTGAAGATAGGGTTAGTGTACACTGTAGTTAAATATTTAGTTTTTGGGTAGGTGTGAGTGAAAGTATGTTTTAGTTTCAGAGAAGATAAAGTTAGAGCGGGTTTGGTTTGTTGTGGTTTTTTTTTTGACAGCGGTTCCACAGCTAACCAGTGACTACTAAAATAACTCGGCGAGAGCAATTTCAGGCCTGGAAGAGGCCTATGTCCAGGACGTCTTTCGGCTGAAATGATGATGAAGAGCAATTTTTCTTAAAGAAATTTAAGAATATTATATAACTAGCTACTGCCAGCGACTTCGCCCGCGTGAATGTCGAAAATTATCGCGAGATTAAACATATTCCCGGGATAAAAATATCCTATGTGCTATTCCATACTATAATCTATCTCTGCGCCAAATTTTATCCAGATCCGTCCAGCCGTTTCAGCGTAAAGAAGTAACAAACACACACACACACTCACAATCTTTCGCCTTTATAATATTAGTTTGATAATATTATCCTATTTATTTTCAATAAATTAGTAGGTAAGTTTAAAATCTGTTTTCTCTTCGGCCAGACATATTTTTCAGGAAGGAATCGCTTACTTTCAGATTCACCCTCATAGGGCTAATTTTTACCCCGAAACAGCTCATCGACTTACATCTCAATATAACACCACAACCAATATTTTTCATCCATCAAATTTTGGTCAAACATCTTATATTGGCCAAAGATCGAAGGAAGGTACTCCACTTCGGAAATCTCATCAAAGCATGTTCAGAGTGATTGCACCCGTTCTTCAAACCAAACCAGTGGCGTAACAATAAGGTGGCAGTATGGGCAAAAGGCCCCCTCCCCCCCCCCGAAATAAAGAAAGGCCCTCGGCCGGGCGGCCCCAGCGCCTGTGGGCACAGGAGGACCATACAAAAACAACAAAATTTTGAAAAATTCTTTAATTTTGTACCAATTTAATCAATCTAATCAATCTATAGGTATAATGGTATACAAATAAATGATCAAGATTTGAACACGTTCGAGAGAAAAAGATATCGGGGAATTCTGTTTTTTTGTAAGTAAGACATCATTTGATCGTTATGTGAATTATATACAGTAGAGTCCGTTTACTATGACATCGAAAGGAATTGACAAACACGTCATAATAGCGGACGTCATACAAAGCGTTTTGTGAAAAAGACACTTTTTTATGTAAATATGTACTTAAGTATTTACAAATTTTCCCGCCACAATGTTTTGTCGAACTTTAAAACGACTGATCCAGCTTGCAGCCCGGCGAGCATGGCCTACTGTGACATGGCTTAAGTCACACTTTTTAAAACAGTTGGGGCGATAAAGCCATTTTGTCATAAATGCTAGCACGGCGGCGTGAGCTATTTTCGTGACTTGTGGCATAACTTCTTGACGTTTATTTTTTTTCTTTTTCGGAAATTTGCCAACTTTTTTGCAGTTTCGGTTTAATCTTGGCCATAAAAACCATTTAGGTTCTGAGAAGCATAGGCCTACGACGCACTGTTTCCGAATGATGGGCCTCCGAATCTTATTTTATTTTGCTTAAAACGCTTTAAATTGCCAAAATGATATCTCGAAAACGGTATGTCCTAGGCAAAAAATAACCAAAATTTACCCCCCCCCCTTTGCTACCCGCATGTTAGCAGCATCCCAACTTGAATTATAAGTTATTTTTTTTTTTTTTACTTTGCTTGGTTTTCGACTTGAACTACGGTCATGACAAGTTATGATAAAATATATCATGTCTTACAATTTGTCTTAAATGCTAGCACGGGACAACCATGTGACATAGTTTACAGGCGCGACTTGCTTTTCTTGTTGTTGACTTCATAGTGCGACATAATTTGAATAGACGACCAAATAAAATAATACGTAAATACCGGCCAAGTGCGAGTCGGACTCGCGCACGAAGGGTTCCGTACCATTTTCGTAAAAAAGTGCAAAAAAACACGTTTGTTGTATGGGAGCCCCCCTTAAATATTTATTTTATTTTGTTTTTAGTATTTGTTGTTGTAGCGGCAACAGATATACATCATCTGTGAAAATTTCAACTGTCTAGCCATCACGGTTCATGAGATACAGCCTGGTGACAGACAGACAGACAGACAGACAGACAGACAGACAGACAGACAGACAGACGGACCGCGGAGTCTCAGTAATAGGGTTCCGTTTTTACCCTTTGGGTACGGAACCCTAAAAAAGTATGCTGTTCATACAGCTAAACAACTTTTTAATTTTGTTGGGAATAAATTAATATTTGACCCACGACCATAGACTTATGCACATTTTATTTTTCTTTGTTTGTTTGATAACATATTAATTGTTTGTTAGAAAGATATAATTATTGTGAAATTTTTAATAATTACTGAAAAATATAATAGCTTGGACCATTACCGGTGGGCCCCTATTTTTTATATTTTTAATGTTTTTTGGGGATTTTATTTAAGAAACATTTAAAAATGTAGAAAGTAAGAAGAATATGGTATAAAAGAAAATAATTATTATAATAATAAAAATAAGAACAACAATAAAAAAAATAACAATTATGAGAAAGTAATAATATAAAATTAATGAATAATCCTGTAAAATTTCAATTAATTAATAAGCATTGATCACCATACACACAAAATGAATTTATTGCCATTTGGTGCAGTAATTAGAAGGCAAATATTTTTTTTTTCAACTATAAAATTTTATCACCACCTCCGAACGAAAGTGATACATTTTTCTAAATCATCTGTCAAAATGTGACATTTGTGAAAAAATGGGTGCGCCCGTATTAGCAATTAAGACCCGATGAGTCCCAAACAAACGTCAGGAAATTTTCTCACGCCGCCGGTGCTATTATTTAGGACAAAATGGTGTTATCGTCCAAACTGCGATGAAATGTGTGACTCAAGCCATGTCACAGTAGGCCGTGCTCGCCGGGCAGCAACAAGAAAGGCATGTTGCGCCTTTAAAATATGTTACAAGTTTGACCCGTGCTAGCATTTAAGACAAATTGTAAGACATGACATAATTTATCATGTCTTGTCACAAATGTCTTGGGTACGCCCATGCTCACTAGGCAGAACAATTGAAGTCGAGAATAACAAAACGCGCGGCAAAAACATTTGCCTTTTCATGTACGTGGGACACTCAGAAAGTTTTGCGAAACTAAAAAAAATTGTTCTATACGTACATATATTTTTATTAAATCTTTTCAAAGTACTTTTCACCAGCCTCTATACAAAGATTCATGCGCCTAAACCAGTTTTCAAAACACTTTTTCCAGTCCGCCGCAGACACCTCGTTTACAGCCTGCTCGAACGCAGCCAGCGCATCTTCCGGCGACGAAAATTGTATCCCTTTGAGCTGATTTTTTATTTTTGGGAATAAAAAGAAGTCACACGGTGCTAGATCAGGGCTGTAAGGAGGGTGACCCAGGAGTTTGACTGGCGTGCTGTCCAGGAAGTCCCTCGTTTTGAGTGCGGTGTGCGCAGGTGCATTGTCGTGGTGGAGCAGTAGCCCGCGGAGCCCTGTGTTTGGTCGCTTGTTGCTTATAACAGAGAAAACTTCTGGCAAACATTTGGTAGTATACCATTCGGCATTAATGCTTCTTTGATCCCGTAAGGGAATTGATACCAAGTGGCCAGTCAAATTAAAAAAGCTAGCGATCAAAATCTTACCCCCGCTTCTAGATCGATTCACTTTGGTAGGCGTTGGCTCATTTTGAAACACCCAAACAGTCGACTGGCGCTTGGTTTCTGGGTCGTATTGATAAATCCAGGACTCATCACCTGTAACGATGTCGTAAACACGCCGAGACGAGCCTGCTTCAAATTTGTTAAGCATATCACGGCACCATTCCACCCGGGCCTGCTTCTGAGCATCGGTGAGGTTGTGCGGCACCCAGCGTGATACTATCCTCCTCACGCGAAGATGGCTGTGTGGAATCTCGTGAACGCTTCCCGATCCAATCTTCAATATGTGTTGAATCTCCTGATATGTAATTCGCCTATTGTCTTGGATTAAATTTTTCACTGCTAGCACGTTTTCTTCGGTAACAGCCGTCAAAGGGCGACCGCTTCTTTCGTCATCCCCCAAAGTTGGTCGACCGCGCTTGAATTCGTTATACCAACGATACACGGTTGCCTTGGAAGGGCCTTCATCCATGAATGCCATTTGAAGTCTATCGTACGATTCATCCGGTTTCAGGCGACAATTGAAATCGTATAAAATCATAGCTCTAAAATGTTCCCGGCGCAGATCCATATTTCAGTGAGACACAATACTTTGAATTAACTCGCAAAAAATGTGGAGGGAAATTTTGAAATTGGAACTTACTTATTTTTACTTATAAATAATCATATTTTCGAAAAACATTATAACTGGCCAGTCTCCCATATATAAAAACTTTTTTTCGCAATACTTTCTGAGGGGCCTGGTAGCATAGGGCCGCTGACAGGTATTCCTTTGTTTCTTATGATAAAATGGGTCATAATAAGCGACATATCATCAAGGGAAGTCATTGTATCCGACTTTTTTATAAAGAATTTTATATGAAAACCAAACTTCGTAGTGTAATTACGTCATAATAAGCGGTTGGTCAATATAAGCGGAGTCATAATAAACGGATTCTACTGTACTTAGTTATTTGCTCTTTATCTACTTATAACAGCAGTTTAGAAATAATTATACTACAATGTCAAGCTTTAGCTAAGGCATCCGTTGAATTTGCCACGGGCCTTAGATGGTATAGTTACGCCACTGGACCAAACCTAATAGAAACCAGTAATTCAGCGCCCGGGTTCCGTCAGCTCAAAGACAAAGATGCGATAGACTTGATTAGTTTCGCTACGCTTTGAGCATTTGGGCAGCCTTTGTGCACCTGGCTTTATTTTGGTTAGTTTATGTAATTGCTTGGTTATTCATTTATGGGTTTCAGGAGGAGCTCGAGGCTAAATAATAACAGCCGCACGGGTCGATCTTTAAGGTTAAGCGACGCTTGACAAGGTCGGTCCGTGGATGGGTGACCATTTCAACATACCGAGTTTCCTCCGTGCCTCGGAAAGCACGTTAAGCCGTTGGTCCCGGCTGTCATTTGAAGATCTTTGACAGTCGTTACGAATAGTCAGACGCTTGATATCGGACACTAGTCTAGCCAAGGGGTACCGCTGTTACCCAGTTACTGGGTTGTGGAGGTCAGATAGGCAGTCGCTCCATGTAAAACACTGGTACTCAACTAAATCCGGTTAGACTGGAAGCCGACCCCAACATAGTTGGGAAAAGGCTAGGCAGATGATGATTCATTTATGGGTTTGTATTAATTTAGAAGTAAGTGAGACTTTTAAAATTGGGTATTCTTTTTAGCATTTTTTTATGCAAGTGCTGCCAAAAGATGAAGTCTATCCCTGCGTTTTGATGCCTGTAAAAAAAACTTTTTAACAAAAAATCAAACCGACTTCTAGAACAAAAAACTACAAAACGAAAAATAAAATTGTTTTCCGAAGTCGGTGTCTTTTTTACCCATTGTTTTCCGTTTTTCGACACCGACTTCGGAAAAGAATTTTATTTTTCGTTTTGTAGTTTTTTGTTCTAGAAGTCGGTTTGATTTTTTGTTAAAAAGTTTTTTATTTTTCTATTTTTAGTTTTGGTAGGTACCTCCAATTAACATGATTATCATTTATTGCCAAAGTAAATCTCATGGCGATTCCAATAAGCCCAAACACGACTAGGATACTTTGTTTTATTTGAGAGTTCCAGTGCCTACCTTCCGGCTTCATCATCAGATCAGTTCGATGGTGCCATTTTCTTCAGTACCATTTATTTATAAGTATTTGTTTCATTATAGTCGAGATATTTTATGCCCATGATATACTAAGCATTTAGTAGTTCCAGTGGCCATCTGTGGTCTTCTTCATCAGTTCCACTTCACCAAATGATACTTTTTGAGTGAAAATGATTGCATTGTTAATGAAAATACCAAAATCGCTATATGTTTGCCTATAATATTCGAGGAGTTCCCTCGATTTCTCTAGGATTCCATCATCAGATCCTGACCTGATGACTATGGGACCAACTAGGAAGTATACCCTTTCAAACAAAAAAGACTTTTTGAAATCGGTCCAGGCGTCTTTGAGTTATCGGGGCACATACATAACAAACAAAAAAAAAAAAAAGATTCCGACGAATTGAGAACCTCCTCCATTTTTTGAAGTCGGTTAACAAGTAGAAATTAAATATAATCATTTTTTATTTATTATATTCATCGGCTCGCGCTTGACCACTATCTCACCTGAAGGTAAGCGCTGATGTGGTCGACGGTGTAGCACGCTTGCCTAGAAATAACCCATTCACTCTTAACTTAAAGACCCCTAGGTTTGTAGCTATCGGGAAACACTCCGGCAAGGAATTTCACTCCTTAACTGTACGCATAATGAAATTATTGTACTACTTCATAATTAAAAGGTACTTATTTCTGTAAGTCATGATAATTCACCCCTATATTCTAAGTAATTTCTTTCGCTCAAATCAATCAAATTAATAGGTATACCTTGTTATTTAAAAACTACATACTACAAGTACATGCAGTAGCATACTACAAATATGGGAGTCGACCGTAAAAATACCTACCTACCTGGTAAAATATTTTATTATTTTAATTATTTATACAAATGTTCAAAAAAAAATTAATTAATTATGTAAATAATACCTTAACAGCTACAACGCCAATGAAATGTTACTACCACCAAGTTATTAGGACTAACAGAAATACATTTAAAATACAATCAAATATAACAATTAAAAAACACATACAAGTAATATCAAAGATACAATTAAAAATTACAGTTAAAATCCAATTAAAATCCAACTAAAATCCAATTAAACTGCAATTAAAATCCTATTAAAAACACTTCTCACAAACCATCTCAAGAAGGTGTATTAATCGGTACAAAATGGCTCTTATTTTGACGTTATAAAAGTCACGTAACCCGCCTTCGTGAGATAGAACAATCTCTCCTATACCTCGTTGAGCTTATTATAAGTTTGTTATGTTTACCGTCACTTAGTACTCGTAAAATAATCTGGTCTGCCTGAGGTCTTTATAAAGATTCCCTTTTAAGAGTTAATTACAGAGATCAATTTTCGATGAAAAAAAATGTTTTATAAATTTTTAATAAAAATATTGAAATACACTTTCAATATTTTTCAAATACACTTGGTTTAAAAATTAATTAATTTGAAAAGTAAATAAAAAACTAAACGAACCACATATTTTATAGTGTTCAGCCATAATAAGGTTTTTTACGAAGTAGTAATTTCACCTCAGGTTGCTTCGCAAAAGGTTCTCGCAACTTACCTTAAAAGGCTAAAAAGAACGGAAAATGCTGTTATTACAAAATCTTTCACGAAGCAGTCTTTGGTTTTAACAGCTTTATTAAATAAGTGTTATGTCTCAGCTGAACCTATTAAGGACCTGCCAGTTTCACTTATTAAGTGGTCGCCATTTTTATATTCTTACCCTTACAATACTGTTGGAAAGTGTGAAATTACAATTCTTATAAGAAATCTTGTCGTTGACATGTTATTTTGTAACAGTGGAAAATAAGTTAGGGTTTTTCCACAGTTTTCTAATATACTCAGATGTGAGTACTTATGAGTATAGGTATTTAAATCCAGGTGAAATAAAATGGCAGTGTTATTTTTTGGAGTGTTGTCCGCTTGACTGTGCCATCATAGCTCCCAAACGAACGAACAGATTTTAATGGCAAACTTATTTGTATATTATATTATATTGTATATTATAGGGCCGTAAGGACCCTATAATATACAGAAATTAGCGATAATCATGGATCATTTTGGACGTATACCAGTAATAATAATAATATAAGCCTTTATTCAGACACATTTACATTTTGACACAATAACTTTACTTAAAATATAACTGGTGAGTCGACATCGACAACTTGGTCTATTTGCCCATATTTGGCAAAGGCCTCCTCCAAATCTTTCCATTCTCTTCTATCCAATGCCATCCTGGTCCGCGCTTTCCCTGCTATTGCTGCTATGTCATCGTCCCATCTTCGAAACTGTCTTCCGCGTTTCCTTTTTGCGTTCCTGGGATACCAAAAAACTAAGGTTTTACTCCATTTTTCAGTACCTCTGTCCTGTCTGGCCTGTCCATTTCCACTTGAGTTTACGAATCCTGGTTATGACATCGTCTACTTTCGTGCGCTTTCTTATTCTCTTATTTCTTATTCTATCGCTTTTCCTGATATTGAGCATGCTCCTTTCCATCGCTGTCTGGCAGGTTCTTATTTTGGCGTTTTGTGCTTTAGTGAGGGCCCAAGTCTGACAGCCATAAGTGAGGATTAATATTTGATATCCAGTTTGTCTTGAAGTGTCCATTTTAAGAAACAGATAACTAAGACTGGAGGCATTAAGAGAGCTGTAAAACTGTTAAAGGACGTATACCAGTAAGACTTGGTAAATCTTAGGTTTTACCAATAAATCCTAGGTTTTATCTTAGTTCGGGCTTTTACAGTAACTTATTTACTGAATAGCTCAGTAGTTTAATAAATGCAGGCAATGTCTTGTTTCTTGTTTAAGCCTAAACATATTCTGGAAAAACTCTAACCATCTAACTCGATTGCGTTTCATGGAAACTTATCAGACAAATTGGACATGTCTTGTCTGAATTTTAAGGCTGAGAAGTTCTGAGTTTTTCCAGACAGGTATCGTGGAAAAATACTCTGTTTCGTCCTTGAATCAAATGCCCTATTGTACCGTCTGTTGCGTTCATTGAGCCTTCTTTTGTCTTTTTACGAGAATTTATCAGGCATTGTTCTTATAATCTGAATAATTTATAACGATATTATAGACCTATTATATGTCTTGCTAGTAGTATGTATTTGTCTAATAACACAACACTAAAAGGACAGTACAATGCTCCGCTTGAAACAGACGGAATCATGTAGGGACCATTTCATTAGACTTACAATTTTGACTATGCCATACCTCTTTATACTAGTATTGATAACTAATTTTGTTAAACCGACGACAAGCTGACGCAAAGCAAAAAAAAGCTAGAAATAAAACTGGAAGGAAAGACTTACCTAACGTAATCCAACCGAAATTGAACGTGGTTCAAGTCAGTCCCAGATATCAGTCAGTCTTTTTATACAACAAGTTACCCGTAGAATACAAAATCATATATAGTGCAAACCTATTTAAAAACAAATTCAAGACATACTTATTGAGGAAGGGCTATTACAGTGTTGATGAGTTTCTAGAGGACAAACGACAATAATGTTATTGGATTAATTAGAATACGGATTATTATCATAACGATTATTATTATTTGGATTATAATATTTTTATTTTGTATTTGGATATGTGACATTATCGATTTGCTTAAAAATTACTATTGATATTTGTTTTTGACATTAATTTTTTCTTATATATTTTATATTTATTTTATTTTGACTTGAATTGTTTGGAAATAGGATTATTAATTATTATAATATTTCTTTTTCTTCCTTGGATATGTGACATTATTTATTTGCTTATAAATTACTATTGAATTTTCAGCCCGAATAAATCGGTATAACTGCCTAGCTGATACAGAAATCGTCTACTTCTTCACTTGCAACATAAGAATATTGACAGAAATCACAATACCTTCAGAAAATCACATCACATCATCAGCCTTTTAATGTTCCCACTGCTGGGACACAGGCCTCCTCTCTATGAGAGGGAATGGGCCGTAATCCACCACGCGGGCCCAGTGCGGGTTGGTGGATGTCAAATGTCTTCGAATTTTCGGTTCTAGGACATGCCGGTTTCCTCACGATGTTTTCCTTCACCGTTTTGAGAGCAGTGGTGAAGAAATAATTTACACAAAGTAAAGCGCCTGCCTGGGCTCGAACCCACGACCTACAACTTGTAAGTCGCGGCCGATACCACTGGGCCACCACTGCTCTCAGAAAATACTACCGAACAATAAATATTTCCTTCTTATGTTTTAGAATGCTTGCTAAGTTCATCATCATCATCAGTCTTTTAATGTCCACCCTGCTGGGACACAGGCCCCCTCTATGTTAGAGAGGGAATGGGCCTTAGCCTTCCACACGGGCCCAGTGCGGGTTGGTAGATGTCACATGTCTTCAAATTTTTGGTTCTAGGACATGCCGGTTCCCTCACGAACACTCATGATGTTTTCCTTCACCGTTTTGAAAGTAGTGATATTGAAATAATTTACAACTAGTAAGTTGCGGAAGTCACCCCTGCACCACCATTGCTCAAAAACAACAATACCTTGAGAAAATATTTCAGATAGAATAAATATATCCTTCTTATCTTCTAGAATGCTCGCTAAAGATAGTGAAATATAATCGAGTGGCGTTAATATTTCACACGAGTGTGCGACAGTTCCCGCGATATTGTGGAGCCAATGAAATTTATCGATACCATTTCATAAAGATGACGATTTATTTGATAGACGGTTCGAACGCCATTTTATATTGGCTGTGAATTGTATTTCAAATTTCTGTGACCGGAAAATTTCTCAGCTAAACAATATAAATGTCCTGTGATTTGCTCAAACGGATTGGGAGTTCTACGGTTTATTTATTTTTTGGTGTTAGAATAGTGATAATCTTAATATTTAGTTGATAAAATTGATTCAGTTGCCAAATCACCAAGGAATACAGGGGCTTTTTTTCCGGCTTTTTATTATTTCGCCATACAATTAATTGACTGTCTCTTATAAAGTTCCTATGTGATAATAACAATTTGCGCACATATTGCAAAAAAGGAAGCCAAAATTCTGGATTAACAATTATTGAAATTCGTTTTATCAGGCTTTTCTATTAAAAGGTTTCCAACCATGAAAAAACTGAAAAGAGACTTCAAAGGCGCCGATGGAGACCTTGAAAGCTATGGCAAATTTAACCAAGTATCTTACGCCAGGCTTACGTAGGTTGGTGGCAAAATTTATGGAAGAGGTTTCCTGGTAATTAGTAATTCATCAGCAGCGTGGGTCGCTTTGTGAAAATCACATTAAGTGCATCTAAAATAACTTTCACTTTGCTGTTTGATAACAACTAGATTTTACGTTCTTTAGATCATTAATAAGCTGAAAGTTTGTTATAGTAATAACATCTTATTTTATTACATTTTGTTGTTGCATTTCTGTATTTTAGCATTTTTTATTAGAGGTATTTTTTTTTATTATTCCGCAACCCCTTGCTGATGGCGCCTCCGCGGGCCTCCTCGGGTTGGGGAGAGAGTGAGGGTTTTCACTCCCCCCGCAACGTCTAAGAGGGGAGCGCGTGAAACACTACGTGCCCCCACCTCGGGTACTGATGTGTGGTCCGTCGCCTCTTCACAGCTTCCTTCTGCGAGATGACTGTTTCGCAGTAGGATACCACCACACCGCAGGATTCCATGCTGCGGACTACGGCCGGCATCGTCAGGTCACTGTTTTCTCCTGAAATGAAGGCTCACTACCTAACTGATATGTCGTATTTCTTGACAAAAAAAATCCCCAAAAGGCTAGGCAGGATTGTATTTATAGTACAACCCCATTTCACCAGTGACTAACACATTATGACATAAGTAAATTGTTAATTATGACAATATTCAATACCACAACGTAACATCGTCATACAAATCCAGCAGTACAAACCTACATTTTCCTAAGACAAAGCAAGTTACCATAATCAACATGCAAACACACTTTAATACTAACTAGCTTACCAGGCCAGTCGGAATAGAATCCAGACCGTATCATTGCGGCATCCTAACATCTGCGCCGCCGATCTATTTGCATATCGTAACAGATCCTACACATCCTGCGGTGTCGCCTGAGAGTTGCTTTTGAGAGGGTTTAGGGTGTGTTTCCACCAAGCAAAGATGCGTAGCGATGGATGTGTGCGATGGTGACCAATTTAATAACTTAATTTTCTAATCTCACACAGTGCAGCTCTGGTCAAAAAGATCTTATAAAATCTTACACACACAAGTAAAATTTCACAATTTAAAAAACCCCCGACGCATTTATCTTGCGAAAACACCCCGATTCAAACAGTAAAATGCCCATAACTTTTGAACGGCTGAACCGATTTTATTCAAACATAGCTAAGAACACTCTCGACAAAATTACCTTTCAAACAAAAAAAACTAAATCGAAAACAGTTCATCCATTTAGGCGCTATGATGCCACAGCAGACACACAGATACACAGCAACACACGTGAAACTTATAACACCCCTTCTTTTTCAGGCGGCGGAAAAACAAGACCTTAAGCTCTTGACAAGTGGCATTCGATGTCAGCGAAAGCGATAGTCGAAATGTCAAAATGTAAGGGACTGATCACGTGATTTTTCGATATTGCTTGTCAATCCCATACAATTTTGCCTTTTTAACCCCCGACGGAAAAAGAGGGGTGTTATAAGTTTAACGTGTGTTGCTGTGTTTTTGATTGTGGCATCATTGATCTTGGCTCCTGATCGAATGAACCGATATTGATTTAGTTTTTGATTTGTTTGAAAGGTAATTTTGTCGAGAGTGTTCTTAGCTATGTTTAAATAAAATCGGTTTAGCCGTTCAAAAGTTATGGGCGTTTTACTGTTTTAATCGGGGTGTTTTCGCAAGATATCGTGTTATCATAATTACGTGCTCAATAGATTGCCGATCGAAGTGTATCTACTATGTACTAGATAAATTATGTAGCATGAAATAAAAATGTGTCGGGGGTTTTTTAAATTTTGAAATTTTACTTGTTCACTGTCGCTATCGCCACGCGATGGTAGAATGGCACTTGTCTATGGCCTCTTGTCGTTTTATTAAGGGCAAGTAATGATAATTTCCCTGGCTGTAAATACGACACACAATACCGTTGACGAGATATTGTCTATACAAGATAAATTAAAAAATTATATAATCCCCGATACAAATAACTCTAAAAAGGAAATTGAATTAAAAAATATTAAATAAATTTTTATTTCATGCTTTTTAAACTACATAATTTATCTAGTTCGCTACGATCGTCAATCTATCGAAACACGTAATAATTACAAGACATCTTGCGAAAATACCTCGATTCATTGAGAAAAATGTAAATAAATTTGAACGCATAAACCGAGTTTCATCAAACATAGCTAAGAATACTTTCGACAAAGTCTATCTATCCAACACTATGATGCCAAAGACAGATACACAAACACACAGATACACACTTCAATTTTATAACACCCCACTTTATCCGTCAGGACCTAAAAATAACCTCAACTGTGCAAGCTAAGTTTTGGTGGAAACGATCCCTTAGTAAAGGAAGCGTGGATTAAACTGTAATATTCTTAGGATGCTTGTGATAAGCTAGGCCGTAAACTAAGCATGATGCTTAAGAATATCGGTACATCTGTACTGAAATATTGTTAAAAGATGCAGCTTTAGTTTGTGATTACCATTCCATTCCGTACATAGTATACTGCATGTTGCAAAAGGCATTGGAGAGGGCTATGCTCGGCTTTTTCTTACGTAATCTAATCAGAAATTAATATATCCACAGGAGAACGAAGGTTACCGACATTATCATCATCATCAGCCTATTAATGTTCCCACTGCTGGGACACAAGCCTCCTCTCTGTGAGAGGGGATGGGTCGTAATCCACCACGCGGGCCCAGTGCGGGTTGGTGAATGTCACATGTGTTCGAATTTTTGGTTCTAGGACATGCCGGTTTCTTCACGATGTTTTCCTTCACCGTTCAATCAAATCAAATCAAATTATTTATTTGCTGGAATGAAGGTATACAAAATAAGATGTTGGGTTGTTAGAACAGTTGAGCCATACATTCTGCCCTAATTGGGCATGCAAAAATTAAACAAATAAAACAAACACATAATTATACAATTAATAAAATAAGGGGGAGATTTTGAAATAATACAATAAATTATGTCAAATAGTAAAAAACCGGCCAAGTGCGAGTCGGACTCGCACTCGAAGGGTTCCGTACCATTATCGCAAAAAACGGCAAAAAAAT
Organism: Orthosia gothica; assembly: GCA_949775005.1. NCBI lineage: Eukaryota > Metazoa > Arthropoda > Insecta > Lepidoptera > Noctuidae > Orthosia > Orthosia gothica. Next base: position 17,115,163 of record OX459051.1, on the reverse strand, counting down.
CATGTTTGTTGTATGGAAGCCCCCCTTAAATATTTATTTTATTTTATTTTTAGTATTTGTTGTTATAGCGGCAACAGAAATACATCATCTGTGAAAATTTCAACTGTCTAGCTATCACGGTTCATGAGATACAGCCTGGTGACAGACAGACAGACAGACAGACAGACAGACAGACGGACGGACCGCAGAGTCTTAGTAATAGGGTCCCGTTTTTACCCTTTGGGTACGGAACCCTAAAAATGACAAAATAAAATCATTTCATTAAAACAGTCAAATACAATTAATAAACCGTTTTGAGAGCAGTGGTGAATAAATAATTTACACAAAGTAAAGCAGGTCTGGCTGGGCTCGAACCCAGGACCTAGAACTTGTTACCGACATAAAATAACGGATGGTCGATGAATCCAGAAAGTTCTGTAGTTGCTACCGTGTAACGGAAAATACAGCGTTGGAAGGCCTCCCACTAGTCAGACCGCTGCTGACCTGGTTCAGGCTGAGAGAATGTACTGGATGCGAGACGCATAGGATCGGTCGAAGTAACGACATATGGGGAAGGCCTTTGAACAGTCTACTTCTTTCTACAAATGATAATAATGACACTGCATTCCAGCTAGTTCCGCTATACTCTAGTCCCGCTATACTCGACTCGAAAAATACCTACTAAAAAGTGCCGCTATGCACGAAATCATATTTGCGGGCAGTGATGAAGAAACGTGTTACATTGTAACATTTTTTTTAACCATTTAAAAAGTAAATTAAGATAACCTTTTCTTTTTTTTGGTGTGGGCAATAATCGAATATCTTTTCCCGCTCTGGGTGAAGCGGGAGGGTGTGTCAGACATTTACTGACTTAAAACCCACCCGTGTTCCTTCAGTTGATTGTGCCAGGGCCGCGGTCTCTTTCAAATTTATCCGCGACCAAATTAAGAAAACATAGCATGTGAATTCCGTTACTTTCGCGAAAAAAAGTTAATAAATGTTCTGTTTCACACTCGCCTCGCCACTACTCAACACTTCGCGTCATTCATTTTAAAAACAAAGTGTCTATCCATTCCATAGAAATATGGATAACTAAACTTCTTGCCGAAAAAGAGATACTTAAACTTAAGTTTTCAAAATTTGTTGTTAATTTTCAATATTTCTCGGAAGCTTGAATTCAAACACTTTTCTTTCCAACTGTACCTTTCATTGTTTACGTAGCATCGAAGAATTTCGTGCATAGCGGGACTATTTAGTAGGTATTTTTCGAGTCGAGCGTAGCGGGACTAGAGCATAGCGGGACTAACCGCCGCATTTACTACGTGGATACGAGTACTTAGGTACATGTTTTTTTAATTACTTTAAAAACATTTCATATTTAAGTTCGTGCTAATAGTAATCATATTCTTGCAGGTAAATATTTGCATTATTTGATAGCAAAGAACTCGCTCAAAACTCTAATTAATGTCTAATCTTGAAAACAAAAAAAAAACAAAAACTCCCCAAAATTTTGTCAAAACAATTTATTTTATAATCTAGAACGGACTCTATGAAGGTTTTCATACAAAATATTTACCAAAAACATTGTATGTTGTGGTTAGTTAGTTATATTATTTTGCTAGACATTTGAATCTCAAATTAATGGAGTACTTTGAACTCTGGTTAAATTGTTCGTAGCGGTTATTCGGCAGCAGTGGCGTTAAACAGGGGTTTAAACTTTGTATTGCAAAGTTGACAGAAGTTTCATAGTAGAATGATTTAACTATTTTCGTTTTCACACGCTTTTAGTAGTTATATGTTACTGTGTGAATTATAAATTAAGTGAAGTAAGCCATTTAGTGTGTTAATATGAAGAAGATAATTACATCTTAATTGATAATAAGAGATTTTATTAGGAGAAATAACAAACAAATCCAACTTCTAATCTCAATTTCTTGCTCCGATTCACTAGGTTACATAAGGGAGTACGAATAGGTAGATAATTATTGCAACCGCACTTAAATTTTTTATATATTCCTTCAGATCTTTTTCTAACCGTGTTGATAGCAATCTAAATAAAATGGCGTACCTTCGCCTAAGGTTTAGTCATTGCGCCATCAATAACATTCATTAGTTGCTAAGGGTCTACTCCCTATCTCCGTCAACGAAGTTACGGGTTCCGTCCGAAAATAATCCGAAACATCGGAGTGGAAAAACAAGTGTTAAGTTAAATTTTTCAGACGGGTAAAATGACATCGGGAGTCTATACAACTGTCAAATTGTGTTTTTATTCATTCTTAGTTCGAACCTTGAACGAATCATCCGTCCGTACGTGATACGGATTAGGAAACGCACGTAACGAAGGCCGAAACTACGGACTTCGTGCTTAGGGAGTAGACTCCCTGTATCGTGCAGGACAGGGTTTAGATGTGCAATCGTCTGTCAACTTCTTTTTCTTTCTTCTTCCAAAAAACCTTTATACCTATACCGGTCCATTTTATGCAGTACAAAATATCTAAACAGCAACCAGATTTAACCTTCTGACTTATACGTTATACAACCTGTTTCAAACAATAACATGAAACCAACTCAATTGTTAGTTTGGGACACACAATGAATTCGCTTTAACTTACTTTTCAAATGTCACCTCACTTCTATTCCGTCCCCATTTAATTGTCACCTTCATCATTTCTAGCTGGTATTTGCCTGCTTTTACATGAAGTGATTTTTTGCCTGAGGGTGAAAAACTAATTTTAATTTATCATAATAACACTTTGTTTTTGATGAATTTTGCTAGGGTTTTGTCCTGCGGCTTCACACCTGTCATGAACCATGTTTTATTGGAATAAAAAGTAGCCGTGATAGTGTAGCTACCTATCAGTGTAAGAAAGAATTTACTAAAGGCACGGGGTCCCGAGGCTATGAAAGGAAATTTGGTTCAAATAGATGGCGCTGGATGGCGTTATATGCTGCATCGATTTGATTTTGATTAACAATTTCTAGAATTGATCATAAAAATTGTAGGTTCTTGTTTAATCTACTCTCCTAAACACAAAATTATGGAATATTGGGCTCTTATTTCGAATTTCAAAGATTATTTGAACGGGTCATTTAAAATCCATTCCAATAGATGGCGCGGTTATAAATTTTCTGACCAATACATTCGATATTTAAATAAAAAAATCGAGTGTGCCCAATTTGGTACAAAAAAGTGCAAAAAATACTATAAAACAAATCGTCACTGTATTTAAAAAAAAAAAAAAAAAATGTATGAACCGAGTAAACCCTTTTACTTGCAACTCTTGCAAGTCACTGCTAACACCATCTATCGCTTGAGATGGGTGCTTTGGTGATGGTGGTTCTTCCTACCTACTATCCTACTGAGAGTGCTATGAAGTTGGCACTTGCAGCCTCATCATCAATCGATGATGAGGGGGGGGGGGGGGGGGGGGGCAAACACACGCATGTTTGTGCCGTGCGCGGGGACCCGTACGGGATGATGATGGGATCCTGGTGGCTGAGCCTATGAGCGTAATACACTTTTTCATATTCTATCGGCTCGCGCTTGACCATTATCTCACCTGATGGTAAGCGATGATGTGGTCGACAGTGAAAGACGCTTGCCTAGAATTAACCTATTCACTCTTGACTTAAAGGCCCCCATTTAACGTCTCTGAGGCAAGACTCCACAATTTGGCCCGGATTTCTCCTTACACGGGACTATTTATCGGCCGCAGGGGATAGGGAGAGCGGCCAACGCTATACCGACACTTTCCCTGCGGCCTCACCGCGTCCGCCATCAGACGGTGGCGACCCGTCCAGGCCGCGGAAGATAGGGAGAGCGGCGCACCGCAGTACTCCTTTCCCTCCGCGGCCTCCAACCCTCAGCCACGATATCGTATGGGACGTGGGACGCTCCATAAAACATAGCAGCAAGCCTCAATTGCGATGTCGAGAGTTCCCAAGCGGCACCGCAACCTACTAGTTGGCCGCCAGCTTAATCTGCAAAAGCCCTGACGAGCGGCCCCTGCTCGGGTTCCTCTTCACTTCACCGTGGGTGAGCCCCCATCCCCTTGACAATACGGGAACCCACTGGGGGGAGTCTCGAGTCCTATGTAGGTACCTACAGAACAGTACAAACAGAAAAAAAAAAAAAAACTATTTTCCGTAATAGCAGTCTGTAGGATGATTTTTTACTAAGTCCGCTATTCTATTGTTCATAATATTTAGTTCGAAGTAACTAATTAAAAGGCAGTACTCAAATAACCACTAATTTAACTACTGGTTAACAAATTTTTAATTGGATTTTACGGAATATTTTGAGTTAATATAGTACTTTATAAGTTTACATCGATTGTGTAGAACTACTAAATCAGGTTTAAATCAATCGGAACTTTTGTGGCATACTATAAAAGTTCCTACATACCATAAAAGTATATGGCAAAATGTATATCATCTGCCTAGCCTTTTCTTAATTGTTGTTGGGGTCGGCTTGCAGTCTTACCGGATTCAGCTAAGTACCAGTGTTTTACATGTAGCGACTGCCTATCTGACCTCCACAACCCAGTAACTAAGTAACACCACACCCCTTGTCAAGACTGGTGTTAGATCTCAAGCTTCTGACTACCCGTAGCGACTGTCAAAGATCTTCAAATGACAGCCGGGACCAACGACTAAACGTGCTTTCCGAGGCACGGAGGAAACTCGCTAGGTTGAAATGGTCACCCATCCACGGACCGACCTCGTCAAGCGTAGCTTAACCTTGAAGATCGACCCGTACGCCTGTTATTATTTATCCACGAGCCCCTTCTCCTTGGCAAAAAGTATATGCCTGCCATACAAGTTAGCAATGTAGGTAAGGGTCGTTGGGCTTTACACAAAGAAAGCTACATTCTTACAATTAAAGAGACTGTCAAAAAGTCAAAAAATTATGGGACTATGGCATTCGCTACCGGAATGTCTTTTGATCAATACCTTACACTTTGACTTTTCGATAATCGTAATTGCTGAATCGATTATCAATTTGTCTAGAGCCTCTTACGCCTTTCTTACTAACTCCACGCTAGTAGCCGGCCAATTATGTATAAAGAAAAAAAGAAAAAGATAGGTAAATATTTATTTGTGACCCGCACAAGAGACACAAGAGATAAGCACAAAGAAAAAATAATAAAACCGGCCAGGTGCGAGTCGGACTCGCGCACGAAGGGTTCCGTACCATTATCGCAAAAAACGGCAACAAAATCAAAAGACATGGCCAGATTCTGCCCTACGAATCAATTCAGAATACGTAATGTACAGTAGTTATTAATATGTGAAATTTACTTGTAAAATAAATTAAAATTAATGGCAACAATTACATTACTCTAGAACAGGCGACAAAAAAATCCAAAAATTAAGTATGTTAATTGTTTTTGTGCGGTTTCTGTGTAATGGATTTGCGTTTGGATACACGAATAAGACAAACACTGTTTCTGAAGTACGCCTGAAGGTAGATTAAAAAATAAAACAACTACAACTGCATGAATCGTATTGCTAAGATAATTACCTCTAAAATAAATGGTAAGGTTTTACGAATATCGCAGATACCATTTTTCAAGGTACCGCGCGTCACCATAATACTGAATGCATCGACAATATATTGCAGTGTGTATCCGAACGTCCTAGTCATTATGACGTTTCTACGCGCGCGCACTGCACTGGTGCAGTCTAATCTGTGGTGCAGTCTTGCGTTGATCATATCACGTGTTCTTGTTTATTAATCTGTTGGATAAAAATATCCAACAGCTAAAACGATAGCGTGGGGTTAAGCTAAAAAGCTTAACCCCACGCTATCGTTTATCGACCTTTTGTTTACGCTTCTTCGTGAATATTTTTGCTGTGCTTACTGGACTTGTTTGTTTACCATTTGGATTCGGACGCTCACGGGTCACGATTTCATGATGTCAAGGTGCCTGAATTGTAGTGTGGCCACTACTCGAATGCGAAGGCATATTGTAACATCTTAAACACCGCAGTTACAAAATACAGATAAAGACAGTTACTGTTACAATTGTTAATTACAGTTCTATTTTAGTGTTTTGTTGCATATCCAATTGTATATTTTTTGCTAAGTCGCTATGAGGATGTATGATTTAAATAATACTCATAATATCTCAGTAATATAAGTAAACGACGTTTCTTCACTAGCCGACTGTCGAAGCGTAATTCTATAAAAATGCTTGGAACACCGACAGTGAGAGTGTTTCATACATACATTTTCTTTATTCATAAATTCTGAAAGGCGCTCAATTACTCATCTGTTACTGTCATTGTCAACTGTAATTGTCAACTGTTATTTTCAACTGTCACTGTCAACTATTACACGTGCCACAACGACATCATTGCTATTCAAAATGATTAGGCATTTTTTTAGTTTTTTTTTTAGAGTGTCTCTCGCTTCTTCTATGATCATAAAACTGAAACTATTGTATAGCCTTACCTCTAAGCTTTAATACGACGTACTGTATGTCAATGTACATGAATATTTTTGTTAGGGCACAGCTCTATAAAAATTCTGGCCATGTCCTTTGTTGTATGACAGCCCCCTTGAATATTTATTATATTCTGTTTTTAGTATTTGTTGTTATAGCGGCAGCAGAAATACATCATCTGTGAAAATTTCAACTGTCTAGCTATTACGGTTCATGAGATACAGCCTGGTGACAGACAGACAGACAGACGGACCGCGGAGTCTCAGTAATAGGGTCCCGTTTTTACCCTTTGGGTACGGAACCCTAAAAACAATCCCCGTGCGAGACCAAAAAGGCTCCTATCAAAGACAAAGGCAAAAATTATTTATTTCAACTAGGCCATTTTGCGGCACTTTCGAAAGTCAAAAAATAAAAATAAAATGTCATCTTATTTGATGCCGTCCATTCGGAAAAGTAGATGTTATGGAGAAGAACGGACAAAAACTCCACTATCTCAGCATGTGCAGCGATATCTATAAAGAAAATCACGATGCGTTGGTAATCTAATAGGGCCCACTGTTGATGCCACTGTCCATAGACATACATATTTAAAAAATAAACAATAAAATAGACATGTTTGTGCAACTAACTCTGAATTAAGTTTTTGGTCACTTGGCCTTTGCCATATTACAAAAACATTTTGAAATATCATAAAGAGCTTTTTTTTGTAGTTAGTAATTAGTTTTGCATAATATTAATAGTAATAACGATTTATGTTTCAGATTAGAGAATCGAGATATAAATAGGCTTTAAATTTTTGAGCTATTTATGGTCCAGCGGGATTCTGTTTTAATTAAGATTAGAATACTGAATGATCATGTTTTATTAGATACATGCATGAACAAATATATACCTACGCGTCAACTTAACATCTATTTTTTAGTCAGTTAAAATAGGATCTGAGTAGAGACATAAATAAAAATAAAAATAAAAACATGACAAAATACTTGGCACCGTCGTTTTTTTCTACATTTGCTTTTTTTTCTGATAAAGTGAAACACAAAATTAGATTGTTTTGTTTTTAATTAAAGTCAAATTATGTTTAAATCAATGGTTACCCATTATTATGAACTTAGAAATTCTTAATTTGTTATAATCAGAATCAGTCATTTTGTCTATCTAATTTGGAAAATTCCCGTCCGTAAAGGGTAAACTTCAGTGGATGTTGCCAATTATTTTAAGACTTATATTTACTATTTAACTCAAAACAAATGGTATATTATTATTAAACAAAAAAAAAACAACTCGTTTACGATAACCGCCTTATCACTCATTTTTATTTTCGTACTCCTGAAAAAAACCTACTCCAAAAAAACTGATTATTTTTTAAACATTTTTTTTCCACACAGAAAAAAAAAATTTTTGCTCCTCATTTTTGCATCTGAACAGTGGAAGACCTACCCAAAACAGAATATTTGGTATTAGGGGTCCACGAGGCATGAAAGTTTGAGGACCTCCGAGTCATAGTAGGTATTTGAGGTAGTTTATAGAAACATGATAGGTACTATATCATGTTTATAATTCTATACAAGAACCAATTTCAGGTCCAGACATATTGTTGTGAAAACTATTGTATGTAAACTAAGCGGGCACATAATATAATTATGTTGGTACGAGTTGTTAAGGTCCTTTACCAAAAGATGTCTGTGAATATTTCGAGTATTCTAGATTTTATAATAACTGGCAAGGTATCTTAAATGCTAAATAGAATTCAGATTTTCAGTTATAGAAATTGTATGTCTGTGTCTGTTAAGTTCTATGTCTGTGGTATCTCGAAATTAATGGCAATTATTATTCTGAATGCTTCTCGATTACCAGATGTTAAAATAAAACTAAATGTAAAAAGACACAGCGGTGGTTTAGTGGTAACGACCCAGACTTACGTGTCGTAGGTAGTGAGTTCGAACTCAGACAGGCGCTTCACTTTGTGTAAATTATTTCATCACCACTGCTCTTAAAACGATGAAGGAAAAAAACATCGTGAGGAAACCGGCATGTCCTGGAACCAAAAAATTGAAGACATGACATCCACCAACCCGCACTGGGACCGCGTGCTGGATTAAGGCCTATTACCTCTCTCACAGGGAGGATGCCTGTGTCCCAGCAGTGGGAACATTATAAGATTAATGATGATGATGTAAAAAGACGCGTTTGTTTTTGGTTTTTGTAAGCTTATGAGTATTAATGCACACACTAAGTTTGAAGGTTTAAATATATTTATTCTCAAAAAAGACACAAAGTCACTTACATGAGAACAAAGCTTAAAGTAAATAAAATAAAATTCGTCACAGACGTCACGGCAGCAATAATGATGCATTCATGCAATGCATAAGCATATGCATATGCTTTCAGCTTTATGGAAGGGTGTTAATTGTGATTAAATATGCAGCTAATTGAGTTTTGAATGCATTGAATGAGCGCAACCTTTTTATACATGAGGGTCATATCGCTTATGTACAAGGGTAATCTCCTTGTAGAGTGACCGTGATACCATGTCCGAAATTCGGTACAGAGTAATATGGTACCAAATTCAAAAATACAGCATGGGTTTCATCAATATAGTACCACTAGCTCCTGCCAGCGGCTTCGCCTGCATTTAAACTGTTTTATCACCCCAAGGGAACATTTTACCGGGACAAAGTATGTGCTATTCCAGACTATATAATCTATCTCTGTGCCAAATTTCATCCAGATCCGTTCAGCCGTTCTGGCGTGATTGAGTTACAAATATCCACACACACATCCATACATAATCATAATCATTTTTTATTTGTGTAACATAGGTAGTAAAAACAGTTCTTAAATTAAAGTACGTAGGTCGCTATGTTATGCCAAGAAACGTACAAATATTATGTTTACATGAGAAATACAAAGAAAAACAAAATATTATTCATGCGAGAGGTAAACACAAATTATTTGATAGGTATGTCAAAATTAATAGATTAAATTAAATAAATAACAACAAAATTATAAATGTCTCAATATGGAGTAATTTCAAAGGTAAAAAAAAAAATAGGCATTCGAGAGGAAACACAAATTAGTTGGTAGGTATGTCAAAATTAATAGAATATTTTATATAAATAACAACAAAATTAAGAATGACACAATATGGAGTAATTTCTACAGTCAATGCATAAATAATAATCATAAATTACAATTAGTCACAATATTCAATTAAAGATTGTTTCACCAGTGAAATCAATAGATAGGTTACATTATTTTATCATTCAGAAATTCATCAGTCGTATAATAACATTTTTCAATTAGTAACAGTTTTTTTTTTTTTCGAAAAGTGTAACATTCAAAGGAGAATGCTCATCGATGTATGGAATCCCGTACCAAGCTGCATCAAAATCAAACTTTGTTTTTTATAGACTACACTGACCATGTTAACTCCTACAAAACTTCTTTTTGAAAACAAAACCCGGGTTTTGGAGTTATTTCATAAAATCGGAAATAACCTAAAAACTAGGGCTTTTTTGTTCGACACTATCAACGACGTATTTTATTATAGACACGTTATACATGATTCTTATAGTTATTTATTAAACAAAAGAAACCATTACTGGTTAGTAGATTCATCAAAAATCGATTCTATTGCATTCTACATCTTTATGACCGGCTGCTGTGAACGGCCAATTAACCATAGATAAAATAATGATACCTAATCTTTTAGAGTAAATAATAAGATTCTATTCTAGTTTTTTTAATTATTGTAGAATTGGAAACGCATATTTTTTTTACAGTGATCATGACACTTTCAAATAATGGTTACGTTAATCATTTATCATGTGAAACGGAACGTCATGTATAGAGAGTAAAACAATATCCATACTTTTAAACATAAAAGTAAATTCCCTATTCAAAAATCAAATTCGCGATGCGTAATGTCGTAAAAAATTATGAAACTAATTACTATAAAATTTTGGTCTTGATGCTTGGACTTTTTGGTACCACTTTTGGTCATTCTCCTTTGTATGGCATCTGGTAAATAAATGCGCTAATAATAAACGTGTGGGGGACTACCCTGCAGAGTGCATGTGTGCAAGGAAACTCAAGAGATAATTAAAATAGCATACTAGATTTATTCTGAGTACTTATAAAAAGTAACACGTAAAAAACACACCGAAAAAATATTCTGTCAACAAGACAAGCTACAACAGAACGTTGAATCTTCATATTTTAATTAAATATAGACTAGGCTCTAGCAGCCAGCTATATTATGTACATTAAAACCTAATACGCCCCCTTAATGTGCATATGTATTACAAGAGAGACGCAAAACAAAGTATTTACAAACAATATACGCTAACTATAAACATAAACCTAATCCAGTCATGCACATATAGTGCTTGGCTTTCGGCAAGGCCTTGGTTAATACGTCAGCTAACATAAGGTTGGTCGACAAGTATACCAACTGAATGTTATTGTTCTCCTTCAAGACACTCCGTATAAAATGGTGTCTTATATCTATGTGTTTGCTCCGGGAATGGAATACCGAGTCGTTTGCTAATTTAATTGCCCCAGTATTATCTACATGTAAGGTAATTGATGCAAACTTACGTAATCCGATTTCAGTCAACAAGCTGTTCAGGTATAAAGCTTCCTTCATCGCTGATGATAAACTGACGTACTCGGATTCACACGTCGAGGTACTGACACACTTCTGCTTCTGGGACTTCCATGACATACATGCACCACCTAATACAAAGGCATATCCCGAATATGAACGCCTATCTAGCAAACAACCACCCCAATCCGAATCAGAATAGCCTCGAACTGCTTTACCTGTTTTACTGAACACTAGTCCGTACTCTTTTGTTCGCTTCAGATAACGTAATATTCGTTTCGCAGCGATCCAGGACTCTTTGCTAGGACAGTTAACTACCTGCGCCAATTTCGAAACACTATTCGAGATATCTGGTCTCGTCCCCACGGATAAATACATCAAACTCCCAATTAGTTCGCGATACGGGTATCGCTCTTCTTCGAGTTTTGTATGGGGCTCAGGTAATTTAAGCTTTAAATTTACCTCCATTGGGGTTGAAACCGTTTCTTTACACATATTCAGACCATATTTAAATAATAAATCTTCAATGTATTTTTGTTGTGACAGTTTGATTTTATCACTGTCAACTCGCTCAATGTCAATTCCTAACATATATTTCGCGATGCCATAATCCTTAAGGTCGAATTCACTGGCCAGTTCCTTTTTAAAATTTTCAATGCATACTCTTTTCTGCGATGCCACTAAAATATCGTCGACATAGACTGCAACAAAAAGTTTTGTACCATCACCTATGTCTCGGAAGTATAGACATGGCTCATTTAATGATGATCGCATCCCCATTTTTTGCAGTTGTGTATCGAGCCTTGCATTCCACTGGCGTCCAGCTTGCTTCAAGCCGTAAAGTGATCTCTTAAGTCTACATGCATCACCACCTGCCTGCATGTCTGCTAGCATTTTCTTAGCTCGTTCATATATATTAGAACCTTTTTGTTCCACCTGAAGTAGCTTCTGCAGACATTCTCTTAATATGTCGGGGATTTCCATGTAAATTTCTTCATTTAATGTACCGTTCAAATAAGCGGTATTAATGTCTAACTGATGAATTTCCATACCAAGTTCAACCGCAAGTGCAGTCAGCAATCTGATGGTGTCTAGTCTGACAACAGGGCTGAATGTCTGGTGATAATCAATCCCGTACCGTTGGCTATATCCTTTGGCAACAAGTCTAGCCTTTTTCTTTACGGTTTTATCAACATTTAGCTTCGTTGTTAAGATGTAACGACAACCAACGACAGCGCGTCCCATGGGTCTCTTCGCTATATCCCAGGTATCATTTTTAATCATGCTTCGTATCTCCGAGAGAATGGCTGCCTCCCATTCATCTTTTTCTGAACCAGATAAAGCTTGCCTCAATGATACCTCTGCATTACCCACAAAGTCTTGGCAATCTGAGAACTCTTCTTGTAGTTCAGGTTCCACTTCAACCATACGATAAATTTTCTTTGGGCGTCCCACATGTCCTCTGTCTAGTCGTGGTCTTCCTGGGGCTCGTTTTAAGGTCTTTTCTTCATTATTTTGTTGGACTTCATCTGAGCTAACATGACGAGGTGAACCAGCTTCTGACTCCATATTATCCTGGACATTTTGTACATTCCTCTCAGGTTCAGGAACAAATCTACGTGAACTCGTCACTACCTCTCTTGTGTTGTCAACTGCCCTTCCTGCATGGAAATCTATCTCTACATAATTTGGTTCTGGTCTTTGGCAGATATCAGCTTGTAGCTCTTCATTCCCAAATTCCAGTGGATCAGTTATAGAAGAATTATTCTCATCGCATCGAGTCTCGTTTATGTGAAATTTTACATCTCGCGATACGACATACTTTCGTTCTTGTGGCAACCAAATCTTGTAGCCTTTTCGGTCTCTTGGATAGCCTACAAAGATTCCTTCTTTACTGCGAGGTGCAAATTTATCTTTTCCTTCCTCCTTATCCAAAACATGTATCTTGTTTCCAAAAACATGCATATAGTTTATGTTCACAGGCCGCTCGTACCATTTTTCATACGGCGTTCCACCTTCAAGACTACTTGTTGGACATCGATTTCGAACGTGACATGCCGTCATAACGGCGTCACCCCAAAAACCAGGTGAAAGGTTGGATGAAATTATCATACACCTTGCCATCTCTACAAGAGTTCTGTTCATCCTTTCTGCGACCCCGTTCTGTTGAGGAGTGTTAGGAATAGTTAATCTTCTCCCTATTCCTTCAGTCTGTAAATATTCATCAAAATCTTTATTACAAAATTCTCCTCCATTATCCGTCTGCATATATTTTATTCGTTTGCCAGTCATATTTTCAACATAACTTTTGTATATCTTGAAATATTTAAGGGCTTCACTTTTCTTGGATAGCAGATATACTTCACACCACCTCGATGAGTCATCTATAAACGTAATAAAGTACTTCGCTCCACCTATGGCTTCATGCCGCATCGGGCCTACGATATCGGAATAAATAATCCGTAATTTTTCATCACATGGCCCATCCGTCCTCGAAAATGATGATGCATTCATTTTCCCACTAGCACAGATACCACAATTATGCAATGTACTCACATCCGTCATCTTTATATTCATTCCGGATTTGTTCAAGAGTTTGACAAGATCTCTTCCATTCAGATGACCCAATCGTTCATGCCACAGTCTTACCTTATCAACTGCTTCTGAAATAATGGAAACTGTTCCCATTTGTTCCTCAACGTAATATAGATTACCCCTACGATTTGCTACAAGCATAGTGTTACCATAGCTGTCCCTAACATAAGCTATATTCTTATCGAATTTAACACTATACCCTTTATTCGTAATTCTTGCGACCGAAATCAGATTACATCGCAAGTTTGGAACAAATAAGGTATCTGGCAACTCCACGATTGTTTTGGAATTATTTTTACATGTAATTAATCTAACGGTACCCTTACCTTTAACATCTGTGCTCGAGTTTATCGCTAGATTTAGCTTACCCGACAAAGGTATCAATGAATTGCCAAATTTACTAGGATCGTTGCATAAATGTGATGTACAACCGCTGTCAATGACCCAGCCTCCATTCCCGTTGCAAGCAGCATTATCACCTGCAATACAATTAAAGGTTACAAGGCTGAAATTATCTTTTTGCAAATCACATTCCAAAACATACTTTGCACTATCACGACACTGATCCTTGTCTTTCTTCATATCACATTCAGAAGCTTTGTGGCCATGTTTGTGACATTTAAAACACTTGTATTTAAAATTCGTCTTGTTAGTATCACTCTTTGATTTGAAAGGTTTCTTAATTTTGGACTTTGCAAGGAGAGCTTTTTCTTCGCTTCCTTTCTGACGTCTCGAACATACCTCTTCGATTATTTTAACCTTCAAAGTCTCAGGGTCTGGTAACGTGTCTCTGGATTCGATCGCGCATCGAAAATTCTCGAAGCTTGATGGTAAGCTATAAAGAAGCATTATGGATACTAAATCATCATGCATCTGAATATCCATATCAGCTAGTTTACTTTTTACTTCGAAGAAATGCATGACATGTTCACGAACGTCACCACCTTCCTCCAACTTGTGTAGCAACAACTCCTTCAGCAGCGTTGCCTTCTTGGCAGGTCCCTTAGATGCGTGTATGCTCTCAAGTTTTTGCCAAACATTTCGTGACGTTTTACATCCGCGAATGTGTCTCAGTTCACTTGGACTAATAGCTAGGATTAGATCAGACTTAGCTTTTGCGTCTCCGATTTCCCATTTCTTGGCTTCTTCCGGCTCTGTAGGCTTGCTTACGCTTCCGTCTACATAGCTCCAAGCGTCGTTCTTTATAAGAACCGCTTCAGCCTGAATCCTCCAAGTTTCGTAATTTTCTTGAGTAAGTGGTTCTATTTTAACAGTACTCATATCGTTGACTCTTTTACGTCAACCTTGTTTATTTCATCAGCTGTTCGTACTTAATCAAACGTACCTTAAATATTTGCTGATATTCAATAAATAAGCACGAAATTTTAATATCTCGTTCCTGGGCCCATAACCACTGTGGGGGACTACCCTGCAGAGTGCATGTGTGCAAGGAAACTCAAGAGATAATTAAAATAGCATACTAGATTTATTCTGAGTACTTATAAAAAGTAACACGTAAAAAACACACCGAAAAAATATTCTGTCAACAAGACAAGCTACAACAGAACGTTGAATCTTCATATTTTAATTAAATATAGACTAGGCTCTAGCAGCCAGCTATATTATGTACATTAAAACCTAATAAAACGCTCTTTCTCACTAAGGCAGTCTTACAACGCTGATTGCTTAAAGAGTTATAGATATATATTGGCTACGAATCGGAACATCTCGTAACGTCGTGTTTGTTTGACGAAACCACTAATTTCAAAAATATATAATAAAGATAATTAATTATTTTAAGCGATCTAAAGAATGGCACACAGCTATCATCAATTTTAAGACCACACATTGATCTTGTGCATCTTTTTTGTGCCCTAAAAACGACGTCTTTATTAGTAGAATTGCCCCAAAAAATGATACCATATCGCAAAATTGAAGCTACTAAGCCGTGATAAGCTACTAGTAGCGAATCCATATTTATTTTTCTCGCAATTTGGAAAAGTGCGTATGCTGATTTGTTTATTTTCTTACTTAGAATACATACTTACTTTCACATTTATATTATTATAAATATATAAGTATATATATTAAGATTCTTAACTATTCACATCTGACTAAGCTGTTCCCCATGCTTTTTCAGGCATCAATAAGCCGGGCAGTAGACAAAAACCGCGCCAACTGCTGCATTCCAAAATGGCAAACTCGAAGGACTGAAATCCAGAAAGAATTCCAGGCAATTTTTGCATGGTAATGCATTGGGCATTTCCCATTCATGTATTCAGTTTCATGACTACCTCAAATAAAATGCCGTCAAGTAAATTTAAATAGCTTGAAAATATTTCCTGAGGAGTTTTTTTGTGAATTTTATCGGTTACTATCTTTTGTTCGTGGCTTTACCCGCGTGACCAGTATTTTATTATATCAAAGGAACGTTATATTTTTATATATTTATTTAACCATTTATGCACACACCCATATACAGAAAAGAAGGAGGAACAGAAAAATAGGTACATAGGTGATGCTTATTTCTAATGAAATCTCTTTCAGCATACCTGCGAATGGAAAGAAGAAGAAAAAAGAGAAGTAGACATCGTGTGTAGAAGGGAAAAATAAACACATAACACAATTCAGAGCTAATAATAATCATTAGATACATTTAAAATATACTGTCATATATATACCTACAAATAAAATAAATATTATAACAATAACTACCAACCTACAATATATAAAAAAGATGATAATAATACAGAACTATATGCAATTATGATGGAATGGAAAGGTAGTATCTTTTTTTCGTTATAATGAGATGAAAAGTATTTTTTGTCCTAATCCAGGTTCTGGTGTTTCAAGATGCCAAGTTTCATCTAAATCGTTTCAGGCATTAAGGCGTCAAAGCGTAACAAACAAACTCACATTTGCATTTATTATAATACTAGCTTCTGCCCGCGGCTTCGCCTAAGTGAATGTCGAAAATAATACCGATTACCGAAGGAACATATTCCCGGGATAAAAAGTATCCTATGTGCTATTTCTTACTATCATCTATCTCTGTGCCAAATTTCATCAAGATCCGTTTAGGTGTTATGCCATGGTTGAATAACAAACATAACACACATCCAAACTTTTGCATTTACATAATACTAGCGGACGCCTCGCAGTTTCACCTGTGTAGTTCCCGTTCCCGTGGGAATACAGGGATAAAAAGTAGCCTATGTCACCCGGGGATAGTGTAGCTTCCCAATGGTGAAAGATTTTTTGATATCGGTCCAGCCGTTTCGGATTCATAAGGAACATACATACATACTTTCTCTTTTATATTTAAAGAAGATTGGCAAGTTAGTTAGTATGCAGTTTCGTATGGTAGTAACTTGTATGCTAAGAATTTAGTCGAATTTCCTTAGTGTAGAAGGCATTTTTGGTCGTAGCAAGAAATGTTTCAAATAAATTCGTTTTATGGTTCTGTTCCCAGTTGAAGTATTTCCCTTAGTTAATAAAAATATAACAACTTAAATGAGACAAGCTTAAAAATGCAACTTTGTAACATTTCATTAGGGTTTTTAAATTGTTATTAGATATGCTTAACATACAATTTTAATTAAACAAAAGATGTTTCGTCCAATAGGGACGGTACCAGGGTAAAAGAAATAGTTGTGTTTAGTCCATAACTTAGATTAAAAAATATTGAATACCTACGTATTTTTTTATTTATTACATCAATAAAAAATTACAAAGGCACCCAAATTCAGGAGTGGTGGCTTTTGACGTCATTTTTGAGTAAAAAGTGTACTAAAACGAGACGACAGACGTCAAAAATTTCATAGCATAGAAAAAAAAATCGACATAGACACAACACAACTGTAACAAACACGAAGTAAATGAGTATTGATGTGTGTCTGTGTTATTTTTATTGACTGAACCTTTAAAGTACTTGTAATGTGGGACGAAACACAACTTCAATAATGATATGGGACGAACTAAGAGTTTTTTGTAATGTGGGACTAAACTTCAGGCCGAACGAAGAATAAATCAGAAATAACCCTACAAAATCGGCTTTATGCCCTTAACAATTATTTAATACTTTGAAGTAGACTTAAATTCCCAGAGCTTATAAGTTTTTTCTATGCCTAGATCTAACACACAGCCTAGCCTAGGTGAACTAGAGCAAAATATTTTAACGAGGTAGGTACTCGTACACCAACACAACGGAATTATTTTCCGTAGTACGTATTAGACCAAACGCAAACTAAGCCAATAATAGTGGCTTCTAGAAGCCGGACTGAGCGACTACTAGTTGCCACCAGTCGAAGACATATTTAATAAATATTGTCAAAAAAATTACGTGGACTATCCCAACCATTCCACGCACTTTGATCTCATACAAGTCCGTATTTATGCGATAAGGAACCAACCAGCAAACACGCTCTTTTGAAATGTCAAAATAATTTACAAAAATATATGCAGCTCTGTTAGATGAAGTAAAATTAATATTTATTTTATTTACATTCATTGATAAACTACTTATTTCAGTATGTGTATATAAATTTGCTCTGGATACTCTTAAACTTTCTGGATAATTAAGAAAACGTGTATGTGGTTCCTTTCAACATTTACTAAACACAACCCAGGGATTTATTGATATAAATGAATTGTAATAAAGATTCCTGTATTTATAATATGGTAATAAAGCTTTAATTGACAAAAAATATACACTTAGTGTGAAGTGTGTCTCTAAAGACTTTTGGTAGTATCTAGAAGGAACATATTATTATTGTATTTGTATTCTAGAGGCTATGAAGCAACAGTCCGTCAGACAGTCATAGCATTATTTCATGGATACCACTAGTTGGCAAGAAACGGGGATCGTAGTTGCCTGGTTTGCGGCCGTAATTAACAAAAGGAACACGGCTACTTGACTTTCCGAGTTTTTGTTTGATACTGAATTACTGACCTTTGGTCTCTAGAGCAATAGTGGTTTGTATTGCATTGTGCTTGTTGAATTTATACAATGTATTTAGTTGGATACTGTTCGTTGAGTTCAGTATTCTTAACTAGGGATTATCTTATAAATAATATATACTATAAATTATGATCTATCAGATAAGTAGTTAAGGCCCAGCTTCGGATAAGAAAATGTTCATGAAATTAATGTGAATTGACGAACGCTCATTAGTTGCTCTGATTGGTTGAATTAATTTCTAACAGTCAATCGCATAACATGACTTAGGTACCAACCATTTTTTTTTACTCTCATGACTTATCTACCTACGTTTAATTAGTGACGCGTTGATAGGTAATTTAATTTCAGAAACGAATTTAATTTGCGCTGTAGCAAGGTGCGGGTGGCAGTTTCAATAAAAAAAAAATACGCATATACGTATACGCATTTTTTGTAGTTTAACGTCATACCATAGTTATACCATATACCATAGTTGCCTGTATGACGATAAGCCACAAAATATGCGTATACGTATATGCGTAAAAAATGTTATTGGAATTGTAACCCGCACCATGCTACAGCGCAAAGAGTGTAATTTGCTTTAAATCCGACTTGTATGCAAGTGAATTTACATTAGCAAACTAAGATTATATAATGTACTCAAGCATTTACTAATAGGCATAAATTATCTACATAGGTACCCGGTACTCGGTAACAATCAGCAAAGGTGGCAGCTTATTCGTTACCCTCCATGGAGTATTGTCACGCAAACCAGGCTGTTATCAAATTATAAAGAGATTTGCATAAACACTGTGTTTCTACCTTTATATACACTCATAACTTAGCCAATGTACAAAGTTAAAACAAGTGCTAGATACTGGATTTAGAAAATACTGCATAACTGCTGAACCGGAGACGATAAAATCCAACCATTTGGAGATAGTATTGTCACGTCATTGAGAGACCTTCTTGGTCTGGTCGTCGATAGCGATACTGCTCAGCATGAAGGCGTGGGTACAAATTCTCGGGCATTATGAGCATTTCTCAATAGCAGCCAATTTTTTTTTTTTGTCGGCCAACGCGTTTATTCTCAAGAACGCCACATAGGAACAAACATACATACATAGACTGATAATTACCTCTCCTTCGGCAGTCGGGTAAAAAGAGTACAACATCGCGGTCGCATTGTCTTGTTGCGCCTTTCGGAGCCTTCAAGCAGTACGAGGGAACAATCTTAACTGCACACATAGCCAGATATCTTGACTACCATTCTCTCTACCGTCGAGTAAAAAACCCAGATTATCATCTCAAACTCTAATAACATCACAATCTTCATTTTAAATCCGAGATCGCCACCTCAGCTGGATTACATCTGCCCTCTGTGAGCGCGTCGCAGACATAATAGTAACTTTAAATTCGCTAACTTTGGACGCAGGGGACGTCTAGACAGTGCAGTCAGCAGGATAGTAGGTACTACTAATGTTATCTGTGTGGTACAAGCTGCTGTTTCGCTGAATTAAGTTTTAGTAAGATGGGGAATTTAATATTTGTAGGAGTATGTCACCAGTTTTGTGTACTCAATCGTGATGTTAGCTATTTTAGGAATAAATGTATCTGAATGGCTGTAAGGTGACACAGTATAAATATGGACGAACAGTACGAAAACTACCTACAAACGCTCGAAACGGCACAGTCACGGCCTGCACTACTGACAGCACCGCGAACGCTGCTTAGGGTTCTCGTCGGTGCGCATGTTTTTGTGAATGTGCTGTTCGAGCGTTTGTAGGTAGTTTCCATACTGTTTGTATATGTATACTGTGTTATGAGGTATGCGGAACGAGATGTAAAGTCTCGCAACCTCCATTTAAAATAAAGGACCCTCTGATTAGACTGGTATTGTGCCCAATGGTTGTAGTGGGGCCAGTGCATGCATATAACTCTTTAAGGCCACTCTGTAAGTGCTATGTTGGGTAAATCTTATTTAGGCTCTAAGTAAGTTTTCATGAAAGATTGGTTGGAAAAGGGAACCGCCCGGGATGAGTTTTGGTTGTTAGTAGGCTATGGGTATGGGAGAGATCGCTGCCCAGCTGTGAGACAACTGGATTTTATAAAAAAGCAAAAGCTTTTTACCAATATACTAATTACGTCGTATCGTACCAGCGCTATTTTTTTTCAATTATTTATCTATTATAATGTTTCTTTATTCTTTATTGTACAATGAGACATTACATTGTAACAAATTGATAATACAATTCATATACAAAGGCGAGCTTAACTCCAAACCTTTGAATGATAGAGATCATAATAGAGGACAGTAATCCAGTGTACAATATATATACCTATACAGTAAGATGAAACTATTTACATAATATTACATAAAATACCTACTTACGTTTATAAAGATAAATAATAGTAATATAATATAGTTTATAATTCATTGAGTTGAAAGGAAATGCTCCTTAATTTTCGTCTTGAAGACATCGAGAGAAGGGCTATCGCGTATGGAGTGTGGAGGAGCATTCCAGAGATGCACTGCAGTAACAGAGAAAGAAGTGTTTATTTTATGTATTTATTTTATTATTGTGAGTATATATGGTATAATTATATTGTATTTATAGTTTATAAGTATATTTAAATAATCCTGATAAGTTTAAAATTCAATATTGCACCTGTTTATCTTTCCATCACCCAAAACATAATCAGTCGAGGTAGAAAATGCCTAAGGCATTAAGTCCGCCTCTGTACTTTTGTGGGCATGAAGTATTAAATAAACAAATAAATTAATATTTACCACAACACATCAAAAGCAAAAAAAAAAAAAAAAAAATTAATAATTCTTTAAAAAACAAAACTCGGAAGCAAAAACCCATTGTGAAGAATTCAGACCTACTAAGAACTTCTAACAAGGCTTCCCTGAACAAAGTAAGTATACTCGTATTGAAACAATTTTTCATTGATGCGGGCCCGGCCGTGTTGCTCAATGAGCTGTGAAAGCGACCACTCTTGCCTCTGCCGAAGATTTTAAACTAAATTTGGCGAACTGCCAACAGACATATTCTGGTAGGAAGAGACGATACTGCGGGATTAAAGTAATTGTTATTTCTATATTAAGTTGGGGAATGCCACAAAAATACTAACAAATTTATTTGAAGAATATATGCGTACAAAAATTTTCATTTGATAAGTTTTTTATTATGATAACCCTATTTTTAGGGCAGCCATGACAGTTGACATGATGTTTCACGACTTTGACAGTTTTAATAAGTCTTTGAGTTTTCTTTGCTTTGTATTTGATATGTTTCAGAGTTTTTAGTTACTGTTTTAGTTTTGCAACCCTGTCTACTACCACAAAGTACGTAAGCGGCGGCGCGCCGCAGACAGAGGGGCCACTCTCACTTTGACATTTCGGTTTTACAGGGAATATTGGGCAATATTGGACCGAGCTCAGTCGCGGCTGTCATGATCAAAGACTTTATACGTATTTCTTACTACCTTTGGTCATGATTGCTTTGTGCAGGCGTTTGTCACGTCATTCATACATTAAGTACTGTAACGAGGTTGGTTGCATTGGATGGGTTACCTTTGTTATTTGTTACAGACCGAATTTACTTTTTTGTTTTTTATTCTTTAAGTTATAAAGGTCATTAATCTTTCAAGATGACAAATTAGAAATTCATTATCTAGGATTATAATAAATTATTTTAAGCCCATATATGAAATTGGGAACTTGTCATAATAATAAGGTTCAAGTCATACAGCTTACAAATATGTTTCCCTCGACTGCACAGCATAATTTTCTTCTTGTTTAAGATCATCTTTGGTTTTTAGGGTTCCGTACCCAAAGGGTAAAAACGGAACCCTATTACTGAGACTCCGCGGTCCGTCTGTCTGTCTGTCTGTCTGTCTGTCTGTCTGTCTGTCTGTCTGTCTGTCACCAGGCTGTATCTCATGAACCGTGATAGCTAGACAGTTGAAATTTTCACTGGTGATGTATATCTGTTGCCGCTACAACAACAAATACTAAAAACAAAATAAAATAAATATTTAAGGAGGGCTCCCATACAACAAACGTGATTGCCGTTTTTTACGAAAATGGTACGGAACCCTTCGTGCGCGAGTCCGACTCGCACTTAGCCGGTTTTTTGATTTTATTAGGTACCTGTTTTTTTCACATTTATATTTTTGTCGAGCTTTCAGCTTTTTACAATTAAATTTTTTAAGTGGGATCATTATTACACTATTACTACGTCTTTTTACTCTCCAATATTCATCGTATGTGGCGTAATATTAAATGTTTCGTGATATTAAATGGATATTTGATGCCCTGTCGTGCCATGAAAGCATGATATGATGTATGTTTAAACGAATCGATGTATTTATGTTTGTAACTTATACAACATACTCTTTTTTTTAATTCGGAATCAATATAGTAGCAACCCTAGTGAATCTGTCAAGTTTAGCTGTAAATTTTCTAAACGGCGGGAGTGGCCCTTCTGTATACTTACTATTTTGTGCTACTACTATGGACATTGATTGTTTTCTTCTCTGTTCCAATTAAATTCGTGTTGTTTTTTTTTAACGCAGATATTACGTCATCCATGGTATAATAACATACTCCGTATACTTCGTCTGGTATTCTCTTCCCAGGATGGCCTAAGCCTACGTCACGATAAGTGTTACCATTGATTGTCCTTTTTGAAAATTTAGGTACTTTCTCATGTAGTTAATGTAAATAAAATAAATTACTAACTAGAATAACTATTTAGTAACTCATGTGATTCATCTATTTATTGTTAAATTTATTTGTATATTGAATTATTAGTTCATAATTGCTTTGTTAGGATAAAAATGCATTTTCTCGGTTTTTTGTTTCATTTTTTTCAATCACACACAGTGGCAACATATCGAATTGACAAGTGTCATACTGACAACTAGCCATTTCGTCGCTATTGTCGTGTCGCTCACACCTATAGCGTTGTTTCGCTCTGTGAGCAAAATACTGTGGCTCCCAAACGTTTGTGGTGAACCCGTGAACTTTGATAGATACACAAGAAAAATTGTTAGTTGTTCCGTAAACTATAAAAACAGAAGTATAAAAGGTGGTGTAATAAGTTTTTTTTTATTTTCCCAATGAAGAGACGCAATCATATGCGTGGCTTCAAATTTGTAACTAAATTCAACTACAATAACTGGTATGTGCTTTTCTACATAATATTTAATTTATCTACGCGTTGTAAATTCCATAATTTAAGTCATAGTTGTGTCAATACGTCTTTACGCCCGAACTTATTAACCTAACATAATTCGTTTTTGACTTATTTTAGTCAAGTTAAGTTTAGTGGGTTTTCGTCCCGAGCTTAGTAAAAATACTAATATGCAAACAATTAAAAAAAGCAAAGTAAATAAATTCAAAAAGTATCAAATAAGACGATTTATTAAAAATTATAAATATGTTGTACCTATTGTAATATTTTTATCTTTTTCCCCACTAAAAAAGTTTGAGAACCGCAACGCAATCGATGACGTAGTCTTAGGCCAATCACGTGACCCAGCTGTCACGGGAGGAGACTACCTTGTCTTATTATACCATGACGTCATCTATAAAATTTCATAGTAAAATGAAATTTTTTGTATACTGGTGATCTGATCCACCATGTTTAATTTTATGCTGTGTTGCTCTACTTGACAAAGTTAATTTGAGTTTACATTGAAACGAAGTGAAAGTAATAATTAAAAACGGTTACCTTATTATATAGCGATTTTTACATATAAAGACAACGTGGTGGTTTAAAAGAAGATGTAGTGACTAAAATTGAAAAGAGTATCTTAAGATTACACTAGTCTAAAATTCTTCCATACAAACGTAGTCTAGTCATTACTTCACTGTTTGACGATGTACGTTCAAAATAAAAAAATACATAAATTTGTCTCATCATTATCTAGTCCTGTATGGAAACAAAAATATATATATTTGAAAATTATGAGCGTCGAAAGTTCCATATTTCAACGCTAATTTTAACGCATCTTTGGGCGGAAATAAATACCATAAGAAGAAGGAAAATTGCAAAACGGCCTCCATGCAGGGATATATTATTAATTCAACAATACAAATAATCTTATTTTATAAATATACATTCAGTTGTTTTTTCATTATAGACTCCCAAAGGTCTGTTTATAAAATTTCGCGCGCTCGTTTTCGTCCTAAATCATCATCCATTTCGATATAAATTTGCAAAAGTGCTTATTCGTACGCGAACTAGCTTCTTACTGCTCATCACAGCATCTATTTCTTTCGCACGTGTTGTCGGATAAGATTGCATGCATTTTAACCCCGCGCACAAAATAGTCCGTGCCGTCGACTAGTTCAACCTTAAGATGGTTTGGCCATGTTAAGAGTACAGAAAGGCGACTAACGAAAGATTTATTACAAGGCAGACGTGAATGGGAACGCCGGGAAGGGACGCCCTAGAAAGACATACATAGACCTTATTGGTGATGTTCTTCAGAAAGGCCAGGTGCGCAGTACTCATAACCGGCGTGTGTGTATGACTAGATGTATGAATGTGAGTGAAGCAAAATAAGTATGTAGGGATCGTAGCAGGTGGCGCTCTGTAGTTTCTGCCTATCCCCATGGGAAAAAGGCGTGAGTTTGTGTATGTACATAGTGCTGGCCCAGTCTCCATACATTTCTGGCACATCTTTTGTCTTATTTCAATAACAATAAGGTACTGCCTCGTAGGTCTTGTGGTGCTGCGCATGAGTTACTCAGTTCGATTCCCGAATTGGGCAAAGAGTTATTGGGTTTTTACATCAGGAATTTATCAGTAGAAGTCTGGCCTTGTGCCCGGAAAATGGCAATAGGCGCGCCCCCTATTACAAAGGAGTCTCTACTTACTTTAATTATTAAAAACTCTGTACTTACAGATGCAACTCTGCCCTCTCTACTCCCAGGCGGTCCCTATTTATGTTCTCTCTTCTTATTCTTTGTCTTCATTTCTGAAGGTCGTGCCCGTCTTGAAAAGCTTTGACGGAGTCAACGACGAGCTGCTGCCAAGCCACCCAGTCTTCGGCTCTCCTCAGGGCAGTGGTCACCGTGAGTCCTGCAATCGCCCTGATCTGGTCAGACCAGCGATTAGGTGAACATCTGCGTGGTCTTTTTTAGTGTTTATGTTATATGTAAGTTTTAGTGCTGTTACCTAATATGCAAATACAGTGTTTCAGCATCATTATCCACATCATGGCATTTCTGGGCACGGGCCTCTCAAACCTTGTTCAAATCCCATGTTTATCAATCAATATCATCAATACAGAATATAATAAATCTGTAGTAAAGTCGTTTTTGTACATCGAAAATATTTCCACTCTATTTAAAAGTTAGATGAATTCAAAATGTTAAAAGAGTAAAATATCAAAACATACGCAATTCAGGTACTCGGACAGCTGAACTGCATTTGCGTTGTGCATTTGACGTCATTTTCTGAATGGCTGTGTAAAGATTCTCCGCAGAAGAAAGATCCTAGAAAAAAAATTGGTTGGTACGTAGAGGTTAGGTAAGGCGGGAGGAAACGCCCGGGTGTCACCATTGTGTGGATCGCCTGGAGGGCACGGTGGAGCATACGGTGGAGATCTGCCCCACTTGGGCTGGACACCGCCGTGTCCTCGTGGAGGCGATCGGCGGTGGCAACCTCTCGCGTCCAGCCCTAGTTCAGGCAATGTTACGGAGCGAGAGGGTATGGGAAGCTGTCTAATAATACTCGCGAAGGAGGAGGCGGAACGCGTGAGGGAGACGCTACGTCTGTCACGCCCTCCCGCCTCACCCAGAGCGGGAGAAGTCAATAGATGATTTCCCAACCAAAAAAAAAAAAAAAGCTAGGGTAGGTAGCAAGGTAAGTAGTATGGGTAGGTACTAGGTAGGTCTAGTTAAGTACAGGTAGGTAGGCAAGTACAGATCGTGGGCACAGCTCGTTTTACAAATTTACATAACTTCCTTAGTCGATAGAATACCTACTACTCGTAAAACCTTATCACTGCTATCAGTGTCTTCAAAATTTCACCCTACAACACGAAAGTAACAAAAACACACCTTAATTAACCATCAAATAAGTTAAGAGAAAAAACACAGACCTTGACCTAAATACAAGCAGTCAATAACCGCCATCTTGTCAAACATTATTAAAATTTAAACCGACCTCGTTCAAGGTCAGGCGGTTCCGTCATGTCCTAGAATAGGGACGCGGGTGTAACTTAGAGGCCTTAAGTGTTCAAGTTTAATTTAAAATACTGCTAAATAGTTGGATAGTGCTGTTTCGGGGTTATTTAACGTAAAATGTATTGCTGTAAATAGGTATTAGCTGGGTTGTGTAATGGTTATTTTCTCTTAGATACTTTATATCGATACTTATATTTATTCGTTTTTATCCTTGCACTGGAACGCCTTGCAGCAATTACACCAGTGCACAGACTTATTCTAACTATAAGTCCGGGGGTGACCATAACCTCTTAGAGCAAGGTTATTTCCAAAGTCGAACCATTATAGTTTTGTCGTCATAGTACGGGGCAGGTTTCATCACGATGTTTTCCTTCACCGTTGTCAGCGATGGAAAAACACTATAAAACGTCGACATGATACATGAGCACTTATAAAACGTCGACAAAAGGTGCACGGTTCGGGTTGGTCGTTTCCTATGGAAAAGAACCGGCAAGAAACTCCATGGTTACTCTTTTAAAAATGGTTGGTTTTGCAATATTTCCATGTTACAGCATTAAGATATGGGGGGACAACGTAGGCCCGACAATAAGTCGTAAGAAAAACAAAAAAAAGATTATATATTATATAAATAAAAGAAAATAAAACGAAATAAAAAGTTAACAAATGTTAACAAGCATCTAGAAGGTCTACAATGTTCACACATTTACAAAACAATCGAAAAAAGAATCTATACAAAGGTAAAATAAAAAAACCGGCCAAGTGCGAGTCGGACTCGCGCACGAAGGGTTCCGTACTTGGTAAATTGCGGTTTACGATTTATGACGTATTAAAAAAAAATACTTACTAGACCTCGTTCAAACCAATTATCGGTGGAAGTTTACATGGTAATGTACATCATATATTTTTTTTAGTTTTATCATTCTCTTATTTTAGAAGTTACAGGGAGGGGGACACACATTTTACCACTTTGGAAGTGTCTCTTGCGCAAACTATTCCGTTTAGAAAAAAAATATATTAGAAACCTCAATATTTTTTTATTAGATACCCCACACGTAGGGGTTTGATAAAAAAATATTTTTTAGTTTCAGTTTCAAGTATCGGAACCCCCAAAATTTATTGTTTTTTTTCTATTTTTGTGTGAAAATCTTAATGCGGTTCACAGAATACATCTACTTACCAAGTTTCAACAGCGTAAACCTTATAGTTTCGGAAAAAAAGTGGCTGTGACATACGGACGGACAGACAGACAGACAGACAGACATGACGAATCTATAAGGGTTCCTTTTTTGCCATGGCTACGGAACCCTAAAAAGACAAAGAAGATGTTCAAGATAATCTTAGAAAGTGCATAATTATGAATTGAAAAAGTCACATTGATACTTGCCCGAATACCTGAGCACAATAATCTCTAACCTTTGGGTAATCACGACATAATTCAGGTATATTGATATTTGAATATATACGATCACTGACGACAATTCCTGCTCAACCAATATCGTATGCTCAGCTCACAATACTTCAGTCATAATGAATCGATCGAACGCCGCAGATTGATTGATCGTCATCCCACGTCACCGGTAACATATCAAAGTTAGTTTTAGGATCCAACTATTAGTATATGCAGTAGTATTGGTCCAAGTACCTATATTGTACAACTAACACTATGGACAACGTAATGATGCGAAGGCGTTTAAAATTAAAAGTAAACTTGATATGATTGATCTTGCCATGTCACCTGTTTATCTTTTTTTGTTAATAGAGGGTAATCTTCAAAAGGTGACTGGTCTTTTGGAGAAAAGACCAGAAAGTGTGGGGCTTTTACCTTACTAAAACCACTCCGGTGATCACCATCAGCACGAAAAAGGGGAAACCTCTAAATATCACCCCGGTTAGAGGGTGTTCTTTGTGCAACGCCTGTTAGGGCACATACCTGGGATCTGTGTATTTACCTATTACCTGATCCATGTAGTTTACTTTGAAGATTGTATAACTAACGCACCCATATAAAAAACTGATTCTAAATGACATTGATTACTGATTTTTAAATTGATATAAACTGACCTTAAATAGCTGCTCTAAAATCCTGTGGTTAAAAAAAAAGTTAATTTAAAAATCAAAAACCCGACTGATTAAGAATCGCACTAAAAAGCTGTTAACAAGAAAAAATCATGCTGTGCAGTCGGAGGAAACATATTCGCGAACTGGCTGACCACCTGATCCTCCGACTGCACAGCATGTTTTTTTCTTGTTTACAGCTTTTTAGTTAGATTCTTAATCAATCGGGTTTTAGATTTATAATTTTTTTATTTTTATTTATAACTTTTTAGTTATATTTTCTTTTCCGAATTACTTTTAAACATATAAGTCCTACATATTTTTGTAATAACCTCTTAAAACCCTTCATTTTGATACCCCACTCAATGAATTTGGAAGAAAAAAAATTGGGACCCGCACAATATGGCGCCCAAAAGTCCCCATGTTTGTTTTTTTAGAACTTCACCTATCTAAGAACACTTGGGCGGTCAATACATATCTATCGATGTCTTAATTATATAATTCGGTCAAGTGGTTTAAAAGATATGAGGTAATAAAGAATATTACATACATACAAACATACTATATACAAGATACGCGCGAAACACATAACCCAGTCGGGTAAAAAAGAGCCCGAATCATAAGTAAGAAAGGGTTACTTTTATTACAAAAAAAAATATAGTCAACTCTATACGATTTTGAAGACATTTTTGCTAATTGCCGACCAATTGCAATTTCGGGTTCGGTCATTTTCATTCTGCGAGTTTGTCTTGTAAGTGCCTGGAAACAAGCGCACGAAACACAAAGTTTTTACAATTATACAGCAAACGCAAGTGACCTTATTTCTTAATTACCACCATTTGATTAACATTAGAGCATGTTATTACAATCACGCCGGTCATTGCGTGATGTATAATTTTAATCCGACATTAGAGTTGTATGCAAAATCCGTAATCAGGTCGCATTTGTAAGCCAAAGAACATGGGCCTTTTCGCTAAGCCGACGGCTTAAACGGTGACATAAAACAAAAAAATACTACATTAACATTCGTCTCTTTGGGTATAAAAGAAAATATTATTTTGTCTACAACTGTGGATATGCCCGTTGGGATGAAATGAGGAACATAAATACAAACTTTCATACAATTAATTAACCTCTTTGCCTACCTAGAAGATAAATCATTATTCGCTTCGTAAGTAACCCGGTGTAAGGTGCCTGCTATTACTGACTAGTCAAAGTTGGTAGCGCGATAGATAGATACGAGGGGAAGTTCGCGGAATATTTTAATTAAAATGTAAGGAATAGTAATAAGGAAAATATTAGGCGAAATTTTGGACCTCCCTAGGTAGGTATGTTTTTCTAGGTCTACCCCGCTTGGGCGGAGCACCGCCGCGCCGTGTCTACATGGAGGCGATCGGCGGTGGCGACTTCTCGCGTCCGGCCCTGGTCCAGGCCATGGGAAGCTGTATCCTCTTTCTGCGAAGCAGTAATGCTCGCAAAGTAGGAGGCGAAACGCGTGAGGGAGATACCACGGAGACGCCTCAAGCCAGCGCAGGAGACGCCCGGGCGTCGTGAGTCGCAAGCCGATTCCCGGCCACCGAAGGCGCGGGCGTGCGGAAGGCAAGTAACGGGTAGCTCGCCGTCCGATATGGACCAGGCCAGAGTCAAGGACGCGTAGTGTTCCACACACGCCTCAAAGAGATGTCAGCAAAACTGACGGCGGGCCCACTATGGCCGATGCCTGTCTGGATCGTGGATAAAGAACAATGGCAGGTGCCCATACATTGTTTTAGCTGAGATTAAATTCCTACGTCTTTAAATGAAAAATATTTGGTGTAACTCAAGGTGATTTTCTGAATTAGTTTGTGCAAGAATTTTTGTTCGAGAATGTCGAGAATAATAGATATTCAGTCATAAACTTTTGTAGGTTATGTCTGGTAATTTTTAATAATGTGTTTAATAGGTAATAGTATTCAATTTCATGGAAGTAAAAGGGCAATATCGCATTAGTATTTCCCTTACGTAGTTATTTCAGCATGAAATGTATAATATACTCTTTGGAAAGAGTATATTTATTTAAACTAAGCGGCTTTGACGTGAATCAAAAGGTCGTCGTCAACAACCAAGCTATATTTTTTTGTCTTGGATACTTGTCTTTTTGCCAATCATTAATTGAAAGTAATTTATTTATTTCTACTGCACTTCAATATTCTTACCTACCTGCAATGAACATCTACATTTAGACATAAACTGTATTGTTAATTCATTTACTGCAATAAATACAGTAATGATATTGTTACTTAATATAGTTACTATTTGTCACTTAGCATATAAAATATATAATGGCAACACTAAGCTAAGTAAATTAACTAAAAAGACAAATAACTTTTTATTTATTATAATTTTTTTTATCCGTTTTGAACCAGCCCCAATTTATACTTTAAACAACGTAGACAATTAATAGAATGTCTTTCGTATATAACTCACTTTCAGACGCTCAAATTTAAGTCAGCTAAGATTTCGCCATTGTTCTTTGAAAGAGAGTTACCGCGTCCCTAGCACATGCAACTGAAGGCACACGGGTGGTTTTTAGTCAGTAAAACTCTGACACGCCCTCCCGCTTCACCGAGCGGGAGAAGTCATTGGATGATTGCCAAACACAAAACAATAAAAATAAAAGGTATGTATGTCTAATGCTACAGACTTGGTTTATGCCGATACAAGAAAAAACGTCCGTGTTTAAATCATATTTAGAGGAAATAGAACTGTTTGTGCATATTCCTAGAAATAATTTAAATTGCCAATTGACACAGAGCCTACCACGATTGGAACTAACAATTTCTATCCAAACAAATTGTTTTGTTCAAATGGCTAAATAAACTAGTCGTCTGCAAAGCGTGGGTTGTCAATACTATCAATTTATGAAATATCGAGGGGCTTATGGAGGACAGAAATGAAGACATCTGCAGGAGAACCAGGGTTACCGACATAGCCCGAAGAAGTGCCAGTGTGCATGGCACATGCTCGCAGAACGGATGTTCGATGGGGCCGAAAAGTTCTGGAGTGGTTACCGCGTTCCGGAAGACACAACGTTGGAAGGTCTGCCTCTAGGTGGACCGATGACCTGCTTAAGACTGAAGGAATCCGCTAAATGTGAGATGCATAGGACTGATCAATGTGGCGACACTTGGTGGAGGCCTATGTCCAGTAGTGGGCGTCTTTTGGCTGAAATTTTGATGATGATGATGTAGGGCTTATGTCCAACAGTAGACTGGTACCTACAGGGTGATAAGAAACGAAAAATACCAAAAAGAAATGTTAATGCAGACTCAATGGGCATAATTTTTGAACTCTTAACCGCTGTCTTTGCAGGTGAACCAAAAAAGGAAGGAAAAGAGCCAAGAAATTAAAGTCTTCTTTTTAACGTGTCATTTATATTCCCCTCTTACTTTAAATTACAGAGATATCACTTTACAAGTGAAATGTATTTTAAAATGCAAATACAAGCTCGGCAACACGTTAATCCAAGGTTCTTAGGTAAGGTGACAGAAACTTAGTGCAGTCTGATGGCTCTGGGTAAATCTGTGATGAATAAACTCATTACCCTCCTTCGGCAGTCGGGTAAAAACTAAGTCGTGTTTCAAGTAGGTATAAAAATTTATGGTTTTAGCTTCGTTGTTTATGTGTACGGGACAGTAATGCAAAAGGGGTAAGTTACACTGACAGAACATGTGGTAATAACATGTGTCATTACCTACTTATCTATGGCTGTATTGGACACGCTATTATTTTGAGCAGTCTTGACTCTTGAGAAGTCGAGACACAGTTCCATCCTCGATCGCGCAGTGTCTGTTTACAGTTCGCGTCATATAAAGTCTCTTGTTCGCTATGAAACCCGGCTTACCGATACTTATTGCTTCGCTGGTGTTTCAATACGGCATTAGCCGGCCACTGCTCCTACGCAGAAATTTTTAGTCCACATTAGAATGGTAAATTAAAAAAAAAACAAACATTTCTCTTCAAAGTGAGAGTGAACAGGCTTCTTCTGGGTAAACTCACTCCATCGTAGACTCTGTCTCTGTCACCTCTGATCTAGACTAGAGTCAAAAGCAAACCCATCACAAATAAAAAAGAAAAATAAAAAAAAACTTTAAAATTCGAACTACACATAAAATTATTCAATTCATTTATTTGTTCTCTCTTTACAATAACTGGTTACCTTAAAATTAACAATTTTTTTTTGCTAATGCTACATTCCAAAATTGTAACAGACTGGTGCCTGAAGTAAGTTTTTGAAAAAGCCTATGTTACAGGTCACCAGGGCCCGCCACAGCAAAACAATATAGCAAAGGTTTAAAGACGATGTGAACATCATTAATAGTACCTACCAAGAAGACTAAATAATAGATAGTCTGTTGAAAGTTAAAATGATAGCACAATGGAAAATACAAAATAAAAAACTTAAAATTAAAATATTAAAAATAAATTGACAACTGTTCACACGAAACTGGTTATTAGTAGTGTCCTATATACATGTATGTTAGAGTGTTTTTGGAGTGTAAGAATGTATGTTCGAAATATAAATTGTTAATCGCGATAAGTTCAACTAAGCTCAGTTTATGCAAATACAGCCTTCTGATTGGTAGTTTTTCAGCGGTCTCAACTAATCAGAACACTGTATCTGCTTAAACTGGGTTTAGTTGAACTAATCGCGATTAGTTTCATTAGTGAAATCGGCCCTTAGAGGTAACACATATTTAAACTCGAATTATAGGTTCATCCGAGTTTATTTATTTACCTTTCACGAAGCACAAGTTCGATGCTTCATGTCCGTTGTCCAACCTTAGCAGACAATCGTCTGGCGTGTTCAAGTCACATAAAAATGTAACTTCACCCGAAACGCCTACCTGTCGCGATCAATTGTGGACTCTTCACCTGCCTGAAGTAATGTACCCCTTTTGTATATCGTGTGTATCACAAGCTGTTAATTAAAACGTTAAACAAAGGCGCATTGGTAATAATAAATTCTTGGTTAGACACAAACGCGAGGTTGCGGGTTTGAATGTAATGTTTTTCACACGACAACTAGTTTTTGTCAATCGGGTTCGTTATGAAAGACAAACAGACATTACGGTTAATGCATTAGTTGATACTTTTTAACCGACTTACAAAAAAGGGGGCGGTTCTCAATTAGGATGTATCTATTTTTTTTTAGCATAACTCCGTCATATTATTGTATAGACGGTTTTGCAAAATTATGTTTTTGTTTGAAAAGGTCCCATTTTCACCAAATCAGAAACTGATGATGGAATCCCATGGAAATCGAGGAAACTCCTCAAATATTATAGGTAGGCAGGCATAAAACTATTTTCAATAACATGGCAAGCATTTGCACTCAGAAATTATCATTTGGTGAATAAACTGATGAAGATGGGTCATGGGTATAAGATATCTCGAATAGTTAAGCGACTTACCCCCAGTTTCCCAGCTTAAAATTATCGGAGAATTAATGTGACAAATTGTCAAACACGCGTTATCTGCTGTGATTGGTTGAATGAATTTTCAACAGCCAATCACAGTAGATAACGCGTGAAAATGGTACCATCGAACTTGTTGGAAATATTGTTAACTTTTATGCTGATAGATGGCGTTGTTAGGTTAGCCGCGATTTCTGAATCGCGGTATTAAGATTATCCGTGATTTGACTAGGCTCACGTTGATTGTAATTTAAAAAAGCAATATACATACATACAGTTATATTATAACCCCGTGTTTTGTTTTTACCATCATCCTTGTTACGGTCGCGAGTGCTACAGAAACAGTGCCAGGTGGTGAACGGTTGTTCAAACTGATCTTATGATGAAGCCAGAAGGTAGACACTGGAACTTCGTAATAAAATAATGTATACTAGTCGGGTTTGGGCTTATTGAAACTGAAATAAGATGTACTCTCAACTCTGGCTATAAATGATTATCATGATAATAAATGAGGTACCTACCAAAAATTAAAAAATTAAGCCGACTTCTGAACCAAAACACTACCTACAAAGCGAAAAATACCTCTCGTGAAAAGTCGGTGTCTTTAATAGGTAGGTACCCAATGTTTTTCGACACCGATTTCGGACAACAAACTTGTTTTTCGCTTTGTAGTGTTTTAAAAAGTTTTTATGTTGCAATGTAGACAACGCCTAACGTGACGGTGCACATGTCGGGATGGAACACGTAAACGTCTTGCGACGACTCCTAGTAATATAGGACAAGGGCAGGAAGAAGATGATGAATGTAGCCAACCCTAATATTTTATGTATTTTCATGAATTGTAGCAGGATATTTGTAAAATAACGGAATCCACGCACAGTGTAGGGTTCCGTAGTTGCTCGTCCCGAAAACCATGAAAATGATACTTATATACTTAAAATGTACATCACTGAATTATGATTTCAAGCCCATTTTCGTTATTGTGAACCTAACGACAACCATAAGAAAAAAATTGCGTTGGTCATGACGGACATGGCGAAACTATGAGGTTCATGTTGTTTTACTGCGGAACCCTAACAATCAGATTTTGCTCCTGTTGTATAGATACTTACGTATCAGCCGAAATAGCGCCAAAACAGCTTTTTGCTCTGGAAAGATCAGAGGATTGGTCTGATGAACAGTGTATGGAGAAGCTTCGGGTCTCGGTGGCCGCTGAGAGGTGGCAATGGCAACACTGTCTATACACACCAAGGGTGTCACCCTCAAGCATTGAGGTAATAATGTACTAATGCCCTCAAGCCCTTTTCTCTCTCTTTAACAGAAATGATTTATCTAAAGAAACTGACGGTTTTGAAGGTCCTTGACAGAAGTAAGCGCTCTATGAATTTTAGTAATGTCATCTTTATACCCGGCGTTGTCGTGGTCTATGGTCCTAATAATTTGATCGGCATTCAAAATTTAATTTTAGAATACGGTACAGGTATTTTGCTTTTTTTGTTGGTAGTTAGGCAATGATAAAATTGATTTGTTGGTAGATATTTGGGTGGTCTGTTACGAGGACACGATTCTTCGTCCTGATGATCACCGGAGTTTTAGTTAGGTGAAAATGCCACACTCTCTGGTCTTTTCCCCAATGTCCAGGCGCCTTTGAAGGTTTTCCCCCGACTACAAAAATAAGGTATTTCTTGTTCCAAAGATACTTTCTGAATAAACAAGTGTAGCGGCACCGACGCCGCCACTTACGAACGAATGACATGACGTCACACAAATCCTGCAACGCGCAAGCAAAGTTTTCGGCGCGATTAGAACACATACAACAGTCCGACAACAACCGTTGGGCAGTTGCCGGGACCACCACAACACCAATCTGGTCGGAGGATCCTCCCTTTTCTATGGAGGTTTGTGGGACTTTACACCCTGTTCCGCATACCCCCAAACTGGTGACCCTCGAACATGAACATCAGCGCAGCCTTCGTGCAGAGCTACTTCATCGTGACGTCATCATCACTTCCTCAAGCTTTCTAGCAGCGAGTCACACAGCCAGCCAGTACCCACAGCATCTACGGGGGTATCCTGACCACCAGCATGCAGCGGACGCTCATTCCTGGTCAGCACCCTCAGCTTCTTTCATCAACGCTCCGACCCACTGGAGCCAGCAGCACTCTCCCGACTCACTGGGACATCATCACCGCTCCGACCCACTGGAGCCAGCAACTCTATCCCGACTCACTGGGATATCATCACCCCGACTCACTGGGGCACAACCGCATACAGTTCCGACTCACCGCGAACTCTACGACTTCCGGTTCCGACTCACTGGAACCAACCTTCCACTGGCCAGGCACACATCACAAGATGTACAGACGACTCAACCTAACCTGCTATCGACCTCCGGTCTCCGGAGGGGAGTGATGTAGCGGCACCGACGCCGCCACTTACGAACGAATGACATGACGTCACACAAATCCTGCAACGCGCAAGCAAAGTTTTCGGCGCGATTAGAACACATACAACAGTCCGACAACAACCGTTGGGGCAGTTGCCCGGACCACCACAACACCAGTCTGGTCGGAGGATCCTCCCTTTTCTATGGAGGTTTGTGGGACTTTACACCCTGTTCCGCATACCCCCAAACAAGTAACTAACTAAAATTAATATTTCCACATAAAATCTAGCCGAGCTCGTGTAATTTTCCTTTAATATAAATTGTTTGGAAGATTCCAAGCATTTAAGTTACCTATGTCACAAAGCTCAAGTTTGTGTCTAATATGACAATGTTAGACGATTTTACAAAGATCTTATAATTTTGTAGGCAGGTATTGAGAAACTTGTGGTTAAATAATAACAGCCACACGTGTCGATCATCAAGGTTAAGCAGCGCTCCCCTTCGCAAACTGATTTGCGAAGGGGTTATAATACTCACAGCGGATCTTTGTGTCTCTGAATTGGCTGCAAGACCCTGCGCAGCAGCTATTATTGTATCAATGTTGAAGGTAAAGATAGCATTGTATAACTGTCTCCTTCACTCGCTTACGTTTGTCGCAACGTTCTATCTCGCTTTCGCTTTCTTTTGTTCGGTTGCCTTGCATGTCACGCTCGCCTAGGTATTAGCTATTCACTCTTGACTTAAAGACCCCTAGATAGTAGCTGTTAGGCAACACAGATTCCGCACGGGAATTAATTCCAGTCCTTATGTTGTGAAATTATCTTTGATGTTTTTTAGAATGATGAAAAAACTGTCTCTATAAAATGAAATATATGAAGGTCTACATTTTTCTGTGATCCTTTTATGCGACCCTTTCCGTAATACCTTAGCTTTAGGTACGCATAATAAAAGTGTTCCCAAAACGTTTAGTGCGTATGCACCATGTACCGATGGCGCATCGCCGTACTTCTGTTAGTCTGATGATGAAATGGGCTAGGTGGAATTAGATCATGCAATATATTATACTAAATATTAAATGTTACTCGTGGAAGTATCTTTGCAAGGAAAAGGAAAATAAAAATCCAAAAAATCTATTTCATTTCGTTTATTCCAATATCGACCTTGAATACTTAACTTCTATGTAACAAAGTCCAAGCTAGCCTATTATATAATATGACAATCATCAGTCGCTCTCGTCTATCCTTAGAACATCCATCTTTACTTTGATAATTAGGTACACATACTCTTTACTTACATAAACTTATATGGTCGATTTATCATACACTTTCCCATAAAAACGACGTGTATCGCAGATATAAGTCTGTACTAGCCTAAAACGCGGCAGAAGTTAGCAGATGGATTTAAATTCAAGTTTTTGTTGCCATGTTGAATAAAAACCCATCTGTTCTAGTCACTCGCAAAGAAATGAATTAACAAACGAAATGTTACAAGTATCAAAATTATTACCAAGTATCAAAAAATAAAAATCATTGTAAACGATATAAAAGTACAATCAAGACCTCAATTCATTAATGCAAGTGACTAAAAAAATATTACTGTAGAGCGATACCAGTAAGGTACAATCAAACGCAAAATTATTTATTAAAATATAATGTTCACAAAGAACAGAAGGCACTTAATCGCTTAAAGATGACATTTAAATTAAACTCGCATTCAAGACAAATAAATTAAAAAAAACTTTTAAAAGCGTTCTTATTCTTATTTTTTATTTATGGCAGTGTTTTATTTTTGTAGGTGGCAATTTTTGAAGTTTTCTTTAAAAAAATGTCCACCAACAATGCCTAAGTACGAGTAATTGATCAATAACATTACATTATTAACGTATGTATATTGGAATGTAATCAAAGTTACTTTTTACACTGTTACTTAACTATTTTTTATGGGTCTTGAGGAATAGTGTGTTAGGCTCAAAAGTTTAGTATCTTAACACAATAGTTCTCAAGAGTTATCTAGGAAAAATCATCAAAAAAATAACCTAACATAGTGACAATTTTAGCTTTATACGTGCTATGGATACTTTTGTTCAAATAAAAAAATAAAAAAGTTAGTCCAGGAGCTTGACTTTACTTAGCCAAACGTAAGGAAAGGGGAAAAATCTTTTTACATCAGCAAAAGAAAAGATTATGAGAGAAAACATTAGATTTTACTCCAATATCATGAAAAACAACTTTCATTTATTAATATTTTTATATTTATTAAGGATTTGTCACATATCATTTAAAAGTTCAAACTCAAAATACGGCCAGAAATTAAAATTATTTTTCTAAATACGTAGCATTAATATAATATACGAAATTAAATACGAAATAATCAGCTCATAGGATCGGTATCAAAAATTATAAAAAACATATTTAAACCTACTTTCCGTAGTACTAAGAAGTACTGTATTTATTCTGTGCCTACTTAGAAACTAATTACAAAACAACATGTCAATAACAAAAAGAAAATAAAGCGAACGACTACTTAATAACTATGGACACATCATTATAAAAATAATAAGAATTCGTCTAAAAAGAAATAATGCAAAGTATTTTTGCATAAAACATTGTTCGGTGTACAGTATGCAAAAAAAGAACTCCGTTCCAATCATATTCGAAAAACGAAAACTAAGTATTGATATTCATGACAAAAGAAAACATTCTGGTTCGAATTTTTGTGCTAACGCTATGTTTAGGACTAGTTTTCTTTTTAATAAAAGTTTTGCGGTTTTTACGGTTACAGATTTACATTGGTCCGAAATAAATAAAGGTATTTATTCATAAATATAGTCACTAGTATATGCTAAGAATATTACAAAGTATGGATATTACATATAGATAGATAGGCATATTATGTCACATTGAAAACATGTCCAAACAACGGATCCGATTAGAGGATATTTTTTTTTAATATTACAATTCGTTGATATGCATAATGATAAGACACCTTGTATATTCGCCTAATATTAACCATACAAAAGTTAATTTACTGAATATTAAGTTCACACAATGTTTATCCATCGCTGTACATATTTACATTTATTAACTAGTATATTCCAATTAAGACGATCTTATATTTAGTTGAAACTATTATTTAACATTAGACGTCTATTAAAATAATGAAAGATACAAAACTTTTTAGTATTTGCACCGTTCGGGGCATGTCACAAAAGTATAAAGAATCACACATTAGCTGCTTTTTCATACATATTCTTTATGTGAGAGATATTAACTGTTATGTAGGCCCTTTTTAATAAATCGTTACAAAATGTTTTTTAACATAAATCTGTATGGCTTAATATAATAAAATAAGACAAAATGGCACTCTCGTTCCATCTTCAATATTATAAGGTAGGAACCATCCGTCCAGCCTAGCCTCAACCACCTTTAAATTATTAATCTAAATCTTCTAAAGCTATGTTCAGATGTCTACATGCAGTGCATGTCTACGTCTTAATAAAACGCAAATGCGCAACAAACGTTAGCCATCAAAAGCCTTTCGAAAATGAATTATTCAATAATATATTAAATAAATCGACTATTCAATAATTTATTGAATAAATCGACTATTCGATAATTTATTGAATAAATAGACTATTCAATAATTATTGAATAAATAGAACATTCAATAAAATATTGAATAAAAGGCTTATTCAATAATTTATTGAATAAAAGGATTATTCAATAATGTATTGAATAATCAAGCTATTCAACGATTTATTGAATAAACGAGGTCCGAAATAAAAGTTAAGAGGCGAGGCGACTGTCAGGAGTTGTGAACGTCCCATACCAATAACACTAACTAATAGCTAAGGCCGACCTATTTTATTACAAAACTAAATGAATAATACGTATAAAAGTCTTAAATACACGTCATACACATCACTCAATTTCTGTCCTAAACATTTTACATATAAAAATTACATACTCGAAATAATGTAGGCGTATCTACAACGATGCCTATTGTTACATCAGTCATTTTCTTAAAAACATTTTTAAATGTGATTTATTTGAATAATTATAATTGAATACATATTCTTAAAAACGCATTTTTTACGAACTTTCACCATTTTAGGTTATCACCTTGCATTATATTAAATCAGTTTTAATTGAACCCACTTTGCAAATGTAATTATTTGTGTTTTATGTGTAATACTGTTTTTAATTATCCAAAATTATTTGACACTTGACTTTAAGTTGCAAATGTAGAAAAATAAAATGAAATCTAGCTCAGGGATTGGTTTAAGTAAGAAATGTTTAAGAACTAAGAAAACAGGACTTCATGACTGTATAAAAATACGCATATACGAAAAATAGTACATTTACCAACTCAAGATACTTACGTTTTGAAGATAAACTTCATTGAAGAGGTATTTACAGACGTCCTAATTTCTCACCCAATTTGCAAAGCGTTTTGGAGCAACTCTCCATTTTCTAGGTCATTGTTCCCTTTACCAAAAATAATTAGGCCTGCTTTTTTAGGTTTTTTCGATCAGCCTTAGAATTTGTGTATGAAAATATGACGTCTATAAATTAGTTATTTCATGAAAACATAGTACGAAAGATACATAAAACAAGACAAGTGTATTTATAACTATCTGTCAAAAAACATTGAACATTAACTGTCACAGATAAAAAAAAACAATTTCATATTAAATACAATCCCGAAGCGAACCTTTAAAAAAAGTCACATTATCACAGGGTTCTAAATTCAAACGTCAATTTCAATCGAAAAGGGTTATCCGGTGGGTTGTAATTGTCACTGGCAACGCAAGTACCGTGTTTAAAAATCAAACGCTGTGAAGCGGTAAGGCATCTGGGAGCTTGGTGACCAAGCACTTGGC
This sequence comes from Orthosia gothica, assembly GCA_949775005.1. Classification (NCBI taxonomy): domain Eukaryota; kingdom Metazoa; phylum Arthropoda; class Insecta; order Lepidoptera; family Noctuidae; genus Orthosia; species Orthosia gothica. The sequence goes on along the minus strand of OX459051.1, from coordinate 17,073,604 downwards.
ACTAAGCCTGGACAGTCAGATGAGGCTACACGAGCCAGGCGTGGCGCTAGCACCAGGATTCCTCGTGTGGTCTCTCCCGTTCCTCGTCCTCATCTCCATACATGTCCGCTAACTTGCGGAAACGAGGACCGAATGTTTGTAGGTAGTTGAATTTGAGGTCGCCGTCGTCCGTACCTAAGAAAAAAAAAATGTTATTTTTGTATGGAGAATAAATTTTTATACACCACATTCAGAAAAAAAAATCTACCGAATTGATTGAACTTTCTCGGTTTTTTTAAGGTGGATAATAGTTATTTATGATACAAGTGCGGAAGGTAGGTGATTTCCGATGAGTGGCATTTTTATTCACGAGCGAGCGAAGCGAGTGAGTGGATAAATCGACACGAGTCGGAAATCATCTTACGTACGTGTATCATACAACATTTTACTATGCATTGTGCGAGGAATTAAATAAACTAATTAAATGAAATTAATAAAATGGCGGGCTTATTCAAGCGCATTCAGCATATCCACAGATTAACTAATAGTTCCTCGGGCATATCTACTGCGCATGTGCGAATAGTTGTCACATCGTTACGCAATAAGGCACGGGCAAAATATACGTTCTGCCAAACATATTTAATGAATATTTAAAATTAATTTATTGATCAAAATCTAAATCTAGAGTAATTAAAAACGCCTAAAATAAAGTATTAGTTTTATTTTACCTTTTATATGAATGATAATCTGTACATAACTAATTTTTAAAACTTTTCTCAAATAATAAAAACTCTATGCGTCGGGCTGACGTTGGAGTTAAAAATTAAAAAAATACAGGAAAGTAAAAAGCACTAGTGAAAAAAAGTGACACTTTCCGCACAGTTTGGCTGCTTGGAAAACCGCTCTTTTCGAGGACATGCATTGTAAAAAAAGTTTGAGTTTGTTTGCACAGTTTTCTTTCTTGAAGGGCTTTGAAAGAGACGAATAAACCTACGAACATCATTTGGCAACATGAAAAATATTTTTCAGTTTTCAGCCAATAAAATGTTCTCAAATTATGTTCAACGAAAACGAATTTTATTGAGCATAAAGGTAGAATGTCTAGACGTGCACAAAACCAATATTGACGAAACATATTAGTAAAAAATTCTTCAATATGTTTTTATGTCTACTTTATATTATCCTCAGTTTCATATTTCGCTCAATACAGATGAATTTAAATTTTATACTTAAGTTTTAAGAAAAAATATTTCATTAAAATATGTGGGTAGGCAAAACAGTAGATCTCTCTTGAAGTGCGTGTTCAAAAATTCATTATTGTTTGAACAACATTACTTTGAAGGTTGCTGAAACTTTACAGACGAATTGGTTATCTAATCATGATCGAATCTTAGGCTGAAAATTAGGCTAGAATAATATTTTCATTTTACATGGTTTAATTACGTAGAACTAACTCTATATGGATTCAATCAAAGTCATTTCAAGTTTCCTTTTTGTTTTCAAAATATTAATTATATTCTGCTTTCGCAATTTAGTTTCAAAACATGAAACAATTATATGGTTTTGGAAAAATAACTTTAAAAACATTATTTAGTTAGAGACATTCTGATATCAACCTAATTTACACAAAGAAAAAGTTGACATTTATTTGTTTGACCAATTGCAGAAGATTTGAATAAAGAATAGTGTTATACTTACAGCTCGCTAAAGAAGAGAGAGAACCACTAGTATTCCCGTCTCCCTCGTACGCGTAGTGTCGAACGTCGTCGTAAGGTGTGATCTCGGGATCTCTGTCTAGGACCGACTTCTTGTCGTCTAGGAAACCTGAGATGTCCGGTGCTGCGCCGACCATACCTAGGGGAAAGATTGTTTTGTTAGATATCGTAAAATCAAAGTAAAAATATTGATATATTTAGCAACATAACATCACGTATTCTCCGTAACTCTTGTAATAAGCTTTAAGGTTGAATTGTGTTCAAATTTGTGAGAAAATAAAAATTACATCTAATAAATTCAGCAGTACAAGCTTTTTAAAATGTACAAACAGGATTATTAAAATAACCCTGCAGTTTACATGAAACCCCAATCAATTCCTGGAAAAAGATTATCGCTCAAGCATCGTTCATTTGAACAATTTCTTATTCAATAGAGCTTCCAACTGAGATAAAAACGTTCTCCCCAGTACGATATCAGATACCGGTATTTTATCGTTCTCCCCATTTTCAATACCGATCACCGTTGACCTAGCAAAAGCAGGTTAAAAATGAGCCTTAGTTCTCATTACATTTATTTTTTGCTGAACTGTTTTTGACAGAAATTGATATCGGAGGCGAAAAAGATTTGCGTATTTCCGTGAATCCGATATAGGTGTGAAATAGATGTCTTTTGCTTCGGAGGTGTTTTACAGCCTACGAATACATTATGTAGGTACTTAATTCGTGTTTTTGACGTGTAATATGCGTGCAATTTTTTTATGCATCGGGTTATTTTGTACCGATCATTGACGGCCATTAACAATTGAATAGCGGGCTTGATGCTATGGAAGACCAGACTCGTACAGGTCGTAGTGTCTCCTTCGCTGACCCTTTAATCTTCGTTTGCGATGATGTTTTAATATTTAACCTTGTCGCACTGGTCCTGCCTAGATTAGAGCCCGATTCCTCTAACAGAGCAAAGCTGCAAGTTCCAGCAGTGGAAACAATATAATCAGATTGCATAATTCTCAAATTCTCTCATTCTAATAGCTGAATTCTAAATTCTCATTCTAATAGCTGAATTCTCAATTCTCATTCTAATAGCTGAATTCTCAATTCTCATTCTAATAGCTGAATTCTCAATTCTTATTCTAATAGCTGAATTCTCAATTCTCATTCTAATAGCTGAATTCTCAATTCTCATTCTAATAGCTGAATTCTCAATTTGATTGCTAAATTCTCAATCTGATTGCAGAATTCTCAATTTAGTTGCTGATTGTTATGTTCTTACCTCCTCTCTGCATGAAGGTGTCAGTGTCCGGCAGGGGCCCGTCATACATCTGCCTCAACACATGCAGGTCGTAGCCAGCGTCTCCCTCGCCGCCACCCTCGTCCTCGTAAGCGATAATGTTTTCTCTGATGTCGTCTAGTTCCTTCTCGGCCCAGGCGTCTGCTCTTCTGCGGTGGACGACCACTGCTAGGAGGAGAACTGTGAAAGAAGATTGAGATTAGAATATTAGAAAAAAATAGGGTTTCCTAGAGAGATTTCCCTTTCGAGAGAAAACTGCGGATCAAAGGAGTAATAGTAGCAGTGTAGAAGAAAGAACAAAAAGTAAGGGGCACAAAATATTTTATTTTGAAGCTATTATTTTTTTAAGTCGCAATTTTTTCCCAAGTACTACATACTTTGGTAATACATTACTAACTTATCCAAAACGGTTTCCATAGATTACACATAAAATGAAAATATAAAAAACATCAAAAGTTTTTCTGCATTTTTTTCATGTAAAACAAGGTCCCACAAAAGTTTCGTTGGTTAATGAAATATATTTATTAGGCAAGCCTGTCAAAATATTATTCTGATTCGACCCGAAACCCGCCGTCGCGAAAGTTATGATTTTTATTATGAAAGGCATGGTGACAGAAACTTTTACAACTTTTTACAAAACATTTTGGGTAAATAATTTTGAGTTCGAAATAATATTTCTGATTCTAAATATAAAAACGGTTATGAACCTAATGGCAGTAGAAATAAGTCTTAATAAAGATTAATATTTATTTATTTAATGAAATGGATGAAAGCAAATTTTAATTATTTTATTTATTTAATACTTCATGCGCACATACGTCCAATGATATTTGCGCAAATTAAATTTGATAAAGAAGTTTATGTTTCGAACAATTTTTACTAACGTGGAAAGTATTTTTCAGTGGTTGTTAAGCCTTATGTAAAGTAGCAGTGATTACCTAGAATCCTAGGTATTCAACAAAGATACAACAACAAGAGTCTCGAATCAAACCCAGGACACTGGTGGGGATTTGTCGGTGGGGATTTCTGGAATAAACCATTTAATCCAGTTTTCATTCGAAACTCAGGCTTTACAGATCTCGAATAAGAGACCTAGACAGATATTGCGTTGTGAAACTAAATCCCATTGCTAGATATAGTCTAAGATCTAAGATGTATACGCTATTAGGTAAGATGAATTGTTAGGGAGCCTCGTTTGTCAAAATCGGTCTTCACGTTTAGAAGGTTTCCACGAAATATTTATACGTGGGCCCGATATTATACAGTCGACTAAATATGAATGTTGGATTCGAATAAGTAGAATTGTTGACGAATGTTGGCAAAATTCTTAGAAGTCTGTAATTCGTGATTGATTTTGTTGATATTATTTTTACCATGTTATGATTGAGATAGACAAAGTAGTGGGCTTGTCGCAGAATAATATCAATACATACAATAAATCTGTAGAAAAGTTGTTTTTGTACAACGAAAATAATTCAAAAAAAAAATTTGTCAGAGTGTTAAAGGATAACCAACAGAACCCATTTCCAGTATTTTTGGAATTTTGTCTGTTTATCTGTTTATTTGCGCACGCATCACGTAAAATGTACGAAATCAATGTAGATAACTTTAATACATAAAAATCGTTCGTAACTTGTTGTTGTTGTTTCATCGCAATCGTTTTACTCTGTCAAAAGTTAAATCCATTCCAAGTGTTCAAGAAGTAAAATTATCACAACACACGCAATTCAGATACTCGGACTGTTGATCTCCATATTCGATAGATGGCTTTATGCTTTTGAAGTCATTTTCTGAAGATTTTTTATTGTTAAAAATATTTACTAGTTCAGAGACAAATTGACTAAAAATACATGTAATATAAGGGCCGATTTCACTAATGAAACTGATCGCGATTAGTTAAACTAAACTCAGTTTATGCAAATACAGCGTTCTGATTGGTCGAGATCACTGAGAAACTACCAATCAGAACGCTGTATTTGCATATACTGAGTTTAATTTAACTAATCACGATTAGTTTCATTGATAAAATCGACACTAAAAGAAGAAGCTTTGTGTCAATGCAACACTAAACGAGATAGTGATGAAGTTATTGAAGAACCTTGAACAAATAGCTTTATAGATCGATACTCAAGAATGGCTGATGGTTGGTAGAAACTTGTAGAATACTTACTGGCTAAAATGACGATGCAAACAAGTATGGCGACTAGGAAGTTGGTGTCGATTCCGAAGGTGACAGCGGTGAACATGCTTCGTTGACAGCTGGGGTCCGCGTTCTGATGCAGCGACGGTTCTCCCAGATTGTACATCTGTTGAGAAAGGTACACTATTAGATTTCAAAGTTACAGAAAAACGCTGGCTAAAATTGTAAACGTATATAAGAAGACCTAGACAAGAGAGACAGTCTGTTAGCGGCAGCGATTGTAAAAATGCCAAAATGGAATGGATTGATCACGTGAAATTTCCGTAGGTAATGCATGTCAGTTCTGGAGTGGCGACTGCGAACTGGAAGAAGTTGCGTTGGAAGGAATCCCACTAGGTAGACCGATGACCTGGTGAAGGTTGCTGGGATCCGCTGGAAGCGGGACGCACGGGACCGGTCAATGTGGCGACGCTTGGGGGAGGCCTATGTCTAGCAGATGACGTCTTTCGACTGATATGATGATGATGCATGTCAATGTCACACATTTTGACAATCGTTTTCGCAGGTAGAGTGTCACTTTTTTTCTAGAGCCCAAGGGGTTGTATACTAAAGTTAAAGGAATAGACCAAGGAATGCTTTAAATGAAGATTTAGGGCCGATTTCACCAATGAAACTAATGGCAATTAGTTCAACATTTGATTGGTTGAGACCGCTGAGAACCAGCCAGAACGCTGATTTGCATAAACTGAGTTTAGTTGAACTAATTGTGGTTAGTTTCATTGGTGAAATCGGCCTTAAATAAGTTTTAGCTTACACAAAAGATAGACTCGTTAAACAAAACTTCAATGTAACAAAAACAAGTAATTGGTACATACAGCTGATACATAATCAAATTTTGAACAACTCAAGTTACAAAATGTAGGGTGTCCATCATTTAGTGACATTCAGGATTTTTAAACAAAATAGTATAAATAATAATAATAAAATTAGTAAAATAGAAAACGATTTAAATGGTCGAAAGTACTTACAAAGTCGTTATATGTGAAGTTGCTAATGCATCCTACGAAGTTCTGGTTGGTGGGTACATGCCTCCATCCAAATGTTCTGGCTAAGTGTTGCAGGTCTATACTGGAACCTCCCAGTTGAAGTGGACCGTTTACTGTGGACAAGAAGTTTTATTAGAGAAAGCCAAGAATAATAACGAGGTATATTTTGACGTGTGAAAGTGGTTTCTTGTCAGCCGAAGTCAAGAGTTTTGTGTAACTATTCAAAAAACAAGAGACTAAAGCCTATTATGGCGTTATACAAGGATTTTGTGGTGCGTCGCCAAAATCAGGATTAATGCCGCCATATTCTATTCCCACGACAAATTCACTAAATATGTTTACACACCTTACTGTCAATTTTATTCAAACTCCAAAAATCCATGTCCTTCAGTGTTTTTACCACAAGTTTTTATTTTGTTTGACAATATTTTTGTACAACCTGTTATCTAATTAGAACACTTTTAGTTCGCCCCTTTTTGAGATAGGTAAACAAAAAACATAAGACAAATTAAAAAGATTTATAAGGAGTAGTTAGGTACCGTAATTAAAATTAATGTAAACGACCTAAGTATTTAAAACTATTATCAAGTTTTAACCAACTTAGAAACTCAGCCCTACTGAATTCAATTCACGACAACAATAAATTCTAAAACTTTATCCAGTACTAAGAAACGATGGAAAAACCTGTAGAATTAATTCAAAGAAATGTTGGTACCTAACTTACAACTTCTTAAATTTAATTTAGAAAACAATGAATACTTTTAATGTTCATAATTTGTTACTCGTGTATTATTCTAAACAATTCTTGGAAATACTATAAAAATAAACTATTCTCATCTTGTATTTAATACTTAATATAACAATGATTTGACTCATTAATTAGAAATTTAAAGAGGCAGAATTCAAAAGTGATACTTAGGTATGAATCTAGATTAATATATTAGCACACTTGTTTTTTTTTATTACTTTGAGGACTTACAGCTAATAAAAACAAATAAAAAAGGAAACCATAGTCAACAGAAAGCAATAATAATTTATGTTCATCAATAATTTGTAATCAGGATATGAATCTCGTCCGAGAATCATTCTTCTAAATCTAGTGAATCTATTGTTGTTGTCAGTAAGAGAAATAAATGTCAAGGTGACGTTGATTATGAAGAAGTAGGAATAAAACCTGTTAAAGCAACGTCCTTAGATCATGATTATTATTGACTATAACATGGCTAAAATTAAAATTCTGCAGAAGGTTTTTCATGTACTACTAATTAAACAAACGACAATACTTACTTGACCACCAGCATGTCTTGGTACCAACATTGCTGACTACCTTATCACCAGTCTACGTTGTCATAAAATCCAATTAGTTCATCACAACAAGACGATATTCTCCAACTTGTATCACCAAAAAAACAAAAGACAACTCACCATTCAGTATCTCTCTAGGCCCAGTTGGAGCAGCAAGACTCATACACGTCGACAACTTGCATCTATCCACGAACATCTCAATAGAACTTCTCATGAGAACTATTTCGATCAGATGAGGCTTTCCATCGGCCACGTGGACCACGCTGTTGTTGAGCCTGGTGGTACCGGATCCGTAGTTCACTAGGAGGACTGGGAAACCTTCCACTAGTTCTAAGGACATGAAATCTGTGGACAAAAGGGTAGGGTTAGCAAAATTGAAGAGCACAAAATCAAGGGATAGATAACTTATTTTGATCATGACAAAGGTAATAAGCCATTCATAGCTGTGAGTTATTTTCTTATTAAAATTAAACAAGATAATATGTTATTTAATGGACAAAAAGTACACAGATAAAGGGTAACAATTAACTTTATTTCTTTTGCAATGGTTATGACGTGTACATATGTATGCGTTGATGTGTTAGTAAGAGACATGGCTTAAGATGGATTCAAAGGTTTTAGAACAGTCACGGTTTGTGTACAATTTATTGTATTTATTTATCTAATAATTGCCCTCCAGTAGATACAATCCTTTGATACAGTTTACCATTAATACTTGAATGAAGAACGACCTTTATTATTATTTTGTTTATAACAGGCAAACGCAGACACATCAAAAGCAATTTCTAATCATCAAGCCAGTCTAATTATTATTTCAAACGCACCTCACTTTCCACAAACATATCAAAAGACTATCAAACCAATTAATTACGAAATATCGAAACCAAAACACAGGGTGGCAACCTAACAATGTTTTCTATAGACTAATCCACCTACCATATTAATTATATACAAACTAGGTGTACCAACATAACAAAAATAATTACGTAACAGTTGGAAAGATATTAAAGGTTCCACCTATCACGCGATGGTTACTTTCATAAATCATACTGGTTCGCGGGTAGGAACACGGTTGTCAGTCATTACAGGATCATTAAAAAATCATTATAGGTAGCATTCAAGTGGGATAGCAGCGTGTTATGTCGTCGGACGGATAAGTTATTGATAATAATTGGAGGAGTATTAATAACACGACGGTAAAATAAAATAGGATTTTTCTTCGTGGGTTTATTATTATTTGTTAAGGAAAACATTCCAATATTGAAGACATTGCAAAAAAATGAAGCTATGGGAGCCCTCAGGAAGCTTCTGTGATTTTGATTGGAGCTAGGCTGGCTATGTTATCCAGAAACTCCACGCACAACGGACCGCATAGGAATCTAAGGCCAACCGTGCTCAGCAGATTTTATCACGAGTTTTTTTTCGCCTGGCTTAGAGTCCGCGTACTGACACGCATGGCGAATAAAAGCCGCGCGATTTTTGTTTTTCTACCCGTTCATAGAGCACAAAATATTCGCGCGGATTTAAATCGCGCCGCGGTACGGTGGATTCTGTGGCAAAACACAGATGCCTTGCGGAATTATTTTCGCGCGATATTTTTTTTGCAAGTCCCTGCAGCTTCACACAATTTCCTTACAAAATGGGCGAAAAAATTCGCAGTGCGGGGTAATCCTAGGTGTGGAAAAGGAAGTCCCACTACTACTTCTATTAAGATGGTGCTAGGTAACAACGTAAGAAACAAATCAATGGAAAAATAATTTTGATTTGATTTCATATAAAAAAGTCCAACAAAAATGACCCAATTATGTACAAAATCTTGGCCAACCTAACAATAAACGTAAAACTACCTAAAGCATAAAGACGCACACAACCTTACTTTCCAAGAATGCAAATGCTCTGATTGGCTGTTTTTGCTGCCATCACAACATCGTGAGCGCTGATTGGCTACAAAAATAAAGGTACTTTTTCGTTGAATGAGGTCCTATTGTGGTGAGGAAATCATTATTCAAGTAGTTACGCCAATCTACTGTGACATATTCATTGTTATAGGTCGTTATGCTTTCAAGTAGAGTTCTAGTTAACGGCAGTTTTATGAACTTTTGTGTACCATGCTTGCTTTGTTTGTGAACGTTATGATCGAAATTTTGATGAAGGACCATTCGAGGCAATATTGGACTTGGCTACCGTATCGTTAAGGCTTTTTTGGTTGATGAATTCTTCGAGAAACAGTATAACATGACTCATAATAACTCCTTTCGCACCCATACTGGTCCCGCGAGGTGGATTACTGCCCAGTCCCTCTCCTAGAGAGGAGGCCTGTGTCCTGACAGTGAGAACATTATAAGTTGATTATCCTATGCCAGGGATGCCAAACCTATGGCACGCGTGCCTGTGGTGGCACACGACAAAATATATTGGGCACGCTAAAATGAGGTTATTTACAATCTACGTAATTTGTAAATAAATATTAGGATTGCTGTAAGAATTTCTGGGTGCAAATAACGAATTGATTAATTTATAGCATTTACCGCCAGTTTCCCAGCTCAAAATTATCGGAGAATTAATGTGACAAATTGTCAAGCACGCGTTATCTACTGTGATTGGCTGTTGAAAATTCATTCAACCAATCACAGCAGATATCTAACCGCCAGTTTCCCAGCTTAAAATTATCGGAGAATTATCTCCGATAATTAGAGAGAGAGAGGTTAGAGATTTATTTTTTGAAAATTAAGACAAAGTCAAAATTGTATGCTTCATTGACACATAAAAAAAAAATGGCACGTTTTCTAATAAAGCTTTGCCATCCCTGTCCTATTCTATGTTACCCACAATAACACGATACATTTGTATTAGCTATTCAAGAATTCTGGGATTTATCCACACGGGTTCCATCCAGCCGAAGGACGTCCACTGCTGGACGTAGGCCTCCTAAGTTTCGCCACCTCCATCGGTCCTGTGCGACTCGCATCCAGCTGATTCCCGCAGCCCAGATTAGGGCATCGCTCCACCTAGATTCTGGATCCAACTTGGATTCATCAATGTCTAAGCCTTGGAGAAATATACGCGTGATCTTACGTAAACTTTAATAAGAGAAGAAAAAATCTCAGTGGTTTCTTATGTCTGACATAAATCTAAAAACAAATCAAAGATTCAAGCTCGCTTTTACTTATGTACACTACAAGCCATAATAAGGGCAAAAATATTTTTTTATTCTGAATATTTATTCAACGTCAAAGTAAAATATATTTATTTCAACTAGACCACTAAGCAGCACTTTTGAACGTTAACAATTAAAATCCAAAAAGTTTTATTTTTTACATTTTAGTCAATCGTTACGGATAATCAGAAGATAAAATATTACCCACTTACTGGGTTGTGGAGGTCACATAGGTAATGTTAAGGTTACACTAGTCGAAAATTCTTCCATACAAACGTAGTCTGGCGATTGCTCCACTGTTTGACGACGTACGTTCAAAATAAAAAAAATATACCAATTTGTCACATCATTTTGTAGCCCTGTATGGAAACAGAAAAGTAAAAAAATACAATATTTGAAAGTTATGAGCGTCGAAAGTTCCATATTTCAACACTAATTTTAACGCATCTTTGTGCGGAAATAAATACCATATGAAGAAGGACAATTGCAAAACGGCCTCTATACAGGGATAGATTAGTAATTCAACAATGCAAATAATGTTATTTTGTAAACATACATTTAGTAGTTTTTCCATGATATCTAGACTCCCAAAGGTTTGTTTATAAAATTTCGCGCGCTCGTTTTCGTCCTAAATCATCATCAATTTGCTAAAAATTTGCTAAAGTGCTAATTCGTACGAGAACTAGCTTCTTACTGCTGCCTTTTTTTATTTTAGTACGTGTACTCGGCTGCATCCATCATGTTGTACTAGAAGCCGACCGCCGCCGAGCCCAAAATAGTTGTAAAAATATTAGACAAATTGATTGACTCCTAAAAGCTCAAATCTTTCCAAGACTAAGAGAAGTCTAATCTCTTACCGACCTTTTAATATTTTCTCACAGAGTTCAAACGGTTAACTGAGTACTGGCAACATTATGGTCATCGGCTTTAGATTACCATAATGCATCGGTAATGTGTTCCACAGCCGTTCTCATGCAGTAACGGGTCTTTACTTGACAGTTACAAGAGCTTTTTGTTTGTAACTTTGCATGTTAATATAGTTTTGATATACGAAGACACAGTTCGGATTTTATTAAAGAAGTACTCTTGAAGCAGTTGTTTTAAAATAATGTAGTATCAAAACAAAAACAATAAAACTATTAAAATAGTATCAACATAAGTTTTTAAAATAATTAAGTAGGAGCAGATTGAGATAACATTTTAAATACTTAACAAAAAAAGTTTTGGCTTAAATGCTTAAGAGAACCGAAAACTTAAAACATAATTATTTCTTCTTAACGTTTTGTCAACTTCAATAACTAGGCTACTCTATAAAACGAAAAAAAAAAGACACTAGAAAGTAAAGTTTTCAAGCAATTTAGCTAAAACGCGATGTTTTAGTATTTTTTATGTTTTTCTCAGCGAGATGTTCTTTGGCAAGTAAGTTGACACAAATTAAGTGGGTCCTTTAGCTCGGCCCGATGTGGACTCAACACTTTGCTAGATTGGCAATTTGGCACTCGTTCGGGAATATTTGCTTTCGCCGTGAAAATACATTGAAAATCGCGTTTTAAACGTACCTACATTTTTCAGCTATCGATTAGAATTTTATACGTTTTCTATTTATATTTTTGTTGCATATTTATTTTATAGCAAGTCAAGTTATTTTAGTTTTTACAAGCTTTTATTTAACTTGCAATGTATGTATGTATGTAAGTGTGTTCGGTTCAAATCTTGCAACTGAATTTTAGAGCAGTTATCCTCCACCGATTAAGATGAAATTTTGCATACACGTTTTGTTTGCATGACAATGCATGGCGGACTAGTTATTTTTTTAGCACTGCCAAGATATGGGTATCAAATGAAAGGGTTTGCTGAGAAGAATACGAAAAAAGCTTGTTTAAAATTGAATATTTTTATTATTAATACGAATGTTAGTCGGCACTTTAGGTCTTTTTGTCGCTCGTTTAATGAAAATAATTTACGCCAAAAATATATCAAATACGTTGTTGGGATCGGCTTCCAGTTTCACTGTTGTTATTGTTTGACGACACGGTTGGCGTAGTGGTTGAGGGATCGGCTGCTGCGCTGCTTGTCGCGGGTTTGTTTCCCGCACGGAACAAATATTTGTATGGCTTACAGTTAGTTGTTCCCGATCTGGGTGTCTTCTGTATGTGAGTTTAAATGTTTGTAAACGCACCCAAAAACTCCTAGTGTGTGGACTTACAAAGTATTTTTTTTAAACAAAAGCTGTGTACAGTTGAATACCAGTATTTTACACGAAAACTGCCTATCTAACCTCCATAACTCCATGAGCAAGATTTTTCATTGCCAGACTTTCGGACGTCTAACATAAACATTTTCCTTCTAATTGTTGATTTTGCAACATTGAAATAACTTTTAATTATTAAATATGGAGGGTGGCTGCTGTCAAATCACCATTTTTATTAAAAGGACAAAAGGTATACAACTGTCAAAAATCTACCATAAATAAATTTAATTTTCACCTGACACCTCATTCACAAACGTCACAAATTCCTAATTCTCACCAACGCGTTCGAAAATTACGTACCAACAACGAAATAACGAGGAAAAAGAAAATATTCAAATCAATTACATAATTTGTATCAGAAGCCTCACTCGAGCGCTGACATTTTTCGGCCAGTGTAATTGAAGAGCATGATGTTATGTTGTCCCGGGAACGTAATTGGATTCTGATTTTAGAAGCATATTTCATTTTTATTATGCTCCTTGATGACCCGGTTTTTGCGCTCGGCAGTGTAAACGTGGTTTTTTATGTTGATAGATTGCTACTTTGGCTTTTGTATTGTAGTGTGATTGTACTTGGGTTTATCTAAATTATACATCTACAATCGACATTGTATTACAATAATCACGCCCACAGTGTCTCAAGACGAAAGTCTATGACCAGTGTGTGTTGCCAGTGATGACCTATGGCTCTGAGACATGGTCGCTCACAATGGACCTCATCAGAAAGCTTACAGTCACCCAAAAGGCAATGGAGAGGGCTATGCTCGGAGTTTCCTTGCGTGATCGAATCAGAAATGTGGAGATCCGCAAGAGAATAAGAGTTACCGACTTAGCCCGAAGAACTTAAGTGGCAGTGGACAGGGCACATTGCTCGTAGAACGGATGGCCGATTGGGCAGAAAGTGAAGTGGCGATCGCGACCCGGAAGACGATGCGTTGGAAGGCCTCCCACTAGGTGGACCGATGACCTGGTGAAGGTTGCGGGGATCCGCTGGATAAGAGACGCACGGGTCCGGTCAATGTGGCTACGCTTGGGGGATGCCTATGTCCAGCAGTAGACTTCTTTCGGCTGATATGATCATGATGATGAATCGAGCTCGATTTTGTGCCGCCATTTGCGGCAAACACAGACATAAATCAAACAATTTTGATTTGAACGTTATAAAAATTTATGAAAACAAACCCACATTAAAAAATTAATTAGTCAGCAATTAATTGGCTTGTTAAGTCGTAGCTAAATCGTAGAATTGCTAATTTCAAGTCAGTTCACTTCCACGTCACTTCGTGCAAAGATGGCATTTCTTAATTCCTTTTCAATATCCCAATTTCAATCAGCTATGTAAGAGCACCAGTTTCGATAACATGATACAAGTACCTCTCATTAGTGAATATTATAATGATACTAGCTGACCCGACAAACTTTGTTTTGCCATAAAAACACCATAACATACCCTACCCTGCCTACCTGCCCTACACTACCTACCCTACCCTACCTGTCCTACCCTACCTACTCTACCCTACCTATCCTACCCTACTTACCCGACCTACCCTACCCTACGTACCCTACCCGATCTACCCTACCCTACCTACCCTACCCTACTTACCCTACCTACCCTACCCTACGTACCCTACCCGACCTACCCGACCCTACCTACCCTACCCTACCCTACTTACCCTACCCTACCCTACTTACCCTACCCTACCCTACTTACCCTACCCTACCCTACCTACCTACCCTTCTTTTTTTGCAAAAAGCCTAAGTCCTTCCCCAGGATGTTCCTTGCCAAATTTCATTGAAATCCGTTCAGTGGTTTACGCGTGAAAAGGTTACAGACAGAGTTACTTTCGAATTTATAATAGTAGTATGGAATATTATAAATTCGAATCTATTAAGAAGATGAAGATTTCAGACTAATTTTACTTCGCCAAGAGATATTTCTGTGCTTGGTTATAGATCGTACTGATACGAGAAAAACTACAGACAAAAATAAAACACACTGGGCTGGGTGGTATTCCATGACAGATTGGCGTGGTTACGATTTGAGGGCAAATACTTGGATGCGATGGCGTGCAAATATTTGTCCCTGAAATACCGACACAAACAATGGTGAACCAGTGTGCGTGATACTGATTGCCTACTCACGGTGTTTGAGTGTGTGTGTGTGCGGTAAAAAAGTTTGGATATTAACTTCGAATAACTCTTGAAGTACAGTCAGCGAAATTAATTGTTTATCACCTTAAAGTTCCATGTCCTTGAGCTTCATAAAACGAAAAGAGGCCTCAAACTGATATTTTAATCAGAGATAACGTCTTTCGAAAAGTTAAAAATATATACGATTGGTATACATTATGATACCGTATTTATTATGTTAGGTGGTCAATCTTTTTTAATTTTAGGTCAAAAGCCTATTTAGCTAGCCCATTATTTTTCGATTTGGGTGCAACCACTGCCTTTCAAATAATGAACTTTTTCAAAACTTTTCATGGTCGGTCCTCCCGTTGCCATCAAACGAATGGCTCATACTTTTATCACAAATTGACTAGCTATTTTTCTATATGCATATAATTCGAACCGTACAAGAGAATATGTAGAAGAATGAAAAATAAACAAATAAAAACCAACATACCTTGAACTTCAAGTAACGGGTTATGTTTCAGAGGTCCCAAGTAGAACACCAGACTGTTACTAGAATGTGACGTCACAGTCAACGTCACATGTCCTTCTTGACAGGCCGGAGGAGCAGAGTACATAGCCCATCCGTCGCCATGGAAACCGATGGAGGTCTGCTCGCAGTGGGGACCAGATAACCCTTCTGGACACTCGCATTTGTCAGCGAAAGGCGTACCTGGGAATGAAAGTGGATGATTAAATAAAAAGTTATGAGGGATAATTTATTTAACAATTCGGTACAATTAAGCTGGTTGATTGACTGTTAAATTTAATTGTTTTTTGGGAATAGCGGTGCGCAATGGGATTAATAAAATCGAATGTAAAGTAAAGACGAAATGGACGGCCGCCTCAGAAGGACCATGTTTTTTGCTTTATTAATAATTAAGTCCGTTAAAATTTAAAAAATACCTGGTATAAAATTGGTATGAAGCCTACACAGTAAACAGTGAAATATCATTGTGGCGTTCAGCTCTACTACGGCTTTTAATTCAACCAATTATCTATACAATTTTATCTTGAATGTTTTTCGAATCATTCATCGAATTCTATTGTTGTCTTAGATTTATCATCCCTAGCCGTCTTTGACCTATCTATCTAACCAATGCGTATCTCCGTGCCTAGCAAAGGAGTGCCTTCCATTGTGGGTAAGATATTTCAGTAAGAGTCAAGTTTGTTCTTCCATCTTAACTTAAATAAAAAACCAAGAAACTCACCTCCATTCAAGCAAACAAGCGGTTCCACCACATCACAAGTACACTCTGACTCTACCCTGGCAGAGACTCCCACAAAGCTGGTGGTATTGGTATACACGGAGAGAGGAACATTGTTCTTCATCAGCACGTTACGGCAGGAGTCTTCGCACTGCTCCTTCTCTATCAGGCACTCGTCTATCTTCACCATGTAGATCTTGGATTGGAGTTCTTCTTCGAGCTGTGGATAATAGTTGGGTTAGAATATGTTATGTATGTTAATCAAAGAAACAGTAAGAAGCAATTAGGGATTATGAATTGCAAAGAAGAAGATTCACAAAAAAAATGTGTAGTGGACATTCACAGCAAAAACCGCGCTCTTGGCTTTAGTAGCCACTATACAGGTGGTTTGATAACTGACTTTATGATATCAGTATTCCCAAAGTAAGAGATGTGGAGGCCGATGATACCAAAGACAACAAAGATCACCACAATGGCAATGGGAAACTGCATTGATGATAGTCTACTGTAGAGACCATAAAATTTCAATTTTTCTCGCGAAGAACACAGAAGTAAAATCTAAGTATAAACGCTTAAACCAACATTTTTGTGACCATTAAAAATTCAACTAACTGATTCGTCCCTCGGACGAAAACTTTTTTCAAAGTCGCGAAACCCCATGTTAAAAATAGAACACAGAACTACACTACGTCTATAATAATTTGAAATAGGGTAACCCCATCAAATAAGGTCCTAATAACATCATGCGGATACCAATTCCACGAAATGTCCCTGTAACCTCATTCATTATAGCATTCTATCCCAGGACCCACCCATGTTCGGACGCTTACGGGTTCAAACTTCGGTCATAGAATAGTAGATACAGAAGATCAGCTCCATAATAAAACCGAAAACGCACGCACACATACACAGACTCGCTTTATGTACAGTAAGTAGTCGTGGATCAGTGATCTTCTTGTACAAATAAATTTTAGACAATTAATCATTGTGCAAGTGACACAGCACTTTTGATTCCTGTCCTCTTATATAGCGAATGAGGCGCACTTGCAACTCGCATTTGGCTGAGATAGGTAGGGAATTCGCTAGACTTTGTCTGCTCAGTGTGTGGCGGTCGCAGACAGACAGACATATAGTAGCAAGGTCCGGTGGACATGGAACAAAGACATACCCGCGGGCACTGTTGTCGCCGAATAGTGAATTCCCCGCTATACCGGGTCAAATTAAATTAATTAGCAAAACTCCGCATACGTTACGGGTATCGACATTTAAAGATGATAAAATAAAATATAAAAAAACTTTTTCCAAATTAATACAACGACTTCCAAATAAAAATACTACGAAGTGAAAAATAGCTTCAATTTCCGAAGTCGGTGTCAAAAAACGAAGAAACGGAAACAGGAACATCGACTGCCGAAATTGAAGTTATTTTTTACTTCGTAGTATTTTTTGGAAGTCTTTGGAAGTTGGTTGTATTTTTTTGTAAAAAGAATAGCTAGCATAGGCATATCTGGCAATTCTGGCATAGCCAGAATAGATTAACCCATTAACATAACTGTTGGAATAAGAGTTAACCAGGGCGAACTGTATACCTGCGTACCCCTTTAGAGCGTACCAGTGTGATGTTATGTTATGAAATGGTGTTAACAATAAACAGACATGCGATTGCAGCTATCCTGAGTGATTGCCTGCATTTATTGAAGAGTTCTGTTATATATCTCCGAAGCTCTTCATCAGATCTTGATGAAGAACTTCTTCTTCTTTAAATTTAAATGGGACCACATGACAAGCATCCAGCTTTCAGATAAAATAAGAATCATCAAAATTAGTTGACCTAGTAAAACATTCTGAGGTAACACTCATTTAAAAAAAATCCAATCGAATTGATAACCTTATCCTTTTTGAATTCGGTTATAAAAAGGAGTAGATTATCAATTCGACTGTATTTTTTTTAAATGAGTGTTACCTAAAAATTCATCTAAGTTTCACTAGCCAACTTTGTTTGACAAGACATGACAAATTACCGCAACACATTATGTATAAACGCGTCTATGTGTGCGTGTGTCTGTTTTCGATAGTTGTAAGTAGCCGACCTTCTGCACTTTAGTGGCTTACGGGTTAAAACTTCGATGTCCAACTTGCGAGGTCAAGGTCAACTAAAGAGTCGTTAGAACTTCCAAAGACTTAAGTATCTTACCATTAAAGTTGTAAAAGGAAAGTTTTATATCCATTTGTAAGATGGTCACGAAAAAACGCCTGATCGAATTGATTAAGTGAACTGTGGTCGGAATTTGTAGTGACTACACAAAGATAAATAATGATATCAATAAAGGAAGTTAGGGAGTTTAAATTATGTCCGACATTGGACTGCGTTGGGTTTTTTTTTTTTTATTATCGATAGGCTCGCGTTTGACCCCTACCTCGCCTGATGGTAAGCGATGATGTGGCCTACGGTGAAGCACGCTTGCCTAGAAGAAACCTATTCACTCTTGCCTTAAAGACCCCAAGGTTGTAGCTATCAGGAAACAAAGACTCCGGCAGGGAATTCCACTCCTTAGCTGTGCGCACAATGAAAGTATTAGCAAAACGCTTTGTGCGTATGGGTGGGATGTCCACCATGTACCGATGGCGCATGGCCGTACGTCTTGTAGTCCGATGATGGAAAGGGCTAGGCGGAATTAGTTTAGAATATTTGGGAAAATATTTAGCTTCTGGCAACAAAAAGCTATGGACTGGACACCTGCACACCCAAACCTATGAATTGTCCTATGTGTCTTAATTCCACCAGCTTCCTTTAAACCAGAACATAACACTGCGCTGTTTAGCGGCAGAAACCGTTTGTTCTACCCAAAAAATGATCACCCACGAAGACTACATATTGATGACGGAACTTGGGTATCTCTTGGGTGATTTGGTGTATAATAAAGTATATTATTTATATGTAATTATTTGTAGCAGTGCACTTCGATAGGATGTTGTATCGTGAAAATATTAGGAAAAATTTTAAATTTCTGGAAAAATACTGATTCCCGATGGTGAGTTGTCACAGCCAGCTATGGCCATCAACATATGAATATTAAACTGTCTCATTTGTATTTAATTATATCTACCAGCAGAGAGGAGAGCACTGGTAGCCCAGTGATAACAGCCCCGGCTTACACGTCGTAGATCGTGAGTTCGAACCCAGACAGGCGCTTTACTGTATGTAAATTATTTCATCACCACTGCTCTTAAAACGGAGAAGGAAAACATCGTGAGGAAACGGCATGGTCTAGAACCAAAAATTTGAAGAGATGTGACATCCTCCAACCCGCACTGGGCCCGCGAGATGGATTAAGTCCCATTACCTCTCTCACAGAAAGGAGGCCTGTGCCCAGCAGTGGGAACATTATAAGACTGATGATGACCAACACCCTTCAACCCGGAACATAACAGAGAACTGCTGTATAGCAGCAGAAACCATTGCGTTGGTAAAACAAGCTTACCCACCAAAGAGATTTAAGTAACGACTTATTATTTCGTTAAAGTAATTTGAAACTCACCTTCTCCTGTATCCCAATGACCATGCTGTCCAATTTCTCAGGAGGATAATACGGCGATCCGTGCGCAGAAAACCGGACATCCAAGAACACATCCTTCACAGTATTCTTCGTAAACACGGTGAAGACATCCACATTGTCCAGAGAAGTATTATACAGCTGTGCCAATTTACGGTGTAGTTTGTCCTTCTTACTCGTACCCTGGTAGAAAGAGAAAACACATAATTAGAGACGTCGAATTGTGATGAAGGACGGTAGACATTAGTAAAATTCGCTTGAATTATTCTTAATCCGCTTCTCGGGTATATTTTCGGGCGTTTCGTTCGGTCAATTTAGTTGGCTAAAGAAAAAAGTGTACTTTATTTAACGAAGACTAAAATTGCTGATATAGTCCTTGAAATTCACGAACGCGCCTTTTGTGACTATAATTTTATTGGCATACTCTCCAAATGATGAAATATCGTCTTGACGTTTGTGATTGCCACGACTAGATATACTTCATAAAAGACAGCTTGATCTCTGCGTCAGCCGTCAGTATTAATACAGTAACAATAGCGCTTGACAGGCTAACAATAACGTATACGTCAGTTTGACATATGTCGCAGAGATCAAGCTATCTTTCATGAAGTATAATGTCGATAGGACCATGCGACACTTTTATTTGAACGTGAATACTCGACTTTGGAGAGTACCTATACCACAAGAAATTCAAATATAATATTAATAATGTACACACAATAACATGAAGTAACATTCATAAACTCTTAAACGCAGACTCATTTTGAATATTCACATCGTAAAACATTAATAACCTTGCATCAACATTTTCCTACCAAACGATAAAACAATATTGTATCATTGAGTTCTTTATATACAGTTCCCATATATTTTGTGCAAAGTATTTTGACAGCTGTCAACTCCAGACAAACTTAATAAACAACTGCGAGAGTGAAGAATTTTTAATCTATACGCGCGCTTGTGAAAAGCAACAACTATTGTAGGAAACTTTTTCGATACCGTGAAAAAATGTTGAAAAATATAAATTGCTTCGTATGCATCGACGGATTGCAACCGATATTTCAGTCTGTGCGTCAGATTGTGTTATCCATCGAACGATCGCTGACATACATCGAGCACTGAATCGCTTTGTGCTACAGGAGATCACTAGATCAGAGATACATTACATCTGGTTACTCGATTGGTGTCTGGTTCCTTTTATGTTTTGGACCATGATGACTACATTCCTAAATTAAATGTACTCGTACATACGTACCAGTAAATTGATCTATTGTATTGTAACCAATGTCGTTTTACTAATAGAGACGTCATACTTATTATATAATACCAAAACATGGCGATATTTTACTTTAGCTACCTACATAAGACTTATGGAACTTGGCAGTTTATTTCTATCACTGAGAAGGTTCGGGCCAGACGCATGACGGGCTAAATTCACTCAAGCTGGTCAGCTTCTGTTTGTATTGCCACATAAACGTCGGTAAAACGTATATAGTCCAGAGTATATATACCATCATTGATTTTTTATGACTTTGACAATGTCGGGGCTTTAGGTTCCCGGTCATTTGCCATTTTGTTAGGTATGTATCAGGAAATGTGTCACCAACCGACGATCAACCCTGTATGCACTACGCAAGTGCACTCAATGCCACTCCCCGGTTTGATGCAGGACTATTGCAAAATATGGAGAAAAATGTATTGGGCTCGGGTTTGGTGGATCGATTGCCTAAAACTTTAGGAGGACTACTGACCCCTGCCTGACCACTGTTGAACTACACGGCTACATTGAGCTAGGAAAAACATGGAGGTGCCGCGATGTTCTATACATACATTAGCTTATAGAAATATGAGTGAAATACGATACAGAATGTGAAACATCGTTTTGTTTCTTTCTTTCTAATGTAGTAATCGTATTTGATAAAAGTGACAAAAAATATTTCAGTTGTTGCTCATTATGGCAACATTTTGTTATGACGTAGTGACAGTTGTAGGTACGTGCCATATTCGCCATATTAAGGCGCCGATTCCCTTGAGTAGCTGATTTTAAAATGAGAATCACGACTAAACGGCTAGTCGTAATTTATTGGAAAAAATATATGTTTTAAAAGACTATTTTCTTAATAATTTCATCTGAGCAAATTTTGAGTTTTATTCGTATAACATAGTGTAATTAATTTGTAAAGTTATGTCTAAAACGGACAAAAACACGACAATCACACCAAAACCGCTGGGCGTATTTTAATGAAATCGACACCATATCAAAGACAATTTAATTATCTACATTTTGATTTGAAGCTTTTTTTTTAAGTCAAAGAATAATAAGGAAAGTACAAAAAACTACTAAATTTTGGGTCGCGCGGGTGTGAAACGAGTGCGCGTTTTGTTCCTTCAAGGTCGTTGGCGTTAGTCGTCGTCTTAAGTGACGGATTTTGTGCTTGTGTTCGTGGTAGTCCTGCTGTCAAATGGTTGTTTACTTTTTGTATTATTAATGTGTGTGTGTTCCGTGATTGACACAACCATAGCATCGGCAGCCATTTTATGTGACATTTTAAAGTTTAGGAAGGCACGTTTTTTTTGTAGGTATTTCCAGTCCATATTATTTAATATGTCTATGCACGGCTATAAAATGGCAGGGGGTGATTTGCACACTCAATTAAACATAATTGATTATTATTATGATTCACAATATTTATAAAAGAACTGGCATAGTGATTTAATTATTGCAAGCCTTATGATACCCTTATTCATCCTAGGTTGGCTGGATTAGCTTTTAGATCATTCTAACTATTATTTACTTTGGTTTATTTAAGTATCTATAGTTTTCAAGTATATGAGTTTCTCCAAAAGCCGTTGGTCCCGGCTGTCATTTGAAGATCTTTGAAAGTCGTTACAGGTAGTCAGAAGCCTGAGATCTGACACCAGTCTTACCAAGGAGTCCCGTGTTACCCAGTAACTGGATTGTGGACGTCAGATAGGCAGTCGCTCCATGTAAAACACTGGTACTCAGCTGAATCCGGTTAGACTGGAAGCCGAACCCAATAAAGTTGGGAAAAGGCTAGGCAGATTGATTAAGTTCCTCCAAAAGAAGCTACTGCTTTTTATGTAGAAAATAATTTAGAGTTTTTAGCGAGGTATGGAGTAACAGGATCCTCTGCCAGATCTTTTGAAGCCCTAAACCATTTTTGCCATCAAACCAGTCACAGCTAATTATCTCCTAAAGAAAACTCCAGCCAATAAGTGCCCTCAACAACATTCATCAACAAACTACATCACAATGACACAACAGTTCTAAAATGGCGACCGCAGCCAATTGCTCGTAAACCGCTAAGCTGTTAACTGAGCTCAATGAATCCCCGGATGAAACTTTACGTAAGCATAATTTGGACCAAGGTCAGGAACTAAGATCGTCGAAGGAAAGGATAAGTCAAAATGGTATTTGGTTTTTGGCGAGTGCGGTAAATTTCCACATTTGGTAAACTAGTTTCCTTTATGGTATAAGAAAATTTTAGTAATTTTATAAGGTTTAGGTATATAATATATCTATCTATCTTCTATATATAAAAAGAGAAAGTATGTATGTATGTTCCTTTTAGACCCCGAAATGGCTGGACCGATTTTAAAAATTCTTTCACCGTTGGGAAGCTACACTATCACCGGGGGACAAAGGCTACTTTTTACCCGACTGCCGAAGGAGGGTAATGTGTTTATCAGTCTATGTATGTATGTTTGTATGTTTGTTCCTATTATGGCGTTCCAGAGAACAAACGCGTTGGCCAATTTTGATGATTCATACGTCAATCGATTCGTCTTAATCCTGCGAGTGTCATAGGCTACATTAAGATTGGACAATAGAAAAATGGCGGATTTTGGGCGCCATATTGTGGGGCCCCAAATTTTTTTTCTTCCACACCCATCGTGTGGGGTATCAAAATAAAGGGTTTTAAGAGGTGATTTCACTTATAAGTTTAAATGTATCTAATTCGAAAAAAACTTAACTAAAAAGTTATAAATAAAAAATTTTTTACAAAAAATCAAAAAACCCGACTGCTTCAAAAGCGAACTAAAAAGTCGTAAACAAAGAAAAATCATGCTGTGCAGGAGGAGGATACATCTGGTTTTGGTCAGCCAGCTCGCGCGTATGTTTCCTCCGACTGCACAGCATGATGTTTGACTTTTTAGTTCGCTTTTGAAGCAGTCGGGTTTTTTGTTTTTTTTTTTTTATTATCCCTGTATTACCACGGGAATGGGAACTACGCGGGTGAAACCGCGAGGCGTCCGCTAGTTGTTAATAAAAAAATCCTTAATAAACACATTACCCTCCTTCGGCAGTCGGGTAAAAAGAACAAGGTTTTTCGTATTTCTCTTAGCAAACCCGTTAATTTGATATCATGGGAGTGCATAAAAATATTTGGTCCGCCATATTTGGGAGTCCGCCATATTGGAAAAGTGATAAATTGATTTACATCGTTGGGTTAATTTTTTTCTTTTTATCACCCTAAAAATAGCAAGTTTTACTTTCATATTATTTCATAATTATTACATTTAAACTCCAATAATTCTTCATATGTTTTGTAGTTTCCTAGATCTACGGTCCAGTCGCAAAGCATCTTCAGTTGGCGAGAACACTAAAACATCGTCTACCCACTTAGCCTCAATGAGCATTTTAATTTCGTAGAGAATTAACCAAACTCCTGACTCACCGCATTTCGAGGTTTCCAAAAATATGCAAGATTGAAATTAATAGAGCGTTACAGACAATGACGAAGCGAAACTTAGGGCACTTCTTGATTGCCAAACTAAGTCTCTGATAAGTCCATCCATCTAGTTTTTAAGTGGTTTTAAGTTTTTTGTGGAATAAGCGTTTTGTAAGAAGTTGTGCCGTCGACAATTTTGGTAGGGAATTAAATTTTAAGGTTGATATTTAGGGAGGCGTTTTAAACTTAGATAAAATGTGAAACGGTTTTTTTTTATTTTGCCTTATTAATAGTAGTTTATGCAATGGTCATATAATATGGGTTATTAAAACACGAGCGTGGGTTTATCATATATGAGGCGAAGCCGAATATGATAATATTAACACGCGAGTGTTTTAATACCTAATTATATGTCGTTACATACACTATTTTATCTTCACTCATACAGTTGAAATAAAATAAAAGTGGAAACGGAAAAAATATGCAGTATGGCGGGCAATTTAGAGTCTCATTGCACTATGACAGCGCAGCGCGCGCATCCATAGACAGTGACACTAGCTAATAAACGCCAATAAATTAAAAAGTAAAAGTGTGCTATAAAAATTAAAAAGTTATTTTATGATGCAGTTGTTTGAAAATCGAAGGAAAATGTTGCACTGTAATGGTTTTTTTTTTAATTTTACCTGTCCACGAATATAAAGTACGTGTTTATGCAATACTTTATGAATTCATAATTGGAACATTACGTTATAAGTGTAGATAAACGTACGTTACGATTGTTGTACTCAAAGGCTGCAATATGAATATCATCAATTGAAGTGGACTGTATTGGTTGTTCGGTTGGAGACTCGTTGAGGAAATGAAAATACTATCGTGATTCGTATCTTCAATTTATTCCTTACTTGTTACTCCTTGTAGAGTGGAAGACCGACTGTGTCTCTGCCTACAAGCGGGCCGGCTTTTATACAAAAACCGCTCGGCGAGAACAATGGCGCCCCTACTTTTCAACTGTATTCAAGCATGGCACCACAGAAATGCCGATTTTATAAAATTTATCTTACTTAAATATACACAAGTTATACATTTCCTTAATCTACATACTTAATTCTACATAGGAAAAATATAAAAGGTGTACAAAGGTCAACACAAAAATCTTAATCTAGATTCCTCCTTACTCCAAGTATTAAACTATGACAATATACATAATCTTATCTAATTAGCTACCTTTTCTCTAAATCTTATGTATATTTCAAGTTTTATTATACTCCTACTCTAAAATTCACATGGCACATACATGTGTCATTTTACACACGTGGTCAAACACGTGGACATAACGTGTTCATTTATTTGTGTAACAAAGAAGAAAACTGCGAGACAATCCCAACTAACTATCTACCTTTTCTCTAGTTCTTAAATCATTACAAGTGTAGATAGCTTTACTCACATGGCACCTACGTCAATCCTACTTTAAATATGCACGTGTTAATTTCTAAGTTACAAGAAAGCTAAGAGACAATGCTTACGGTACATTGTGTCCGGCCCTACCAGGTAGATACATTACAAGGGACGGAGTTCGTCTTATTTTCTCACGCCGCTTCGCGGCATGTGGCCATCCTTTCATACAAATTTTAATTACGGTCCGGGAATATTAGTCGGGCCCGAAACATTAAGCATTGATTTTAAATAACATTTTATAACATTGAAAAAGGCCGACAGAATATCTATATTGCCGCTATTCATAGACCCGCTAAGAACCCAAGAAATGTGCATTTATAAAAACGGCTATTAAGGAATTTAGCGTGGGAAGTGTCCATTTCTAAAATTACCATGTGAAAGCCGTTGTCGTTTACAATCAATATTAGAGCCGAAAGACATCCACTACTGAACTGCCTGCCCCAAGTGGCGCCGAAAATTTCTGGAATGGGCGGTGGACACAGTATTGGAAGGCCTCCCACTAGCTGGACCGATAATCTGGTTAAGGCTGCCGGAATCTGCTGGATACAAAACGCACAAGGCCGGTCGATGTGGTGGCACTAGAGAGGCCTATATTCAGTAGTGGACGAATGAATATTAAAAAACAATATTTGTACATTCAAATTGCAGCAATGATGTTTGCATCTCTGTTTTTGTTTGCATCGCTACCTGTTTGCATGATATTCCTATTTAGTTTTTATTTTTATAAAGATTCAATCAGCGTAACTTATTGACACAGCCTCAATACAATTTTGTGGTATTGATAACGATACCGTACTGTCTTTGTTTGTACAGTACAAACAAAGAGATTAAAAAAAACTTCCTGCTTCATTCTGCATTTGATTACTTTTTAGTTTTTACGCATATTTTTTTTTGCAATTGATTTATATTGTAACTAGCTGACCCGGCAAACTTTATTTTGCCATAAAAACACCAAACATTCATCTACCCTACCTACCTACCCTACCCTACCTACCTACCCTACCCTACCTACTCTACCTACCCTACTATCCTATGTCCTGTCCTGGTTCTAAGATACCTCCCCACCAATTTTCAGCCAAATCAATTCCGCCGTTTTTGAGTTATAAATAGTGTAACTAACACGTGTAAGCTATCCTATCTTTCAAATTGGATCAAACTGCACACGGTGTGCAAATTTAATTTAAAATCGGTTAAGTAATTTAGGAGTCCGTCGCGGACAAACAACGTTACACGTGTTTTATATATATTAAGAAGATAAATCATACGATTAAATATTTATTTTGGATTATCAAATACGATTTTTGACACCAACCTCAGTTGTGTACAATAAATAATATACAATGAATAATATAATAAAATTATCGGCAGAACAATTTTTATGCAAAAGGGTTGTCGAATTGTCATGTCGCGCCTGTCTAATAAAGCCTTTATCGATTTTCGATTTTTGTTTCATGTAGATATAATTTTACTTTTACGGTTACAAATAGATTTACATATAGTTACACTACACCTAATGTTACTTACATCTGGTTCAGGAACAATGAACTCCTCAGCAGTGATATTCACAAATCGTATGGACCCAGACTTGTCCACTGCCTCCTCAGGAATCTCCTTGATGGTCACATTGACTGTAGCCTCCACCCAGTGGAACGGTACTAGTGGCTCGTTTTCTTCAGTCACCTAGAATTAAGGAAGATTATGAATAACACATTCAACTGTGTATCATGCTACCCTGTTAATAGATATGTTACTTGTGTCACTTTTATTTGTATTATGTTGTTTTTCCTTCTTATTTTTTTTTGTATTTTGGCACTTTTTTGCCAAATACCCACATGTAAATTAAAATTATTTAATTGTGTGTTGTGCTGTGTCTTTTGTGTGCACTGAATAAATAATTTATCTATCTATCTATCTGTTAGTAGGTATCATGCTACCCAGTTACTGAGTATAATGCTACCTAGTTTCTGTGTTTCATGCTACTCAGTAATTGGGTATCATGCTACCCGGTTACTGGGTATCATGCTACCCAGTTACTGGGTATAATGCTACCTAGTTACTGTGTATCATGCTACCCAGTAATTGGGTATCATGCTCCCCGGTTACTGGGTATCATGCTACCCAGTTACTGGGTTGTGGAGAAACAGATAGGCAGTCGCTCCATGTTAAATACTGGTAATCAACTGTAAACAGTTAGACTGAAGCCGACCCTAAAATAATTATTTAAATGCTAGACAGATTTATCGAATAATAACACATTCAAAGCAAAATTGCGAAAAGCGGCTTACTTAATAAAAGTTGTTCTACTTAAAATTTTCTCATAATTTAAATTCTAATATAAATCGCTGTCTGTCATTATAATTATCTTGTTATCAAAATAGGTCTTAAGTTGCCCGAGTAATGAATTATTAATAACATTTCTAAAATTATTACTTAAAAATAAAGTTGTTTGACGAGATCTTACTAAATTGATTAATACTTTGATACTGACTTATATTATTACTTTACAAATAATAATAAGTTTTAAGGGTGGTTCTTATACCAATATTCCACTGATAAGCAGATTCTAAATTTAAATTCTCCGTATAAATTTTGAATTAAGAATATGCTGACTAAACTAATCATTATGGTTAATAATATAAAAAAAATATAAATAAGTTTGTAAAAGTCTGCAAAGTTTAAAAACAGAATTTAAGTCTGATACTCACGTTAAATCTCAACAAATAGGTCCCATTAGGAGTTCCCTCCTTCATGGTGATCATGCCAGTATTGCTGTGGATGTCGAAGTAGGGACTCCTCTGCTCATACGAGGGTAGCCACATGAACCTCTTGTCTGCGAGATCCCAATCGTCAGGGTCGTCGACGTAGACGCGGCCGATTTCTGTGTCGGGGGCTTCACCCTGTAGGAAAAATGGTAGTTTAGTTACAGATTTATTTTGTTTAAAGGAGAATGGGCCCTTTTGTATGGGTTCTGTCCTCAGTGCAAGAAATCAAACCAATATAAAAACAATAATCAACTATTTATTTTTGGTTGAGAATAGGCAGTTTCTAAACATTCCAAATTATACAACACAGTACAAATGGGGACTCAAAATAAAATAGTTTATTTCAAATAACCCTTAGAGGTACTTTTGAATTGTCAAACAAAAAAACCGGCCAAGTGCGAGTTGGACTCGCGCTCTAAGGCTTATAGAAATACATCATCTGTATCACGGTTCATGAGATACAGCCTGGCGACAGATAGACAGACAGACAGACAGACATTTAGACGGACCGCGGAGTCTTAGTAATAGGGTCCCGTTTTTACCCTTTGGGTACGGAACCCTAAAAAAGATGACTCTAGTTGCAAATTCGCAAGCATCAGTAGGTCTCAATAGAGAAGAATTTGCAAGAAACTCCTGTCGACTGTCTTTCAGACCTTGACGGTACACTATCATGCATCCATGATATTTTGTTTAATTTATATTGCCATCGTAATTAAGACAGTGAGAACATAAAAAACACACAAATAAAAATCGTTGAAAAAACGGCTACACGTGTAACTGAAAATAAACATCAAAAAGAACCAATAACTGAAAACCAGACTATAAAAAAGAACAAAACACAACTAAATAAAAAACATCTATTAAACACAAACAAAGCCAGAGAACGCTACTCAGACGTCCAAAATAAAAATATTCTCTATCCACTCGGACCAGAAATTGCCAGTACAAGGATAATGAACTATTCAGGCTTCTGAGACAGAAACAGAACAATTACAAACGGGCTAAATACGACCACTCGTCAAGTACGTACTACTAAAACCCGGCTATTTCACAAAGTCTGCAAAGTTTGCTGATCAGTGGCAGATTTAGAAGTAGATTTTTTGTTGATGGAAATAGATTTGCTTGGGTTTTGGTTACGCCACGTGTATGGAAGGTGCGTTTAGGTTTGACAGAGAAAAATGGTTCCTGGCAACACGAAGGGTTGACAAGATTTACGTAATGGTGGTTACCTTTCGCTATTGTCAAAACCACAGACTAAATCAAATTGAAAGTTTAAGATTTGATTTTTACGGTCATAGATTTATTAAATAACTGTATTTAATTTATCTTTTTATTCTTAACTTTATAAGAGGCCTTTTATCCACAGTGGCATGTCGTCGGTCTATAACTGACCTGACCAATCTGGATTTCTCCCTATGCTATCACTACCGCAAAAATAGGTACAATATAACTGTTTAGGTACCATTTCCAGTAAATTAAATTTCCACTTAAGTTGATAATATCAGTCACAATAGATAAATATCGTTTTATGAAGAGCGAATGACATTCAATCTTAAGACGAAATGCGGTCTCAGACATCCGACTGAATATCCTAAGTAAAAAGTCATAATTCGAGGTTTGGCTCTCGACTATTTTTTTCTCCAAATAGGACCAATTTAAAAAATATTCCATAAACTGAAAAAGAAAGATATATACTTACTTATACTTATACTTGGATCCTTGTAATTATTATAAATTCATTTGTTTTTGTGTCATGTACTGATTACTAACATTAGTTATAAGGTTGTGTACTAACAAATAATGGACTCTAAAATTGTCTGAATTTGAAATAAATTTAATTTAATTTAATATACTCTAGCCTTGTGTTTTCTTGTATGATGATACATCTTTAGAAGCTCTAGAACCCTCAAAAGATACTCAAAATTGTGCTGTCAACCGAGGCCTATTGTACAAATTTGATAACTATAAATGAAAAAAATTAAAACAACAGGAGCACAGTATAATAATATATATTCATTTTTCAATTTCTAGAATATCTTTTAAATTGGTCCAATATTGGAGGAGGAAATAGGCGAGAGTCAAACCTCGAATTTTAACTTTTTACTAAGGAAATACACTCGGATGTCTCCGCATTGCCTCTTAAAAAACGAAACGGGATAAACGATTCTGTTTCTATACACCCAAAACTCAGAATTAAATGTTGTGTTATTATAATCCCCAATACATTCCCTTCAATTACAAAACATGTATTGAATGCTCGTTAAAACTTCCAAAGCGTTTTACTTTTAATAACAACGTTCCCGATAGCTAATTAAACTAATTTTATTCGGCCTGACTACGGAACGGTCATTTTCCAATTCATTTAATAATTATTCAGGATACGGCAATGTGAAGCCTTTTGCTGGTCTGGTAGATAGTAAAGTATTTAAATTATAAACAATTTATTCATTAGTGGTTCTCCTTGACTTTTCATCATGGTTCTCTTGTACTTATTCCAGTCTATTTGGGGTCGTTGAAACATGTCCCGTCAGGTAAATTAATAAAAAATATTTGACACGTATTTTTTCTTTTGACACTTAAAAATAAATTGACGACGTTATAATGCGTTAAGATATCGTCTGACGTCACGCCGTTATACACTTTATACTGACATAGTGACGTCACAAGCCTCCACTCCTGAACTTTGATGCGCTATATCTTTGTATTTTTTTATTGATTTGGTAAAGCAAAAAATACGTGACCAATATTATTTGATAATCTCACTGATGGTCTCAATAGAATTATCATTTTTCTACCCAGGAAACATGCCTATTGTCAACTCAGTAGTCAGTCTCTTTCTATCATCTTTCAAACAGTGACCCTCCCATTGTTCCTTTAGTAGTTATTTTGAAGCAATTCAATAGATATTTTAGTTTTATAATATATTCACTCCTCTATAGAACTTCTCAATAAAACGTCCAATATTATATTAATAACTTAAACTACGAAAACAGTGTACAATAATGTTCCCACAATAGCTACAAAACAAACAGCTTAAAACAAAACCTATTCACAATGTTCACGTTATAAATAATAACAACATAGTTACGGCAACTCCGAACTGTCACAAACTCCAGCCATGTTGACTGTTGCTTCGTTTTTAACTAAACAACTCGTAATTACCGATGAATAACTTAATTTCCGAAGTTGCCAACTGAAGTTAGCGACAAATCAATTATGTCTGCAATAGCTTTTCACAAAGTTGTGTGTGCGAGTTTTGGTCAATCCCCGGCTTAGAAGGGACGAAGTAAAGCTAGTCGTTAAAACGAACACGGGACAAAAGACGCGTTTGCGTTGCTTGTGGACAGTTACTTGACTTATGGGAGGATAGTAAGTGGGCAAGTAGGCACTGAATCTCCTTCAGAATAAAAGTAGAGTAGGTTATTGTGGTCAAGTGTGGCATAAACTATTTAAAGTTACAACATCACGAGAGAACTTAGTTGTTAAGGCTTCATTGCAAAACAACTTCACCTCGTCACTTGCAGGGGCAGCGATAGTACTGTTAGGCCCACTGGTACGAACAACTTGACTCAAGAGTTTGTTGCTAACAAGAGGTTAATACATCGACAATATTGTATGAAAAACTGTCAATATAACCTCGTGTCATTAACTAACTCTAGAGTTAAGCTTATCGTGCAAGTGGGACTTACTTAATTTCACTGAATTAATATGGCATGTGAAGACGAAAAACTACGCCGAAAAGCAATGTCCATGACAATAGAATTGCACCTAACTGCATCTATATTTAAGTATTTCAAGCGCACTGATAATGGCAAATCACTAAATTGCGACCACGCTTAGATAAAACTTTTCCCCGCTTTCATCGATATTCCTGTAACTCGCTTCCAGTAGCACACATACTAAACGCTACCCCAGCGTATTTGTGGCAAGTCGCCTTCATTAAGCGCTGAGTTTAAACGAATCTCGCTTGCTTTACACAGATTGCGCGTAGTGCATGCATGGCTGTTCTTTTTTTTTTTAGCCCAAATAGGATTAAAAAGTTAATAGAGAAACTCTATGTTGAAGTTCTTTTTTTGAATGTAGAGAATTAATTTACGATGCATGCTTGCTGATGCTGTTGCATGATTTTATTTTTAATTGATTTCAAATAGCGTTTCTTAATTTATTTTCTATTTTCTAAAAAAAAATATGGGTTGCAATGGAATTAGAACTTTGTCATGTAAAATATAGTTTTTGAAAATACATAATCTTAAATATTATATATTTTTTAATACAATTGAAAATTCTAAAAACAAAAACAAACCTATATACAAATACAAAAGGGAGACGGAAAAGACCTCATTGGGCATCAAAAATTCTTCTTCTTCTTCTTCTTTCTTTTTTTTTTTTTTTTTTTTTTTTTTTTTTTTTTTTTTTTTTTTTTAATCATATCGAATTCTGAATTCAAAATTTATACGTGTTTTTTGAACTGACAATTTTTGTGAAGGGATTTTAACGAATACAATACAAGATTGTCTGCTAACTGTTAGTTAAGTGTTGAATATTTATCTAAGCTGTTAGTCAAATTGTAACTAGTTGGGTCAACCAAAAGCATACCCGAGACCCGTCTATCACCTCGTTTTAAACTTTTCACCGCCTAAACGACAGGAGAAGAAACTTACGTCGTAATAGATGTTTAAAAATGCCTATCAACCGTTCTTATCCTCCCTTTGTTATTAAATTACCAGTTATTAGCACTTCAGCCTCCTTTGAGAAAAAAAAGGACGCCATTCTAAGATCAAACAGCCCTCTTTAACATAACTGTCTATAATGGCCCCTCAGTCACTCATATTATACCCTCATTTAAATCTCTTGACACAGTTTCCAGCTGAGAAAACGTCAGCTCGATGCCACATCCAGAGCACATACAGCCATAACTAAGAAATCAGGGCATGGCACTAAAAAGTGCCTTCCCCACATAATCCCTGTTTATGGCTACCGTACTAAACTGAGTTTCATTAAAGCGCAAAATTAACATTTTAATAGCCATATATTAATATAAAACAGCTACATAATCGTTAATGTTTATAGGTTATATCGAATCTGTTGACTTGGTTATTCATTGGTAGACAAAAACTCGGATTAAAGGTAAACAAAGGTAAGGGTAAATTAATATTGTCTGTATTGGCCTTAAACGGTGCGATGCTCGCTTTTGAGATGGGTTTATTAAAAAGGAATCTGCTTTAGCCGCGATGAGAAAGGTCGGTGAATAAAGATTTTAAGAAATAGGTACCTGGTACAGTACTACAAGATATTTTGGGGCTTGAATGACATTGACAGGAGGGCGCGCGGCAAAATCAAAATGGCGACATTGGTTCTGATTTTGGCGCGCAAAAAGATTCTTGTACAGCTATACCAATGATATTCAAATAAACAGATACGTTATATATACACTCACAAAACAATTGAAAAAAGAGTTTCGCGCAGCAGCGGCAGTACACATACAAACTTTTCATTTCATTTTCATCTGACATTTCACTTCAAGTCGAAAGGAATGGCTTGATAAAACCAACAAGAAAAAAAGAGACAGCTAGTGTTTGTCACTTGCGTGTGAATGTAAACAAACATTATTCTGACCACCAATGTTTTTTTCTTTTCCTAACCTCCAAATATCAGAATATTAGGAAAAAAATTGAAATAAATTGAGGTGTATTGCGTACTTACATTATGGTATGAGATCCCTTCTGTTTTATTTACATTGGTATCATAATTGGTACACTTTCTAAATACACACGAAGGCATTTTTTTATTTTGTTTTTGTTTCAACAAAGCCTATCGCTCTTTGCCATGCGTGACATAAACTAAAGAATAAAGGTCACAATTGTGTTCTATTCGAGTCTTCACAATGCGCGCGCTTATAACATCTGTTTATTTGAATATCATTGAGCTATACTTATCTTTTGCAGATATAAATGAAAGTAAAGTGGACAAAAACACATTATTTTTGTAACAGAAAACTCCGAAACATTTCAAGAATTTAATCTATTTTAGTAGCACATAATCTTATTGTGACCAAGAGAACCTAAGTAATAAACTCTTGGTAAATAATGAGCTCCAGAGAAAGACTCGTCTCGTCTTTAAAACTCTGATCTAGGGCGTCAAGTTTATCGCCACGATCATAACTTTTATCATACCCAGAGTAATCGACTATAAGATGATATACAAAGAAACCAGTAAAGCAGTTTACTGCTTATCTAATATACTCTTTCAAACTTAAAGTATGAGTCTTCATAAGACAGATAAGTCTTATCAAGATCTTCATCTTTATCATCATTCATCTACTAATATACACATTATGGTTCAATCATCATCGTTGGCAGCATTGTTCCACCCACTGCAAAGTTTAGGCCTCATGCCTTATGGGTCGTGGCACCCTGGTCTGTGCGAGTAACAACGGTCGTACCCGTAATGTTCTGAATGCTAATCACACATCTGCAACATCCAGATGTGTGTATGTTTGAATGTTGTGTTCACAAATGAATATTTTTTATTTCTTTTTCTTTCTTTCTTTTTTCGGTCACCATAAATAGAAGGGTTCTTTTTTCTCTTGCAGTCAAGGAAACCAATGTATTCCACTATCAACCGGCTAATCTTCAGAGGGTAGTCTATCTATTGTAGTATAGATTACTGCAATAGAAACATCCTTCTGAGCAATGGTAATAATTCTCGCTGCTTCTTAGTACAAGGTAAGCTTTTATTGAGAGTATATTTAAAACCTATTAGGAAGTGAATATTGGCATATTTAAGGCGGTACCCTGACCAAAAAAACAGCATGAGATATGAGCATTCCTATTGGCCTAACGGCACTGGTGGCGCAAGAATTACAGTAGTGAATACGCCCAGATTTTAGAATAAAATCTTTATAAAATCGAATATTAGTCTTTTGAAAAAAAAAATACGACAAAAATGTTCGTTATTAAAATGTCTATATCCATTAGTGTTAGTAAAAAAATAATTAATGAACACTTTACGAGGAGATGCATGCGCTATCAATAATTATTTCTCATTTTTATGGTTTTGTTGGAAGGAGATTAGTGAAACATAAACCTCTTTAAAAAAAAAGTATACGTCCATTTTAGAATCAATCATATGAAGAAATTTATTGTAGTTTATTAGTTGATATTTCTATTTAAATAACGAGTAGATAGCTCCTAAAAACAGCACGAAAAACGGCTAGCGCGGCGTATTGCTCGGGGTACCGCCTTAAAAACGTATACCTTAATTCCCGTGACGCGTCGTTTGCACACCATGTGTGCGTAAGGTATTGTTTTTCTCATGGTATAATAACATACTCCGTATATGTCTTGTTCTACCATGGTTTTTCTATTGTGTCTAATTAGACGCGGGATGGGTTCCGAAAACTCCTTTTTTGCATGGAAACTCGCATCTGTCTTCTTTTCTTTTTTTAATAGTATTTGTTTCATAACATGCCAGTTACTTTTATAAATCCAAGGAGGTTGGGTAACCAACATACCACAAGTAAAACATCAAACAGTACCTACAGCGTAGGTTTCAGTTACCTAAAGAATTCCCTACTTATGTATATCAAAGGAATAATCGCATTGTAACACCACTTTGTAGACTTCTGTTTTACCTACCCAAATCTACCTTAGAAATACAGGTCAATCACCCCTTTTCAACATCTCGATTTCACACCTAACCACAGTCTACAACCAAATCAAATCCACCGAAATCGACGCTTGGTATCAATTAACAGAATTATTCGGATTAATCAACAGCCAATTGAAATCATATTGTTATTATGCGTCACTTAACTGTTGGACCGTTAATTGGATTTGCCAATAATCACCGCGGAACAGTCGGTTAGGCACATACTTAATTAAATATTAATCATAATTGACAAAATATGTCCAGTGTGAGGTTTGATTTGTATATCGTGTGGTGGATACAATATAATTGGGGGTTGTTCGATTGATTCCGAATTTTAATGTTGATCATAAAGATATTGTGACGAATTGTTTCATTGTGTTCTATTTGTATATTAAATTTAGACGATATTGTGACGGCATTTTTTTAATTTTGTTTTTGTTTCAATAAAGCGTATCGCTCGTCGTCATGCGTGACATAGACTCATAACTATACGTCCCAATTAGGACGTATTCGAGTCTTCACAATGCGCGAGCTCATAACATAACTGTTTACTAGAATATCATTGACTTTGGCTTATTCTTAGTTTATTTTTTTACAAAATACTTAGCGATGCTATCTGCACATACACTTTTCAGTCGACTAATAATTTAACTTCATGTTAGTAAATATCGCATTATCTAAACTAATGCTCGTATTATAAAGATTAATATTTGATTGTTTATATGTTAGCAAGGTAAATTCTGATGATCCGATTAGGCACGAATAAATTTATATTGATAGAAAACTACTAAAAGACATGGAATAAAAATTGTTCTTGTGAAATAGGCCACAGAGGCGTCGCTGGAAAAGCTAGAAAAACAAACAATGAAGAAACCAACCAAATACACAACGAACTTAGAAGAAAAAAAAAACAAATACCATCCAATACAATTCGATAGTATAGAAGAAACAAAACGAGAAGCAAAGAAACACATAAATAACATCTATATTGCCAATTTATACTTACATAATAGCGCCAACTGTATAAAATTTCATTGAAGTAGGTTTCCGGCTGATTGCATTAGGGAAAACAATTTTGTTAATACAGTGTTTCATACTATACTTATGAAAGATCAAACGAAAAAATTACGAAGAAATTTATCTTGAGAATCATGACAAAATACTTACTTTGAATAAAGTTATAAATAAATAAGGGGGAAAACGAAACTATGCAAGTTAAAAGAGAGAAAACTAAAGTTTGTCGAGCCAAATAATAAAATCGTAGCTAAAATTAAATAGTACAATTATTTTAGAAAAAAAAGAAAAGTTGGTAGCACTAAGTTCTATATTCAAAAATCTAGCGAAATAATAGCAGGATGACATTCTCGATACAAAAAAAAAATACGCCCCATTATAATTTTACATATCGAGAATATCAATCAGCTTTTGTACTGGATGGTCAAAAACTACAACAAAAAAAACTATACGCTAAATTAAACATAACCAGGAAACTAAAAGGTGAACGATATTAAAAGGTCTACTTGGAGGCTCAAAGGAAATATGTGATGGTCCCTGAAGGGATCAGAAATCTTTTTTGGCCTTTGTCGGACCACTTTATTCGGAATGTAATTGGCCTTTAAATATGTAGGTAAATATCAAAAGCCTTGAACATTTTTCTGGGTTATTTACTATTTCTAATAGAATCATAACGGTATTTACCCTCCGGAAGAAGAGGGTATATTTCGGAATATACCCTGAAAGTTTAATAAGGGAACATACAAAGAAATGTCTATAACAAAACGAATATCTACTGAGGTATGGAACAAATTAAAAAGAAAACTCGTTGTCTTAAGACACAACCAGAAATTCAAATAACGAATCAAAAACAAAACTAGCACATTCGAATTTAAAAAAAAAAAAAAACATTTCATAAAGTAAAAGAATAAAATTGGCGGGCTTTTACGATACCTTGTAGTTGTAAACGAAGATGTCGCTATGTCCAGGTGCCATGGGGTTGTCATTCTTGTCTCCGATGACCACATGAAGTATGGAGACTCCTGTCAGTCGCGGAGTGCCGGAATCGGTGATAGCTACCGGAATTTTGTACTCTTTGCGCTGTTCACGGTCGAAAGACACGAGGGTCGAAAGAATGTTGCCTGTGGAAAAAAATTATGAAGTTAGGTAAAATTCTGAACTCAGCTATTAGTCCAGCGCAATGGTTGATGAACTCTTGGCGTACATAGTTAGCATTAAATGTTGCTCCTTTATGAGAAGGAGTGTGATAGAATCCATCACAAGAGCTCAGTCAGTCTATTTTATCCTGTAGAGTGTAGACTCTTACAATCCACTTTTAATAAACATGAATAAGACAATTTCCATATACGGACCCCTAAATCTTGCTTCCTATAATTGACTAACACTAACTTTTTTTTTTTTTTTGTGGGTAGTTGTACCAATTAACACTAAATAAAAAACGCTTGTTATTAAAATTCAATTTAATTTAATAGAATAGTATTTAATAATATTTTATGACATATTTTATAAGTTTATAGTTATTACCTGCTGGTGAAGCGTTATCCTTACACTTTATTCACTACAAATTACTGTTAACAACACACCAACATAATGGATTCACTGACTAGCACTTTGAGTGACCTAAAGGACTTGTTTCACACACGGATGTCCATCTTTGAAGCTGAACTGCTGAAGGCCCCACCATCACCGGTCACAAGTTCCGGCCTAGCAGTTGAATTCAACATGTTCCGGGCATTCATCTCCCAAGCCCTCAACACCCTTCAGCAACAAGTGGAGCTTCTAGCCCGTAGTGTTGATCAAATGGAGATGCGAGGACGGAGGAAAATTCTGCTTTTGCATGGCGTGAGTGAGGAGCAGAAGGAGGACACCGCCAGGGTCATCGCCAAAGTAGTTAATGATAAACTGCAGTTAAGCGACTTCACTGTAGCTGACATAAGCCGATGTCACAGGATGGGTCGAGCAGTGGCCAATAAAACCAGGCCTATCCTATTTAAAGTTCGCAGTCTTGCGTTTCGTGATAGGATCTGGTTTTCTAAAATCAAACTGAGGGCCTCGGGCATTACTATGTCCGAGTTCCTTACAAAGGGGCGGCATGATGTATTCCTGGCTGCGAGGGAGAGAGTTGGCGTCTCCAGGAGCTGGACTAAGGCGGGCTGCGTCTATATTCTTGGTCCCGGCGATACGCGACACCGGATTGAGTCTCTCGCTGAATTGGACAAAATTGTGCCGATTCTCATTGACGCCGAACCGAGTGTATCTAAAGCAGCAATGCCAGACTCTGTTCCGACCACTGCTTCTGTGAAGACCGCAAGGCTGAAGCGTGCTACTGCTTTGAAGAAGTGATAGACTTCCTTGTGATGTTTTTTATGGAGATCCGGGTGATATTTTATTCTGTTTTTACCTCAACTATTGTTTGATAGAACTTCAAAATTATTGTTTACATTTTGTCTGTCACGTCTTGTCACTGTCAGTTATACTATACTAAACGTCAATTTATGTTCCTATCGGTGCGTTCCGTTTTAAGTAACGGTGCACTTTTTAATCTTTATTTGTATGTTAACTTAATTTTCTTGATCTCTATTTCTGTTTTATACTTTTTTTTTTGTTTCGGATTCTGTTTTTGTTGCCCGGATTCACCAATTTTTTATGGATATTTTTTTTTTGTATCTTGTTTAATGTTATTGAACGCAACTGGCAGGTGAATTTATTAATAGTTTATATTTTCGAGATAGGATTTTATATATTTGTATTATTATATTAGTTATATATTCATGTCTATTGATGAAAGCAGCGATAGCAATAGTTTTTTTTCTTTGACTAGTAGTGACGGCAGTTTTGTGAGTGTACCTTCTCTCGCAGACAATCTTACAGCGCAGTTTGCCGATGTTCCTAAGAATTTCAACGTTCTACATATCAACGCCCAGAGTATTCCGGCTCATTTCCACGATATGCTGGCAAGTTTTGACTGTAAAGACATACATGCCATTCTTATTTCCGAGTCATGGCTTAAACCCTGTCTCCCTTCTATTAGTTACTCACTTCCTGGCTTCGTACTCATTAGAAACGACCGGACGCTTGGTGGTGGTGGTGGTGTTGCCATATACCTTCGCGCATATATTCCTTTCTCTGTTCTCAATGTGTCTGCACAGCCACCGCCATCGAATGCTGGTGAGCATCTCTTTCTTGAGGTCGACCTAAATAATTCCAAATTACTCCTTGGCGTCTATTATTGCCCTTCCTTACGTATCAATTTCTTCTCATCATTTGAAAAGCTCTTAGAAATGCTTATCCCTTCTTACAGTCATAGCATAATCATGGGTGACTTTAATACTTGTCTCTTGAAGAAAGACCATCGTTCTTCTTCCCTGAGTAATGTTTTGTCTTCTAGTAATCTTTCTATTCTTCCACTTAGTGCTACTCACCATTTTCCTAACTCTACTCCTTCACTTCTTGATTTGATTTTCGTCTCCTCTCCTGACCGCGTCGCTAAGCATGGCCAATGCTCAGCCGATGCCTTTTCTTATCATGATCTGATTTTTCTTTCATATAAAATTCGTCCACCTAAGGCTAAAGCCAAAACTCTCATGCAGCGCAATTTTGGTGGTATGGACGTTGACAGTCTTTGTAAGGATGCCAGCAATATAGATTGGTCTTCTCTATTTGCCTCTACTTCAGTCGATGAGCAAGTTCTTACGTTCACGACTAAACTTGTTGAGCTTTACGACCATCACGCTCCTGTTCGGGCAGTTAAAGTAAGGCATTTGCCAGCGCCGTGGCTGACAGAGGAAATTAAAAGTATCATGAACAAAAAAGCTACGGCAAAAGCTAAATTTAAGCGTCGGCCTACTGACGCTAATAGGGAAAGATATGTCTCAATCCGTAAACACTGCAATAAGGTGTGTAGGAATGCCAATCGCCAACATATTCATGATTCTGTCCAAAATGGGGACGCTTCCAAAGTTTGGAAATTTCTAAGGTCACTGGGGGTCGGTAAA
The DNA here is from genome assembly GCA_949775005.1 of Orthosia gothica. NCBI lineage: Eukaryota > Metazoa > Arthropoda > Insecta > Lepidoptera > Noctuidae > Orthosia > Orthosia gothica. The sequence goes on along the minus strand of OX459051.1, from coordinate 17,032,220 downwards.
TCCAGACAAGAAACTATCCCTAAAGATATAAATATTGACGCAATGAATAATCATTTTACTGTTTCGTCCAATTTTGATAGGACAACTAAATTAAATACATTGAATCATCTTTCATCTCTGCCGACACCCAGTTATTCTCCATTTGTTTTTGGTCAATTTTCTGCATGTGATGTTAAGAAGAGCATACTATCGATTTCGTCAAACGCAGTAGGAAGCGACTGTATCAGCCGTAAAATGCTACTGCCGGTGCTAGACATTATCCTGCCCGTAATTTGCCACATCCTCAATTTTTCTGCGTCTAGCAGTGTTTTTCCAAGTTCATGGAAAGATGCTCAAGTAATTCCTTTACCTAAAAAGTCCAATCCCACATCCTTCTCTGAGTATCGTCCAATATCCATCTTGCCATTCCTATCCAAAGTCCTTGAACGGTTAATCCACAACCAAATAAGCACCTTTCTCTCCAAAAATAACCTCCTTAACCCCTTCCAGTCCGGCTTCCGCCCTGGTCATAGCACAACTACAGCGCTTCTGAATATTACAGACGATATAAGGTCTGCCATGGAGATGGGTAATCTAACGGTTTTGGCTCTACTGGATTTCAGTAATGCCTTTAATACCGTGGATTTCGATGTTTTACTTGGCGTCCTTTGCGCTCTTAACATATCTCCATCGGTTGTTGAATGGTTTCGTAGTTACCTGTTTGGTCGCCGACAACGTATTTGCATCGGGGAGACCTTGTCTTCCTGGTGTAGTACTTCTGCCGGGGTTCCTCAGGGCGGCGTTCTATCTCCCTTACTTTTCGCAGTTTTTATTAACTCAATATCCAATGAATTAATTTCTTCCTACCACCTTTATGCAGATGATCTTCAAATTTACACACGATCTCCTCTTAGTAATCTATCTGAGGCTATCTTGACCATAAATAGTGATCTGGCCTGTATATGCGACTGGAGCAAGAAGCACGGACTTACGGTGAACCCTATAAAAACGCAAGTTTTGGTGGTGGGCAGTTCAAGGTTGGTCTCAAGGATCGACTGGACGACTCTTCCCCAAGTTTCTTTTGATAACTCTGTTGTACCCTTTAGCGAGAATGTTAGGAACTTGGGGATATTCATTGACAAGAACTTCTCTTGGACTGCCCAGCTGCAGGAAGTTAGCCGCAAGCTATTCGCATCTGCTGGATCTCTGAGGAGACTGCGTAATTTTCTGCCGACTGCCACCAAGATTGCGCTTGCGCAATCTCTTCTTTTACCCATCCTTGATTATGCTGATGCCAGCTATCTTGACCTCACTGAAGTACAACTTGATAAACTTGAGCGTCTTCAAAATGTTTGCATAAGGTTCATATTTGGTTTGCGCAAATATGACCATGTCACAGAATTCCGCGAGAAACTCAAGTGGTTGCCAATTCGCCTTCGCCGGAATGCTCATATTCTTTCCCTCCTGTATAATATACTATTTTTCCCATCTACCCCTCTTTACCTCAAAAATCGATTTCAGTTTTTATGTGACTCACACACGAAAGTTCTTAGGTCATCGGATAACATGAAACTTAAAATGCCAATGCATTCCACTATCTTCCTGGACAAATCTTTTACTGTCCAGGCCGCTCGTCTATGGAATGCATTGCCTGTAACTATAAAACGCGCGCAATCACTGCCGATCTTTAAAAGACTGGTAAAGGAGCACTACCTGTCACTGTGATCTTGTTCTTGCTGAAGCTGTATCGTTTTCTTGCCTGTTTATTTATATGTATGTATGTATTTATGTATCTATTTTAGTATTTTATATTTAGTATGTAAGCACTGTTTGTAACTTATTATTTTATTTTAACTTGCACCAAGTGCAACCCCATGTCGTGTCCAGGCTATCTCTCTCCATTCTGGGTTGCCTGGAAGAGATCGCAGAACGCGATAAGGCCGCCTGTTGTATGTTTGTTTTTATTTTAAGGTTTCCATATGTGTTATTGTTTTTTATCTTGGTGTACAATAAAGTATATAATAAATAATAAATAAATAATAACAAACCCATAACTCTTTTTGACAGCAATATAACACAGTAGATCAATTGAAAATGATTTGTAGGCCATATAGATGACAGTTACTTAGTAATTTACTGGAACGATTGATCAATCAAGCAGTGTATTGACCTACATAAACCTACATACTATATCAAATGATAATAATATCTCGTAAACCAATTAAAGTTTTAATTTTCTTTGAATTTTTAATTGACTTGAGGAAACTTTAAAAGTTATTTAATTCTAATGTCAACTTTTCTTGACAGGTGACATGGAGGACTTATGTAAAACGCACGAGGCAATTCCTGCCACAAAAAAGTTTGTTTTATAGTTGTTGGTTTTAAGGTTTACACTGTGGAAAACTAATGTTGTTTTAATCTGTTTTGAGTGGCATAAATAGTAATGTCTCTTGGAATAAATGTGGCTTTGGTATTTTCGAATCTTCATTCCGTCGATTAGCATCGAGCCAAATGCGTAAACTATTTATAACTGTTCAGCCATTGCCTGCCAGCAATAGTCTGCCAGAAACCGCAACCTCACTGCCAAAACATAGACCATTCGAATTTAAAAAACGAACCTTTGGAACAGAGGCGTATACAAAATTATAAACACGCCAACCTAAATGGAGAGGACCAAAATTGAATTGGCACTTCGCAAACAAAGTTAGACTTAGGCTGGCACGCCATTTATTGCATGTTAACTACACTAATTGATCGAAACTCGATTTTGGGCGACTCTCGGAAAATTTCTGGCGCGCGAATGGGAGCCACTGAATTGAAATGGAATTGCTCTAAAGACGAATCGGGGAAGTTTCCACTAGCTTGGAGTTTAGTGGAATTTGTGTCAATTGCTCCATTGTGGGAGGACTTACTGGCAACATATTTTCGGAATTTAGAGAACGACCTTACTCATAGCGTTAAAAAATGAAACACCTTGTGATTTATCCTATTGAAACTGTTGTAAGTATTTGAGGATTCTGTAATGAAGTGAGTAATTTAGTAATAATCTAAAAACAACCTTGCTTTTACTCGTGCATTTTTAGTCCCTCTGAAATATATTCGGAAATATTTACCTCTCTTACTTCACGTAGATTTTGTATCATGATAAGGGTCCCATTGAAATTCAGCAGCTACTAATAACGTTGACTGTTTAAGACATCATAAAAGCAAATGATCAAATTCAATGTTCCATTCTTAATAAACTCACAAGACTATAGTATTGTCTTCAAATGACAGCCTTACCAAACACAACGAAATATTTAGATATTCATAAACTTAAGCCATAAAGCTTACACAATCATCATCATCATCATCATCCTATTAATGTTCCCACTGCTGGGACACAGGCCTCCTCTCTGTGAGAGGGAATGGGCCGTAATCAAGCTCGCGGGTCCAGTGCGGGTTGGTGGATGTCATATACCTCGAATGTTTGGTTCTAGGACATGCCGGTTTCCTCACGATGTCTTCCTTCACCGTTTTTGTGATGAAATAATTTGCACAAAGTAAAGCGCTTGCCTGGGTTTGATCCCACGACCTACAACTTGGTAAGTCGCGGCCAATACCACAGGGCCACCACTGCTCCTTACATAATACTTCTACTAAACCTTTATATAATTAAAATACAGTGCTTACCTTGTATATGGAATTTGGAACGAATATCAAAAGAGGCTGATTCGTTCAACGCAAAGGTGAAAGGAGGTCCATTTTCAGCAGAATCGTAATCTTTCGCAGTCAGGATAACCACCTGGCCAGGAGGTTCGTTTTCGTACCAAATTACTGGCTGAGTCTGTAGGAAAAAAGTCAAAGAAATTTATATTAAAAGAAGCTTATTTCTTGAGGTGTTTTCAAAACAGGATAAAAATAATATTATCAAAGAAGACGTATTTATATTTAGTATTAGATGAAATTACCGCTTGGATCTCATTTAGGTTTTTCCTTAAAAATCTTACTAATATTATAAATGCGAAAGTTTGTATGGATGTGTGTATGTTTGTTACTCAATCACGCTAAAACGGCTGAACGGATATGGATGAAATTTGGCACAGATAGATTAAAGTGTGGAATAGCAAATAGCCTACCCGGTATAAAGTTCACTTGGGATGACAAAGCACTTTTCACGCGGGTGAAGCCGCTGGCAGAAGCTAGTTTTTTTTATAAGAAAATATCGAATTTCAAGTTTCATGTTTTCTGGGTAGAAAAAATGATAGTTCTATTTAGTCCGTCAATGAGATTATCAAATAATATTGGATACGTATTTTTTTGCTTTATTAAATAAACTAGCTGTCCCACGCGGCTTCGCTCCAGTCAACTGACTATATACCTACCCCACCCTTCCTACCCTACATACATGAATGTTGCGTAACTTTAACCGCTTACGCAACACTCGCAACGGAGGCTCTCAAAAAGGAATGCTTTTGCCCGTTTTTGCAACTTTTTTCATTTATGCTCCGCCCCTATTGGTCGTAGCGTGATGTTATATAGTTTATAACCTTCCTAGATAAATGGACTATCCATCACAGAAAGAATTTTTAAATTCCAACCAATAGTGCCTGAGATTGTAGTGTTCAAACAAACAAACTCTTCAGTTTTATAATATAAAATAGAATAGATAAAAAGTGACAGAGATAAATCGCATCCAATTTCAGGAGTGGGGGCTTGTGACGTCATTCAGTATCAAGTATAGCACATCGAGACGTTATTTCAACGAACTGAATCGTTGTAAATTTATATTAAGCAACGCTTGACGAGGTCGGTCCGTGGATGGGTGACCATTTCAACATACCGAGTTTCATCCGTGCCTCGGAAAGCACGTTAAGCCGTTGGTCCCGGCTGTCATTTGAAGATCATTGACAGTCGTTACGAGTAGTCAGAAGCCTGAGATCTGACACCAGTCTTGCCAAGAGGTACCGTGTTACCCAGTTACTGGGTTGTGGAGCTCAGATAGGCAGTCGCTCCATGTAAAACACTGGTACTCAGCTGAATCCGGTTAGACTGGAAGCCGACCCCAAAGTTGGGAAAAGGCTGGGCAGATTGATTTAACTGACGGACTAAATATATATTTTTTGTTACCTACTCTATTAATGAAATTATTCTATGTCAAGATCAGGTTTAATGTCATGATCTTAATCAAAAGCTACAGTTCTTTAATTAAGAAAAGTCGCAAAAAATTCAGAATATTAAAAATACGAATAAAATTATCCTTCATGTAACTTCGGTCTTATCACACGCCTATTAGATATGTATATATGCATAATATGCCAAAAAATACTTCCGATATCCCAATGAACCCAGCGAATATTAAACAGCGGAATAAATTTTCCTACATTATTCCTGCGTCTTAAGATATTGTATTAGGAAATGGGCTGTAATACGAGAATACCGAAAAAGGTACTTCAAAAATACATAGTATCTTTAGTACTAAGCTTTACGGAGGATATTTAATAGTAGGATTATGAATATCGGTCTACCATTCCGGTTTTTCGGTCGAAAAATGCTTGTATTATGAGCAAACTATATTTTTCGGGCTAAATCGGTTGGTAAAGCGGTGATTCCAATGTAGATTTAAGGTTTCACTAGTCGATCATTCTACCATACAATCGTAGTCTGGCGATTACTCCACTGTTTGACGATGTACGTTCAAAATAAAAAAATAAATAAATCAATTTGTCTCATCATTATCTAGACTTGTATGGCAACAACAAACAGTTTGAAAGTTATGTATGAGCGTCGAAAGTTCCATATTTTAACACTAATTTTAACGCATCTTTGGGTGGAAATAAATACCATAAGAAGAAGGAAAATTGCAAAACAGCCTCCATACAGGGATAGACTAGTAGTTCAACAATGCAAATCATTTTATTTTTGAAACATACGTTTTAAGCTGGGGCGGGTCGCTAGTTATAATAAAACTAGATAGGTGCCTAATAAATACAGTTACTGATACTCAATGATCGCTGTTACTGAACATTATAGTATTTCTGGAGGAACCGTTTCAAGTTTACAGGCAGAATGACGTTTCAATTACAATAGCTTTGCGGTCTTTAAGTCAAGAGTGAATAGGTTACTTCTAGGCAAGCATGCTTCATCGTCGACCACATCATCGCTTGCCATCAAGCGAGATAGTGGTCTAACGCGAGCCCAACGCCAAATAAAAAATAAAAACTCAACTTTCCTGTCACTGGTCTGCTGGCAGAAATTTCTATTGAAATAAGCAGTACCTTTGTGCTCTTCTATCAGTATTATTTCTTTTCTCTGTTAAGTGTTTTCTGTGTACATCAATAAATAAATAATTAATAAAATACGTTTCCCGCTAATTGAGTTTTAGAAGCTTTTTAGACTAAATAACTACGTTAACCGACTAAAATCTGGTAAACAAAGTCTACTAAAACGTTCCAAACCACAAACTCAACACTATTTTTTTTTAAACACGATTCTAAATCCAAATAAAACCTCTTTCTCGAAAATACCAACACGTTTTCGTCACATGACCATCTCACTAGTCGTCCAAAGCTCTCCAGAGGACCATTTTGATCTGCGGAATGGAAATTAAACCCTTCGCAGAACACAGGACCAGAGGATCTCTCCCAAAATAAGAAATTGAACGCCCAGGGGTAGTGGATTTGCATAAAAAATTGACAACTGGACCGATGCGTGGAATGAAACGTACCTTATGAGGGGAAAGGAGGAAAAAGAGGCACGTTTTGCTTTTTATTTCGGTTGTAGCATTCGGAAATGATTTGGGATGTGCCTCAGTGGATCGGTGGCTTAATTTGTAGAGGAAATACCAATATGTTGTGTTATGTGGGCAGTTTGGAAACGTGATTTTTAGGGTTCCGTATCAAAAGGTTCAAATCGGGATCCTATTACTAAGACTCCGCGGTCCGTATGTCTGCTAGACACGGAAGTAAATAAATATTGAAGTGGGCGAGTCCGACTCGCACTTGGCCGGTTTTTGATATTTAGAGTGGTTAAGCCATACTTTAGAGAATTGAGAACTTGTCAATGATGCCAATGATGAGATTTTCTTTACCAATCCAATATCATTTAAGTACCTACATAATCAAATTAAGTTTAGATAAATGAACAGAAACGTTTATTAAAGAAGACATTTCGCTTAATTTAAGCTTTTTAATATCTTAATAGAAATAAATATTATTATGTATTAAGAAAATAAAATATTCAATCTAAAAGTGTTTTTGTAACTGTAAATGACATTTAAAACCGGCCAAGTGCGTATCGGACTTCGCAAATTTAGGATTCCGTACCAAACCCCAAAATCAAGTTGGTTGTAATAGGAAAAATTAGGGCATTTCAAAAAACATAATTGTGTTTTATCAATATATTGGTAACAATAAACATTATCACTAAATTTGAAGTTATTAGGTTCCCAGTGACATAAGTTACTGGGAACTTAAAAAATTCCATGGAACAAAATTTGTAAAAGAACGTTGACTTTGGTGACTTCTCATTCCTATATTTTACAATAGTAAAAAATACAGTATTTATCTACTCAACGAGCTCTAAGCTACGAAACCCCACACGATGGGGTACGTAATTATTTTTTCGCTCCGCCTCCCTCTGTATAGGAGCCTCCCCTTAAAACATTTAAAATATTGTTTGGCAATTTTTATGGCTTTTGGTCAACAAGATACTTGTATTGTGAAAATTTGAAGACTCTAGCTGCAATCGTTTCGCAGTAAAACCTGTATGACAGACGACAGACAGACAGACAGGCGAACACATGAGTGACAACAATACAAGTATCCTTTCCTTTGGACCATTCGGGTACGGAACCCTAAAAAGTTAGGTCTTAATTGAATTCAATTCACTTTTATTGACTAGCCCATATCCAAAGAAAATTCATTTACGAAAGTTTAAATCTTTCAGCTTAATAAAAATTTATTTTAGTAGATAAGTATTTAAACTGAAAATTCGTTTTCTAAATGGTCCCTCCCTTGTAAGATATATGTACCTAAGTACAGTCAGCATGATAGATTTGTTACTTGCTAAATTATTTTGTTCTCACCACTAAATAAACCATACTTTGGTATTTATACAGGTACCTTTTCTATACCTAGCAAAATGAAAATATCACCTAGGTACATCCATAATTCCAATGTAAACCCCGTCTTCTAACTCACCAAACAAAAATAACCTTATGTCCACAGGACCATAAGCTCATATTCTTACCTACGTCAAGAGGATTTCGGTGACAGACATACAAACACACAGGGCAGAATAATGTGGGAAAATTTACATAATATAATGTAACGGGCGGTTTGCGGTACCTTCACAGCACCTGATTTATTGGCAATATGGGGTTTCTTGTATGAAATGAATATAAAAACGTGAATTCTTAGTCGGTTTAGGAGATAATTGAAAATTTGAGGGTACTTGGGTACGGATGTGCTTTTGTTTTGGTCTTTGTTATTGTCTTTTGGTTGGCACGGTGCCAGAATAGCCACTTATTAAGGGTGGCCCGGCAATTTAGAAATATTGAGTTTAGAATTTTAAAAATTAAGTACTTACTACACGACTCACTGGCTCACGAACGAACGAGATGAACAAGTACGGTACTGAACGAATCCGACCGACACAAAGCGCGTGTTTTCATTGATCAACTAACGTTATAAAAACAATGAACTGTTATTATAGAACTAATGATACAACTTGATTAAATCTGTGATATGCCATGTTTACAATATTTTAATAATGTATCTTGATTCCTTATATGAAGTGAATGATAGAGAAGAGTTGATCATTATGACTTTATTGTAACACCAAACAGTGATTAATCTATTTTTATAAATTTTTGATTGCTTCATTCTTTTTTTTTTCTATCTAGCAAAATGTCATACTTGATAGGCCAGATTTTTCTCAGACTGTAAGTTAATATGGCTGTCCAATTTCAGTCAAAAATATATCTTCTATAATCATATTCAATGTAGGTTCATAAATACAAGCTCGGTCTTAGCCAAAGATGAAAAAAATAGGTCAAACGCTAAACCATCCAACTAAAATTTCCTCCAAATTAAGCAGATTAATCTTCACAAATACTCCATTGTATAAACGTACAAAAGAGACACAAAAACCGGCCAAGTGCGAGTCGGACTCGCGCACGAAGGGTTCCGTACTTGGTAAATTGCGGTTTACGATTTATGACGTATTAAAAAAAACTACTTACTAGATCTCGTTCAAACCAATTTTCGCTGGTAGTTTACATAGTAATGTACATCATATATTTTTGTTAGTTTTATCATTCTCTTATTTTAGAAGTTACAGGGGGGGGGACACACATTTTACCACTTTGGCAGAGTCTCTCGCGCAAACTATTCAGTTTAGAAATAAATGATATTAGAAACCTTAATATCATTTTTGAAGACCTATCCATAGATACCCCACACGTATGGGTCTGATGAAAAAAAATATTTTTAGTTTTAGTTTCAAGTATGGGAACCACCAAAATTTATAGTTTTATTTTTATTTTTGTGTAAAAATCTTAATGCGGTTCACAGATTCCATCTACTTACCAAGTTTCAACAGCATAGTTCTTATAGTTTCGGAATAAAGTGGCTGTGACATACGGACGGACAGACAGACAGACAGACAGACAGACAGACAGACAGACAGACATCACGAATCTATAAGGGTTCCGTATTTTGCCATTTGGCTACGGAACCCTAAAAATCACCCGTCTTCGACATTCTGAACCATAGATTATGCTTAGTAAGGTGACATTATCACAAAATGAATAAACGCTGACATGGGGCCACAGATTCTTTGAGCAAACGATTTCTGGGTTGCCAGATAACATTCGCACTTAATCCGGCAGACTCCCGCATTCGAGGCCGATCAGCCGAAGCGGATGGCCGAATTTCAAATACGCTCCGGCTTCAGAATATGGATATTTTAAGCGTTGACTATGAAATGGGTGGTCCTAACGGCGTAGAGGTTAAAGTTGTTTAATTCAACGGTCGTGAAAGCTTGATAATATTTCGGTGGAAATAAGGATTGGGATTGTGCCATCGGAAGCATGGAATTGTTATAGGCGGAATAAATGTTGATGACCTTTAGTCTGTTTGTAGGTGAAGAAATTTAAATTTAGGCTATGAAAGAGCTATTAGCTACTGATATTACCACAATATTTATTAGTTCCAGTCAGATTGGCCGGAGAGGAGAGGCAAGAGATAAAAGGAGCTGGAAAATAAAAGGTTGATAAAATCAAAAAACCCGACTCCTTATACAGGGTGACTTGTAATTAGAGCACAACCTTGTAAGGGGATATAGTACAGGTCATTTGCAACAACTTTTGTAGGAACACTCATATGCAAAAGTGCACCAACATTGAGTTATAATTTTTTTCGTGTTATTTTGATAAACTCTTATGGGGTAACCTTAAAAATTTAATAAATAAAAAACTTGACATAATTTTGTTAATTTTCTTTTTATTATTTAGTCTATAACGTTCCAGTTACATGTCAGCATCATCAAATGTACATTATTGACATTATTTTAGACACAGTGCTCCAAAATCCAAAAAACTTAAACAAATTTTACTGGCATTATTACACAAAACAGCCTGTTTAAAAAAAAAATCACTATGACACTTACTCTGCGTATTATTAAAAAAACATCTACATTTCATAAGCTTTCAAATGAGATATAAAACCCTAACATAGCTAGTCCAATAGGGAAGATATTCGCATAACAAAGGCGCACGGCCAAAAAAAGGTCTGTTTCTACTAAGCAGGTAAAAACAGCCGGTCATTGTTTAATCTCTTTTGTGTTGTTTAGGTTAGTCCGTCCTTGTGATTCGTTGCGATCGGATGCTTTTGTGTGTGCTCTGCAGTTTTGTTTTATCTCTGACGACCCGGCTTGTGACTGTTTTTGTGATTGATTGCTCTCCTGATGACTTGGCTTTTCAACTGGTTTCCGTGTGTTATGCTCATCTGTGGTTTTGGCGCGTATCAAGGACTATGGCTCAAAGACAACGGGCAAATTTTACGAATGAAGAATATGCCGATATTCTGTACACTTACGGCAATTTTAAAATTAAAATCAAGTTAAAATGTGTTGTAAAATTGTCACCACTAAGTGCGTGGATCACATTCTACTTAAATTTGTATTTATTGTGTTTTAAACATTATGGCCATTAATTTGCGAAACTTTCGATATTCCAGCCTGTTCTATTCTTTGGCTAATATCTTTAATGTTAAACTAGCTATGTTAGACTTTTACACCTCATTTGAAAGCTTATGAAATGTAGATGTTTTTTTAATAATACGCAGAGCAAGTGTCATAGTGATTTTTTTTTTAAACAGGCTGTTTTGTGTAATAATGCCAGTAAAATTTGTTGAAGGTTTTTGGATTTTGGAGCACTGTGTCTAGAATAATGTCAATAATGTACATTTGATGATGCTGACATGTAACTGGAACGTTATAGACTAAATAATAAAAAGAAATTTAACAAAATTATGTCAAGTTTTTTATTTATTAATTTTTTAAGGTTACCCCATAAGAGTTTTTCAAAATAACACGAAAAAAATTATAACTCAATGTTGGTGCACTTTTGCATATGAGTGTTCCTACAAAAGTTGTTGCAAATGACCTGTACTATATCCCCTTACAAGGTTGTGCTCTAATTACAAGTCACCCTGTATAGTGCTTATGAAGCGAACTTAAAAGACGTAAACAAGAAGAAAATCATGCTGTGCAGTCGGAGGATACCTACATTTTCACGAGCTGGCTTACCAAAACCATAATATGTATACTAGGCTGCACAGCTGATTTTCATATTTTTTAAATACCTACATCTTTTTGGTTCGCTTCAGAAGAAGTCGGGCTTTTTTGTTTTATTAACTTTTTTTATTTACAACTTATTAGTAATCTTTTTTTCGAATTACTTTTAAACATATAAGTTGTGTATATTTTTGTAATCTCCACTAAAAACCCTTAATTTTGATACCCCAATTGATGGGTTTGGAAGAAATATGGCGCCCAAAATCCGCCATGTTTTTTTTAACGTCACTTAGACCTATCTAACCATGTATTAATTATATAAATCCATCCAGACGTTTGAAAGATATGAGGTAATAAAGAATATTACAAAAATACATACAAGATAGGTGCGAGCGAAATACATAACCCGTTCCTTGCAGTCGGGTAAAAATATGGGGAGGCCACGCAGCAGTAGATTATATTTACAAGGATGTTAGCAGGGTGGCTGGCCATGGTCGCAGCAGTATGGCAGTAGCCGATTACCGTCATTGGCTGCTTTAGAGCAATGAATGACGGTTCCACAATACTAATACCTCCTTACAGATATAGGCACTTATTGCCAAATAAGTTGGTCCTTAGAACAAAACATTTCACCCCCTTTCCCTCAAATGATATAAACTCCAGTACCATACAATAACATCATAAATACATATACAATGGCGGGCTACGTTGCAAGCCTGATATACGAATGATTGTTTCCCTCCGCCCCGGGCAACGCCGCGATATTAATCATATACTAAGCCTAAACAAACGCTGCTCCGTCCTATACAAACACATTGCTAAGGAATCTAGCTCGGACGAAGAAGATTTATGTGGAGATAAATCTTAGATAGTAATTGTTGAATGGTAAGAAAATAATACCTACGGAAAATTCGAGTTTTCTCGGACTGTAATAATGGTAGTCATTATTCAGTAGTTTTTCATAAAATTCTGAATTCAAAAACTAGGTACAACGGTTTACAGATTTTTTTTAAACATCGGCTCTGTTTTATATTTGCATTTTACGGATAACCTTATAGTATTTTATGCAACGGCCTTATAATAGGGGTTTTTAAAACACGAGTGTGGGTTTATCACACGAGGCGATGCGGAGTGTGATAATAGTATCACACGAGTGTTTTAATACCTAGTTATATGCCGTTGCATACACTATTTTATCTTCACTCATTAAGATGAAATATTTTTTTAAATTTTACCTATACACGAAAAGAAGTACGTGTTTATACAATATTTTTTGGATTCATATTTTGAACATTACGATGTGAGTGTAGATAAACAATATTATTATTTGTATTTATATTATAGACAAAAATAATATTGTTAATCATAATAAGTTTGCGTTTGCGATTTTTGTGTAGCAAATTTCAGTCAACTGAACCAATTGGGTAGTAGTAGACGATTCATAGTTATAAAATAAAATAAATTCGTAAAACATATTTTTTCTTCTTTCAGATATATTTAAAATATCTATGTCATGCTGCAGATGAGCTTAATTTTTTTACGTTTCATTATCTATCCAAAAAGGTATAACAAGCTAGGGTATTATCACAATTCATAGAAAAAATCTTTGATGAAACGCTCCCTGGTAGTAAAAATAACGGCACTTGTGCGTCAAATTCGTCACTTGAAAACTTCAACCACTAATATCTTGAAAACGGTTAAGTTTGGGGTACAGTGTTTCTTAGTTAAATCAGCCAGAAATGATGGAAACTACAACCTCTTAAAGGATCTAGGTCGACTTAACCTGTAGCCCTGTATACAACTACAATTGTATAGGTAGGTACTTGGCGCCCGTTCACGAACATGACACATGGATCGGCACCACTCAGCTCAACCATCATGAAGGTACAGTGTTTTGCTATTAATAGTCGCCGTTAATAACTCTCAACAAAAACACTATGTTTTGAAACGGACCGTAAACTGTAGTAAGCGCTGTAAAGGTAATTTGCACATCCATTTGAATTTAAAAGAGCTTAAAATGTTACAAACTTTTAATTGTTGGTGAGTTTAGTAAAGTTTGGTTTTATTACACTGTATGAATGGGTTTCTTTAATGTTCCAGTCGACCTATTTATCGATTGAAAAACCAGTAGGTACAAAGAAAGACATTGTTTTTGACCTATAAAAAAGAAGCAGTTGACTCAACAAGTGTCTGCAGTTTCTGAAAACAAATTCAGTTTTTTTAATTCGGTATTTTGAGATTGATTACTTATCATTGGTCGATGACCAGTGTGTGTTGCCAGTGATGACATATGGCTCTGAGACGTGGTCGCTTACAATGGGCCTTATCAGAAAGCTAACAGTCACTCAAAGGGCAATGGAGAGGGCTATGCTCGGAGTTTCCTTGCGTGATCGAATCAGAAACGTAGAGATCCGCAAGAGAACCAGGGTTACTGACATAGCCCGAAGAATTGCCAAACTTAAGTGGCAGTGGGCAGGGCACATTGCTCGCAGAACGGATGGCCGATGGGGCAGAAAGGTTCTGGAATGGCGACCGCGAACCGGAAGACGTTGCGTTGGAAGGCCTCCCACCAGGTGGACCGATGACCTGGTGAAGGTTGCGGGGATCCGCTGGTTACGAGATGCACGGGACCGATCAATGTGGCGACGCTTGGGGGAGGCCTATGTCCAGCTGTGGACGTCTTTCGGCTGATGTGATGATGACATATCATTTTCTAAAGATCAGAATCACAGTCAAATATATACATAATATTTCATAGTTTCACCCTCATAAAGATATTCATTAAAAATTATTCTGTATAATTAAATCTCTTGTATAACTCGGCGACTCTGTAGGGAATTCTCAACGTTAATGTTTTCAATATATTTTATGCCTATTAAGTTATTATGACCCGTAAAATAGTCTCTTTGTATCATTAAGTACCATGCAGTAAAACATGTATAATTCAATATAGGTACAGTCAGGGAAATTAATACTTTATCACGTTAAGATTGAGTGTCACTTGCATGTCAATATGTCATAAAACGACAAGGTATAATTTGTCTATGACAGTAAAGGACCTTCCTAATCGTCATCATCATCAGCCTTTAATACCCGACTGCCGCAGGAGGGTAATGTGTTTATCTGTCTATGTATGTATGTTTGTTCCTATGTGGCGGTCTAGAGACCAAACGCGTTGGCCGATTTTGATGATTCTTACGTCAATCGATTCGTCTTAACCCTGCAAGTGTCACTGGCTACATTAAAATAGGAATATGAAAAAATGGCGGATTTTGGGCGCCATATTGAGGGGCACATCATTTTTTTTCTTGCAACCTCCATCGTGGGGGTATCAAAATAAAGAGTTTTAATAGGTGATTTCAAAAATATATAACACATCTATGTTTAAATGTAACTAAATCTAAAAAGACTAAAATTTTATAAATAAAGAAGTTAATTAAAAGTTCCCACTGCTAGGACACCGGCCAGGACCGATTCCCTCTTTGTGAGAGGGAATCGGTCGTAATCCACCACGCGGGCCCAGTGCGGGTTGGTGTGGATGTCAAGTGTTTTCTAAGAAAATATCAAGTGCAAATCCGTCGAATTACATACGTCTATGTAACCGTAGTTGCAATTTAGTGTAGCAAAAATGGCTTATCGTTTTGATAAAAAGCGAATCGCGTATAGGCGTCAGGAAGGGCGCTTATATATTACAATTACAAATACAATGTTTCAGTTTACCAATTTTTTTGTCATAAGTGATTAACAATTTATTTCCCCGTCTTTACGTACCAGTTAAAACAACTTCAATTGTATCTCTTTAATATTCTCACTTTGTTCCGTCTCTTAAGGCGGTACCCCGAGCAAAACGCCGCGCAAGCCGTTTTTTGGGCTGTTTTTAGGAGCTATCTACTCGTTATTTAAAAAGAAATATCAATTAATAAAAATACATTAAAATTCTACATAATATTGATTCTAAAATATTTCACTAATCTCCTTCCAAAAAAACATAAAAAGGCGAAATAATTATTGATATTATGCATCTTCTCGTAAAGTGTTCATTAATTATTTTTTGTACTAAGACTAATGGATAGACAATTTAATAACGAACATTTCTGTAGAATTTTTTTTTTCAAAAGACCAAAATTCGATTTTATAAAGATTTTATTCTAAAATCTGGGCGTATTCACTACTGTAATTCATGCGCCACTAGTGCCGCTAGACCAATAGGAATGCTCAAATCTCATGTCGATTTTTTGGTCAGGGTACCGTCTTAAGAGCGTGTTATAAACTTTACTACCACTAAAAATTATTATTATTACTGCTTCGTAGAATAGACAGCGCCATCTATTAAATGAAATAAGAACTTCTTTTAGAGAACGGATGCTTGATTTACTTTATCAGTTTGTAATTTAGTGATTGTGTAATACTTAAAAATACAACTAATAGCTAGGTGGTAATGCTAACCACTTTGGAACAATTTTTATTAAACAGATATTTATTTTAACTAAAGAAAAAATAAGGATGTTCGATATATTTTATTTTCGATACAAAAGCTGTCAAACCGCCATTTAATTCCTCAGGTTATTGATATTTGAATATTGAAAATCGACCCTAAAACTATTATTTACAAGGTAGATAACAGAAACAAAATATTAGTAAGTACCTGGGCATAAATAGGACTATGGTTGTAATCAATTTCTCAGTATTTAACGCCCCAAGCTTGAACACAGCGCGGTTAACAATATTTGATAGCCAAAATAAAGAAAAACCGCCCAAGTGCGAGTCCGACTCGCGCACGAAGGGTTCCGTACCATTATCGCATCAAACGGCACAAAAATCACGTTTGTTGTATGGGAGCCCCACTTTAATATTTATTTTATTCTGTTTTTAGTATTTGTTGTTATAGCGGTAACAGAAATACATCATCTGTGAAAATTTCAACTGTCTAGCTATCACGGTTCATGAGATACAGCCTGGTGACAGACAGACAGACAGACAGACGGACCGCGGAGTCTCAGTAATAGGGTCCCGTTTTTACCCTTTGGGTACGGAACCCTAAAAAGTAAGTGATTTACAGATTCTAAATTTAAATTATTTATAGAAAATCTCAACAAAACATTTATTAATTAGTAGCAACTTTTTTTAAAGAAGCAACCGTTAAGCACATTCTAAATTCACATTCTCTAAAGAAAATTCGAATTATCTGGTAAATTTTTCAAATATTTTTATAAGTATCGAGACTTTTATATATAAGGGTACTATTAAATATCTTCGGTAAACTAGCCAAGTCCTCAAGCGTTATTATGTATTGTTTCACCGTCTAGTATGATAGATAGTCGGTTCCTCTACTTGTCTATGCACACTCTATCAAGCCAGTCATCAATCATGCCATCTGGTGAGGGTAGGCGTAATGAAATATGTTGATAGACCATTATGGTTTATTTAGAGGGTAGTTTTGACCGTTTTTCCTTGTTTATTTCTGTTCTAGTATTTTTAGGTTTTGTTAGGAATATTCATCGACATGAATTTAGAAAAACGATTTTTTTTATCTTGGACAAGGCCATTCCAATAAACGTTTATTCTTTGGGAAACAATAACTTTCTGAGAATATATCTGCCTGATAATTAAAAATGACAAATGCGCATTCTAAGGAGATCCCTCGATTTCTCTGGGATGCCATTATCAGATCCTAGTTTCCTTATCATGGTACCACCCTTGGGATACCTCCATTCCAACAAAAGAAAACATCAAAATCGGTTCATAACCGACGAAAACAAATTAAACAAAATATATACGGTCGAATTAAGAAACCTCCTCTTTTCTGGGCAGTCGGTTAAAAATCGGACATAATCAACCTGTTTAGTGAAAAAAGACCTGCCAGAAATATTTCATAATGACAATAATGCACTTGATTAAGAAAAATATATTAAAACAGCGACGAGATCCAAACGGTAATACATATTCAATTAGGAGTTTAATTCAATTACGAATGTACTTTCATAAGAATAAGACATTCATAAGAATAGACTAAATAACAGTAGGTACTTACATTAGTCAAAAACGGCGCATTATCGTTGATATCCGTCAGCTCCAAGATAACTTCAGTAGTTGACCTCAAGCTGTCAGACCCCAACCTGCCTCCATGGTCAGCAGCCATGATAAGGATCTGCCACCTGGTGAACCCTAGAGGCTGGTCCCTGTCTAAAGGCTTGGTGAGCCGAAGGCACCCATCGTTGTCAATCTGCAGGTACTCCTTCTGTTCGTGCTTGACCAGGGAATAGACGATATTTTGAGGAGCGTTCCTGTCTTTGATGTCAGGGTCATATGCTTCCACCTGTAAAGATAAAGTGTATTAGTGGTAAATACATTTAATACCTAATTATATGTACACGTTGCATACACTATTTTATCTTCACTCATACAGTTGAAATGAAACAAAAGTGGAAACGGCAAAAAAATTAGGTATGGCTCGAAATTTAGATTCTCATTGCGCATCACTGCGCAGCGCGCGTATCCATAGATAATGGCACTATTTTGCTACATAAAGTCAATGAGCCCATACGTGCCAAAAAATTAAATTAAAAGTAAAAGTGTGCCATAAAAATTAAAAAGTTATTTTATGATGCAGTTGTTTGAAAAGCGAAGGAAAATTTTGCACTTTTGTTTTAATTTTGCCTGTCCAAAAAAGTGGTCTGCGTTTGCAATTAGAGTTCAAGTTCTCATAAAAACACAAAAGTTTGCACATACCTTAACAATACATCCTTCATACAGCTTCTCTTCCTCGATAGTCTTGGTATAGTTAGCCAAAAACACAGGCGGATTATCGTTCAAGTTCTCAATATTGATGATGACTTTGGCATAATCCTCGTAGATGCCGTCAAAAGCCCTGACATCGAGGCTGTAGCTGGTGATGTTCTCATAGTCCAGTTCATTGTTGACCCGGATTTCACCAGTGAAGTTCCTGATGACGAAAGCGTCGTATGTGTTGCCGGCGACAATGCTGTAGGTTACTACGGATGCTGTAAGGGAAAATTTAGAAAACAAATAATTTATCACACTATATAACACAGATAGTTCGCTGAACGGCTACTGGATTAAAGTAGGCTGGTCACATGCTGTATGTCGCAGGAGCAAAGGGCGAAAACCACCACTTAGTGGGTTCTATATACCAGGAAACGACAACGATAACTTTTTTAAATATTGGCTCACGATCGAAATAGATCGGGCGAAGTGGAAGACAAAAGAGACAATGCCCAGCAATGGGATAACATGGGTTTATAATAATAATAAACAACAAGACTGTATTAACTAACTTAGATCAAGATCATGGTCTGGGTAACGAAATAATTAAGTAAAACCCATTAGTTTTTGTGAAAATCGCATTGCAAAAAAAAAAAATTGTTATTAGTATCTAAAAGTTATCGTTGTAAATTGACCATTATAACAAAAAACATTGCCTGAAAACAAAGGTAAATCAGGGTTAAAACTCAAATAAATAGCAGATTTTGTTCACCGGAATATCAATAAAAATGTAAATTGAAAAGATAAAAGAAATATTAAACAAATAAAAATGAATATAATATAAAGACAAAAAGCAACTTTTACTCTCGATCCCAAATTCCAAGAATTGTTTTACATGAACTAACATGAAATAATATATTAAAAATAAATACTTCAACCTTTGTTTTGCCTACAGCGATTTCGATCACATTCAGCTGCGACATTTTTTCTGTTGTAATATTTTTAATATTCGTATCAGCTATAAAATAAAAAATAACTTCTGCCGATCGTAAATATGTTTAATAAAATAATATCTGAAAACTTACCGGTGTCAATATCCACGGCATTAACAACAGTAACCAACTCGTTGATATTAGCATTCTCAGCTATAGACTCGGCCACATACGTATCTTGAGTGAAATGAGGTGCATTGTCATTCTTATCAGCTATCTCAATCAAAAATACTTGCTGTCCAGCATTATGTTTCCCAGGAATCAAAGCCGACTCAGAATTGTCTGTGGCAATAATCTTAATGTTATAGAAACTCCTTTCTTCTCTATCAAACTTTTTTAAAGTTGTTATGTTGCCTGTTAAGCTGTCGATGGCGAATGGGTCTGATGCGTCTCCAAGTTCGTAACTTATTTGGTTGTTAGCTGAAGTTCCATCAGAGTCGAAGGCTCTGACTTGCATGACCGGTGTTCCAGGACTTTCGTTTTCTAGTACACTGCCTGAACGGATTTCACTGAATATAGGAATATTGTCGTTTACGTCTTCTACTTCGATTTGGATTATCGTTTCTGCTGCTAATTTGTAGTTGTTCTGTGAAAGACAATTGTTTTTGTTTAGTATGCGTACTCGTATCTTTAAGTCAAGACTGAATACGTTACTTCTAGTCTAGGCAAGTGTGTCTCACCGTCGTCGACCACATCATCGCTTACCATCAGGTGGTATAGTGGTTAAACGCGAGCCTGTCAATAATAAAAAAAACTAACCGCCGAGTAAATATTTACTCTATGGCAGTAATTTGTACTGTTAAGTTTTACTTGGTTTAGAGTCAGGCTGTTTTAGTTTCCTACTACTGGGACTTCGTGATTGTGCTTATCATTGTATTTTGATTTTATTTGTTTAGGTTGTACCACAAATTGTTATTCGGAATATTTAGTTGTAGTACAAACAACACTGTTTATAGACCCAGTTAAATGTTTATTATAGCTATTCCAAATTCTCATCGACCTTCATTCGACGCTTTTCTGGGTATCACCACTGTTGATTTTGGCCTTTAAAATTTGCAGAGATTGGGATTAGTGTGACTGGCTTTTCCTAAATGGTACCTCCAATTTCATATATCCCAAGAATATATTATGAAGGTGAAGCCCAAACCCTATCGAAAAAAAAAACACAAAAATTCTGTGAGACAGAAATTCTTTATTCCATTCTTACCTGTATCCGAACTGTAAGTGTATAGTCGGTAATCTTCTCGAAATCCAGGTGGTTTCCAAGCTTGATGTATGCAGAGTCTGCTTCTGGTTCTAGCACGAAGGTATGCCACTTATTCGTCTGTTCAGTTTGACCCTGGACCAGTTCGAACTGAAGTTTCTTTTCTTCGGGTATGTTGGACCTGTGTGGTAGAGTCATTATGAAAACTAAAAACTTTAAGATGTTGACTCGTATTCTTGGACACTATTGCATTACAGGCAGACAGACAATAGACATTTTAGGTTGACTAAGCTATGCTTTCAAATTATGGCAAAACGATACAAAAGTTGGGTACTGACGGATGATACGGTGGTAAGAAAATATGCATCACCAATTCTAAGCATGATTACTAATTCTGTTGTCTCCGGTCTATTCAATACACATATTCAAACAGTTACACACGAGACTTCGGTGCTGAAGGTTATAGTTATATCTTAAACCAAAAATAAACATATTCAACTATATTAACATAATATTAAAACAGGATCTTTTAACACCTGTCGCCACTCAACGACTTTCGATCTGCAACTTTGTCGATGGAGAACATCAAAAACTTGACTAAAGTTTAACAAACTATCAAACTGACATTAGCAAAAATGTATAGATAATGGAGAACTAACCTAACTTAAGTATTCGACTTAAGTTTTCTGTCTCCATAAGTTTAGTTCTGAATGACTTTAAGTTAATATTGTTACTAAAGGTACCCAACTGTCCGGCTCCGATTTGATTTATTATAGTTAAAATCGGAAAATTGGGTACCTCGCCTTGTCAGTTTTTTTTAATCTCTGAAATTATACAATCGTCAAAATCTCGTAAGGTCGAGGAATAGAGTGGGTTTGATTATCTTCAGAAATCAATTATAAATTATAATATGACCCGAAAACGAAGTATGGTGAATATCACCATCATTATCATTTCAGTCGAAAGACGTCCACTGCTTGTCATAGACCTCCATCAAGCATCACCACATCGACCATAAGATATGTATGTATAGAGGGATACCAAATATATATCCACCACAGTAATGATATCATAAATTTAAAATCATAATCAACATTCTCCTGCCCACATCTCAATTTATTTATGGACGGCGGAATTCTTCTTCCATACTTCTCATCTCAGTATTCAACCTCTTTCTAGATATATCATCTCTCACACAGTCATCGTAATCGTTTCTAAAATACTATTACTAAAATAACTTAAAATAAACGATTCATAAAAAAAAAGTGATTTTAGAAAAAAAACTTGGCTAATTGTGCATTGTCATCCAAACCAAATGTGTATGCAAAATTACAGCTCAATCGGTTGGTGATGACTGTTTTCAAATTAAGTTGCAAGATTTGATCCATTTCACCTGAAGGGAAAGTATTCATAATACTTTAGATAGAAAATTATACTCAAAGAAAACATTCCTGTATTTTTGACAAGAAAACACTGCATTCAAAGATTTTGAATTTGAAATATTAAAGATTTTGAATTTTGTTTTTTATTGATTACGCACATAAGGATCTTTGAGTAAAAGTGCTTTAACTTGACCCATTTAATTTATAAGTTCAGATTTCATGGTTTTCCTTTCATTTAATTTATCAAGTTTGTTAGAGAGATTTCATCCTTATAATTGACCCTAAAGACCGAAGCAATAAAAGTACAGGGTGTAATTTTTTAACATTTTAGTCGGTTAGATTCAAAGATTTTCGAAAATTCGCTTGTCACACAAGCGAATTTTCGAAAATCTTTGAAAGCAGTTTTCTTTCTATTCAAAATAGAGGAATGTTTTCTTTAACACCTTAACTGCCAGGCAATGAGACACAATTGAAAATGTATTGTTTGTCGGTCACTTGGCAGTTAAGGTGTTAAGTAACATTATCTATCTACAGTATTAAGAGTAATTTCCCTTCAGGTGGCATTACAAAATTTCACGTTGTATATTACAACAAACAAGAAAGTTAAAATTATAAGCTTGTAAAAACAAAAAGTATACTTACACAGCCCTCACAGTAGCAATCGGCGTATTGAAATCCGAGTAATTTTCTTTTAATCTAATCGGCTGATCTGGTACTTCTATAAAGGAAGGACTTTTCTTGTTCGATTCCACGACTTGGATGTCCAAAGTTATGGAACTTTGCTGGGGCGGGGTGCCCATATCTTTTACTATCGCACTCAACTTAAACTTATATCCTGGTGCTTTCTGTTTGGAAGAAAACAAATTAATTAGTCGCACGTGTCGCAGAAGTTTATAAAAGGAAAAGTAAACGTATTTATGTAATGGTTTGTGTTAGCGATAAGATTTATGTTGAGAAGTTGCTTAATAAACATTATGGAGTTTGTGATAAAGGACTTTACAAGACATTTTTAATGATTTATTTTTCAGAATCGCTACTAATAAGTCAAAGCTGACTTCTGGGAAAATTTCTCTCCCTTATTCACAGTATTGTTTCATGACAATCGCATTAGAAATTTTATTCATCTAACTTTGTAAGAAAATGTCAACGAAATTCTAATAAAGGTCACGAAAGCTACTCAAGATAAAATAACACAAAAGGAATACTTACATCAATAGTCTTGTTCAAAAATATGACTCCGTTGTCTGGGTCTATATAAAAATATGCTTGGTCCGGCGAATTGGAATCCAGACTATAATGGACAATAGAATTGTTGCCATCGTCTATGTCCGTCGCAGATATTCTCATCACTTCCCTCCCGCTCGCCAAGTCTTGAGGGACCGACTCCGAATACGACTGTATACATAAAATCAAGTTAATATGGCGAAATATTCACTACAAAAATCCTGGGAATTTGGAGAGCTTGATGTCTGGTACAAAATAAATTGTTGCTGTATTAACTTGGGGTAACATTGGCGTTCCATCCTTCATAGAAACCTTGACAGATTAAGAAGATAAGTAATATTGAACACACAGTAAAGATAGCATCGAAATAGATATCCTATTAAGACATGTTCTACGCGAAGCATGCCCAAAGCTTAGAGAAAGTTTTTCCAAAATAATTATAATCGTGCAGTGTGATAAAATGCGCCTAGGGGGAAAGAGCAGCCTAGCTAAAGAAAACACACCAACTACAAATGTGCAAAGAAAGTGTATTGAAACACACGAAACACATAAAATATTATTACCAATAACGCCTTGAGCGGCGGCTTATGGTCCTAAATCACACATGCAGCAACATGCAAGTAGAGAAATAGAATATTTTTCAAAAAAAAAGTACTGAATATCGATTGGTACCATGGCTTAAAAACTACAAAATCAACTTGACTAACACCAGCGATGGTAACAATCGAAGAAATATACATATTATACAAGTTATAATTGCAATTTTATGTCATTTTTGTGCGGTAACTCTCTCTGTTTTGTGAAATTCTCTCATTAGGACAAACCTTCCAAACATCTCCACGGAAGACCTTGGAAAAACAGGCAAGCGTTAATATAGTCTGCGCCACGTTTTGAGGCTAATAAACGAACACTTAATTAGTCACAAATAGGAGAAAATTATCAGCTGCAAGTTGAAGCTGACGGTACACGCCAAGGTATCGGGGAAAACTTCATTAGGAATCCATTAAGAAAGCTTGCAGCAACGTTACAAATATAAGTCACAATAGACATCACAGTATATATAGAACATTTAAAAACACAAAAGAATGCTATAAAATTTTTGAATACACTGCGATCATATATGACAAACTTACTTATGATCCAAAGATATTAATTAACATGAAGCAGGAAACCAATTGAATCTGTCTTGTCTCAAAATCTTAACCTTTTGAGGAAGAGAAATTGCATTTTTGATTCTCTACAGTATAAATAACCTATATAGTTTATACTCACAACTTTGTCGAACACAGGTTGGTTGTCATTGATGTCTTCTATCAAAATTTTGATGGTACAAGCGTCGTCGAGCTGTGGTTGACCGTTGTCACTCGCTCTGACTGTTATATAAGCTTCTTTTTCTCTGGACGGTTCATCGTGGTCAAAAATCTGTGTTATTTTAGAATTATTAATATCAGAGATACTCTTAAATGATTTGTCTTTTGGTGCACCTACCTCTTATCCAATAAGATTGGCTTTCAAAATAATTACTAGTACATAATTAATTAATAAGCATAAACAATATGACGAAGAAAATTATCTTTCATCTACAAAAATGTTACATTTGTTGCAGCTGCATTTTGTCGCCTTAGTTGAACAGAGCCACTTCGAAATATCTCTATGTTAACATGAACATATTCCGTAGGATTTTTTTACATATTAGAGCAAAACCATGTGTGTTTGTCCACATTCATTCATTAATTTTTGTCATTCATTCATTTCACTGGGTATTTCAACTGAACAGTTGTCTAGTTTTAGTGCTTCATTAATAGCTATATTTTACAAGAAACTTTTTATACTCACATCGGCTGTTGTAATTTTCCCTGTTTCAGGGTCTACGTGGAACCTCTCCTTCTCACCAGGAGTGGAGACGAACTTGTATGTTACCGTTCCACCCATTTCGGGAGGATCCCGGTCTTCTGCATGTACCTAGAATTTAAGATTTTGTTAGTATCATATCATGATTTATGTGTCTTTCAAGAGCTAGCATGTACATTTCAGTGGCGTTCGGGACCATATTTAGTATTAATTAATTAAAATAAGACAATAGGTTTTTCTTCTATTTTGTGCCTTCTTTGGTATTCGAACTAAGGACAGAACATAAAACAACTTTTAGATTTAAAATTGCTATAAAACTCATCGCAGTATTTCTTGTCATAAAATGGAATAATATACTTCACACTCCCGACAACCCGGAAAAAGCAGCAATGACAAACACTTTAAGCAAAATATATTCACAAAGATATAAGAAGCCAATATTTTCGTATGAGAAGCTACACGTTTACGCATAAAATATTAAGTGATTGATCAAACGAAATCGGAGGACGTTTTCACAAACGGATAAACAGTATTTTTTCCTCAATCCGTAGAATGTTAAGTCACTATGAGGAATCTTGGATATATTCTCGAGTTTACTCTCCCGTATACCTTCCCCATCATTTATTATATCGTTTCAATCATCCTTCATTTCGTTATAAGCTTGTTTGTGTGTATAGTTAAATATAGGCCTCTCTTATTTACTCTGAACTGCTTCTTTGAGAGATTTTGGGACGATGTCATTGGCCTTTTCACGGGACTTATTAACAACGATTTTACTACACACTTCAACATCAAAGAGTGATATTATAAGCAGTAGATTAATTTTCTGCGTAAATAGAAGGGCTTCTTTGATACCCACCACTTTAATAACTGGACTGATATTTGCAGTTTGCAACTAATGTTTTATTTTTTAGTTTTTGTAGCTAATAATAGTCCGAAAAAAAAAATGGTTTAATTATGAACTGCCAATGCCATCATAATTCCTTTGTGAAAAGGGATAGTAGTATTCGTCCTGAATTGGCCTTCACTCTCTCAAAATTATTCCCTGTTTGGTACATGCTTATCGAATACAAGTCCGTGCATAAAATATGGGCCAACTACCGGAAATTTGTAATATTCCCTTTTGTTTGGGAGAAGGCCCAAAAAATATACAAATTAAAAGGGTATACTCACAGTGAATACATAGGTCCCAACAGACTGCTCTTCCTTGACGGTCGGCCTGTAGTTCAGACACTCGGTGAACAGCGGTTTGTGGTTATCCTTAACGGCGAGTTTCGGCACCGTCGCTGGTACAAACTGAAACGGCGTTAGGCCATGCCTCTACGTCAATTAAGAGCTACACAGACATACACATTCTAATACAAAAATGAACTCGCCCAGACCTTACAGAAAAGTATGAAGATAGTTTAAAAAAAAACACTTCTTAGTAAGTAGCGTACCGATTGATCGATTCTGAAAAAATCCCACCGTGAATACATAGGTGAAGTGAGTACAGTATAGAACGGCTGTATCCTCCTACCCATCAAAACACTGCAAAAACTGTGTGCATGGGGAACTTAGGTTCCATGTTCGTCTTTGGAACGTTCAAATCAGTCAAATATTTACGAATGACGTCACACGCAAGTGACAGTTGTCTAACTTGATTCGCCAATAAATAGCTGTGACATTATCTTCATCAAACTACGAATTAGTGCGTTAATTGTTGATCCACGTCATCAAGTATTTATTTTCTTTCTTTTTCTCTAGTTGGTGATTAAATCTAACTTGTAATTAGTTTGTAAGACTTCGTCAGTAACTTTGTGTAAGTGGGACATAAACTTGAGTTACTGTTGCTATGAAGATTTTATATAAAAAAACCTATTTACTTTGACGTAACTTTTGGAAATGATACATCGTTCTGTAAGAAATGGGCGAAAATAAAACAAAAAGTAACTATTTGGACATTAGTTATTTTGCATTGCATGCTGTCCACTTAAAAAAATGACTAATCACGCAAACATACAATTAAGTTTCAAAAACTCATTTATCAACGCTTTTTAAAGCCTAATTATGTACAAATTAAATTAACAACTTTGTAAGTCAACATGCAATGACGTAAAACATTATTTTAATTATTACTCTGCATAAAATTATCTGCTAAAATAATAAATAAAAAACTGTGCGAGACAAAAATATGAATTATATTTTCGTTTACAACAAAATTAATGCTCCAATAATTTTATCCCGCACTATAATTCAAAATGAAAGTACAGTCACCAATAAAATACAATAAATATACTACAAAATAAATAGACATAATAAAATACCATAATTTAATACCTGTATGTTTTCCGTGAAACGCTTATTTTGGATTAAAATATTGTAAAAATTATTATGAGAAGTGGTTTTCATTTTAAGTGTGATTCACTTACTTTATTCCATGATTGCTCAAAGCTTGTAGTATAATATGCATTCTTATATAATAATATTTACTTACGTTAAGGTATCAATAGTCATGCAAAACATCTAGGATTATAATATATTCGATTTTTAAATAAAAAAAAGCGTAAAAATAACACGAAAAATCTATGGGGATTAAGCTTTTGGGGGCAGGGTGGTGGTGATGGTGACAAATGATTTCTTACATGTTATGTTTTTTTTTTGTATATAAAGGTGTATACTCACGGAAGATGTGTGTATTGGCAGGTACCCGTCTAGATGTCTCGAGTGCCTTAACCTTGTTACATGGTGTGACGTGTGTTCTCGAGCTGTGGAAAAAAAAAGTAAATTAGATTTTATTTATTTTTGGTATTCTCGAGCTTTTTTGCTAATGGACTGTGCGAATGATAGAGGCAGGGATTGTCAACACTAAGGCTTCTTATATTTGTTATCCTATATTTTTCGTTTTCATAGCGTGTCGATAGCAAATATTTTAATTAATAATAACATCAATTAATTCAGAGAGCAGTACTTCTGGACACGACTCGTTTTATTCGGAGGTTCCTGTCTCTGGAGCCCTGACTGACAGTAGCTCTACTTTTATATTTTTAAATGTTTTTTTATCAAGAATATTTAAAAATGTACAAAATAAGAAAACTATTAAATAAATGGCATTATATAAATGTTTGGCCCAGAATGCCATGTATGTAACACAATTCGCAGATTGACGCAGCCATTAGGTCCTAACATGTAGACACAGGTGACAGAGAAGGTGCTACAAGATGAAAGGTAGAAAATGGTCTGCGGAGGAACTCCGCATAAATACTGAAGATCGTAACCGTCCGAGAACCTCCAAATGCGGAGACCTTTGACCTCCATGATAGGTTATTTATCAGTAGATAAGTAAGTATATTAGTACTAATTATTATATTTCAAGTAAAACCTAACTTCTCAGTGATAATATTGGTCGTTCCGAACCTCATATCCTTTCCCATACGACATCAAATATATTACGTTGCTGAAAGATTAATATCCAAAACCCCATACCCTAATTCACAGTTCGAATGCTACCGTGAATTATTATCCATATACACGAAATTGAGTCCGGAGCAGGTGCACTACATATTCTAATCTTATTCGGACCAATGAGTCCTTAATTCCGTATGTCTGGGTTGTACGTCTGGTTCTGAATTATACGTGGTCTACGGTCTAACAGACCACGATGCGCCAATGTGGTCGTCAATGTAATTGCTCATCTGAGAACTAAGCCCTTTCGGGTGCAGTGTTATGATCAAATGCATAAAGGCGTATAGTATGTCGATTGAATTCTGTGAGACTGTGACGTGATTCGAGATTGAATTCTGTTTTAATTGGTTTAAGGCTGCATTCTGGGGCCATACCAAGAGCTTTTAGAGCAAAATCATTTCCATTGTGCGTAAGACTTGTATACAGTGTGGGGATGACGATACGACAATACTGGCAATACTAGTGCATGCGAGTAGTATGAAACTATCGAATAAATCTTGATGTCGCTTAGTGGAAATAAACTTGCTCTAAGTGCTTATGGTAGCCCCCTCAGATCACAATATATTTAGGTAAATGGGAATCATCGATACGACGAAAATTAATTGGTTTAAGGACTTTTTGGACACGTGTTGCCGTTTTTGGGTACTTGATAACCTTTTTGTTGCCAAATAAATATGCAATGCCAATGTAAACGTCATTTTGACTCTGACAGTTACAAACTTACAACGTAAAATTATGGTCATGGTCGTTGATTCGATGGATAGGCAACAGTAGGCCCTATCAGAATATCAGCGCAGCGTTATTACCTTTTTTGGATACCGCGGCACATGCTGACATAGGAGCCTTTTTGGTCTCGCACAGGGTTTTTTATTGTATTATTGTGAAATAGGTTTTTATTTTTTTGGGACAATCCCACCGCACTATTCCCAAACATCTGCAAATCCTGAAAGCCAGAATCACAATTTTAGGGTTCCGTAGGCAAATGGCAAAAAACGGAACCCTTATAGATTCGTCATGTCTGTCTGTCTGTCTGTCCGTCCGTATGTCACAGACATTTTTTTCCGAAACTATAAGAACTATGCTGTTGAAACTTGGTAATAAGATGTATTCTGTGAACCGCATTAAGATTCTAAGATTCGGGGTCCCCATACTTGAAACTGAAACTATTTTTTTTTTTTCATCAAACCTATATGTGTGGGGTATCTATGGATAGGTCTTCAAAAATGATAATGAGGTTTCAAGTATCATTTTTTTCTAAACTGAATAGTATGCGCGAGAGACACTTCCAAAGTGGTAAAATGTCCCCCCCCCCCCCGCCTGTAACTTCTAAAATAAGAGAATGATAAAACTAAAAAAAATATATGATGGACATTACCATGTAAACTACCACCAAAAATCGGTTTGAACGAGATCTAGTAAGTAGTTTTTTTATAATACGTCATAAATCGTAAACCGCAATTTACTAAGTACGGAACCCTTCGTGCGCGAGTCCGACTCACACTTGGCCGGTTTTTATTTTATTTGTTTATTCACTAGCTTTTGCCAGCAGCTCCGCCAGCGTTTTAATTTTCTTGTGAGGATGTGGCCACCTCTGGTGTCAGAGTTAATCAAGCCGCCTCTGGGAACCCCACAGGCCTCTGATTTGGCTATTTCAGACTTACATTAACTATATATAAGTCCAGGTTTCCTCACGTTGTTTTCCTTCACCGTCGCCATTGTGATGTCCAAGATAAACTTAGAAAGTACATATGAATTTGAAAAAGTCACATTATACTTGCTCGGATTTGAACCCACGATCTCAAGCACGAGAGGCGAGGTCTTAGCTATTGGGCCACCACGACATTCGCTTGCGTGAAAAGTTTTGTATCATGCCAAGGGAACATCTCACATAGCTTTTCATCCTGGTATAACAGGCTGAAAAGCTATTCCAGACTATAATCTATCTCTGTGCCAAATTTTATCCAGATCAGTTCAGCCGTTCTGGCGTGCTTGAATTAAAAACAAACATCCACACACGTCTATCCAAACGTTAACATTTATAATATTAGAAAGATTTATTTTAACAAAAATATATGTACAGATCAAACATTTAAAAAAGCAAGGTTTTATCGCACTGGGCAATCTCTTCCTTTAACCTTTAGATTTAATATCGGAAAAACAGACGGTACCAACTACAAGATGGCGTCGCAAGGAGCCAAGCACATACATAATGCAGTCAATTACCAGGCCCCTCAGAAAGTATTGCGAAAAAAAGTTTTTATATATGGGAGACTGGCCAGTTATAATGTTTTTCGAAAATATGATTATTTATAAGTAAAAATAAGTAAGTTCCAATTTCAAAATTTCCTTCCACATTTTTTGCGAGTTAATTCAAAGTATTGTGTCTCACTGAAATATGGATCTGCGCCGGGAACATTTTAGAGCTATGATTTTATACGATTTCAAGTGTCGCCTGAAACCGGATGAATCGTACGATAGACTTCAAATGGCATTCATGGATGAAGGCCCTTCCAAGGCAACCGTGTATCGTTGGTATAACGAATTCAAGCGCGGTCGACCAACTTTGGGGGATGACGAAAGAAGCGGTCGCCCTTTGACGGCTGTTACCGAAGAAAACGTGCTAGCAGTGAAAAATTTAATCCAAGACAATAGGCGAATTACATATCAGGAGATTCAACACATATTGAAGATTGGATCGGGAAGCGTTTACGAGATTCTACACAGCCATCTTCGCGTGAGGAGGATAGTATCACGCTGGGTGCCGCACAACCTCACCGATGCTCAGAAGCAGGCCCGGGTGGAATGGTGCCGTGATATGCTTAACAAATTTGAAGCAGGCTCGTCTCGGCGTGTTTACGACATCGTTACAGGTGATGAGTCCTGGATTTATCAATACGACCCAGAAACCAAGCGCCAGTCGACTGTTTGGGTGTTTCAAAATGAGCCAACGCCTACCAAAGTGAAGCGATCTAGAAGCGGGGGTAAGATTTTGATCGCTAGCTTTTTTAATTTGACTGGCCACTTGGTATCAATTCCCTTACGGGATCAAAGAAGCATTAATGCCGAATGGTATACTACCAAATGTTTGCCAGAAGTTTTCTCTGTTATAAGCAACAAGCGACCAAACACAGGGCTCCGCGGGCTACTGCTCCACCACGACAATGCACCTGCGCACACCGCACTCAAAACGAGGGACTTCCTGGACAGCACGCCAGTCAAACTCCTGGGTCACCCTCCTTACAGCCCTGATCTAGCACCGTGTGACTTCTTTTTATTCCCAAAAATAAAAAATCAGCTCAAAGGGATACAATTTTCGTCGCCGGAAGATGCGCTGGCTGCGTTCGAGCAGGCTGTAAACGAGGTGTCTGCGGCGGACTGGAAAAAGTGTTTTGAAAACTGGTTTAGGCGCATGAATCTTTGTATAGAGGCTGGTGGAAAGTACTTTGAAAAGATTTAATAAAAATATATGTACGTATAGAACAATTTTTTTTAGTTTCGCAAAACTTTCTGAGTGTCCCACGTATTATGTTAAAATCTAAGAGAAACGCTTCCCACATACGAGTAACATACATTGAGTTACCAAGCTAATCTCAGGTAGATAATATCACTTAAAATACATAGCCATGTTCACATAACGTTTACACATATACTGTAAATGTAAACAAGCAAATGAGAATGTTTATACTAAATATACAAGTATTTTGTTTCTGTTCAAAATGTTGAGCTTCCCTGCTATTAAGGTTGGAATTACGTAGGTCCTATAAAATGTACAACGGGAAGAACAAATATATTTTTTTGTTAGGGTTCCGTAGCCAAAGGGTAAAAACGGGACCCTATTACTAAGACTCCGCTGTCCGTCTGTCTGTCTGTCTATCACCAGGTTGTATCTCATGAACCGTGATAGCTAGACAGTTGAAATTTTCTCAGATGATGTATTTCTGTTACTAAAAACAGAATAAAATCAATATTTAAGTGGGCCTCCATACAACGTGATAATTTTTGCCGTTTTTTGCGATAATGGTACAGAACCCTTCTTGCGTGAATCCTACTCAATATTATTGAGAAAGGTTCTATATTCAGGTATATGTATTACTATGTTCTACCAACGGCTTTGCCCGCATGAACATCTAAAATTATCCTAAGAGTATTTAGGTGCTCCTAAGATAAAAGTTATCTATCCCGTGTGCCAAGTTTCGTCAAAATCCGAAGATAACAACATAGTTACTTTCACATTTAATTAGTATAGATGTTGCCTTAAACACTGAAATATATGTAGATTGTGGGATTTGCGGGGCAAGTTAAATGCTGAACAGTTTAACAGTTTGGTTTATTATTCAACACAATATAAATCTTCACAAAATAATTTAATACAGGTCAGGTACAGGAGGTCTTCGCTCTCAACCTCTAACCATCACTCGACCGACATATCACCTTCCACCTCTTTCTCGCACTATCATTCCTTCTCTCTCACCACGTTGCATTCCATTCCTCATAGATTTACACTAATGAACACTCATCCTACATTAGTACATTGTTCACCGAGAGGAGAAAGTGACCGATTACCGTCGAGGGTGTCGTTTGAAGCCCGAGCAGTAGGCGAGGGCTTTAAAACACCCGAGATCGGGAATCGCACTTTCTCTCGAGTGATACATAGTGCTTTATACTACACCTACGAGGAATTTACTTTTCTACGAAAACTGAATCCTCAAACATCACACAAATTGAAAATGGCGCCAATGGCGTCTGCAATTTTCACATGTTCTTTTTTCAAATTGTTTGACACCATCCAACACACAGCTAGTGGCCAGTGTCATTTTGCGAACTTGGAGATAAAAACTCACTGTAAAAACTTTTTGGCTTTTGATATTTAGGTTACCAGCGCATAGTCTTACCCAAAATTAAAAAAGAAAAACCACGTAAGAAATGGATTTTCATACACTTTTCTCTCCCGCTCAGATGCGTTTTCTCGCCGCATATTTGTTCGATATGCAATGACGTACTTTCTACCGTAAATTTGATAAAGTATCAAGGTACTTTCCGAGCAGGTGTAGTATAAATATATATATTATTACTATCTTCTGCCAATTATCCCGAGGGAACATATTCCCGGCATAAAAAGTATCCTATATGCTATGCCGCTATACAACACCGTCTTAGAAACAGAATCTATACCATCACAGTGGACTAAAAGCGCAATCATTCTACTGCACAAGAAGGGAGATAGGGATAACATTGAGAACTACAGACCAATTAGTTTAATGTCGAACGTATACAAAGTGTTTTCGAAATTACTTCTAAATAGACTCGCAGGTATGATGGATGAGCAGCAACCGATCGAACAAGCTGGTTTTAGATCGGGTTTCTCAACCGTCGATCACATGCATGTCCTGAAACAATTACTGGAGAAATGTCAAGAATACAGCAAAGACCTTTATATTGCATTCGTTGATTATAATAAAGCGTTTGACTCAGTAAGACATAACTCACTCTGGAAGGCTCTAAATGAGCAAGGAGTCCCTAAAAAATACATACGCATTATTAAAAATATTTACGAAAATAGTACTGCTCATATAAAACTAGAAACTGTTGGCGAGGAGTTCTCTATAGCTCGAGGGGTCAGGCAGGGTGACCCATTATCTCCTAAACTATTTTCTGCTATTTTAGAAAATGTCTTCAGGAACTTGGAGTGGGAAAATATAGGAATAAATATCAATGGCAATAAACTTAGCCATTTGAGGTTCGCGGACGACCTAGTCCTAATTACCGACAGTGCAAACACACTCCAACAAATGTTACAACAACTGACAGATGCTAGTAGAGTGGTGGGCCTAACCATGAATAAATCCAAGACAAAGGTAATGACAAATAGGGATGAAATAAACATCAAAGTAGATAATGAAAATATAGAATATGTAAGAAGTTATATTTACCTAGGACAACAAATATCTTTTAAGGACCAAACAGACATAGAAATCGAAAGAAGAGTTGCAAATGCATGGAAAAGATATTGGTCACTTAAAGAGATATTTAAAGGCAAACAGTTCCCTATATTCATCAAGAAGAAGGTGTTTAACTTGTGTGTACTACCATGTCTCTCGTATGGATGTCAAACCTGGGCACTAAACCAAAAACACCTACACAAACTAAGAACATGCCAGAGGGGCATGGAAAGGAGCATGATAGGTGTAACACTGAGGGATCACATGAGAGCGGATGATATACGACTCTTAACTAAAGTGAAAGATATTATAAAAACAGTTAGACAGCTAAAATGGAGGTGGACAGGACACATGACAAGAGAGAGTAAAACAAAATGGACAAAACTCATAACGGAATGGCAGCCACGTGATGGCAAAAGGAGAAGAGGCAGACAAGCGAAAAGGTGGATGGACGACATCAGGAAAGTCGGCCAAGCTGTCTGGATGAGGAAAGCCATGGACAGAGAAGAATGGAGGCAGCTGGAAGAGGCCTATGTGTCACAGGACACGTTGATGACTAATCCGGGAGAACAGATCAATACTTAGTTTAGTTAGATGATACTTTTTTATCTGCATTTAATAATTTGTAAAAGTGTTTAGTTTTCAGCAATAAAGGCTTATTATTATTATTATTATTATATGCTATGCCAGGCTATAATCTATATCTGTGCCAAATTTCATCCAACTCCGTCTGGCCGTTTGAGCGTGCAGAAGTAACAAACATATAAACACACTCACAAACTTTCGCCTTTAAAATATTAGTGTGATATCTATTGATTACTCAGTCAAAGGTTCTGTTTGAATTACCTACAGAGCTATCAAAAACGCTACCTACTTATTACCGATAACTTTGAACAGTAAACATTTTCCCAGGCCATTTATTTTTCCACTCAATCTAGTTTATTTAATCACCAAAAGTATTTACTTAAACGGAAAACCGTATAATTAGCACTGGCGTGTCAAGCATAAATAAAAACCATCATGGCGGACAATTGGCGGGCTTTTCGGCTATTTATTGTTAAACCGATCGGCTCCGGTCCCAAACTGTCAGTTTGCTGACCAAAAATAAATGCTTGGGCATGTAAAATGTGCTTAAATTAAAAGGCATTACTGTAAAAATATATTGCTTAGAATAGATTGCATTTTATTCTTTTATCATTTGCTGTTTTAATTAATTTTTAGATTCTACTATTAATTGATATTAATTATTAAGGTTGTCTGAATGTTAATTGAAGAGTTAACCACCCCTTTTTCGTTTCTTTAACTTAGATGTGTTAATTTTATCGTTGTATAACTATTTAAAGCGCTCTTAAATCAAAATTTAAATTAAATTTTACAAAACAAGCAAAAATCCTGATAAAGCCATTATCTAAATAAAATCCGAAAAAGTTAACCCTCCAAACGCGATTGCACAAAACATAAGCACATATTAAAAACTAATTGCCTCAACGGGTTGCCTCCTAAAAAAAAACCACTCCATATTCCAGCCATTGACATCGTTTACTAAGCGCGTTCCATGTTCCATACTTGAATATTCAAATTGACCTCGTACAATAGACCTCATCCCCCCTTAGATGACCTCCCTCTAGGTAAAGGAAGTCCAACAAAGGATTTCAGAGAAAAAAGGCTAAGTTCCGGTGTCAAGCACACGCGATATACGTTCTTCCTTTGAATGCGAACCACTACTGTCTTGTACCTCGGTTTCACCTAGCTTTATTTTTCCGTAGAGTACAATAAATTTGTTTATTGTATTCTTTCTCCGTTTTATGTTTAAGTGCGAACGTTTATTGTGCTGTAAAATATAGAAGCGGAAGCTTTTGTATCGTTTTCTGTTGTTGTTCGTTCCAGATTAATTGTTGAGTGTACGTTTCAGTTGTTATGTTGGCTCTAACGGTTTGAGTTCGAAGATAAACTTGATTAACTAGAAACAGAAAACATTTCTTCGTCGTAATCAGTACTCTTTATTTATTTTCTTTTGCGATTCATTAGCACATATATCTCCCATGATAAATCATCTCCGTAGTTATTAATCATAACCATTAAAACCCAGAACACATCATTCACCTACCGAAAATGCCGTACTTAACTATCCCGGGAACCGGCCTAATAAGGTTCGTGTTACAAATACATTAATTATTGTCGCCTGTTGTACAATGGCCATACGAATTGTTCCTGTGGGATGTCGCTTGTCCTACCGTAGCTGCGTAGGCCTGTAGGGTCGCTTTGGACCCACGTCGCATTTTCACGGTTAACTGTTTACAACCTCGAGTTTTGGGATGAATATTTAATGAGTAAGCAAGTGATTGTGGATCACATATACTCCATATTGTAGGTGATAATATTGCAGTAAATGGGTACTTGTTTCTGGTATCTATAGATTATGTATAAGGGTTGGTGTATCTGTATAGTCCCCGAAGAGAGACCGGATTGCTGATTACAGAATTAGGTCCCTAAAGGGGTGGAGTTGTCGCTGTTTATCGGGGTACTCAAACTGGAGCTATAACCGAGAAGGTTTTGGTGATATCGAATAATATTTTTATACGTAATAACATGAATTTAGTTGTTATGCCTATCTACACTTGGATAGTACTTTTGCTTCTAGATTACCTAGTTACTTTAAAACTGTTTCAAAGGTGTTTTATAGCAAGTACTTCGGAAGAGGTCTCTAGCAGTG
Organism: Orthosia gothica; assembly: GCA_949775005.1. Classification (NCBI taxonomy): domain Eukaryota; kingdom Metazoa; phylum Arthropoda; class Insecta; order Lepidoptera; family Noctuidae; genus Orthosia; species Orthosia gothica. Next base: position 16,994,991 of record OX459051.1, on the reverse strand, counting down.
GACGTCTTTCGGCTGAAGAGATGAACGAACGGGATTTAATTCCTTGCCTGATAGAACTCTACGGATTCTCAACACTTTAATACTAAGATAGTTGCTGTCTGCTGCACTTACAAAATAAATAAAAAAAGCCATTTATTGCAGACTAACACATGTCCATAGTTGTTAGTAACAACGGTCTTAAAACTATGTTAGTCAACTCATTGTAATAGTGTGGACCTCAGAGTCTGGCCTCTCAGAAAACATCCTTAGGATTCCGTCGCTACCCCGATCTGACGCATCTTATGAAGGGCATATTTTTTTAAACTCTACTGCATCATCATTCGCTGTTCGCTTTCCCGTATCCCCCTTCATTTGGGGTATACAACATAGCTTATTCTTCCAAACTTCTCCATCCGTCGTCATTTTAGTAATCACCCTTATCGTTAAGTCGTCACTTTGATTACATCAGCCCCAAACTTTATAATAAACTAAATAGCATTTTAAAAATTTACCCTATGACTGAAAATTTTATTAAAGAAGAATTAGACAGAGTGGTTAAAATCCATATCCTACGATGCAACTGAACAGCTTGTGGTAACGTAACCAAACATAACAACTCATACATGCAAACACACCCACACACATTTTATATATACACACACACACACTCTCAACACACCCCCTACACCTCAACATACAATTCAATTGATTTTGATTTTTTTTATAAGTTCGTTAAATATTATTTTTCTGTCTAGTAAAAAATGTTTTATAGTCTGGAACTATTTGTATTTTATTCTGTCTTGTTGTCGGGCGCTGAGCCACAGTTTATACTTCTGTAGCTATCATCTTTCCATTATACTTTGTGTAGTTCCTAAATGGTTCCAAATAAAAGTTTATTTATATCATCATATTTATCCAGTCATATCATCACAAAATCTCTACCAACACAACAATAATTCACAATTATCCAACGCTCAAACCAATGATACCAAAGATACTACCAACACATCAAAAGCATTATCCTTTTGAGTCGGTCTTCGCGTGTCTGCCCCCATTTATACGATAAAACCCCCCCAGCTTATCTTAAGGTGCCTTATAGACCCCCTTTAGCATAAACTGGGTTAGCCGTGAAATGTTTACAAAATAAAAGTTGTTTATTTCCGTTTTCTACGTTATTTAAGAGTATGTCGTGCTTGTTAGATATCGTTTGATAAGGATAGTGTGAATATTTTAAAGTAAATGGTGTTTTGGTCTTTTGGACATCGCTGACAACGGTGAAGGAAAACACCGTGGCAACCTGGACTTGCGATTAATATACCTAAGTTTGAAATTGGTAACCCGCATTGAGCAAGCGTGGTGATCAATGCCACGAGCATTTTCTTCTCTGTATAAGAAGAGGCATTTGCCCGGCATTGGTAAATTAAGACGGTACCCTGACCAAAAAATCGGCATGAGATATGGGCATTCCTATTGGTCTAGCGGCACTGGTGGCGCATGAAATACAGTAGTGAATACGCCCAGATTTTAGAATAAAATCTTTATAAAATCGAATTTTGGTCTTTTGAGAAAATAAAATCTACAAAAATTTTCGTTATTAAATTGTCTATTCATTAGTGTTAGTACAAAAAATAATTAATGAACACTTTACGAGGAGATGCATAATATCAATAATTATTTCTCATTTTTTTTTTTTTCGAAGGAGATTAGTGAAATATATACAACATTTAAAAAAAAACTAAATCTACCATTTTAGAATCAATATTATGTAGAAATTTAATGTATTTTTATTAATTGATATTTCTTTTTAAATAACGAGTAGATAGCTCCTAAAAACAGCACAAAAAACAGCTTGCGCGGCGTTTTGCTCGGGGTACCGCCTTAACAGGCTGGTATTATTATAGTAGGTATTTTTAAGCGACTTCTGTTCCCCGATTACTCAAAGACGCCTGGACCGATTTGAAAAATCTTTGTTTGAAAGGCTATACTTCACATGTGGTCCCATGGTCATTAGGTCAGGGATCAGAAATCGAGGGACTACTTTGGCTATAATTTTTTATGTTAACTGGAGGATTACCTACCAAAACTAAAAAGAGAAAAATAAAAAACTTATTAACAAAAAATCAAACCGACTTCCAAAACAAAACACTACAATACAAAAAATAACTTTATTTTCCGAAGTCGGTGTCCAATAACGGAAAAAAATGGGTACAAAAGACACCGAATTTGGCAAAGAAAGTTATTTTTTGCTTTGTAGTGTTTTGTTGTGGAAGACAGTTAGATTTTTTGTTAAAAAGTTTTTGTGAAGACAACTCATTAGAAGTTATAGTTCTCATCAAACTTTTTGTCCGCCCTGAAGTTGGCTACAATTTCTCATACAAAAACAGCACCGATACGAAACTTGCGCATCGAAAAGGCAACTTCAGGGCGGCCCAGAAGTACAGTAATATGTATTTTTTTAACTTAAATATTTCCTTAAAAAAACACCACTTATTTTTTTTAGGTTTGAAGGTGTTTCCAAAAATAAATCACACATGCACGAACAGTCCCAAAACGTTTTTTGTACGCCGTGCAAATAAGTTCTTATTTTATTTTTGTCCCGTGCGAGAATTGAAACAGCAGACAACTGAACCGTATTGTAAATCCAGAAAATACCTTCTTCTTTACAGCTCTTCCAAAGAATTCTTTGAAAGAACAAAGAAACCTCTTTTATTTAAATACTAAATACCCTTTTATCGTTCCGTGTAGAAATAAATTAGCGTTCTCAACCGGCAGTCTACGGCTTCCTAGAATAAATCTAGGTGCCTAATTTACGCCCTACTAAAAAAAGAAAAAAACCTCGAAGTCTCTTAATTTACTCCGTCAAAGCCTTCATCAATCAAGCTTCGGGCTTGGCTTTAAATTGATCCGACGTTTCCATCACATCACTATTTTTTGTTCCGAATGAAGCAGTAGTGATGGGCAATTAGTATGCAAGACTGATTAGTTAGTCGAGTTAGAATTAATCAACTAATAATGTGGTACCTCACAATTCTTTTGGAATGTTTAAAATGGTCTTGTTTATTTAAAACTAGCTGTTCCCCGCGGCTTCGCTCCCGTGGACCACAGACGTTTTCGGGATTAAAAAGTAGCCTATGTCACTTAGGAATAATGTAGCTTTCTATTGGTGAAAGAATTTTTTAAATCGGTCCAGTAGTTTCGGAGCCTATTCGGTTCAAACAAACAAACAAAAGAAACTTTTCTCTTAATAATATTGGTAAAGATAACATTAAAAACCGGCCAAGTGCGAGTCGGACTCGCGCACGAAGGGTTCCGTACCATTTTCGTAAAAAACGGCAAAGAAATCACGTTTGTTGTATAGGAGCCCCCTTAAATATTTATTTTATTTCGTTTTTAGTATTTGTTGTTGAAGCGACAACAGATATACATCACATTTCATCTGTCTAGCTATCACGGTTCATGAGATACAGCCTGGTGACAGACAGACTGACAGACAGACAGACAGACGGACCTCGGAGTCTCAGTAATAGGGTTCCGTTTTTACCCTTTGGGTACGGAACCCTAAAAAGGGATACCATTGTTTGTATGTTTGTCAAAGATAACTAAGTATTAGAAGCACCTAAGAATATGAAAATTCATACACAGATAGAATATATCTGAGTGTCAGAGGCTTCTTTTTATACATACATATATGCATAAACTCACGCCTTTTTCTCATGGGGGTAGGCAGAAACTACAGAACGCCACCTGCTACGATCTTTACATACTTCTTTTGCTTCACACACATTCATACATCTAGTCATACACACACGCCGGTTATGGGTACTGCGCACTTGGCCTTTCTGCTACTTTTTATCTCCAGCAAAAATCACAGTTTCTGCAAAACAGGCCACGAGAGCAAAGCTGCGGGAGAAAGTTTGTATTCTCTAAACAAAGTAATCACTTAGATGTGTTAATCTTACCTAAAGCGCAGACATACTTAGTCAAGATTAGTTTTAGTGTCTAATGTCACAAGCCGGCGCGAAATGAAGGTGTAAACCAAAATTAATAGTCAGGAATTACAAGAACATTCTGAGCAACTTAGACAAGTAATGGTTTTCGTTAACAGCGGGTACAAACTAATCACAAAGAGAATAGAATAGAATAGAAAACATTTATTCGACATAGACACAAAACAACAACAAAAATCACAAAGTAACAGAGAAGTATAGTAAAAAAAGTACAAACAATTTTAAGGAATTATTGCGCCGGGCGTGCCCATACCAAAAGGGTGGAAGAGATCGTGTGTCTCTTGAAAGTAAGATTATTAATAAACTTAACCAACAAAAATATGTCCACAAATTAATACATATAACATCTCATCTTGACTTACAAATTAAATGCTACTACAGATACAATAGCATAATCACCCTATTATTTTCCCACTGCAGGGACACAGGCGTTCTATCTGTGAGACGCAGTGTTTGGTAAACACCTACGCAAGCAGTGCGATGTCACAAATGCCTGCTATATTTGGGTTCTAGGACATCACAACGTCCTCACAAGCTTTTTTGTATGTTAAATTCACGATATTAACATTTTTGGAATTGTGGAATAAACTGATGGTTAATCTGTAAGATATCCTGCGTTTCATTTTTGAAGTCTGCCTTGATAATGAAAGGGAACCATCAGACAGTGTCGTTGTGACCCCTCATGAAGCCGGAGGATTCGCGTGACCTATCAGTTTGAAGAACATACCAGCTCGCAAGGTGAGCGAGCACCACCGAAACGCTCACGAAGCCTGAGGGTTTAACATGGTCCTTCGAGCCGGAAAATAATAGACTAGATTTAGGTAATAACTCATATCCCACTAGACTACATCGATTAGTCAGTTTTATTACTCGAGAAGACATAAAACTACACGATGCGTAAACGAAGGCAATAATTTACTACGTGAGAAACAACAAGAAGCATTTGTCGTTTTAACTTATGAGCTGTTAGTTTATTAGGCGAATTTAGCCTTGAGACTAAACTTAGTTAAGTAGTGTTGTCCCAGTATAAGATTTTAGTATGACATATTTATAGCAGCTACAACACTACTACTTTTACATTGGTAATTTGAAAACAAGAAGGCAAAGTTGTATTCGTATTTAGCTAATTATGAAATAAAAAGATCTTCGTTCTTTTTCTTTATTTACATCAATTATAAGTCCAGTCAAAACTGTTAATGCTGAGATCAAAATAAAATACCAATATATGGTACTCATATTAACCAACACTGACAATTAACTTGTAAACACACACTACAAAAGCCGTATTCACTTCTAACTAATACAAAAACAAATCACGGCACCATTTAGTCGATCCCCACACTCGATTAACATAATCGACTAAAGCTAAACGATCCCACCTCTAATTAAACGTACTATTAATTGTCTCTGGTTATTTTCTCCGAGACTTTCGACTGCTGTTTTGACGTTTACACAATGGTCTTTTTGTCCATTAGAATGGGCAAGGCTGGCCCAGCGAAGGTCTGTTGTGTGAGCACAAATTAATGGGCATGTAATTACGGTCTGTAAAGGAAAGGCGGATTTTGACGGGGAAATTAAGGGGTGGTCCTCAAAATTTGTTTTAATGTTGGTAGGTTCGTGATTTGTAGTTTTCTGTGCCAGTTTTTATTATGCGTTGTTCAACGTCTTTTTTGGTGACATATACAGGATGGAATTTTGTAGTGCCACCTGAAGGGAAAGTACTCTTAATACTGTAGATAGAAAATTTTCCTGTCATTTAATTTATCAAGTTTGTTAGAGAGATTTCATCCTTATAATTGACCCTAACGATTGATGCAATAAAAGTACAGGGTGTCATTTTTAAAGATTTTAGTCGGTTCGATTCCCGGGTGTGGCAAACGAATTGTCGAAAATCTGTGAATGCCGTTTTCTTTCTTTTTAAAAATAAAGGAATGTTTTCTTTGTGTAAAATTTTCTATCCACAGTATTAAGAGTACTTTCCCTGCAGGTGGCATTACAAAATTCCACCCTGTATATGTAGGTAGATCACTACAAACACAATTTGGCAAAATGGGGATTTATAAACCCCGTCTGATACCCAGTGTCAGTGCCGTGCCTCCGTCATGAACATGACCCAAGAGCTGGTGTGTCCCAAGTGCCCAAATATCTGAAATTTCAGGGCCTATAGACGCTGCAAATTAATTTGCCATCTGTTAGAACCAAACTATCTATGTAAAAGGTTAACCATGGATTCGAAAAGAAGATGACATACACGGATAACCCGTTTTGGTATCCTTTAAGGCCACTTCGCACAGGTAAAAAAAGTTCCTTGTCTTACATTTCTTCAGGATTCCTTTGGGATCAACTTTCAGTTCTTATACAACTCCAAGTTCCATAACACTCTTTATAAAAGTACACCAACTTAAAAGTTTTTCTCTCTTCCCCTACTCATTACTTTTTACTATTTTTCTCTGCATTTAAAACCGACTGCATATCGAGGTTTTCAGGATAACTTCAAAAGAAAAGCGAGGAACATAGGAATTCTATGTTAATGCAAAGGAGTTTTTAAACTCTTTGACTTTGATCAAGCACTTTAAATTGTAGCTTTATTTCTGTTTATTCCGTTTTGCAGTTGGATTTAATATTTTTCTTTGCTCTGGGATTAATCTAACAAATGTTTTCTTTACTGGCAACTTTTCATCTAGCAAAATAAAATAGAGAAATTATTAATTTATTCATATTAGTTTTGCTTTCTCTTTTATCTTTTTCCAATTCTAGCTCTTTACTGTAATCTTAAAATATACCTTATTTTAAAAGAGTTTAAAAAGTTTTGTGGTGCTTACCTCATTAACCAATTCAGATCTCTAATTGATTTCTGTATTTTGTGAAAAAGGACCGCTGATATGAAATCTGCGCGTCCCAAAACCTTTATTTTTTAGGTTTATCCGACCGGCAGGCTTATTACGTATGTTTTGCAAAAGCAAAACGATTGCGATCGCAATTACCTGCAGTGTAGGTATGGTAGGACCTACCACAATCGTTTGCTAATGTGTAGGTATGGTAGGACCTACCACAATCGTTTGCTAATGTGTAGGTATGGTAGGACCTACCACAATCGTTTGCTAATCGCTCGCTGTTTGACAAATGCACTTATTTAAAAAAAAACCGCGAACAACTCTAAAACTTCTGTATTGAAGAGCAATTATTGCGCAAAAATTGCTATCGTTTTGCTCTTGCAAAAGATACGTAATAACCCTGCCGTTTCCCTTCTCGAATCGTTTTCTAGAAGCTGTGAATCACAACTACTATTAACCAAAAAGAGGAGCCATTTAATTTATTCAAATAAACACTACAATTCTTAAGCCATCTGAATGCTAACCCAGTTTTCTTATCCCTGATTGGACATCTAACCCTACATTCAAACATTCTGACGTTCAGATGTCGGTCTAACGTCAGAACCCCGAGGTATGAAAAAGCTACAAGATTGAATTGAATCACCTTTTCTTGCATCTAACCGTGAGCACATGCACAAAGGGTGCCGTTCAAATGTGCAATCCCAATATTAAATGCTTTGGGGGCTCGATATAATCCTCAGTAAGGGTGAATATTGCGTGTAGGTGATTAGCAATGCTTTAGTATAATCTATACACTGTATATGTTTATGTTGTTGCTAAGCTCGCATTACGGTGTTGAATGTTGGTTTTGATCCCAAATCAGTAGCATAGAAGTTATTGAAACTTGATAGTTGCGAAGAAAGTTGGTGACTATCATTTCTTCCTCTCCCCTACCTATGTTAAATAATTATAGCCTAGGTATGTTACTATAGCTATATGTCTGTAAAGTTTCATCAAAATCCATTCATAACTTTTTGCGTGAAAGAGTAACAAACATCCATTCATCCATACATACTCACATACTTTAACGTTTATAACAGTAATAAGATTTTGCTGTGTCCGACATGATCCATAATTGTTTCCATTTATTCATACTTACCACTTGTATTCGGGCATTTAGGCTGCAATAATGATTTGAGAATTATTGATATGAAGAAAACATGCTGCACCGACTCGAAATAAATTGATATACGGCAGTGTGATGATAGAAAGAAAGAAGAACGAAAAAAGAAGAATGAAGAGTAGTAAGAAAGTTTGGTACAAAGATATAAAGGCGATATATTCACCTTATATATCTTTGCAGGGAAGAAAATCTGAATTAAATAATAATTCAAAGCACTAAAGATTTAGTCACGAAACATATTTTAACACAAGCCATCCAAACAAAGAAACCATAAGTTTTTAGAATATTAATTGATATTTGCACAAAAATAGCGTGATACAGACACATTTCCGCGTTTTTATCGTCCGTCTTTTAATTTTTATTACGACACTCTATTAATAATGGTGAATAATTTTAGGGATTGGACCAATTTATGACTTAATTTTTAACTCAGTGGCGTAGCGTGCCTTGGCGAGCCGCGTATAAAAAAAGATGAGATGTTTGGGGGCCCTTATGAAGGTTAAAGATTTCTCACGAAAGAAAAAAAAGTTTGCATAAAATCAAAAGAAATATTTATTCATCACTAGCTAACCCGGCAAACTTTGTTTTGCCATAAAAACACCAAACATTTATCTATTCTACCTATCCTACCTTACACTAACCTACCCTACACTACCTTCCCTACCCTACGCTACACTATCCTACCCTATCCTACACTACCCTACCCTACCCTACACTACCCTACACTACCCTACCCTACAAAATATATATATATACGTAAAAACCATCTTTGAACTGCAAAGAACATTTAAAAAAAGAATTGGCCAAATTGGTCCAGGCGTTGTTGAGTTATGCGCTTACCAACACATTTTGCGATTCATTTTTATATTATAGATAATTATCTATCTGTCACTTTTGCCAAAATTTTTACAAACAATTCAAATTAAATATACACTTTCCTTTATTTTTTTTCGGCAAATTGATTTATTAAATCATTTAAAGTTATGCATGATGACTTTAGTTTTTCTAAAGTTTCTGCCTCTATGGACAATAGCGAAAAAAATTGGGGACTTTTTTATAAATTTTTGCTTACGCACGTCGGGGGCCCCCGTATAATTAATACGTCAGATACGGGGGTAGCTACGCCCCTGATTAAACTTTTAGCCATAGATTTCAAGATTTTATTGTATAAATACAAAGAACTGTATCTACATTTTTATTCTCATTTGCAAACGAATGTTTTTCACATCTAGTTAAAAAATCTCATAATTAACATTCCTTTCAAAAGCAAAATTAAAGGGTTATCTGCATATAATTTGATCAATCATACAGATGTTTCCTTAATAATTACCCACGATTTATCAAAGTACATTACATAAACGAAGAAGTTTACATCTACGAAGAATCGTTGCATGGTTATATGTCTGTGGTTGGGATTCCCACGTACCCCACGCTTGGCTGGCTCCAAAGGGTCACGGGCATTTGAACCCTCACCACTTTCGACCCAGCGAAAGTTGGATAATTATTTTCGACCAAAAAGTTTCATATTTCGCTCTAGTTTCGTATTCAAGCTCCATTTGAAGGGTTAAGTAATATTTGTTGGACTAAATAAATGAGTGTTTTGTAGTAGACTTAAAATGTGATTCGTGTTTTAATTAAGAAGTCTGTTAGTAATTTTGTGTTTAGGTGTATTTCTTTGGTAATTGACAAATAAAAAAAATACAAAACTGTATCGCGTATTCTTTTTACATTGTGATGTACATCACCTATGTCTGTTTGTTATGTTTTTAAGCCTAAACCGCTGAACCAGTTTTGATCTCAGACCAACCAAAAAAGATAGCCAAAAAGTTTCATATTTCGCTCTAGTTTCGTATTCAAGCTAAATTTGAAGGGTTAAGTAATATTTGTTGGACTAAATGAGAGTTTTGTAGTAGACTTAAAATGTGATTCGTGTTTTAATTAAGAAGTATGTTAGTAATTTTGTGTTTAGGTGTATTTCTTTGGTAATTGACAAATAAAAAAAATACAAAACTGTATCGTGTATTCTTTTTACATTGTGATGTACATCACCTATGTCTGTTTGTTATGTTTTTAAGCCTAAACCGCTGAACCAGTTTTGATCTCAGACCAACCAAAAAAGATAGGTGGCGCGCCGCGAACATCAAAAGTGAAGCCACATTCTTATCGGTGTGTTTGGAAGGGTTGCCATTTGTTAATTTTTTTCCCTATAAAATGGGTAATAATATTATTGTGTGGGTAGGATAATATTGTTCGAGTAAAATATTGTTGAGTATGGCATTGTACCTCAATTGTTTAGATGAACTTCAATTTCGACAAAAAAAACATTTTTTTATTACATCTCAAAATTTATTTAAAATAAATAACAATTAGAAAGTGGCTTTACATAATTATGATTTGGAGAATATCTTTTATGCAAGACTTGCTTGTGTTAGGAGACTTCATTTTCCACTGAGCATTAATTTTCAATTGAATGCAAAAAAAAAATACAAATATAATTAGATAAGTTTTAAATAACAGAAAAAGCAAACTATAAGTGAACAGTGGCAACCCTCGCGCTTTATGTCACTGCATTCGTTCGTTGAGGTTTTTTGTTCCAAGTAACCTAAAATTCATAGTATATTTAATAAATAAACGATGTTATTTCCCCTCTTCAAGCACTTACATATGAAAAGTGATTCCGTGAGACTTTTTATGTGTTTTGCTATTGTTTTTACAAGTTTTCACTTCACATGAAGGCATAATTTTTTTTTTTAACATAATTATGTTAACTAGACGACGACTCGTAACGTACTAAGAGCGATGAGCATAGTTTTAGTGTAGGTGTGTGCGTGGCGTGTGCGTGCACATTTATTCGGCGGGGCATAGTTTTGTGGCTTCTCTCTCTTCGCGGTCTGAGGTTTTGATGAATTTTGGAATAGAGATAATTTTGTAGATGGGATCTTAAATATAGGAAATAGGAACACTGGAAAAAGCTAGTGTGAAATCAGATCCCAACAATTCGAAAAAACTATTTCTCAGTGAAAAAAACTAACTCAAACCGGGTCGAAATAAATCTAAAAACATCCCCACTATCTCTAAAACGATTAGTTAAACCAGGAAACAAGCGACAAGAACAAATAACCGTCTGAGTGCCACACAAACATTTAAAACGCTTAACTAATAAGGGCTGAATGACCGGATAACTGATTGCCCTTCAGTTAATATTAAACTCGGTCGTAAATAACCGAGCCTCGTTTGATTTGACGATGATTTAGCTGGTATTTTTAGGGTTAGATGAAAGAAGGGAAGGAGTGACTGAAGATGATTAAGTAGATAAGGAAAATGACTATTAGATTGCTGCAGAATAACCAAGGTGCGGCAAAAGGCTGCCCAAATTGAGGTTGACTTGTTTTTTAGTGAGATCTTAGGATCTAGATATATGATATTCTATCAACGAAACTGTAGCGATAGCGATTAGAAAATAATAAAAACCGGCCAAGTGCGAGTCGGACTCGCGCACGAAGGGTTCCGTACCATTTTCGTAAAAAACGGCAAAAAAATCACGTTAGTTGTATGGGACCCCCCTTAAATATTTATTTTATTTTGTTTTTAGTATTTGTTGTTGTAGCGGCAACAGATATACATCACCTGTGAAAATTTCAACTGTCTAGCTATCACGGTTCATGAGATACAGCCTGGTGACAGACAGACAGACAGACAGACAGACAGACAGACAGACAGACAGACAGACAGACAGACAGACAGACAGACGGACCGCGGAGTCTCAGTAATAGGGTTCCGTTTTTCCCCTTTGGGTACGGAACCCTAAAAAAGCGAACTAAAAAGACGTAAACAAGAAGAAAATCATGCTGTCCAGTCGGAGGATACATATTATTCGCGAGCTGTCTGACCAAAACCAGATGTATCCTCCGAATACACAGCATGATTTTCTTCATGTTTACGTGTTTTTAGTTCGCTTCTTAAGCAGTCCGCTTTTTTTTTATTAACTTTTTTATTTATAACTTTTTAGTTAACATTTTTTTTCGAATTAGGTACCTAAATGTACATTTTAACATATAGGTAAGTGTTATATATATTTTTGAAATCACCTCTTAAAACCCTTTATTTTGATACCCCATACGATGGGTACGGAAGAAAAAAATTTGGCGCCCCACAATATGGCGCCCAAAATCCGGCATTTTTTATATTTTAATGTAGCCAGTGACACTCTCAAGGTTAAGTCAAATGGATTGACGTAAGAATCATCAAAATCAGCAAACGCGATTGGTCTCTATAACGCCACATAGGAATATACATAGACTGATAAACACACTACCGTCCTTCGGCAGTCGGGGGAGTAAAAAGCTAAGAAATTTAAAAGAAATACTTTTCGCAAGGAAAAGTCAAAGGACCAGCTGGTCTACCGAAAATTAAAAAATATCGCAGGGAATATACAAAGAACTAACTTGTTTAACGAAACAAGAATAGTTCTCGTCCTGTACCTTATTCATGACCCGTTTGTATATTAATCTCCGACCGAATTCTTCCGCATGAAAGCAACCTGCGACCTTTGCTTTCGATAAAGTTCATGGGTCACAAAAGTAGCTTCCTTTTAGTGTATTTTTTACTGTAATAATATTATGTTTTTATTAGGGTTTATATTATAATAATACTGGCTTCAAATTGTCGTATGTCAGGGCAATGGCCTCTTCTCAAACAGGGAAGTAACGAGTTCGAAAAAAAAGTAAGCTGTGCAGTCGGAGGATACATCTGGCTTTAGCTCGCGAATATGTATCCTCCGACTGCACAGCTTGATTTTCTTCTTGTTTACGTCTTTTTAGTTCGCTTCTTAAGCAGTCGGGTTTTTTGAAAATTGTTTTTTAGGGTTCCGTACCCAAAGGGTAAAAACGGGACCCTATTACTAAGACTCCGCGGTCCGTCTGTCTGTCACCAGGCTGTATCTCATGAACCGTGATAGCTAGACAGTTGCAATTTTCACAGATGATGTATTTCTGTTGCCGCTATAACAACAAATACTAAAAATAAGACAAAATAAATATTTAAGGGGGGCTCCCATATAACAAACGTGGTTTTTTTGTCGTTTTTTGCGATAATGGTACGGAACCCTTCGTGTTCGAGTCCGACACGCACTTGGCGGTTTTTTTTTTTCTTCCTTGAATACCAACCCGTCAGCATTGTTGACTGCCCAGGGTGCTCTGGACATAACATGTTCATGTAAGCAATCACTGGATGTATACCAGTTCATGGTAGTCATTATCAACATCATCTTCCTGCCCTTGGGTTCGGCACAATATGTTTTCTTTTTAACCCCCGCCGGAAAAAGAGGGGTGTTATAAGTGTGATATATGTTGCTGTATCTGTGTATTTTTGTGTCTGTCTGTGGCATCATAGGATTCCGATTCAGTTTTTTTTTTTGTTTGAAAGGTGTTTGAATAAAATCGGTTCAGCCGTTCAAAAGTTATGGGCGTTTTACTGTTTGAATCGGGGTGTTTTCGCAAGATATCGTGTCATAATTACGTGTTCAATAGATTTCCGATCGAAGCGTATCTACTATGTACTAGATAAATTATGTAGCGTGTAATAAAAATGTGTCGGGGGTTTTTTTAATTTTGAAATTTTACTTGTTCTATTTACGTCACCCATTGGATAATATATGTAGGTAGTGCCTATATTTTTGAAACCGTAGGGAACTGACAGACTATTTTAAACCTTACCGTCTTTATTTTAGGTGTTTTATTTCGTGTTAAGTACATAATCTACCTCTAATCCCTAACTTATTTAAGCTACATAGCGAAATAAACAGAACGTCTTAACAAGTTAGATATAATTCAAGTAAGGGCGCTTATAGACGGAGTTCCTAACACAATTAACGTATCGCGACTAAGGCTGCGTTCAAACTAGTATCTGTCTGCAATAATTGGATATAGTAAGTTTAAGTATGATGTTGGTTTGAGAGTAATGATGTGTATGGTAGTGTCTTCGTATATACTTGCATATAGTATGTCTTTTTAACACCCGACGGAAAAAGAGGGGGGTTGTAAGTTTGTCTGTGTCATAATAGCTCCTAAACGGATGAATCGATTTTGATATAAAAAAATAAATATTGGTGTCTTTATCGAGAGTGTTCCTAGCTATGCTTGATAAACATCGATTCAGCCGTTCAAAAGTTATGTACATTTTACTTTGAATTGGGCCATTTTTGCTAGTTAACGTGTTATAATTATGTGTTTCGATCGAAGCGTGTCTACTTCTAGATCAATTATGTAGTTTCTAGAGGTATTTGTGTCAGGGTCTTTAAAGTTTAAACATTTAAATGTTTCTTGTTCTTTCATACATCTCAATTGCATTTCTTAATTTAATAAATTTATTGACTTAAGGTCAAAAAGACACAGTCAGAGAAACTACGCAGTGTACTGTGCCTGACAGTGTAATAATTTTTGATAGCACGCATCTCTTCGTAAAGTGTTCATTAACAATTTTTTGTACTAACACTAATGGATAGACAATTTCATAACATTTTGTCGTAATTTTTTTTTCATTTTATAAAGATTTTTTTCTAAAATCTGGGCGTATTCACTACTGTAATTCATGCGCCACCAGTGTCGCTAGACCAATAGGAATGCTCATATATCATGCTGTTTTTTTGGTCAGGGTACCGCCTTAATGTGTATCTTTATCCTTTCATTGTTTACCTTTATCATCAAGCAAAACTTACTCCGTGTGGGTATATAAACCGTCTCCGTATGTTAAGTAAATTTGTTTTTAAATTGTGTGTGAAAAAGTGGCACGCTTGGTTTTCATACAGATAGAGGGACTTGCGTTATCTAGTTAGATTTATATCTGTGGTCTAGATCTTCACGTATATTCGGTAGCTTATGTCAATCCCATACGGTTTGAACTTTTTAGGGTTCCGTACCCAAAGGGTAAAAACGGGACCCAATTACTAAGACTCCGCGATCCGTCTGTCTGTCTGTCGGTCTGTCCGTATATCACCAGGCTGTATCTCATGAACCGTGATAGCTAGACAGTTGAAATTTTCACAGATGATGTATTTCTGTTACCGCTATAACAACAAATACTAAAAACATAATAAAATTAATATTTAAGTGGGGCTCCCATACAACAAACGTGTTTTTTTTGCGATAATGGCACGAAGGGTGGCCGGTTTTATAGCTGAAAAAGCAAGAAATTGTGTTTTATTGATAACCATTATCACTGGTAGGCTTTCACTCTGTCTTGAAGCTCAATCAATTTAATGTTTCCACAACCGGGACGCCTCTGCGAGAAGGTTCCCTACCATCAATAAAAATACCTCCACAGTTCACGCTGCAGACTCCTTGCAGTCCACAATAATTGGGGATGTAACGAAGATTAATAGCTCTCCAGTTAATGATAATGGAAACAAAGCGAATGAGCCTCCGAAACGTGGGAATTTCAATTCGCACTGTTTTAATTAAATGCCTGAAGCCTTACATTTTGGTACACTGCTGGCCGAAGAAACGTGTACAGTGAATTTAGTTGGGTGTAGTAGTTTTTGATAGTACGTTGTTTTTAATCAGAGATGTTTTTGTTTACAGAAAATTTGACAGTGGTGACAGTGATAGAAAAGTTGAAAGGGAATCGTTTGTTCTGGTATGGCCATGTGATATGGAGAAAGAGATGGATGGAATGTGTGAGATCTGATATGAAAGGAAAGGGAGTCAGTGATAGCGTGACGGAGGACAGAACGGTATGGAAGAAGAAAACGTGCGCCGACGCCAAACAACATGGGACAAGTGCAGGAAGATGATGAAGCATTTTATATGTATTTTCATAGTATGGTTTACCCTGTTAGTATAAAAAAATATAAGTATGGAAAAAAATTCAGTTTTGTTCAGCTTACCAAAGAATTTTGTACACAGTATAAGTAATTGTTTAACAAAGTTTGAGGTGCTTTCGATATCAAGTTGTGGTTGTTTTCCGGAAGGTAAGAAGTTAAACTATCTGTATATGAGTTTGTTATTGTAAAGTAGAATTATATTATCGATATTAGTGAGAAATTGAAGGAAGTCAATGCAATTCCTAACACTGAAAATGAGGCTGGAAATCTGGACGGTAAAGATCACGAGGACGTTCAACTACTCACTGGTCACATCAGAGGTTTTATAACGTAGGTATTCACAGATCAAGGTGATCAGAACTCTGTGTCACCACTGCCCTGAGAAGAGCCGAAGACAGAATGACCTGTTGAAAGCAGCTTCGTAGTGAAGCCGCCAAAGTTATCCAAGACGAGCACTATCAATGCTGAACACGAATAAGAAAAAGAAACGGAGAAAAACCTACAAAAAAAAAACAGTTTTTCTTCACTAATATATTGAAAAGGAAGCCAAAGACACAGGCCAATTTATTTATGAGTCTATTAAAAATACGATAGCTGATGTCTGTGTCCCGATCGTGTATCAGTGCGGTTTTCAAACAATACGTGATTTAAATTTACGACTGCTATCCTGCTTGCGATGTCAATCTGTAATGGGGCTTGAACTCAAATGTATAGAAAGAAAATATAAATTCTCTTGGGAAATCCTCAGTTTCCAAGCAATAGTTTAATTGTACTATCTACACGAATATTGTGGTCGATTTCGAGTCGATGGTGATTTAATGGATTAAGGGTTTGGGCCCAGTGGTGACCAGGTTTTTAGCAGCATTAGGGGCGATTTTGTGACATATACCTACGGCAGTGGTGTCTCATCCCATACAAAAAAAGAGTCCTGACGTATTGTACTGATTATACTGAGTATTTGATTTATATATCGATATCGATTGATTATTAGATGGTGATCTATCTATCGCCGTGGAACGGAACCGAACGCGATCGATTTACAAAAAATAATCGGTATAATCAGATGAAAAACGCTAGTTACGTGGCACTGTTTCTTTGTATGGGATGAGGCATCTGTTTGTATGCTAGTATTATTATATTATCTGTGCCTACGGGTAAGTTAATGTACCTATAAAAAAGTATATGGGTTCCGGATAGCAAAAAGTGTATAATAATTTGAATAGGACGTTTCTGCGAAACGTTGTTGCCAATTTTGAAAATTAAATGATGTTCTTCGTCAAAAAAATAAACTCAAATGTTAACTCAATAGGCACACGATGATATAATAAAGTAAATGTTTGCGTCAAATAAATAAGCGAAAATAAATACTTGTATGTTTTCGCAACAAATTGAAACTAAAACTCACATCACAATTTAACACACTGTTTGACGTATAAATGATAATTAATAAAATATCGTTTAGGTAAATATGTATTAAATAAATGATTTCAGAATTAAACAAAAAATAAAATAAACGGGTGCAGATTCATTTGCACGCACATGTAAATGCCAAAATCGAACGAAAACATTACACATTGATATTGAAAGTAAACAAATTTAAAGCATAACTCGTTTTTGTAGTTTTTGTTTCATCAACAGAGCAATTCCAGGAATGAGTATAAAATGCGTCGTCACATAGTTGTCTTAATGTCGCCTCGCACCTGTCTGAGGAACCCTGATACACATCGCACCAGAATTATTGACAAAGCAACAAACAAAACAATCTTTCGGTAAAGACCACAGGCTAATCTCAGCTCGTTAATGGATACCGTCCAAAGCCTATTAAATCGTCGACCCAGCGTATAAACATATCCTGAGAATAATCCTTTCTAACGAACCGGTCTGTTTGGGCATACACAAATTCAAAGCACAGAGTAATCTTCTCAAATAGGGAAGTTTGATGGCGAATTGAAAATTCTCTACCGTGTATGAAGATATCCTAACTAATAATAAAAACCGGCCAAGTGCGAGTCGGACTCGCGCACGAAGGGTTCCATACCATTATCGCATAAAAACGGCAATTAAATCAAATTTGAGCCCCACTTTAATATTTATTTTATTTTTCAGACAAACACACAGACAGACAGTATCTTAAATAAATAAGAGTATTTTGATATTAGTTTTAGACAATTACGTAGGATTATAATGCGTTTTTTTTTTCGCGCTTGACCACTATCTCACCTGATGGTAAGCGAAGATGTGGTCGACGATGTAGCACGCTTGCCTAGAAGTAACCTCTTGACTTAACAGGTTGACTGCCACATCGGTCACCGGTGACCCTCAAACAATACATTTTCTATTGTGTTTATTGTCTGGCAGCCAAACTGTTAAAGACCCCTAGGTAGTAGCTATCGGGAAACAGACTCCGGCAGTGAATCCACTCCTTAGCTGTACGCATAATGAAAGTATTTCCAAAACGTTTAGTTCGTATGGGTGGGATGTCCACTATGCACGCCGTACGTCTATGTAGTCCAATGATGAAACGGGCTAGGCGGAATTAAAACCAATAAAAAGGATTCGCCGAAGAGTTAAACAAAAGGTGATTGGTTAGCCAGATTTAGCCAGTAATGCTTCAGTCTTACGTAATAGAGGCTAATAGGGCAAGCCTATTTCCACTCAGACAATTGCAGACGACATCTGGATTTGTGCCTGAAGCTACTGACAGATCCTTCCTATTCCTATCTCCAATTATATCTTATTTCTGGATCCCTTAATTTAAAACTACAAAAGTTAGGGCGAGTACTCAAGTGCCTAATTTAGTGCACCTATTTCCGCTGAGACGACAGTGTGAACTCCGCGTATAAATAACAGAGTCAGCGAACGACCTAAATAATGAAGCATAAAATGAACATCGGCGATGTTCATACATGAGCTTGTGAGTCGTGCCTTCGACAGAATATGCTCTTACACACTAAAACCACTCGGGGAATTCGCGCGGGAATCCTCTATTGTTCGAGTAGTATGTCACACACCTAGTTTTGGGTTCACACAGATATATCAGTCACGTCTCCGTCTTGTAAAGGTTCATACATACTCATTCGTCGCAACAGCTTCAAGTAAGGGTTCGTTCATACACATCAGTCACGTTATCTTCAAATCAAGCCGGTCAGTCAAGTAAAAAAACCATTACAGGCACGCGTTAAGATATTTCTGGTACCCCAATATAAGAGTGTTTACCATCCATATTATTTGGATGGCCCTGTCCCCCGTAAAGCCATCCCTGACTCCCTTTTCTTTCATATCATTTCTCACACAGTCCATCCATCTTTTATTTGGCCGTCCCCTCCTCCTCCATACTCTTCTACTACTTTTATTCTAATACTTAAATATAAAACTGTAGATGCTGCTGCTACTGTTGCAGCCGTATGCTGTAACTGTACTGTGTGTACAGCACGAATTTTAGGCTGCAAATAAAGAGTTAAGAAAATATTATCATTTTTGTCCATTCAGTCTCCAATTCAAACTTCATTGTCAGCTCGTCATTGCAACATTTTTATTTAATAATTTTTAATGGGACGTCCCCTCAACGGTCGCGACACCTGAATCAGGTGTGAAACAATAGAAAAACTATTGTTCGCTAATTATGACCATTACAGGCTTTAATTAAGGTTCGTCATTCCTGTCTGTACGGGACGGACGTGATCGTCCAAGACCGACAGGCAATCAGGAGGTTGTAAGGCTCCTGCTTGAACGCGTTGACGCCCCTTGCACCTATTGTTCAGTTGTCATCTGGTAACTATGGACCTTGGAGACACTTGAAGGCCGCCAAGTAGGTTGAGGTGAAAAACGTGATGTCCAGGTTAAATAAAACTATTTGTTCATGGCCAGAAGCGATGTTCCTTCATGGTCCTCGAAGCGCAATGATGCGTGGAAATACTTTAAGTGAAATAATGGCTACGAAATGTTCACGCGCCTGCGCACTATTAAAGAGGCGAACTCGACTGCGACGAGGACCACAACATTCCGACCGCAAAAACTTTTATTTTTCAAAAAATATACGCTAAGACTCGTAGCTTGAAACTGACAGGAACTACCCTTCCACTGGACCGATTCTGGTGAAACTTGTACTTTTGGATAGGTCTCGAGGAGACCTTCCCTCCGGTCTTTGATCCAGGTCCCTAGCCCCTACCATCAGGGAGTTCTCGTAAGGAGAATGTCGAAGAAAGGGAATTCCCGCCAGTTTGAAGCTTTACAATCGAGTTTCTCCTAAAACTAGACATGTTAGCTCTAGGGTACCAGCGAGGGACTTGGAGCCCTCCTACTGGGCCGTTGACACACATAAGTGTTACAGTTATATTCAAAACATTCAGGCGTACAGCCGCGAAATGGTGCGAGAAGTTAGCTTATGCCCCTGATCTTGGCACACAAACTCGATTCCTACTCAGACTGCTGGGTGGATTTTCAAGTTACATTCACACCCGGGTAGCCCTCGTGATGGGCTATCCCAAGGTAGAAGTCCGGTAGCTACATGTCCAACCCCCGATGAGTTATCGTTTGTTACAAGTTTGTTTACATAGCAAATCCATGTAACCTCGCACCATATCAGGTCGCTTAACTCCTCAACCACCAGAGCTAAGCTCCTTCCGGAAGTGTGGTTGGGTAGCTGGAAAACTAGGCTGTCTGACGGCGGTACCCTGATGGGTGTACCACCAGCCTTTCCGCAGCTTAAGGTGCCGGGAAGCGGCCGAATACTAAATTTTACGTCGTCTCACAGCTTTAATGTGTCTGTGTGCGTTATATACACCTATATACTAGTTTTGTGTCATGACTGAGTCTAGACGCCCGCCTGTGGGTCCACGAAGGTAATGCTTCAGACAGCATATCTATAACTGACCAGGCACCAAGTGTCCCTGGACGTAGTGACCCGTCGGCAGACGCATAGAAACGTCCATGCCGGCATACACAGACACATCACTTCAAGCAAGTGATGTCTATGTACTAGAATTACACAGGTGCTATCTATTTATAGGGCCTAGACAAAATTCTAGGTCACCTAGAAGCGCTAAATGGCTTGTATCGAATTTTCCAAACACTTACTTGAGTAAAATGTATGTATATTTCCCTTTTTAGAGTGAAAATGCACTATGACTGGCCATGTACTGCTATTATGTATAATTTCTCAGTCATGGTATCCAGCCATCCTATCTAGAACACCTAGGTGGTGTTTCCTAACAAAACAATTATGTGTAAGGAAGCAATCTGATTGGTTGGTGAATAGAATACCTATAGCACCACCTGATACCCTGCTCAAAACGGGGGGTCTAAAATAAGTAAACAAAATATTTTTATTTCCTTAAACCTATACATTTATCATATAACTAAGGTACCTTATGTATAATTCTAACTCATAAGCGCTATATTCACACTATAAACTATGTAAAAGCCCCCAAAACATGAGTTTAAAGTTATCAAAATTCTACAAAAACTGGTTTTAGTATAAATATAAGGTGCCGCCCTCTTACAGGTCATTGTGAACTAAACGCTCGTTGAGGACGGTTGTTTTTTACGGAGTTAAATACTTGTTTCTTTCCGTAATAACACAATCAGTATGCATATTAAAGCTTCTAATTTATTGTTATTAGACTATATAATTCTATTACCTACTGATAGACACATAAAATATAATTTTAGTGTCTCAAAAACATGAGCAAAAATTAGTTACGAGCTTTACTATAAAAGGTTTTTTCACCTACCGACATCGCTTAGTATGCGATGGCGCTCTGGGGTGAGCAGACGTGTGTCTGTCAATACTATTTATATTTTACATATGACAACCTATCTAAAGGTGACGTATCGTCGCGAACATCTCTCCCGCCGTGCAGTGTCGCGTCGACTCGATGCTACGTTGGCGCGGCGCTGCATCAGCATTGTGAGCGGCGCACGTCGGCAGCGCTCGTGACCTCGACGCTCTGCGACACGTCGCTCAGCTCTCGCCGCTGGAACTCTGCTGCACTCATTTTGGCAAAGGAATGAGCTTCTTCACCGGACGCTTTAGAGTGCCGCCAGTGGTGCGCACCTCAGCGGTCCGGACTTCTCCATCAGGGAGTCCATCTGTTGTGTGTATTTCACACGAAGAGCGGGGTTTTTATCCAGCTTCTTCTCTATGGAGACTAGCCTTTTGAGTGCTGTCTCGTAACTATCGGGCATCTCTATTTTCTCGTCCCGCCATAACATAGCGGTTTCTATGTGCCCATTTCCTAACTGTCTTGTGTGACGGTTCAGTATATCTTCTGCCCTCTTCTGGGGGTCAGAAGCTGGTTGTCGTGGATTGATAGCCAACGACTCGATAGCGAAGAATTCACGGAGCTGCTCGTTCAGTTCCGCATCTTGCCTTGCGTCAACGGACTGACACCCGTTGACATAGTGCACCTGCTGGCCCAGTGTTCTGGTGTGCGCGCCGTGCAATGTCCAGCCCATCATGGTTTTCGACGCGATGGGTTGGCTTCTAGGTCCTCTGCGGACTTCAGTGGCCAACAACAAATGCCAGTTGTCTTGGCCGACGAGTATCTTTGGCACTCCAGCAGGATACGTAAGCTGCGACGTCAAGTCTCGAAGGTGCCTACAGCGGGCTACGTCTTCTTGACTGACTGCCTGTGGTGACAGGTTGAGCTTCGAAATGGTGCGCGCCTTGAAGGGCACCCTATCTCTCATACGACTTGTGAGAGTGACGGTTATACGTCTCGATAAGGGAGTGTCGATCATGGTGTTTCCAATAGCACCGATCTTCAGAGGGTCGATTGGGCCCACTGCTCCCACTCGCTGAGCGATTGCTTCGTCGATCAGCGAAACGGTGGATCCGTCGTCAAGGAGTGCGTATGTGTCTGCCTCTCCCGCCGGTCCTATTACCCGGACCGGTATCATCTTCAGGAAAGCTTGACTCGATTCAGTTCGCGAACTGGCCACCGTCTCCTGAGACTCCTTCTTCT
Organism: Orthosia gothica; assembly: GCA_949775005.1. Classification (NCBI taxonomy): domain Eukaryota; kingdom Metazoa; phylum Arthropoda; class Insecta; order Lepidoptera; family Noctuidae; genus Orthosia; species Orthosia gothica. The sequence goes on along the minus strand of OX459051.1, from coordinate 16,972,225 downwards.
CTTCTGGAACAGCAGGCTTCCTTGTCCTGTCTGTTTGAGGCTTCTTACCCCTATGAAGAAGTCGATGGTGCGTGGCTGTACACCCCTTATGATCACACTGCTTCTTGTTGCAAGTGTGTCCAGCACGACGTTGTCTTAGGCAGCGATAGCACAAGTTGTAATTCTTGGCTAGCTCCCATCTTTTGTCACTTGCTGCGTCTCTGAACCTTTGGCAGTCAGACGCGTAGTGACCACTTTTGTCGCAAATTCGACATTTGTTTACCGGCTTGTCGGTAGCTGTATGCGTCCGTTGTATGACGCGTTTTCCCGCTAGAGAATCCGTTTCCTTGATGTTCTCAGGCGGGGCGAATGCACTGCAGAAGTGAGCTTGCTCGGTTATGAAGTCGCTGAAGAGTGACAGATCCGGCAGCGACTGGTACTTTTCCGTGTACGTTCTGTACCATTGTACACGCAGAGAATTGGGTAGCTTCTCAGTTAGCTGGCGCACCAGCTCGGCATTGAGCAGATAGTGCCCCTTCTTGAGAGCTCGCAGAGTGACAACTCCGCTTCTGACTCGACTTGCAAAGGTGCAGATGTCCTTGGGCGACTCGCTGCATTTTGGTAGCCCTCTAAGTCGGTCTGTTTCGGCCTGAGCTATTGAGTCAGGACGTCCAAACTGTAGTTCCAATTCTCTCATGATCTCATCCGGCTTTGCGTTCCCGATGAGCTCTGAGCTCACTGTCTCCAGTGCGCGACCACGCAAGCTCCTTCTGAGTCTTGCCGTGTTTTCTATGTCGCTGAAGTAGGCATGAGTTGCCTCGTAAATGGCTCGAAAAGATAGCCATTCTGTATGAGCTCCACCGAAATTCGGCAGAGTCATGATAACCTGCGACGCCGATCGGTTAGGCGTCCATGGTTCGATTTTTCTGTCGGCTAGCGACGCTATAGCGGATGTCAGCTCCGTTAGAAAAGGACGGAGTGACTCTTTCGCTTCTATTTGCCTTGGCGGCTCCACGTTGGACGGCTCTGTCCTAGGTGGTTCGATGTTAGACTTCACTTGTGGATGTTCTATATGGTCGATATGTTTCCGGGAGTCCGCTATAGCGTCGACGGCCGCAGCCGGGGTCCAATCGTCATTGTCCCCTTTGGCGACGTCATTCTCCCTCAACGGTGTGGGCTCTGGCGCCTCTTCGAGCCACGAACGGACATACTCTTCATTAGAATTTCTGTCATCCATATATTCATCCTCAGAAGCTTCTTCTTCTGCTTTTTGAAGTGCTAACTTAGCGAGTTCCAACTTTATTTTCAATAAGTCTTCACGAGCTCTTATTATTATTATTTATTTATTTATTTATTTATTTATTGATTGATAAAAACGGTACATTGTAAGTTATATAAAGTACATAACGTCCAACAAAACTATAGACATAGTTTGTCTGTTGGATCTTTTAAATTTTCTTACGTGACCGGGTCGACTTGCTAGTTGACGGCGGTCCAGTATGTTCGATACGGGCGTCACCCCGGGTAGCCATTACTTCTCCTTGAACAAAGGTCTTATCCCGGATCCTTTGTTTTCTACCAGAAGGCTTCAGTGTTTTTTCTGAAGAATCTTCTGATTTCGATGCCTTCCTGCGTGTGCTTGGTTCCTGTGGTTCCTCCTCCTCATGTGTGGGCGTGTTGTCACCTATCTGTGACGTTGGTGGGCTTCTGACTGGTATGGACTTTTCTGTCCCTTCAGTAGTGGACGGTGAGCGTGGGGGCAGCTGATGTTGTACGCCCGCACCTGGACGCTCAATGGGGACTGTCCATGATTCAGGCCTCTTGTCCTGGGATCTGGTAGTCGGCATCCTGATTGGTTCAAAGTTTCAGTTTGAATACGCCAAGTACAAGTCCAATCTTCAACTTGTCTTCAAAACGTTGGCTCGAAACGGCTGAGTCCAATTCTAGACTTCTTCAATATGTCAGTTTGAATCGGCTGAGTCCAACTCTAGACTTCAACACGAACTGGTTGACATCTATTTTCGAGCTTCAAAACGGCTATGTCCAAACTTAATTTTTTCTTAAAAACTGCTAAGTGGTAACTCTGGGTTAAGTCCGATTTCAGTCGTCGGCTTGAAGAGGGTTCGCTTCCTTTTTCAAACTTCGAAAAGTATCTCCAAACTCCGGGTTAGTTTAAACTCCGGGTTATATCCGACCCTCTTAACTCCAGGTTATTCTTCAAACTATAAGTCGCTAGTCAGTCTTCAAAACTATAAGTTCCAAATCAGCTTCAAACTTCAATGTTGATACGTAAACAAGTTCACTATAAGACTTTCAACACAAAATGGGTAAGCACATGAGCATATGTTTTCACTGTACTTACTGTTGTCTAAGTGTCAACTTGTCCAGCAGCCTCCAAGGTTGAGCAGCCGGTCTGGTACCAATCACTGAACTGTTGGTCCAACTCTTGACGTTAGTAGTCACTTCAGACTCCAGATATCCAGGTTTGAAACTCCAGACTTCGATCGAGAGCTTCTATCTCGATAACGACTATTTGTTTTTAAACAAATTCTAAGTCGAAAATAAGCCTTCAGCTATAACGCTTCAGGAAATTTCAGCAACTATTTTTTCGTTCTATTTTATAGAACAAGTCGCCCACACGACTATTCAATATGCTTCTGTGTGTAAGCCTCTTCTTGGATAACGCTTCAGCGATAATCCTTCAGCCGTAACCCTTCAGGAATTCTATGAACGTCGTATGTTCGTTCTATCTCCTAAACGAGCTCCCAACACGCTGTTTGAAAACTCCGATTATGAGTTTCCTAGCGATAACTCTTCAGGCTATGCTATATTCCTTCAGGATACAGTTTCTGTGTAATCTTCGATTACTGTGAATTCTCAGTAAGCAGGTTACACAACAGAAACAGCTCAAAAAACCGTCTTTTCGCGACGGTAATCACACGGGAACGGTTAGCTTCTCAGGAAGCCGGTAGAACCACAGGAATAGCTCAGGAATGGCTGCTGTGTCCCAGCAAAATGGTTGTCTTCCAGGTAGTCCACGCGTGGGCCTAATCCACTCGTGCACTCTTCACGACTGTAGTCGCTCTGGAAGTTTCTACTATGAGACGATAGTACGTTGCGCCTTTTGACGACGCTAATCACCCAGTAATACGGTTGCTGACCAGTAACTGGGTTATCTCACCCAGGAAAGGGTTTCTATCGTCCCAGAGTGTACGCTATGTTTTTGACTGTTAAAGAAACATGATCTTAACCCTGGCACTTGTAAGGTTTACGAGATGGAACGTCAGTATTCTTATTTCCCTGGAACTTTTCTCACGAATGCAACGCTTAGTACCCCAGTTGGCACATTTGTGTGGTGTGTAATCTTACCAGATTTATATTGAGGGTACCTTGAGATATTTGAGCATCAGTTTTCTTTGTTCTCACGAATGTTCACAGGCGTGAGCGTCAGTTTTCTTTGTTCTCAGGTACTAGTTTTCACAGGAACGATACGTTTTGACATTACCCAAGAAACAGGAATGTAACCTCAATATATAAGGTCACTTTACATCAGGCTTGTTTGTTCTCAAGGCAGCGTTCGTGTCCCCAGGGCATCAGGTTTCTTTTTTCACAGGAATGGGACATCAGTTTTCTTTGTTCTCGGGAACAAGGCTCTTCCTTGGCCTATATTTTCACAGCGTCCGGGACATCAGTTTTCTTTGTTCTCGGGAACAAGGCTCTTCGTTGGCCTATATCTTCACAGCGTCCGCAGGTCTGGTATGTTTCCCAGAAAATTCGGCTCGACAGGACCAGCAAATGGTCCGTAGGTTACCAATATTCGGCTCGACAGGACCAGCAAATGGTCCGTAGGTTACCAATATACGGCTCGACAGGACCAGCAAATGGTCCGTAGGTTACCAATATACGGCTCGACAGGACCAGCAAATGTACGGGACGGACGTGATCGTCCAAGACCGACAGGCAATCAGGAGGTTGTAAGGCTCCTGCTTGAACGCGTTGACGCCCCTTGCACCTATTGTTCAGTTGTCATCTGGTAACTATGGACCTTGGAGACACTTGAAGGCCGCCAAGTAGGTTGAGGTGAAAAACGTGATGTCCAGGTTAAATAAAACTATTTGTTCATGGCCAGAAGCGATGTTCCTTCATGGTCCTCGAAGCGCAATGATGCGTGGAAATACTTTAAGTGAAATAATGGCTACGAAATGTTCACGCGCCTGCGCACTATTAAAGAGGCGAACTCGACTGCGACGAGGACCACAACATTCCGACCGCAAAAACTTTTATTTTTCAAAAAATATACGCTAAGACTCGTAGCTTGAAACTGACAGGAACTACCCTTCCACTGGACCGATTCTGGTGAAACTTGTACTTTTGGATAGGTCTCGAGGAGACCTTCCCTCCGGTCTTTGATCCAGGTCCCTAGCCCCTACCATCAGGGAGTTCTCGTAAGGAGAATGTCGAAGAAAGGGAATTCCCGCCAGTTTGAAGCTTTACAATCGAGTTTCTCCTAAAACTAGACATGTTAGCTCTAGGGTACCAGCGAGGGACTTGGAGCCCTCCTACTGGGCCGTTGACACACATAAGTGTTACAGTTATATTCAAAACATTCAGGCGTACAGCCGCGAAATGGTGCGAGAAGTTAGCTTATGCCCCTGATCTTGGCACACAAACTCGATTCCTACTCAGACTGCTGGGTGGATTTTCAAGTTACATTCACACCCGGGTAGCCCTCGTGATGGGCTATCCCAAGGTAGAAGTCCGGTAGCTACATGTCCAACCCCCGATGAGTTATCGTTTGTTACAAGTTTGTTTACATAGCAAATCCATGTAACCTCGCACCATATCAGGTCGCTTAACTCCTCAACCACCAGAGCTAAGCTCCTTCCGGAAGTGTGGTTGGGTAGCTGGAAAACTAGGCTGTCTGACGGCGGTACCCTGATGGGTGTACCACCAGCCTTTCCGCAGCTTAAGGTGCCGGGAAGCGGCCGAATACTAAATTTTACGTCGTCTCACAGCTTTAATGTGTCTGTGTGCGTTATATACACCTATATACTAGTTTTGTGTCATGACTGAGTCTAGACGCCCGCCTGTGGGTCCACGAAGGTAATGCTTCAGACAGCATATCTATAACTGACCAGGCACCAAGTGTCCCTGGACGTAGTGACCCGTCGGCAGACGCATAGAAACGTCCATGCCGGCATACACAGACACATCACTTCAAACAAGTGATGTCTATGTACTAGAATTACACAGGTGCTATCTATTTATAGGGCCTAGACAAAATTCTAGGTCACCTAGAAGCGCTAAATGGCTTGTATCGAATTTTCCAAACACTTACTTGAGTAAAATGTATGTATATTTCCCTTTTTAGAGTGAAAATGCACTATGACTGGCCATGTACTGCTATTATGTATAATTTCTCAGTCATGGTATCCAGCCATCCTATCTAGAACACCTAGGTGGTGTTTCCTAACAAAACAATTATGTGTAAGGAAGCAATCTGATTGGTTGGTGAATAGAATACCTATAGCACCACCTGATACCCTGCTCAAAACGGGGGGTCTAAAATAAGTAAACAAAATATTTTTATTTCCTTAAACCTATACATTTATCATATAACTAAGGTACCTTATGTATAATTCTAACTCATAAGCGCTATATTCACACTATAAACTATGTAAAAGCCCCCAAAACATGAGTTTAAAGTTATCAAAATTCTACAAAAACTGGTTTTAGTATAAATATAAGGTGCCGCCCTCTTACAGGTCATTGTGAACTAAACGCTCGTTGAGGACGGTTGTTTTTTACGGAGTTAAATACTTGTTTCTTTCCGTAATAACACAATCAGTATGCATATTAAAGCTTCTAATTTATTGTTATTAGACTATATAATTCTATTACCTACTGATAGACACATAAAATATAATTTTAGTGTCTCAAAAACATGAGCAAAAATTAGTTACGAGCTTTACTATAAAAGGTTTTTTCACCTACCGACATCGCTTAGTATGCGATGGCGCTCTGGGGTGAGCAGACGTGTGTCTGTCAATACTATTTATATTTTACATATGACAACCTATCTAAAGGTGACGTATCGTCGCGAACACTGTCACTGTCATAGGGCATCGGACACACGTCAGTCACAACATGACCGACGTATCTCAGTCACGTGACTGATGTGTGTGTGATCATATTCTTTATTCTGTACGAGCACAACGCAGCCGTATTATGAATCTTTCACGTTGTTCTTTTTATGTACGGATATAAAATTGAACATTAAATTCCAGTCACGTTTTTGTCCCTGTACAGAGTCAATCATTGTTTTATTAGGTACGCGTATACCGACACAGGGACCCGACACAATCTATGTGTGCCAAGTTTTTATAAGACCCCTCTCTTTAACGATATGGGCCTGTTTACCGAGTGTCATATCGTTCTTTTTAACCGCAGTAGGGGCGTATATTGTTGTACTGAGTAAATAAGATATGGGGTGGAGACTTTTGAAGTGCTATTTTGTAAGATTTAACCTGGCTTTATTTTGGATTATATCTTTTACATAACTTGACTTTAAAAAACCTACCAACCTGGTAGCCTCTTATCTCTTACCAAAAACTTGTGCACTTTCTATTATTATCTTATCTTGTGGGGAGGCCGAGAAATAACTGGGACACTTCGACCCATTCGGATCTTTTGTAGTCCCCTAGATACCCTAATCCTCCCCAATCTCGTTGAAAACTTTCTTCATGAGTTTTACAACGAGACTAGGAGATATGAGCTTAAAGTCTTCTGGTCTTGGATATCCCACCCCTAGGAGACACATTCGCTTACCAGCGTGTGCATCGCATGTGCACAGATGGTGCTTCATGCGTTTCGTATGTTCCCCACTCAACCTGCACATGGGTGTGCAGCATGTCGTTGGTTCCAAAGTGAAAAAGGCCTCAAGCAGGTAGCAGATTTGTCTCCTGCTCATATTCCAATACTTTTAACTAGAATACCTACCGCCATTACGTAGTGTAACTTCATCATCATCATTTGAAACGAAAGTCGTCCACTACTGAACATAGGCCACCCCCAATGGTCTTCACATCGACCGGTCCTGTGCGTCTTGCAACCAGCGGATAGCCTTAACCAGGCCATCGGTAGTACCTATGCCAGGTCGGTACATCTTTTTTTTTGGTTTTGGAATTCATCCAATGACTTCTCCCGCTCTGGGTGAGGCGGGAGGGCGTGTCAGACTTTTACTGACTAAAACCCACCCGTGTTCCTTCAGTTGCTTGTGCCAGAGCCGCGGTAATTCCTGTCGGTACACCTAGCGGGAGGCCTAGTGGGAGTGTAGCCTACATTTAGGCAATCTTTTCATTAGATTCTTATATCGTTTAATTGATATCTGTATTAAAAACATTTCAATTGCTCATTGCAGTTTCCCATTGTAAATTTTATTCTTCTCCAAACCCTGGTAAGTACAATGCAAATGATCTCATAAATGAGGACAATAACGAACTTCTGCCAACTTAGATAATTCTTCTCCAAGAGGGAAACTTTTTTGTATCAAATGGAATTCATTTACCAACTGGCCTAGTGCCAAAGAGGATTTCCATTACACTTTTCTATTCTTTGGAAGTTTTGTACTTGTATCTATATCTACACTTATGTACTAGTTTACCAAAATTGAATTACTTTAGGCAGGGTTGGGCAGTATTTGAATTACTTCTTATTAAAATACGTAATTGAAATACAAATACGTTTTTGGTTTTTGTAATAGGTTGATATTTCAATTACCTGACGCTGAGGTATTTTGTAGTTAGTATTTCATATGCATAAGGCTATAAAATACATTAGAACATAAATGTATTTAGCGATATTATTAATGGGTGCGTTCTGCAGAAAATAGCGCTAGATAGCTTTCGGTAGCAAAATGGCGGCCACGTACGTCGTTGTCGTCGTTACTATCAAGTCAAAGCGAGAACAGTGGTTGCCCAGAGAGCAGTGGTGCCCAGAGAACAGTAGGGGCCCAGAGACCAGTGGTAGCGGCGACTTACAAGTTGTAGGTCATGAGTTCGAACCCAGGCAGGCGCTTTACTTTGTGTAAATTATTTCATCACCGCTGCTCTCAAAACGGTGAAGGAAAACATCGTGAGGAAACCGGCATGTCCTAGAACCAAAAATTCAAAGACGTGTGACATCCACCAACCCGCACTGGGCTCACGTGGGAGATTACGGCCTATTCTCTCTCTCACTAAGGGGAGACCTGTGTCCCAGCAGTAAGAACATTAACAGGCTGGTAATGATGATTAATTCAAACAGAGAAAATTGATAGTTTTTTTTATTCATATGAGTCGTTTGTCTTCCAGTGTCTTCTGTCAATAAAATCAAATCAGACTTTTTAAAAACACAAATTACTGCCTTTCTGCCTGCCAAATTTTTGTCCATCTTTCTTGACAACCGTCATCTGTCAAAAAGATCACAGTTAAAATTAATTGCGTCTTTTTTAACACTACTTCACTACATAAACAGTCCCCATTTATCTCTCAGCACCGTTTCGTCATCAAATAACCCTCTAAGTAAACAACTCAGTTTCTGTATTTTATTTTTTCAGTGACGTTTGTTTTCTTAGCTTGTCCGGAGTTTTTTAACTTGATCGTGTAAGCCCGGCTTATAAATGTCCGTCGCATTTGAAGGGTTGAGGAGTGTGCAGTTATTTCGGAGTTGAGAATGTGGTTATTTTTTTTGTACTAAATGGAGTATTTTTTGTGGACTGAGTTTTTTGACAGTGACTCAAGAAGCAGGTCTATGCTCTATGACCAGTGTGTGTTGTCAGTGATAAACTATGGCTCTGAGATGTGGTCGCTCACAATGGGGCCTCATCAGAAAGCTTACAGTCACCCAAAGGGCAATGAAGAGGGCTTTGCTCGCAATTTCCTTGCGTGATCGAATCAGAAAAATACAGATCCGCAAGAGAACCAGGGTTACCGATGTAGCCCGAAGAATTGCCAAACATAAATGGCAGTGGGCAGGGCACAGTGCTCGCAGAACGGATGGCCGATGGGGCAGAAAAGTTCTGTAGTGGCAACCGCGAACTGGAAGAAGTTGCGTTGGAATGCCACCAGGTGGACCGATGACCTGGTGATGGTTGCGGGTAACCGCTGGATGTGGGACGCACGGGACCGGTCAATGTGGCGACGCTTGGGGGAAGCCTATGTCGAGCAGTGGACGTCTTCCAGCTGATAAGATGATGATGAAATTTAGAATAGTAACATCACGCCAGTGTTCCCCAAAGAGTAAGGCAGAGGTGCACTTTCGCATGTAGTTTCGTGCAGTTTCATGTAATAGGGGACCAGCCTGTTGCTATAAACCGAGCACAAGTCCAGGCTCCGAGCTGCTACTGAAAAACCCAATAACACTAAGCTCGACGCAGGAATCGAACCTTATTCCCACCAGTACCGCATTTCGACCACTCACCATTAAGATAATATGACATACTAGCTTCTGCCAGCGGCTTCGGCCGCGTGAAAGTCAAGAATTATCTCGAGGTAACATATTCCCGGGATAAAAAGTCAAAAATCATATGTGTTATGCCTGACTATTATCTATCTCAGTGCCAAATTTCATCCAGATCCGTCCAGCCGTTTGAGCGTGAAAAGTAACAAACATACAAACACACTCACACACACAAACTTGCCCCCTTTTAAAATTAGTGTGATTATCTCAATACCATTGACCAAAGATGTTGTACCGACAAACTTATCCTAAACCACCTTCAAACAATCTCACAATACAACAAAACCGAAGAATTAACCAAACAACATAACAATCTTATGCCCTCAATAACAATAAAAGCAAGTTCCAACTTGGCATACTTACAAATCTAAGACATAACTTGAGCAAGCTTATCCCAGTCTCGAAACTACTAAATATTTTATCATAATAACTATTTGGACAGACAGACACAATCTGTGGGGTTTAAATGAGAAAGGAAATATCTAGTCGTCAGAAATTATACTATGAAGGTATTTTAAGTCTTTAGTGGAATATGGTGGAGGAGCTCGTGGCTAAATAATAACAGCCGCACGGGTCGATCTTCAAGGTAAAGCAACGCTTGACGAGGTCGGTCCGTGGATGTTTGAACATTTCAGCATACCGAGTTTCCTCCGTGCCTCGAAAAGCACGTCAAGCCGTTGGTCCCAGCTGTCATTTGAAGATCTTTGACAGTCGTTACGAGAAGTCAGAAGCTTGAGATCTGACACCAGTCTAGCCAAGGGGTACCGTATTACCTAGTTACTGGGTTGTGGAGGTCTGATAGGCAGTCGCTCCATGTAAAACACTGGTACTCAGCTGAATCCGGTTAGACTGGAAGCCGACCCCAATATAGTTGGGAAAAAGGCTAGGCAGAAAGATATAGTGGAATATGGAGCATTTAATATTAGGTTGCAATGTTTATTCTGTTGAAAGTTGTAAAATAACAAAACGTGTTGCATTTGTTTGCATGATGTAGGGAATAAAAAATTTAAGTTTGTTTTATTCACAGATGCACGGGGTTACAGACCTGATATTCATTTCAACTTGATACCTCTAAACATTCCAGAGACAAGTAAAATTTCACAATTTAAAAAACCCCCGACGCATTTATCTTGCGAAAACACCCCGATTCAAACAGTAAAATGCCCATAACTTTTGAACGGCTGAACCGATTTTATTCAAACATAGCTAAGAACACTCTCGACAACATTACATTTCAAACAAAATAAACTAAATCGAAATCGGTTCATCCGTTTAGGCGCTATGATGCCACAGACAGACACACAGATACACAGCAACACACGTGAAACTTATAACACCCCTTCTTTTTCCCGCGGGGGTTAAAAAAGAGCTTGACACACAGACAGACAGATAGAGAGACAACGAAGTGATCACATAAGGGTTCCTTTGTTGCCTTTTGAGGAACGGAACCCTAAAACTGAAAGAAGTAACACACAGAAAGCAGCGAGAGAGTAAGGGTTCTGATGGGATCTCTGTCTGAAATGAGCAGGGATTGGGATCAAGCTATGGAAAGGTAATCAACCTAAGCTTGAGCTAATGACATCTAATCACACATTATGCGGTGTTCATCTGAGGAAGGTTAGCCGTTATGTCTCGTAGTTTGTCCCATGTCATAATTGGAAGAGCTTATGTCCAGCAGTGGGCCTAATTCGGCCGAAATGATGATGGATATGATAATGTGGAACTAGAACTCACACTAAACCTCCAATTAGGAAAGCCGACGAAGCAAAAAAACTAACGGACTGGACACACAACGCATCAATAAAATTCAGAAGAAAACTTTCACGGTATCAAAACACAACCTTAGCAACATCAATAATATTTTCGCCTTGAAAAATATAGAATCATACCAGCCAGCTTTTATGTTAATTCCAACCAATATTCTGGTACTACTTCATAAAAACAAAAAAAAAGGGCCTATCTACATACAAAAACGAAAGAATTGAACAGGTGAGGCTTATAAGAAAGTCGTAAATAAAATCATGAAATAAGATTGGAAGCCAGATGTTTTAGTAAAAGTCAAGTGCAGTTGAGAACTGGCATCTGGTCCTGGCATCTTGTGAAGAGGTGGATGGAACGTTTAGATTGGGACATATTTAATTTTTTTTAGATAGTGGCATTTGGTTTCAAGGATTTCGTTGGTAGAAGTATTCGTTTTTGGGTGTATGGCACATTTGATACTGAGAAGGTCTTGTTACATGACCTAGGAAGTAACGGATAAGCGGATATGATAAATATTGGAATTTGTTTGATGATTAAACTGGGAATTAATCGAAGTAAGACTTTTATCGAAGGAATGGCACCTCATTCGCAACTTTTTGTTTGTACTCCGTAAGCAACCTTTTTCTTCTGGCTTGCTGTCAGGCAAAATTCGAAAAGAAAATACCACCAGCCAGTTCTATTTTTACCCGACTGCCGAAGGAGGGTAATGTGTTTATCAGTCTATGTATGTATGTATGTAGGTATGTATGTATGTATGTTTGTTCCTATATGGCTTTCCAGAGACCAAACGCGTTGGCCGATTTTGATGATTCATTTCAATCGATGCGTCTTAACCCTGCGAGTGTCATAGGCTACATTAAAATTGGATAATAGAAAAATAGCGGATTTTGGGTGCCATATTGTGGGAGCCCAAATTTTTTTTTTCTTCTAAACCCATCGTGTGGGGTATCAAAATGAAGGGTTTTAAGAGGTGATTTCAAAAATATATAACACTTTTATGTTTAAATGTATCTAATTCGATAAAAACTAACTAAAAAGTTATAAATAAAAAAAGTTAATTCAAAAAATCAAAAAACCCGACTGCTTCAAAAGCGAACTAAAACGTCGTAAACAAGGAAAAAATCATGCTGTGCAGGCGGAGGATACACCATATTTTGGTCAGCCAGCCCGCGAATATGTATCCTCCGACTGCTCAGTAAGATTTTTTATACTACACCTGCTCGGAAAGTACCTTGATACTTTATCAAATTTACGGTAGAAAGTACGTCATTGCATATCGAACAAATATGCGGCGAGAAAACGCATCTGAGCGGGAGAGAAAAGTGTATGAAAATCAATTTCTTACGTGGTTTTTCTTTTTTAATTTTGGGTAAGACTATGCGCTGGTAACCTAAATATCAAAAGCCAAAAAGTTTTTACAGTGAATTTTTATCTCCAAGTTCGCAAAATGACACTGGCCACTAGCTGTGTGTTGGATGGTGTCAAACAATTTGAAAAAAGAACATGTGAAAATTGCAGACGCCATTGACGCCATTTTCAATTTGTGTGTTGTTTGAGGATTCAGTTTTCGTAGAATTTATTTTCCTCGTAGGTGTAGTATAAAGCACTATGTATCACTCGAGAGAAAGTGCGATTCCCGATCTCGGGTGTTTTAAAGTTCAAACGACACCCTCGACGGTAATCGGTCACTTTCTCCTCTCGGTAAACAATGTACTATTCCTTGTTTACGACTTTTTAGTTCGCTTTTGAAGCAGTCGGGTTTTTTGATTTTTTGAATTAACTTTTTAAACAAAATCTTAGTTCTCCGTAGCACGCATAAAGTGTCTCTGTTCTTGTAGGGTGTTGATAGAAAGTATATTACTATAGCATGTTACTGTACCACTGTAGAAGCACTGCACTAACATGTGTGATGCCGCCCGGTTTTGGAATTATTGAAATTAAATTTCTTCTTCTTTTTGTGGCACTTCTAATCTTTTTATAGCTCTACACTTTGAACCACCTGTCTTGAGCGGCGAATGTCGCGCGCATTGAAAAATCTCCGCCATGTTTTTGTTTTGGTTACATCGAGACTACTTATTTATGGGGTAGCAGTGTTTTCATTGCGGTTTTATAGACTACAAGGTGGAGTGAACAACAATCTGGTTTGTCTCAACCTGGGTAATAATAACTATGTAGTGTTGGTATATAAATTCAGAAACGGGCCCTAAGACTATTCTTAGGGCCCGTTTCTGAATTTAGTATTTGAAGTTCAGAACTGCTTCAATGCCAAAGTTTGTCAAGTTGCTAGGCTAAAGTAAAAAAGTTATGTTCGGCTCAAATATTGCAACCGAATTCTAAAGCAGTTATCCTCAACCGATTAAGATGAAATTTTGCATCCATGTTTAGTTTGGATGGCAATGCATGGTTAGATAAGTTACGTCATTCTAAATCCAATATGGCGGACGGCCCAAGATGGCGGACTAGTTATTTTTTATGTACTGCCCATGATATGGGTCCAACTCAAAGGGTTTGCTGTGACGAATACGAAAAAAGTTTGTTTAAAAAAAATCTGTGAGCTGATTAGCATAATTCTATTCCTATAGTGAAAATAACTGGTTCTTTTAACAGGTCCGATATTTTTATTAATAATACTGTTCAAAATCTATGTAGACGTAATGTATTTTCCAGCATCGTCATCTGTAACTGTAATAAACATTATAATCTCTCCTCTTATTTAAACAGACCTTAATAAACTCAAGTAAGACTTCCAAACTTCCTTAAGCAGAAACCTCATAAACACCAAGAGTTCTCCGTAATCCGTACGTCCCTAAGACGTACCATAGCAACTAATGCACGTCTTCGGGACGTACGCTTCTGGGACACAATATGTGGCCGCTCCTTAGACGTGCACTTATTGTTTCAAGTCGCTCAAATGGTTTGACTAGATTAGACGTTGATACTCTTGTCTCTGAACAATGGAACTATTCTGCCTAGCATTTGATACCTTATCTTGTAGCGTTCAGGTGTTGTTGGGGAATCGTCTTACGGTGCCTTGAGGCGTCTAGCTCGGATAGGCAAGGGATGAGATGCAGTGGAGTGGTTTAAGCTTTAGATTGAATGGTGGTTGGGATTAAGACAAGAGGGAGGGTTTGCATCTTAAGAAGATACAATGAACTATAGAACCTTTCACCTGAAGTTTCAAACTGCACAATTATGCCATAAATTTTAAGATGATGATAATTATAAGAACGTAAAAGTCTTTTGTTTAGTTTTATAGTATAGTGCTGTTTTGGGGGCGAAACTTCACTCTGTGGTGCACCAGAAAGCCCATTTCCAGCAATGGACATAACATTACAATCTTCATGATATCTCAAGTCACGCCCGGCAGAGAATGGGTCATCCCTTATCCATCCATGACCCGTATAAGGCGACGGGATTAGGCCAAGAGGATTGCCATATAAGCGCCCTGTCTTGTCTGCAAATAACAACTGAGTACGATCTGCAATCCTTTGGCTTAGCTATGTTTACAGCAATTTTACCTTTAACCATTCATTTTGGCTATAATTAGGGTATAAAAACTACTGAATTTTGGGTTGCGCGGGTGTGGAACGAGTGCGCGTTTTGTAATCCTAGACCAACGAGGCAGTTCATTTAAGACAATTAATAGTATATCTGTAACTTAATCCTTAGTGATCACTTCCCATATACATTTTTTTTTTTTTTCTTTTGGACCATTTAGAGGTACTTTTGAATAGTCAACAAAAAAATATAGTTCCACGTTCGCAAGCGTCAGTAGGTCTCTATGGAGAAGAACGTGAAAGAAATTCCACGGACACTCTTTTCCATCAATAAATTTTAATTGCAAGTACTATTTGGTTACATAAACTCTTGTTGGTAAAATTACAAAAATAAAAAGTAAACGCGTCTAGAGTAAACGAACAGCCCCAAAATACAATAATTAATGAAGAACAGGTCGAGGCAGCCAAGTTATGACCAATCCTAACTGACGGCGCCCGTTCACGAACATGGCGCATGGATTGGAACCACTCAGCTCAACCATCATGAAGGAAACCGAATGATCCAACACATGTGCCACCATCAGAGAGAAATTTTAGAGAGCATGATACACTCTTAACTGCCAAGACACAAATAAATTGATCTTCCTAAATATCGGATATCCAGTGTCAGATGATTGAAAATCGTCTAATTGTTCCAACGACCTGAATGGTAGAAAAAGAGATAAATTAAAGGAATCGCGAACGTTCCAGACGCTTATTGGATTAATTGGAAACCTGGCAGATGTAGTTATGGAACTATTTTTCGTATCAATTGCTGGTTCTTTTTGTGTGAACTCTTTCAATGATTCTTAAGATTTAATTGGTTGATATCTGGACTTGTGTAATGAAATTATTGAAGAAAGTATTAACTTTGACTTATTGATTGTCTCTTTGATGTAGTGGTTTCAAACGCAAGTGGACCACGGTGAGGACCTAGGTTTGATCCACCTGGTAGAGCTTATAGCTATTGCTTTTTTTTAATTTTAAAACTTTAAGGCCATAGGTAGATACAGCGGTGGTTTTTTTTTGGGACAATCTCACCGCACTATTCCCAAACCACTGCAACTCCTGAAAGCCAGAATCAACAGTGGCGACCACCAGAAAAGCGCCGAGGCAATGAAGCTCGACGAAGTCCCGCAGAATGACTTTAACAGTCTTGGATCCCGCAACGAAATTAATCAGAAAAGAATAATGGAGGAGTAGGAAAAATACAAATGTCCAGTTCCTTTCATATCAAGCAGGAGACAGAACAAACAAGGCCAACACGTTCAATTCAACGTTAACGTTCGTTCAATCTAGAAAATTATTTGCTTACCTACCCACTTTCCCCTGCTTACCCTCTTACTTGAATAGGCTATATGTTTCTTTATGTAAATGCTGTTTTTAACTAGCAGAAAGAGTTATCCTAAAGACGTGTAGAACTAAAAAGCCGGTACCTTTCATATTGACAAGAGCTTCTGAACGCGGCTTCTTCCGCGTGAAAAGTGTATTTTTATCTCTAGGGATCATTATACCGAGTTCATCGGGATAAAAATATTCTTCTTGATAATCCAGGATACAAATTATCTGTATTGTGTGCAAAATTTCATCTAAACATGCGTGATTGTAACACAAACATACATAAACTTTCACTAGTTAGGATTCAATACTCTATAATTTGAAGGGGTTGTTTACAGTGTCTCAAATTTGTGTAGCTTCTAGTAATAAGATATTCGGTCTAACTATTACAGCCCGAAGCTCTAATAGTGATCTAAGCACTTAGTAATAACATTCAAACTACAAGGTTTTCGAAAACAGACATTATTGTTTCTAGAACTTTAATCTAAGTCCTCGAATTTCAGTCTGCTTAGCTATTATTTCTGTGGTTTACAAATACTCCTTAAATATACTATTTGAACTCCTATATATATGTGTGTGGAAACGGATAGAACATTATCATAATCAGCCTTAGCCAGACCTCTCAACCAACTCAGCCTATCGCAGTCCACTCTTGGACATAGGCCTCAATAGTATAAATTCAATATTAGTATAAATTCATTGAAATAATTGATATTTTCACATAATTATAATTAATTAATTCTACACTCATTTGACATGCATTATACTATTTATTATTTTTCCTCATTTGATTGATATTGTTAATTTGATTTGACATAGAGTAAGGACCAATTTTAAAGATTATTTTGACGTAGGATACACTAAAAGATTCACAGTTAACAACAATACTTTTCCCTGTTATCAATAACAAAAAACATTCCAATTTTCTATCAGCTTACCGACCTCCATATCCTTATTCAATTATTAGCGACTTATTCAATTCTTAACAAAACCTTTTCAATGGTTGTCTCCTAATTTTGTTACCTACAAGAAAAGCTTTCTGGAGTTGTTTTGAACAATTGTCCTAATTATTTTGAAATTGGCTGGATAAGTATAATTAGTGATTCTTGTTATACCTAATTAGTCCAATTAGAAGTACTCTGGAGTATTGTTGGAATTAGGTTTTAATTTAGGCTTTATCGCTAAGCTCCAGCCGAAAATGCGTGACGGAAATTAAGCGTGTTTATGTTTTGTCTTGTTAAGGCGCCGATTCCCTTGAGTAGCTGATTTTAAAATGAGAATCACGTCTAAACGGCTAGTCGTAATTTATTGGAAAAATATATGTTTTATGAGACCATTTTCTTAATAATTTCATCTCAGCAAATTTTGAGTTTTATTCGTATAACATAGTGTAATTAATTTGCAAAGTTATGTCTAAAACGGACAAAAACTCGACAATCACAACAAAACCGCTGGGCGTATTTTAATGAAATCGACACCATATCAAAGACAATTTAATTAAAGTCATAGAATAATAAGAAAAGTACAAAAAACTACTAAATTTCGGGTCGCGCGGGTGTGAAACGAGTGCGCGTTTTGTTCCCTCAAGGTCGTTGGCGTTAGTCGTCGTCTTAAGGCGCTATATACGCCCCAATGTTAACGCAGTAATGGCCGTACGCCTGCTCGATACCAAAATATCTATTCCTCCTTTTGAACAGTTTTGTTTGCAAAATATTATTTGATTTACATAAGCTACGAGTATGTTAGTTATGAAGAAATTCCAGCCATAATTTTTTCTGTGTAAATAGTTATTTATGCTACAAGTGCGGCAGGTAGGTGATTTCCGATGAGTGGCATTTTCATTCACGAGCGAGCGAAGCGAGTGAGTGGATAAATCGACACAAGTCGGAAATCATCTTACGTACGTGTATCATACAACATTTTACTATGCATTGTGCGAGAAAATAAATAAATTAATAAAATGGCGGGCTTATTCAAGCGCGTTCAGCATATCCACAGATTAATTAATAGTTCCTCGGGCATATCTACTGCGCATGTGCGAATAGCTGTCACATCGTAACACAATAAGGCACGAGCAAAATATACGTTCTGCCAAACATATTTAATGAATATTTAAAATTAATTTATTGATCAAAATCTAAATCTAGAGTAATTAAAAACGCCTAAAATAAAGTATTAGTTTTATTTTACCTTTTATATGAATGATAATCTGTACATCACTAATTTTTTAAACTTTTCTCAAATAATAAAAACTCTATGCGTCGGGCTGACGTTGAAGTTAAAAATTAAAAAAGTACAGGAAAGTAAAAAGCACTAGTGAAAAAAAGTGGCACTTTCCGCACAGTTTGGCTGCTTGGAAAACCGCTCTTTTCGAGGACATGCATTGTAAAATATTTTTAAACATCCAAGTCGTTTTGGAGGTGTTTCCAAAAGTTGCGAAAAATATTGCGTTGTTATTTTTTTTTTAAAGCAAAACTATTAGTTACACGAAAAAACCTTGTGTTCAAAATTATGAACATGAATCAATAATAAATATTTTTTTTTTTCAAACCTTTTAACCTAGCCGTTACTAAGTAGCATGCTTTAGAAAGTTACCGTTTTACGGCACTAAAGGGTATGTAGGCCCTTAAGAACCATTTCCTTTCTCTCTAATGCTTTTCTGTTTTTATCTAATTTCTTCTATCATTGTTTAACCCTTCTTTAAAATTTTGTAATATTATATAAGTATGTTTCATTGAGTTTATGTATGGAATTTTGTATAGCTATATAATTTTTTTGTATTTTTTTTATGTACACCGTAGGCTACCCCCTGTTTTATCTTAAGTTCTTGAGTCCATCCAAAGGTTGTCTGATAGACATCGCTGTCAGCGATAAGACCGCCTTTGTACCCATAGTATTAAGCTGCTGTAAAACATATGCGTAATTTTTTTTTTGGTGTACAATTAGGTATATTGTATTATATATTCGCACCGCGCTTATCTGTGGTAACGTTAGCTTCGGAAGATGTCTTGAACATAAATGCGTATAAACCATTCAAGTTTATCAATAGTCTTTCAAAAATCGACTGCTAAAACTTTACCAACCCTAACCAATGACATCAACAAAAGAATGCCCATTTCTTTTAAATATATAAATTCTATATAGAAGCCATTAGTGTTGACCTGAGGTCCATTAGCTTTACTGCCGACTGCATTCCTCTGAGATGCATCATCCTTGAGTCATCCGTACCTGTAACAAAGAACACCTTTATTATACACTGAGATAAAATGATCTTATGGATGTATGCTCCGGCCATTTATGGCCATGTGGATATGTTAGATAATCTTGTGGGTGAAATATTTATGAAGATTCCATATTTATCTATACTATAATTAGCTATCTGTCGGGTTTAGTCAATAGTACGGACGTCAAAACAAGTCACAAGCACGCCCCTGGCGTTTTTTTTTTATTATAAAGAGAAAAGATTTTTTGTTTGTTTATTTGTTTGTTTGTACCGAATAGGCTCCGAAACTACTGGACCGATTTTAAAATTTGACGGGAGCGAAGCCGCGGGGGTCAGCTAGTCTTATATATATTAAAGAGAAAATATATATTTTGCTTATAGACTTCGAAAGTACTGGACAGATTTCAAAAAATCTTTCACCGTTGGGAAGCTACACTATCCCCGGGTGTCATAGGCTACTTTTTGTCACTGTATTCCCATGGGAACGGGAACTACGCGGGTGAAACCACGAGGCGTCCGCTAGTATATTATTATAAATGAGAAAGTAACTCTGTCTGTCTGTCTGTTACCTTTTCACGCTTAAACGGCTGAACTAATTAAGATGAAATTAGGTATGGATATAGTTTGAGACCCTGAGAAGGACATACGATTTTTAACCCAGAAATCATCCTTAATGGGGTGGAAAAGGGGGGTGGAAGTTTGTATGGTAAACTAATAATTTCTCAAGTAAGGCAGCCCTACAATATTATTGCGTGATATAAAAAAAAATGGTTATTCGAAGTACTAATGCTACGCAGACGAAGACGCGGGCAACTCCTCATTCTCTCATCCTCTCCTCATTACAAAATTATGTCTGCCAAAAGCAGTGACATAATTTTGTAAAAATAAAATTTCGTTTCAGGACTTTCAGAGATATAACCTATTACAAACATACTAACGAGCTACTTTATCTTTATAATAAATTGACATAAATAATTTGTCAAAATGTGGCTTTGTGAACTAAGTATAGTAGTATTCTGCCTACCCATTCGGCCAAAACAGCCGTGATGTTAAATTTAATTAATTAACGGCATATTTAAACATGATAACGACCTATGAAGTAATTAGTGTATACTAGGACAATTAGTGAGTAATGGATAAGGGTATTGACCTTTATGTAGACAGGAGACATATAGGAACCTACTAGTAAATGGAATAGGACAACACAAAGACCATACCGTTTTTAGGGTCCCGTACCCAAAGGGTAAAAATGGAACCCTATTACTAAGACTCCGCGGTCAGTCTGTCTGTCTGTCTGTCACCAGGCTGTATTTAGACAGTTGAAATTTTCACAGATGATGTATTTCTGTTACCGCTATAACATCAAATACTAAAAACAGAATAAAACAAATATTTAAGTGGGGCTCCCATACAACAAACGTAATTTTTTGGCCGTTTTTTGCGATAATGGTACGGAACTCTTCGTGCGCGAGTCCGACTCGCACTTGGCCGGTTTTAATTATTAATCTAAAAAGTACTTTTACGTCACTGTCAATAAAAGTATTATCATCATCATCAGCCTTTCAATGTTCCCACTGCTGGGAGAAAGGCTCCTCTCTGTGAAAGAGGAAATATGCCTAAATCCACCACGCGGGCCCAGTGCGGTTTGCGTTGGTTGGTGGGTTGCGGGGATTTTTTGGTTCTAGAACATACCGGTTTCCTCACGATGTTTTCCTTCACCATTTTTAGAGCAGTGGTGATGAAATAATTTACACAAAGTAAACCCTGGGTTCGAACCCACGACCTACGACACGTAAGTCGGGGCACGTAAGACTGAACCAACACTGCTCTCCAAAAAAAATACGTAATCATCATTTCAGCCAAAAGACGTCCACTGCTGGACATAGTGGCCCAAGTGTCGCCACATTGTCTGGTCCTATGCGTCAAAACAATTACAAACAAAAATAAAGACTATAAATCTTGATATAATAAAACTTTTTGGTCAATTTCGCCAAACATCTTGTGAAAATCTTCTGACGGTAATATTTTAGGCATAGAAATAAAATGTGAATGAAAAAAATATCTAAGAAACAGTTCTGGAAATGATTCCAGTACCGATTCTTAGAGAAGTATTCTTGAGTTTATTATGAAATAATCTCTCAAAAATTCTCTTAATATTTTCAGATCTGATATGTCTTTTCAATAAAATGCTTCAAAATAGATATTTATCACTCCTTAGTGTAGTGTCTTTAAAAAAAAAAAACCGGGACCGCGAGTCGGTCTCGCGCACGAATGGTTCCGTACCATTATCGCAGAAAACGGCACAAAAATCACGTTTGTTGTATGGGAGCCCCCCTTAAATATTAATTTTATTCTGTTTTTAGTATTTGTTGTTATAGCGGCAACAGAAATACATAATCTGTGAAAATTTCAACTGTCTAGCTATCACGGTTCATGAGATACAGCCTGGTGACACACAGACAGACAGACAGACGGACCGCGGAGTCTTAGTAATAGGGTCCCGTTTTTACCCTTTGGGTACGGAACCCTAAAAACGGCGACCGAAGTGTTGGGATAAAGTTAGTTGGGTTATTCTAAAAATAAACTGCCATAGGTACAGGATATTTTTTCCCGCTTCTTTCAAGATTGGAACGGATGTTGTTTTTCAGTTATTACTGGCCAATCCAATTGGCGGGCAATTGGGGAGTAATATTTTTTCTTGTTGCTTCCCAAGTTATATTTTTTTGTAAAAATAGTTCCGAACACGTGTTTTATGAAAGAACATGTTTCACTGTCAGCGCTTAAGTTATTTTAAAAGCTTTTGATCGTATTCTATCAACAGTTCCTCAATTCCCTGTCAGTGTCTTTAATAGGCGTTGTTGTGTTGAAATATATTGTGTAGATAATGGTTTCGATTATTCTTCTTTTACTTTTCATAGCGATTTTTAACTTACAATTTTTGTCTGAACAGTAGGAATGTGGCTACTTTGAGAATTTCGTCATTTGCATCATTTGCTACGTTCGATTATTAAGAATTAATCACGTGGTATATAAGTAAATATAAGAAATGACAAACATCGAAATCTGTTGCCTTGCTCCCGAGATTTTCAATCTTATTCGAATGCAAGTCAATTTGACATTAATTTGAAACGAGAGTTCTGAATTCAAATTTGTTTAAACTAAAAATTAAGTTCAGATTGTGTCTTTTGGAAACTCATCGTCATACCAACATCAGAAATCAAAACGAAGACCCTACGACACCATAAACAAAAGGGGATCGCTAAATAACAAAATCTGTTAAAATTTTGACAGAAGACGTCACCATCGTCAGTCAAGAACAGAAGTTACCCTCGTTTGCATAATTCCAATTAATAATAACGATTATCACGACAAAGAAACTTCGAAGGATGCTTCCATGCTTCGCGGAATCAATATTATTCTTGGACTTATAAATCTTCAGCTCTTCACAAAAGCGAAGACCAATTTCAAATTGAAATTCACTTTGAATTAGACCCCTTTGTGAAGGAGACACGAGAATTATAAATTTTTCGGCCTGGCTTATTGAAAATAAATAAAATTGTTGCTTGAAAAACTGAACTTTTTTTTTAGTTTATAGATCGAAAATATTCTTTGATGGAATTGGGAGCTATCCATCTGTGTTAATAATAAAGAGATGGTTATTTTAAATTACCTTTAACAGCGTTTTCATAACGACGGAAAAAAAACAATTATGTACAAGGATTCCTAAGACGCGAATATAGGCTGTTGACATTACCTAAAAGCAATAATGTCCGACCTACAGGCAGGGATAATTATAACCCGCTCTGGTCCTAAAATATTCAAGGCAATTACAACCTAAATCCGGCGAAAGGAGACGCAAATACAGAGCAAAGAATGATCAAATTCAAACCGGTTGGCTGGCTGGCAATACCAATACATATGCCGTAAAAAAATAAGCCCATGCCAGGTGGTGATTCCATTATTGTTCAAACCTGACCGAAAACGACAGGTGTTTTCGACCGACACATGCACTCTTCCGATCTTTTTGATTCGAAGCCTATCGAGCAGATGGTCGGATGCAAACCGCTTTTTGTTTGTTTTTGCGTACTTTTTTGGATGCTGTGTGTGTATACGGTTGAAGGTGAAGTTATGTGCGAATTCTATTTGGAGAAGCACATTTTCCCCTTTCGTACGGCATGTTTCAAAAATAGAAAATTCCGTGTATTGCTAAAACAGAAACATCTATTTCGAAAATCTTCCGAATTCATTTTCAAATTTATAAAGAGTTTTACACGTGCAGACAAATAAAATGACACCTCAAAAGATCTTACTTTTTTCAAGAATTCTTATCGAATATTTCCCGTCTTTCCGACGTTATTGAACGACAACAATCTACTTATACGAAATCGGAACGCGATCTTAAAAACTGCTCTATGTGACTTGGCAGATAATTTTATTGAATTTCAAATCGAACTGGATTGCAGCTTCAAGCATATCGTCACGTATTATTGTAATGGTCCTTATGTCTGGGGGATAGAGTTCGTTTTGTGGGTTTAAGGATAGTGAGTCAGCATAATAAACATCTGGCCTGGTTTTTACGGTTATGCATCAGGATTGGAGCGCAAAAAGGTCACGCTTAGTAAAATCAGACGCGTCTCCGGTGTTAAACTGTGAAATTATTTTGTGAACTCAAAGGTCGGTTTAAAGGGTGATTTTTTATAGTGATTTAAATTTGAACTCCAATTTTAAACTTATTCTAGTTTCACGCGCACTGAATGGATCGTAATTTATTTTTTTAACACGACTGTCACGATAAGCCAGGACTATTCGTTTTGTAAGCCGTAACGTAGACTGAATAATTAACGTTAAAAATATCTAACTGTCACTTTGACCTCTGCTCCCTGTCTGAGTTTAAGATTGCGCATGTAAAGCTAAAATAAAAAATATTTTTAGACACCTCATTACACAATGGGATAAAAGAGAAATGAGGCTAAACTGACAGCAAATAAAACATTTTGTTTATTTTAAATCCACTCACACAGTCCCTACAAAAATTAAATTGTCTACCTAGAATATTCAAACGAATTCCTCTACAATTCGCATTTAACTTTAAAAACAGCACACACAGAACAGAACCGGTTCACCCAAATACCGATAATCCGATTCCCATTTCATTTCAACATTAAATAGAGCGTCTGAATCACCCTTTACAAACGGACAGTATCAATTAAGTACCGATGGTGTAAATGTGAAATGTAAATACGTGTATCTGCGAAGTGGGTTACTTCGTTTGGCCGCCAGTGTACCGTTATGGGAAGTGGTATTTTTGGAGAGTGAAGGATGGTGTGTCGTTTTTGATGGGTCATCTTTTTGAGCGATATGTGTAGTCAAGTGTTATTTTATTCTATTAGGGTGTGTAAATGTAAGAGGCTTCTTGAGTGACGATAATGTTTTATTACGGTGTTCCGTAGACGTTCAGTTTTTTAACATGAGCTATTTTTCTTCAAGTTTATGACTACGAGGAGGAGGAATATTGTGATACTAACTAGTGAAGACTTGTCAAAAAATGCTTGAATTTGGTGAAACATGAGTATATAATAAATAAATAAATAATAATAAATAATAATACAGACGACGAACCGACTTCCAAAACAAAACAAAGCGAAAAATAACTTTCTTTGCCGAAGTCTGTCTCTTTGGTACCAATTGAAAACCATTTTTCGACACCGACTTCGGGTAAGAAAGTAATTTTTCGCTTTGTAGTGTTTTGTTTTGGAAGTTGGTTTGATGTTTTTGTTAAAAAGTTTTCCAAATCGTTCTACGCGTCTTTGACTAATCGGGGAACATACATAAAACAAAAAAAAGATTTCGACTTTTCGAATTGAGAACCTCCTCCTTTTTTTGAAGTCGGTTAAAAACAACCTCATGTCGTTGTAATGCCATTTTTTTGTGTAACGTGATATTTTCACAAAATCAAACACCATTCTGCGAGAGACATTTTGTCCAGACATTACGTCCAGGTGAACGATGATGCTCGTAGGTACATTGTTGGAATAAAGGGCTTAGGTATGTTACTATAGTACTCTAGAATAAAAAGGTCATAATGCGACAGCCTCTAGGTACCTAAAGCTTTCAAACAAAGTTCACCCAAAACTTATTCTGAACACAACATCTAAAGTAGGATTACTTACCCAAGATTTACTTTTAAAGAAGCCCACCAAACCTCGAAGTTCTATTAATAACCCCTAAGCCGCCAAACTAATGTGCTTATGTAAGGGCGGGTTACAATAGTGCGGGTAGGGTTAATGTCACGCGTATAGTCCACACCCTGGCTATTGTCCCTTCAGAATAATGCCGTCCAGTGTGCCCTGACCTTACAAATATAAGCCAAAAGGTGACCCGACAGACATTGAGAGACATACAATGGTATTTGTTATTTGAGGTTTCGTGGTTTTTCATTCACAAAGGGTTCGAAAATCGGTCTTGATTAAGGTTTGATTTTTAGTTGAAATTGGATAAGGACTGGTTTGAATCTTTCAATTTATCTGTCGACTAGTGACCTTGGGCTCAAAGTGTCATTCTATAGACCAGGGGTCATCAAATGGCGGACCGCGGTCTGGACCCGGACCGCTGACCTATTTTGTGTGGACCTTAGTAAACAGTGCAATATAATTTGCTTGTGTTACTTGAATAAATCATTTAATCGTTTATCGTCACATCAAAATATTCATTGATATTGTATCTATATGCGGGCCCTGTCTTAAAATTTTTGGTTCTAGAACATGCCGGTTTCCTCACGATGTTTTCCTTCACCGTTTTGAGAGCGGTGGTGATGAAATAATTAACACTGAGTAAAGCGCTTGCCTGGGTTCGAACCCACGACTTAAACCTGTAAGGGCCACCACTACTATTAGATATTTATGTGTGTCTTCTTGGTAATATTGTGTTTTTGGTTTAAAATAAATTTTCCGCTTCATAAGAGTTTGTTTACACGCACAGAAATCTGTACTTCGAAAACATGATATCTCTAAACGTTGTACGCCATTTCTACGTACAGATTTTCTTCTAAATTACCAAGCTCGAACCACTTTAAAGGCAAAAAGTTTAAACTTTTTCACCAGAATGTTTTCAACAAATCTAGCTTCAGCTAACTTCTGCAGACTAACACGTTGCAATCCTAAAGTATATAGATTGTATTGCTCCAACTTTTCAACCAACAAGTTGGCCGAATCTAGGTCAAATGCTGGTTGTAAATTGGTCTAAGTAGCCAACTTTATTGGTGTTAGCTCGGACAAAAACTGTTGTTCATGACCTAGAACGGTACTTAAACTTGATGTTAAGCTTGAAAGGATCGTGTGATTTTTCAGCAGTAAGTTAAAAACTTGATTAACTTGTGGGAACAGAACTATAGAGGTATGCTGAACAAGTTGAAAAATCACTATTGAAAAGGGAGGATCTGCTGACAAGACGGGTGTTGTATTTACCAAATCTTTTCTTCCTGTAGGGGAGAGTCTCTGGTGTCCTGAAATACAGGTTACGGCTTAGCTCAGGCACCAGTCTCCCGCAAATAACTATGTGGCATATCGTTATTATTATTTTTCCCTTTTTGAGTTTTTAGTTGTTAAGTGTTATTTGTGGAAGAAAAATAAAGATGATTTTGATTTTGATTTGATTTGATTTTGAATCTCACCCTGAGATGTTTGAAAAACTGGGCGATAAATGTAAGTTCCGAACTAGATATCCAAATAGACTAATTATTCCTAGAATGATAACGGAACTATATAGACGAAGATGCTATCCTATGTGTATTCAGATTTATAATAAGATTCCTAACAAAATTAAAGAACTTCCAATGGTCCGCTTCAGAAGGACTTTACGCAGCTGGTTAATAGAGAATTCCTTCTATACTATAAAAGAGTTCCTTGCGTTTAAATTTAAATGACCTAATTGTATACTTACCAAAAATTTGTACGTCATTATGATATGATTAAATGTGTTAAGCTACTATTATACTACACTAGCGGACGCCTCGCGGTTTCACCCGCGTAGTTCCCGTTCCCGTGGGAATACAGGGATAAAAAGTAGCCTATGACACCCGGGGATAGTATAGCTTCCCAACGGTGAAAGATTTTTTGAAATCGGTCCAGGAGTTTCGGAGCCTATTCGGTAAAAAAGTTAAATCAAAAAATCAAAAAACCCGACTGCTTCAAAAGCGAACTAAAAAGACGTAAACAAGGAAAAAATCATGCTGTGCAGTCGGAGGATACATGTTCGCGGGCTGGCTGACCAAAATCTGGTGTATCCTCCGCCTGCACAGCATGATTTTTTCCTTGTTTACGTCTTTTTAGTTCGCTTTTGAAGCAGTCGGGTTTTTTGATTTAACTTTTTTTATTTATAAGTTTTAGTTAAGTTTTTTTCGAATAAGATACATTTAAACATATCAGTGTTATATATTTTTGAAATCACCTCTTAAAACCCTTTATTTTGATACCCCACACACTGGGTTTGGAAGAAAAAAAAAATTTGGGACCCCACAATATGGCGCCCAAAAGCCGCCATTTTTCTATTGTCCAATTTTAACGTAGCCTATGACACTCGCAGGGTTAAGAAGAATCGATTAACGTATGAATCATCAAAATCGGCCAACGCGTTTGGTCTCTGGAACGCCACATAGGAACAAACATACATACATACATATATACATACATACATAGACTGATAAACACATTACCCTCCTTCGGCAGTCGGGTAAAAACAAACAAACAAAAAAATCTTTCCTCTTTATAATATTGGTATAGATGTAAGAACTTTTGTAAAAATATTTATCTGTAAATAAATCTTTGACTTTGATAGGCAACTGCCCGATGATTGTTGTCGGATTATTTGCACAGAGAACTTTGATTGCGCGATGTATTCGTGTGACGTCATGACTTTTTGTAGTTCGTTTGTAGGGATATAGATGTCGCTACAGAAATATGCAGACCTGTTTGTTTGAAGAGGAGGGTTGATAGTAGGTTAAGTGATAAGGGGGAGATTGTGCCGTATCAATGTTGGACTGGATAGTTGGAATTTACTGGCTTATGATTCTTAATGTAAGCAGTTTTAATACGGGGCCAGGAATTATTTTAAAATGAATGCTGCTTTATTTTCCATCATTCATTACGATAGGTACAAAAACATAAAGAGATTATCTCACGTGATCAAAAGTGTTGTCAGTCTTTCTTTCTGGTTGGTTTAAACATTTTTTTTAAATTATAGATTAGCGGACGCCTCGCGGTTTCACTCGCGTAATTCCCGTTCCCGTGGAAATACACGGATAAAAAGTAACCTATGTCACCCGGGGATAGCGTAGCTGCCCAACGGTGAAAGAATTTTTGAAATCGGTCCAGTAGTTTTTAAGTTTATTTTTTTTACATACCAAAATACAAATCTTTCTTCTTTAAAATATTAGTATAGATAGCCTCGCGCTTGACCACTATCTCACCTGATGGTAAGCGATGATGTGGTCGACGGTGATGCACGCTTGCCTAGAAGTAACCTATTCACTCTTGGCTTAAAGACCCAGAGGTTGTAGCTATCGGGAAACACAGACTCCGGCAGGGAATTCCACTTCTTAGCTGTACGCATATTTCCAAAACGTTTAGTGCGTATGGGTGGGATGTCCACCATGTACCGATGGCGCATTGCCGTACGTCTGGTTGTCCTATGATGAAACGGGCTAGGCCGAATTAGATCATGCAATTCCATCCCACACTCCCCGACAAAAAACAGACAAGCCGGCAACTCGGCGACGATGTTCAAGGCTCTGGAGGTTTGACTCGACCAGTGCCATAATATTTACCAATCAGAACTTTTTACGTCAGATATATTGAAAATGTTTTGGAAGCAAATTAGTGAGCTTTGTTGAATTAAATTAAAAAAAAACACTGTTCTTCTCCAATCGGTCCTTCATTACTGAGGATTGAGGAACGTGGACCCCTTTAATCGTTTTGAAAAAATACACACGCGAGCAGAATCACGGGAACAGCTAGAAATTAATGAAGCAGAATATTTTATCTAACGTTTATCATTTGTGGAATATAAATTATTAGCTATCAGTACAACTATAAAATATTTATGAAAGTAATGATTTATACCGTACATGAATGACTGTTGGCAGTTAGCCAGACGAAATATTGTAGCTCATGAATTAAACAAAATATTTATTAATAAATTGTGAAATATGATTTTTTGACAACCCGAAACATGGTGATTTCAATATATTTTATTTTACGATTAGTATTTACATGGCCCAAGTGAAATAGAATTTCAGAATTTGACAGCAGTTTTACAGGACAGTTTAAATGATCCAAATCCACACAAATATACAAATGTGTGTCTGTTTATTTTTGAAAAGGGTTGATAAGATTGACGTGTGTTGCACACAGCAACACACGTCAATCTTATCACCCCTCTTTGTAACTGTGTATTTGTGTGTCTGTCTGTGGCATCATAGCTCCTAAACGGATGATTTTGCGTCGAGGAACCGCCAATTAAATAAAATAAACTGCTGTAAACGTTGACGATTCCCCAACGCTATTACGAGATTATTATTTTTTGCTTTTCAGAGGTTTTTGTGTCGGAGGTTTTTAAAAACATATGTAATTAATTTTTTTTACTCTTCAGTGGCTGAACGGAATCGTATAAAACTTGTCACACGGATGAATCATTACCAGGATTAGGACATACGACACTGTTTCTTGTAGTAGTCTTTTGGGATATTAAAACACCATACCAGGCCCCTCAGAAAGTATTGCGAAAAAAAGTTTTTATAAATGGGAGACTGGCCAGTTATAATGTTTTTCGAAAATATGATTATTTATAAGTAAAAATAAGTAAGTTCCAATTTCAAAATTTCCCTCCACATTTTTTGCGAGTTAATTCAAAGTATTGTGTCTCACTGAAATATGGATCTGCGCCGGGAACATTTTAGAGCTATGATTTTATACGATTTCAAGTGTCGCCTGAAACCGGATGAATCGTACGATAGACTTCAAATGGCATTCATGGATGAAGGCCCTTCCAAGGCAACCGTGTATCGTTGGTATAACGAATTCAAGCGCGGTCGACCAACTTTGGGGGATGACGAAAGAAGCGGTCGCCCTTTGACGGCTGTTACCGAAGAAAACGTGCTAGCAGTGAAAAATTTAATCCAAGACAATAGGCGAATTACATATCAGGAGATTCAACACATATTGAAGATTGGATCGGGAAGCGTTCACGAGATTCTACACAGCCATCTTCGCGTGAGGAGGATAGTATCACGCTGGGTGCCGCACAACCTCACCGATGCTCAGAAGCAGGCCCGGGTGGAATGGTGCCGTGATATGCTTAACAAATTTGAAGCAGGCTCGTCTCGGCGTGTTTACGACATCGTTACAGGTGATGAGTCCTGGATTTATCAATACGACCCAGAAACCAAGCGCCAGTCGACTGTTTGGGTGTTTCAAAATGAGCCAACGCCTACCAAAGTGAAGCGATCTAGAAGCGGGGGTAAGATTTTGATCGCTAGCTTTTTTAATTTGACTGGCCACTTGGTATCAATTCCCTTACGGGATCAAAGAAGCATTAATGCCGAATGGTATACTACCAAATGTTTGCCAGAAGTTTTCTCTGTTATAAGCAACAAGCGACCAAACACAGGGCTCCGCGGGCTACTGCTCCACCACGACAATGCACCTGCGCACACCGCACTCAAAACGAGGGACTTCCTGGACAGCACGCCAGTCAAACTCCTGGGTCACCCTCCTTACAGCCCTGATCTAGCACCGTGTGACTTCTTTTTATTCCCAAAAATAAAAAATCAGCTCAAAGGGATACAATTTTCGTCGCCGGAAGATGCTCTGGCTGCGTTCGAGCAGGCTGTAAACGAGGTGTCTGCGGCGGACTGGAAAAAGTGTTTTGAAAACTGGTTTAGGCGCATGAATCTTTGTATAGAGGCTGGTGGAAAGTACTTTGAAAAGATTTAATAAAAATATAATTATGTACGTATAGAACAATTTTTTTTAGTTTCGCAAAACTTTCTGAGTGTCCCACGTATTTGAACAAAACATGCACCATTTCACACACTTAACTCAAATATCAAAGTAACGTTATCGACGCGCCCTAGGAGCAGGAGGGGGTCAGGGACCTAAGATAAGGATTCAATAACCTTTCTCCTATCGGTTATGCAAATATGAGGGCAATCGGAACTCTACCCAATGCACGTAGGTGGGTTTGTAGTGATAAAACTGTCTACTTTGTATCAGTTAGTGATAAGAGACGGGAATGGTTTCGAAGTTTTTTGTTGGTAGTCAGGGGAAGCGGTTTTGTAGGTACCTGATGGAAGGTGATTACTGGCACCTGTGGTAACCTGCGTCATCATCTGATACTTCACTGACTATACAATATGTACTGAATTACTGACAATGAAACCATTCAAATTGATAGTATCGAAGATAAATCAAACTCACTCACTCAAACCACTGCAACTCCTGAAAGCCAGAATCAACAATGGCGATCACCAGAACAGCGCCGAGCCAAAGAAGCTCGACGAAGTCCCGGAGAATGAATTTAACTGTCTTGGATCCCGCAACGAAATTAATCAGAAAACAATAACGGAGGAGCAGGAAAAAAGTTTTTTTTTTTTCAAATTTCCATTTCCCTCCATATCAAGCAGGAGACAGAACAAACAAGGCCAATAGGCACAAGGGGTCGTATACAACCAGGATAAGCCCAGTGGCCTAGCACCACGGATAAAAATTAGCAGGTTGGTATCGAAGATATAGGAGGCACACCTTCAAAGAAGATTAAAAGAATCTCACTAACAATATCAAGCCTGTAGTCACCGAAAGGGGTAAGCTGATATAGTACCTAGATTATTTTTACTCGACTGCTGAAGGAGGGTAATGTGTTTATCAGTCTATGTATGTACGTATGTTTGTTTCTATGTGGCGTTCTAGAGACCCAACGCGATGGCCGATTTTAATGATTCTTACGTCAATCGATTCGTCTTAACACTGCGAGTATCACTGGCTACATTAAAATTGGCAAATAGAAAAATGGCGGCTTTTGGGCGTCATATTGTGGGGGGCCAAATTTTGTTTTGTTTTTAATATCATGTAGTGCAGTCGGAGGATACATTTTCTCGAGCTGGCAGACCAAAACCAGATGTATCCTCCGACTGCACAGCACGATTTTCTTCTTGTTTACGTATTTTTAGTTCGCTTCATGAGCAGTCGGGTTTTTGATTTTTTTAATTTTCTTTTTTATAATTTACATTAGATATCATGTAATGAGGACATGAGAAAGAAACCCAATTAAATTTTGCACATCCCAGTAAGCAGCAATGAAGCAATGACGGATTCACAGGATGTTTTTATCTCCGAAGACATAATACATAACAAACATATTCAAAACATTACACATTAAGCCATGAGAACTAGCCCACCGATCATCGAGTACAAAGACGGCATTGTACAAGTACATAAATGAACAACAAACCATTAAGATTATATTAAAACCAGCTCACGTAGTCGAGATACTCGTTATAGCAATAAATATCGTTGCTATGTAACACACGTCTTAAAATTATCTAGCTAAGTTATTAGACTTGATTGCGTAGGCTGCCATATTGTATGTGAGAATTATAAATTAGTTTATAAAGCTCATATTGTCTGTGTTACAATATTCTTGACAAAAAATTCTTAAAAAAAAACGGTACCTATATTCAAGAATAACCGACCGATTCTAGAATACGGTCTAGGCCTGAGGTGACAGAGACAGAGTAAGCTTACCCAGAAGAAGCTTGTTCACTTTAACTTTGAAAAGATCGACGTTATCTATGCAATTGACCTTTCGATATTCAAAAATCGTTATCGCAGAAAGAATTACACTTTTTATAAAACCTTTTTTGATCAGACATCAAAACTACATTATACACAAAAAAACAACATTTAATACAATGTCAAAATAAAACACAAGTAAAATTTCAAAATTTAAAAAACCTCCGACACATTTATGTTGCGATAACACCCCGATTCAAACATTTAAAAGCCCATAACTTTTGAACGGCTAAACCGATTTTATTCAAACATAGCTAAGAACACTCTCGACAAAATCACCTTTCAAACAAAAAAAAAACTAAATCAAAATCGGTTCATCCGTTTAGGCGCTATGATGCCACAGACAGACACAAAGATACACAGGTACACAGCAACACACGTGAAACTTATAACACCCCTCTTTTTCCGGCGAGGGTTAATAAAGTACACGTACTTGTAAGAAAATGCTTCTCTGTTGTTGCATATATTCAAAAAAAGCGTTCCGTTGACGGATTCAAGTACATATATTATATAATTTTATGTGACGGAACATATTCCATTTTCATGTTCTCGGAAGGCCGTAGATTTTAATAGGATCCTTGTCACCTACTAAAAAAGTTTAATTGAGGGATTAAAAATTCATTTACCATACTCCCATGTCATGTGAACCCACAAAACCATGAGTCACAAGTCACGGCTTGTGAAGAAATCTCACAGATTTTTATAATATTTGTATTCACACAACCTCTCAGTAAATATTTAGAGAATGACCTCTTTCGTTGAGCAGGCAGTGTAAACTCCAGTCTTTTACTCTCTCGTCCGTCCCACGGGTCGAAACTTTACTAATTTTGAAATCAAAACATTTAAACTGTGCATTAAAGTGCTCGCCAGTGTACATTAATTCCCAATTTTGTGTTATTAAAACGGATGATGATACTTAAGTATTCTTGGATTAAGTTTTGATACTATGCTACAGTAGTTACTTAGTTAATGAAATTAAATAAGTCTTGTAATTAAGATGTAATACTTACAATTTGCCGAAAGAATGGGTCTTTTATTATGAAACAATTGTAATTGGAAAGAGAATTTGAAAGTATTAAGACTAACTTATTTTACTTTTTTTAGGGTTCCGTACCCAAAGGGTATAAACAGGACCCTATTACTGAGACTTCGCGGTCCGTCTGTCTGTCTGTCTGTCACCAGGCTGTATCTCATGAACCGTGATAGCTAGACAGTTTAAATTTCTAATAATAATCTAAAAACAGAATAATATAAATATTTAAGTGGTGCTCACATACAACAAACTTGTTTTTTTTTGCAGTTTATTGCGATAATGGTACGGAACCCTTCGTGCGCGAGTCCGACTCGCACTTGGCCGGTTTTTTACTTTAAACAATTTCTGTTGTGATTAATTATTTTTCTTTGGATATTATTAATCTCTAGTATACACATGTCAAGAAGTGGGTATAACAAACTGACTGATGAATACTCGTCAAAATGTTCAAAATAAATGGCATACACTAACGAAATGAGTGCAGTGGTGGCTTAGTGGTATCGGCCGCGACTTATAAGTTGTAGGTCGCGGGTTCAAACCCAGGCAGGCGCTTTAGTTTGTGTAAATTATTTACCACCACTGCTCTGAAAACGGTGAAGGAAACTCGTATGAACAAAAAAAAAGTCCTAAACACAAAAATTTTAATACATGTGTATGCAAAATTTCATCTTAATCGGTGGAGGATAACTGCTTTAAAATTCAGTTGCAAGATTCACCCGAACACACATAAACACATTGCAAGTTAAATAAAAGCTTGTAAAACATGTTGAAAACTATAACAACATAACAATAACTATGAGAACGTATTCAGATATATTACCACGGTTTAATATTATGAATGTGGATTGTGGAGTATGGCCCGTTAATCTGATCAGTCATGGGAATGAATGCTGGCATCCGATCGGAATCAACTCGATACTACAGCTCACAGTTCGCCCGTTAAACTTGAACATACGGGTGATATAATTGTTAACAGTTGAGATTACATTTGTATCGTTTTGTGAGAGGTAATCTGCTTGATAAGGTTTTGCTTTTGGTCAATTGTAAGATGTGATTGATTTATTAGGGGATGTTCAGATGATGATGTCGATGATTAGGACATGAAGGTAACTTGGTGACTTAGAGCTCTAGATAAAGTGGCATTCTACCAGCGAAAACAAATTGTCAAAAGGGTTCGGAAAAGATTGTGTGACATTTCGTTTGTCATCACCATCATCATCATCAGCCTTTTAATGTTCAGCTGGGAGACATGCCTCATCTCTGTGAGAGGAAATGGGTCTTAATCTACCACGCGGCAGTGCGGGTTAGTGGACGTCACTTGTCTGCGATTTTTGTGGTTCTAGTGCATGCCGGTTTCCTCAAGATGTTTTCCTTCACCGTTTTTTAGAGCAGTGGTGATGAAATAATTTACACAAAGTAAAGCGCCTGCCTGGATTCGAACCCACGACTAACGAAACGTAAGTCGGGGCCGCCAATGCTCTACATTGTGGCACCCAGTGTAATGTTTTCTTCATCTATACTTTCTGTAACTCATATGGTGTACATAATAAAGAGTATTCTATTCTACGTTATTATCGATATCTGGGTGTAGGTACAAGGTGAACCGCTGCCTATCTCATCAAAGAATACAAGCGTTATGTATGTGTTTTCCCGTGTATATGAAGCGAATACCAAAATGCAATTCAATCATAGCGTTTTCCATACTTTTTTGGGGTCAGCTTCCAAGTTCTCTTCCTCATCTTGTTAGGATGCAACTGAATAATACTGAAACATAGATCGCTGACATGAAACGTCATCTAGCTAAATGAGACAAGCCAAGATCATACCGCAAGACTAACGTTGTGGGAATGTATACACAAAACTGAAGACTAAAAAGATTCCTTTGAAATTACAGCTCGAAAACTCAATGTATCAAAGGAATCGATAGAAGCTAGCAGCAAGACTGAACAGCTAATACTGGTACAGTTAGACGGTGACATTTTCATTGAATGATTAATTATAACTTTGGCGCAGTCATTAAGAAGCTTAAGGTACTCGCAGACAGCTCGTCGTAACATTGTGACAACGATGCGAACGAACTATGGAACAAACCATTTCTTTTTTTCAGACCCCTTTTATTTTTTGTTGCACAGAGGAGGTTCCGGGTTGGCCTTTTAAGAAGATACTGATGCTGATGGGACAATCCCAACGCACTATTCCGAAACCACTACAACTCCTGAAAGCCAGAATCAACAGAGGCGACCACCAGAAAAGCGCCAAGGCAATGAAGCTCGACGAAGTCCCGGAGAATGAATTTAACTGTCTTGATTCACGCATCGAAATTAATCAGAAAAGAATAACGGACGAGTAGTAAAACATACAAATTGCCACTTCCCTCCATAACAAGCAGGTAACAGAACAAACAAGGCCAATAGGCACAAAGGATCGTTTACAACTGGGATAAGCCCAGTTGGCTAGCACCACGGATAAAACTTTTCATTAATATTAATGGGTCCTAACATTGTGAGCTGGTATTTGATTCCAATAATAGGTATGGCAAAAACGCTGATGCTGATGGGGACCATCGGGGTGATTTTAGCGAGGTAACAATCTTCCACTCCCTGATCTTTTTTCCAAAAATCCAGGCGCCTTTTGAAGGCTTCCCCATGAAAACAAAAAAATAATGAGGTAGATTTAAACAGCAACCCAAAACGTGAATTTCCTATACTTCGAAAACCATCCGTGAATTATTTTATTTGTAAACCGGACTCACTTCAATCCATTTCAAATCTCTCGAATTTTTGATTGGAATGTCTTACGCGACACTCGCTGTCGCTGAAATCTCTGAATTATAGATATCTACAAAAACTTTGATTTACGAATGGCCCAGTAGATTTATGCTCTTTGCGTTCCACGAATTGAATATATAATGTGCAGGCATCGCCGCCTTGTAATCCAAAGTTATCTATTACGGCCTAAAATATGCCGTTTTCATGAAATTTTAAGCGGGTCTGGAGACGCTGTTACCTTTAAGTTGGCCGGACTTGGATTACGAGGCGTCGTAAAAATGTTTTTAGATTTTGGGGAATGTTTTTTGTAGGTACTTTGATATTATTTTTGTTTTTTTTCGCTGTTTGTTTTTGAAATGCGATGTAACTGAACTATTTTCGTATTTTTTGTATGTGTCTGAAACATTATGAAGGTTAGTTTGTTGGTATCTAGGTTTTTATTTAATACTTTGATATGACATTTAAAGATCTAAATCGAATCGAATTTGTTTTTATCTAAGTTTTGGCAATTCTATAGTAATTTGGACCTTTTCGAATTGATCCTATATCGCAGGAGTTGGGAACCAGTCCACTGGTTTATAAAAAAAATCTTAAATAATTTGCATTTCTTTTATTCAAATGCATGATATAGTTCTCGCCAAGGTTGCGTATTATATTCTTAATCAAAGATAATATTATTCCGCTGCGCCGGAGACGACGCTGAAGCAACTGTTGGCGAGTCGTCCATTGAAACATTGTAACTACCCACCACTTTAGAAATAAATCCAGCGCGTAGTATTAATAAACTGTAGGTGAGTCGTCCATTAGGTATTTCATATATAGTTAAAATATCCAATATCTAAAAAAAAACTCATAGATTCGTTCGTTAGTCTCAAAATTAAGTAAGCATAACAGTAGTTCTGATGATGATGATGATGATGATGATGATGTGAATCAACCGTATAAATAGTTGTCTCGAAAATAGAAATACGTTAAGATAATATAATATGTAAACCTCGTCAAACTTCTTGGCACCCTGAAGTTGACTACAATGGCTGCAGTAGTAAATCTCGTACAAAACAGCACCGATCCGTGCCTTGCGCCTCGGAAAGCCAATAAGTTAGGCGAGAACTATACTTTCACATCTACCTTCAACCCATTGAAATTGATATGTTACCTCTTGACCTTTTCCTTTTTAATTAAAGCCGAAAGTAAAAGTCGTATAAACAGTCATTAAACCTACTGGATGAGAAGATAAAACCATATCTTTAATCTGGGGAGCATAATTAAGACACCGTCAGAAAACGCGCAATAAGCACTAAAGAAAACTAATTAAAACGGTAACTGATATAATTATCATCAGATCAGTTACACAAACAAAAACTAAATTGAAAAAATATACGCGTAAAAACATAACCCTCTCTTTGCTGGCCCGTATTCAGGAAAAAACGGATCGGTATAAAAAGATTCCTATGTCACATAATATATCAACTCGGACGAATTACCAGCGCCTCATTTATAGAAATTGGTTCAGCACTTATCATAATAGGAAAGGAAATGGACGTGTGATTTCCGCCAGGACGTTGGTGTGTGTACCCAGTTATATAATAAAGTAAACAGATAGGTTACTCATGATTATGACCGACGGGAAAAATTATATTTACTCTTCCTCTTTTGAAGTCGTAAAGTGTTATTTTATAACCCCCCCCCCCCCCCCCCATCATACCAAACTGACTGGAACTTTTCAATTCCCGACAGAATTCCGCAGCGGTTGGAGAAAAACATGCGTTTATTTTATTCAATCTAAACTTACTTCCCCACTCAAGAAAAACAGCTTGAAAACCAAACAAATAATTAAAAGATTGCAAGAGTCTAAAGAAACAAATGAATTCAATCTATCACAATCTTCAAGTTTCAAGAAACTTCTGCAAAAACGGAACGGAAAAACGGACTCGGTAAGACCTAAGATAGTCAAGACAAGGCAAATTGGAGCGGTTTAAGAGATTAAGCTGAACCCGGCCGCGATAACGGGTTAAAAACGGACCGAGGGCTAAGAAAGGAGGTTTATAAGATCAGGAATGTAATTTAAAAATGGTGTTATAAGATATATTGACTTGTTTGTTTTGAAGTTTGTAAGCTTCAGATTTGTAAAGATTTAAAGAAAAACTCTTTTATTGTTACAGATTTTTTTTTAAATTTAATTGCTAAAAATCCTGTACCATTTCTTAGAAGTTAATTAATTAATTAACTACTGAGAGATGGTCTTCTTTGTTTTAGCGTTTTCTCTTTGATCGTGGGCAAGGAATGCCAAGTATTTTTTCTATTTGTCAACAAAAAAGAAAACGAGACCACGAGAAAACTGACATGATTGTACAGTTCAATATTTCACCCGAAAACTTATAAATATAGGTACTGTAAGAACAGACAAAAAACGAGCATGAATGCTGAATGAAAATATATTTTATTAAAACATCCTTCATGCAGACAATATACCACGCAGTTCGCGTTAAAACAACGAACTCGTGTCTTACTCACAGAAAAAGTACGCGATTCCCAACTGGGGAATATTAAAGGGTTTCGTTTTCACATTCCCGATATGGAACCCGAAAAAAACGGATGAAATTCCACAAGATTGAATGATTTATTCCTGACGTTGCTTTATAAAAGAGCGTATTTTTATTTGTCGTAAAGGAATTTATGTTTCCCTCTCGATTCTAGGCCTTACCTGCCCATTGCGGACTCGATCTTGATACCCAATAAACCCAATCTTTATATTGTGAGAACGTTACATTTGCACTGGAGGTGTTTTCAATTTTGTCCTGTAAAATAAGTACGGCCCTTATGCCAGGGGAATTTAATAAAGGCAGGGTAATATCACGTCGAGAAGATCTCGGCGAAATTGAAAATTAAGATCCACTTCCAACTTACCGCTGTTCTAATTTTTTTTAGGTATTGTGTTACGTGTTTATTTCATCTGGAGTTAGTTTTTCAAATTGTGAATTTTATACCAGTTTAGTCTTCTTTTCAATTCACATAAAATCTCAAAGTTTTCCGTCCGTTAATGAGTTAGTTAGATATAAATATTTTGTTTCTTCTTCTTTGTGTTGTTCTACATCCAAATGTTGTTTTAATACTTGCCCTTTTTCGAATGTTGAATTTAGATGTTGAAGGATAGAAAATACTTTGAATTTTATCTCTTCTGCTTCGCCAATTTGATTAATGCAGAGTTATAATATAATCAGAAGAGTTATAACAATCTAAGGCGTTTTGTATAAATCCTGCGGTCCTCCAGGGTACTATTCTAAGCCCAACCTTAACCCACCCTCATATTAAATCACGAGCATCAAGTCTATTGAATCTCATATTCTTTACAACATCCTCTAAGGAAGGCCACGAAGTATATTAACTCCTAGGTTCTACAGTAATATATCATGAGGCTGGCTTTATTAAAACTATACTGACTTAATTTTGTGACGTAATAAACGGGGACAAACTGTGGTATCTTTTTGAGCTCTGAAAACGTTGAGAATAAACTTGAACTAACCTAAAAATCTATTTTTGTTTTGAAACTTTGTTTGGGCAAAGGATTGGTCTTGATAATATCAACAGACATTAAATTACTAATTCCATACATATAAAATAGGATAGAAAATCAAAATAAGAACATTACCATTAAAAAGGTAACAAATGTTTTGTCGTACCGTCACATACAGAAGTGATTCATTAGTAAAATTATACACCGATAGTTGGCGTTATTTTATTTTAATACAATATTTGTTTTCTTAGAATTAACCATTATTGTATTGGGTAAAGGTGTACCTACCTAATTTCTTTCATCTGCTAATTAATATATCCGGTACCGTAACACAAACACCGGTCAACTTTAGAGGTACATAATAAATACCACAATATTATTATAATTTTCTAGGAACCCCTCCCCTCTAAACATAGTTTTACATATACATTCATAAGCTTCATTCAATTAATTACACGTGCCAATCAACGGTAATTTAATTAGTTAAAAATGTTATTTAGATTAGACATTAAACTATGGGAGAGGGTCTGTCATAAGTAGATTTATGACAATGAGTCATAAAGAAATAGACTTATTTAGGCTCATGGAATTTTAATAAAAGAATAATCAGGACCAGCCCGAAAATATAAATTGAACTGTATTATTGGAAACTTTTATCCAGGACATCATAGAAGTTGAAAGGAAACCGTTTCTCCTGGTATGGTCATGTGATGAGGAGGGACGAAACGCATGTTACTAAAAGAGTTATGAATATAAATGTGGATGGATGGAGAGGTAGGGGACGGCCAAAGAAAAGATGGATGGACTGTGTGAGGAGTGATATGAAAGAAAAGTGAGACAGTGATAGTGTGACGGGGGACAGGACGGTATGGAAGAAGAAAACGTGTTACACCGACCCCAAGTAACATGAGATAAGGGCAGGAAGCTGATGATGATCATAGAAGCATACAGTTTCACGTAATAGTTCATCATATGCTAGTTCTGGTTAGTCAACTGTCAGACAGAATCATCAGGATTTCAGAACTAAAGTGTATTAATTGTGACATATATACAAAAGCATTATTCAAAAAAAAATATTTGCAACCAGACGTGTAAAAAAGCTGTCAAAAAAAAATATTTGCAACCAGACGTGTAAAATTTCGCTCCTTTAAATAAAAGTTTAAAAGTGCAAACAGTAACGCAAATAGTGATAAATACATCTAATTCTGAAGCCAAAACCGTCCACTACAAATCTGTGCAATAAAACATACGATTAAATACAAAAAGGTGACAAATTACTACAAAAAAGGGACAAAAGTTGTGAGTACATAATTCATTTACCCTCATTCCGAATCATAATCAAACTCTTTGTCATCCGTCATCCATAAAGTAAACATAGCAAGCGCCTGCCGCTTTTAACATAGCTAAAAGTTGCACATCCTCCAATTTATTATCACCGTACAAGCAGGCCGCAAAGGGTTAGAAAACGAAATGCCGCGAAAACAAAGATCACCTCCTCAGACTCCAGACTGCGATCTATCCCATGAACAGCACGAACCAAACATGACAACTCCATCTAGTCCAAAGAAGCTAGAACTTTGTAACGTGTCCAGCAGATCAAAGCGTCCACGTGTTGAAGGTTCGCCAGTGGAAGGCAGTGATATCAGCAACAAGCAGGAGATAGTTGAAATTCTGAACGAATGGCGGAAAGACCAAGATTCGAAACTAACGAAAATCGCCGCGGACATGTCTAAACTTAGGCAACAGAACGAGGAGATTAAGAAAGCTTACCAAGAGATTGAAAAATCAATGAACTTCTTAAGCTCAAAGTATGATGATGTGAAGCTAAAACTAGACCTAATGGACAAGGAAAGGAAAGAGCAAAAAGAATACATCATGACTCTTGAGAAGAAAGTCCAAGACTACGAGCAAAGTTCACGTTCATCGTGTATTGAGATCAGAAATGTCCCGGTTTTGGAAAAAGAAGAAAGGGCTAATGTCACAGGCACTGTTGCAAAAATTGGCAAGACCGTTGGCATAAAAATCCAGTCATCCGACATGAGGGACGCATACCGTATTCCCAGCAAACCAGGCACCCGCGGGCCTATAATTGCTGAGTTCTCATCAGTGAACACAAAATTTGAATTCCTCGCAAGTGTCCGGTCATTCAATAAAGACAAACCTCCTCCAGAGAAAATTAACACACAAACCCTTGGTATGCCAGGGCAGCGCACACCCATTTATATAAGTGAACATCTAAGCCAATCGGTAAAAAACCTTTTTTATCACACACGAGTTTTCGCAAAAAAGAACTCGTTTAAATTCTGCTGGACATCAAATGGAAAAATTTACCTGCGCAAGGAAGATGGTGCCAAACAACATCGTATTAACTCCGAAGAGTGTCTTGAGAAAATAATACATGGCCAATGACTACATAGGTCTGGCACTTGTACCGCCTCTGCATATTGCTTTCTCTATCTCTGTCAGCTTCGCATAGTTTATAGCACAAAAATAGATGTTGAACTCATTGTTAATACAACTGTCAAATGCCTGCATGTTAATTTATTTTTGTATAAGTTTATTCTAAGATCTTTAGGTATTACATTTAATTTCACTAAAATCACACATAACACAATCTCTTATCACCTCACACAAATCAGTCACCGGCGACTCAATATTCATTCCACACATATCATAAATGTAAAAAGCACGCTTTATATTATTTATCTCCCGTTCCCTTTTGGCAGTGTTATAAAATATTCCCTCGACCAAAACATTGTGCTCTTATACAATATTATCTTTCGTAGTGAAATACTTGCAAGCGTTTCTTTCTGTTATACATGGCTAACATAGATCACGTTATTGCGGAGCTTGATTCTGTTCAAATTTCTAAATCATACGTCTGCCTGCCGGATCAATGTTCTAAAATGGTCAGGAATACTAAGAATAGCTTAAAAATTCTTCACATTAATATCAGAAGTCTAAACAAAAACTTTGACGCGCTACAAGCTTTCTTAGCAGTAATAAATCTGACATGTGACGTCATAATATTATCGGAATGCTGGCTCAGAACTGTATCGGTTGTTCCCCACTTAGACGGTTATTCTTCTTTTCGGTCGTCAAATCCTCACAATCAAAATGATGGTGTCGTCATCTACGCTAAAGACGGCTTGAACTGTTTAGTTGCTGATCCCAGTCTTGAGGAAGCAAGTGGTTTACTTTGCACTATAGATAGGTCTTTGGCTATACTGGCTGTGTATAGGTCGCCGTCATTTACGACGACAGACAAATTTATTGATAGTCTAGACAGAATCTTATCACAGGTATCCTCGTTTAATAAAATAGCGTTAATCGGGGATATCAATATTGATATAAAACAAAACAATATGGATCGTTTTTCTAACCCATACCTTACCCTCACATCATCCCATGGTCTACTTCCAGCTCACCTGAAACCCACAAGACTTGATAACTGCTTAGACCACGTAATCCTAAAGTCTAACCAAATCGCAACGACCTTAATTGTGGAAAGTACTATCACGGACCACTCTGCTGTTTTACTGTCTATACCATTGAAAGCTCAGAAATGTCAAGCAAATCGTACAAAAACTGTCATTGATAACTCGACCATTACGAAAGTCATCGAAACAACAGACTTTACTCCAATTTTGAACACCCTTAACGCAAACGAGGCTGCTAATGGGTTCGTTGAAATTATTGCAACAATAGTGAGAGACCACACGGCTATCGTAAATATCCCCCGAAAACGTAGAAACATAAAGCCATGGATAACGCCTGGTCTTATGCGCTGTATTAAAAATCGCGACAAAATGCACTGCAATTTAAAAAAGTCCCCAAATAATGTTACTCTACAAGTCACATATAACCGATACCGTAATTTTTGTAATGCCCTGTTGCGGAAATTGAAAATAGCGTACGAGCAAAATGAATTTTCTAAAACAAAAAATAAGCCGAAGGCAACATGGAATGTTATTAAAAACATAACCCATACCCATACATCCAAAATACCGTGTACCGAACTTCTCAAAATTTGTGACAAGCCAGAAGACTCACTTAATTACATAAACCAATATTTTGCCGAAGTTGGTACCAAATTAGCGGAAAAAATACTGTCGAAAAAAACACAAACAACAGTGGCTCCACATCTTGTCCACTCTCAGTGTAATTC
The DNA here is from genome assembly GCA_949775005.1 of Orthosia gothica. Lineage (NCBI taxonomy): Eukaryota > Metazoa > Arthropoda > Insecta > Lepidoptera > Noctuidae > Orthosia > Orthosia gothica. The sequence continues at coordinate 16,927,566 of OX459051.1, read as the reverse complement.
TTTCGTCCTGCAAAAGGTGGACGAGGCCGAGATTGAGAAAGTCATCATGGCTCTCCGCAGCGACACCGCTGTAGGCTGGGATAGTATATCTACTCAGATGATTAAAACTTCAAGAAAATTTCTAGTTCCGGTAATAACCCATATATGTAACCTGTCGATAACCATAGGTGTTTTCCCAGATGCCTTCAAAAAAGCGCTTATTCACCCAATTTACAAGTCAGGTGACAGAGACTGTGTCAATAATTATAGACCTATTTCTGTGCTCTCGGCGATGTCTAAGATACTGGAGCGAATCTTAAACCGTATGTTAATAAAATATCTAGATGCCAATAACATCATAGCACCCAATCAATTCGGTTTCATGTCGGGTAGGTCCACGGAGGATGCTGTGACGGGTTTGAGTGATCTTCTGTCCCGCAATTTGGATCAGGGTAAGAAATGCATTGGAATCTTTTTAGACCTATCAAAGGCGTTTGACACAGTCTCTGTCTCTAAACTTCTACTTAAGCTGGAAAATATTGGCGTAAGAGGAACACCCTTGAGTCTATTTAAAAGTTATCTCACGGAGAGGACACAAAGTGTGATTATAAATAATCACATAAGTAATGAACACCCTCTAGGTGATTACGGGGTTCCACAAGGAAGTATCTTGGGACCGACTCTCTTCCTAATCTACATTAACCAGTTATGCACACTGAAACTTACAAACTGTCATATCCTTACTTACGCGGATGACACAGCACTCATTGTGCATGGCTCAGATTGGAATGAAACGAGAGGTCACGCTGAGAAATGTATTAACACGGTATCAAATTGGCTTTCCACTAATCTTTTGACATTAAACCTTGACAAAACTAAATTTATACCATTTTCTATAAGTAATAAAAGTCAGCCCCTACATGACTTTAACATTAAATTTCACAACTGCCAGTTGACGCCAGATTGTACCTGTCCATGCTTGGCCAAAGTTTCTTCTATTAAATACCTTGGAGTGGTAATAGACGAGCGTTTAAATTGGCACAAACACATTACGTCACTAACATCTAGGATCCGCAAAGTTATATATATTTTTAAGCAGCTTAGAAACTCAGCAGACACTGACACGCTCAAGACTGTCTACTACTCTTTGTGCCAGTCACTACTGACATATTGTGTGACTGCTTGGGGGGGAGCAACAAAAACATCGTTTTTACCGCTGGAGAGAGCCCAAAGAGCTGTTCTGAAGGTTATGCTACGCAAACCGTTTAGGTACCCGACTAAAGAACTATATCGGGACTGCAAATTGCTTACCGTCAGACAGCTATTTGTTTATCACTCAACGCTCCGCAAACATGCCTCCGTTCCACCACGTAACGCACTCCATACCCGAAGAAGGGCTGCACGAGTGTGCCAAGTCGAACATTACAGAACCGCATTTGCTACCCACCAATATTTCATCTTGAGTTCCCGAATTTACAATAAGGTGCATAGGATATTATTAATAAATAATTTAAATAAATACGAATTAAAAAAAAAAATTACTAACGTGGCTCTTAAATTTAAATTATGGTGATACCGAGGACCTCATTAAATTAAATGATTAAATCAAACTACATAAAATGAAAAATTGAATTGTATCATTAAAATAAGTTATTACATGAAAATAGATTAAATTATCAAATTGAATTGAATGAAATTAAATTATAGAAATTAGTTATTTAAATAAGTTATTACATGAAATTAAATTAAATTGAATTATTAAATTGAATTATTAAATTGAATTGAATGAAATTGAATTAAAGATATTAGTTATTAAATTTTTTAATTTATTGAAATTAAATTAAATAAAGTTACTTATAAATATAATTTTTGTTAACTACTATTAATGTGATATTATAATTATTATATTTGATTTATCAAATAATAATATTAAACTTATACCTACTAACTTTTATCTGTCAATAATCACAATTATTAAATTTATTTATTATATATACATAACACACTTAGGACAAACCTCACACCAACACACATACATCAACACTTCACACAATTAACTAAAACCTAACTACTAATTTAAAAAAAATAAAAAATGAAAATCAGTATAGTAATATGTTAACATCAGAGCTAGTGCTCAATTTATAAATACATACTTGTACAAAATATGTAAAAATCCATTTGGAGAAAACTGTTCTTCAAGATACAGGTCTTCCTAGTTTGAAGGACAGGGATCTTATTATGTGTAATAGCCATGCCCATTTTTGTAATGTAAACACTGATGTAACCTAGGCTAATCCTTTTTGAAATAAAATAAAATAAATTATTAAATTATTAATTATTAAATTATTCGCTTATAATTCTGTCACTGCTGTGACACAGCCCTTCTCTCTGTGAGAAGCAGTTTGTTTTAATTACACAGTTTTTTATATAACATAATTTTATAACTTCTTTTGACGACAACGACATTCTTAGCACAGGTAATATTTTTTCCTCAGATAACTTTTTCAATCTAGAAAATCGTCTTACTAATTCCTAAGAAGCTACGCCGAGTTATTACTTAGAGACTTCTGAAGATGCTAATATAATTCCACTTACCTACTTTAGCTTATTTCAATATCCTTACAGGTCAAATGAAATCTTCCTTTTTAGGGTTCCGTACCCGATGGGCGCAACCGGAGCCCTATTGCTGTCACTCAGATGTCTGTCTGTCCGTCGTCTGTCATACAGGTTTTACGACAAACGGTTGGAGCTACAGTATTCAAATTTTCACAGTATAAGCATCTTGTTGAACCAAAGGCATGCAAATTGTCAAAAAATATTTTAAAACGTTTTTATGGGGGCTCCCATATAGGTAAAAGGGAGCGTCCATTTTTTAACTTCCTATTGACCTATGATCTTCAAATTTGGTGATATAGTTTATTATTAAGTATATTTTACTAAAAATTACAAAAATATTGATAAATCTGATTTTCCTTTGAAATTGCCTAATTTATCCTATCTCTTTCTTTTTCATTTCGATGGTACATTTGATCAAACTATTGGAACCCAGTAGTAGTAGTAGCCACGATTTTTTCGTATAAAACTAACTTGTTTTTGAGGTTTAGTACGGAACTATAAATGTGAGAAGTCCAACACGCACTTGACCGGTTTTTTGTAATAAACATTAATGTTATGATGATCTTATTACAGGAATAGAATATCTTGCTTGATGTTTTAAACTTAAACTGGGGATAGATAGGAAAGGTTTGTCGCATACCGCCTTGCAGTAGAAGACGGGGTCAAACTGTGCTACAAAATTTATGGCGAAGAGTAGAAAAAATACTTGAAAGAAATAAAGGGCAGGCTGGTTTTCTAGGATGAGGTTGAAACAAATAAAGGTAGCCTCTTTCCTGGTGGAGGACAAAAACTGACCATGAAACACTATCGAAAGCATGATAATCATCAGTCTTATCAGTGACATGAAAAGGATACAGTCTATCATATTCGCAGCCAAAAAAGTGGACATAACAACCCAAATAGATCCTTTTTCATCCCAATAATTGACACCTCTGACCGACCGCTCACCGAATTACGTGATACCTCGTCGTTCTAAGAAGCCGATTCCTCTAAGATGACAATAAAAAATGTATCTCCTATAATGACAGTTGTGGTTTCTTATATCAGTCCAATACACTCTAACAGTACTAACTAGAAACGGAACACCGTGAGATAAATTGTACCATGGAAAGAACCGCTTTTTATTTTGGTTCGTCTTCCATTGCTCCTTTTGTATTGACGTGACGAAAGATGTTCTGTGTTTGAGCAGCAATGGAACGTGTTCAAAACGGTATTGTATGTTTGTCGGTATCAGGGTGCTGTGATACGAATTTCTTAGAAGTGACAGTAATACAACGGTGTTAATGTCTGCACTGATATGTATATTCATGTAGAAAGTAGATTAGGAAATAAGCTGGTAAGATGTTTTGATTGGTACAGTAAGGTACAAAAATGTTAGGCAAAGATTCATAATATTATTTGCAATGAAAATATCCTTGACTAAAGGTTCGATAAGTAATCCAATTCTTCAATAGGTAAACATAGTACGCTTTTACCCGTGACCGATAAAACAAGAAACGTGCATTTTCCTCTCAGTTTACGTGGCGGATTCTAACATCGAAAGAATTTTTTAACTAGATCAGTACTACCAGATTCTTCGTCCAAACAATTTTACCTCTATCTATAATATTATCTAGTTTACATTTCAATTGACCAAAGAACCAGACATATCATATTTCTTGTACCGTTTTAAAACAAAAACACACTAAAACTGCAGACACATAAAACATAACGTTTTATATTACGAGGAAACGCAACCGTTACCACAAAACCAGTGCTCGAAACTATATCATTCGTGTTTCGTACGAAAAAGAGACAATTTAAAACCATTTCTGACACACATATAAAATGAAATTATTTTAGTTTTACATCCTGTCTAGAGCCAAGTGTGGCGTTGTTATTACCCTACTAGACTTTCCGGTTTTTATTTAATATGAATTTTAAGTTAGGTCTCTTCACAGTACCTACACAGAAAGCAAAAATTTATTACAGCAACAGAGACATCAGGCTTCCCACCACACTATTCTCAAACCTCTGCAACTCCTGAAAGCCAGAGAATCAACTGTGGCGACCACCAGAAAAACCGAGGCAATGAAGCTCGACGAAGTCCCGGAGAAAGAATTTAACTGTCAAGGATCCCGCAACAAAATTAATTAGAAGAAAATAATGGAGGTGTAAGAAAAAAAAATCCACTTCCCTTCATATCTAGCAGGAGACAGAACAAACAAGGCCAATAGGCACAAAGGGTCGTTTACAACTGGGATAAGCCCAGTTGCCTAGCACCACGGATAAAAATTAGAATTAATATTAATGGGATCTAACATTGTGAGCTGTTATATTTGAGAGATATCAGGCTTATGAAACCACATGTGACTGTACCTAATTTAGTGTCAAAGGACGGGTTGTCTGATAACTCACCCCCTGGATACAACCCTTACACACCCTGAATATATATGGAAACAATCTCAAACCACATAGTACAAATTATACATGGAGAAAATATATCTTCCAAAATAACGTTAATTTTAATTAGGTTCTGATTTTATTTTATTCTAAAACTTTTGGAGACGTCTGTACGAGGAATGGTTAAATGTGAACATAACAATAAATAATTTTACATTTTGGGGACTTTGGGAATAAAATGTATGAAAATCATTTTGAACTTGGAACTTGGGGTGATAGGGCATCACCCAATAAAATACTCGTCGTACAGGTCGTCTCACTCATATTGGGACAGTAGATATTTTTGATTGGCTCATCCTGGGTGACCAGTAACAGCACAGATGAACTCATGAAGGTGGACGTCTCAAAAGAAGTTATGAACAGTCAATGGTCATCAGTCCAGTAGCATCTCAATTTTAGTATTCGTTTGCACGGTCACGGCCATCAAAAGCCCGTTGAATTTGTACGTCATGGAAATAAGGTCGTATCTAACAAAGATATCGTCACTACTAACCACTTTCACTAATAACATTGTAGCCAATAACAAGTTACAAAATTATTCAGCTTCAAACTCCAAGCCATGCTCGTCTGTCACCGTTCGACTCGATCAATTCATTCGCGTACCTATCCGTCTAAACGTACGTGTCAAAACATTTCCGAAACTGAATTTGTTTATGCTCTTCACTTATGGCATACTTTATTTGTTCACCAACGCGCACGAAGATTGATGACGTTTACATTTAGGCCAGGAAATGCACAAATGAATTTATAGTCTATCTCCAAGGTATAAGGATGAAATTGCAGTGTGGAAGAGTGTTTAAGTGCGACATCAAGTTGCAGTGTTGGCAAATGATGCACTTAACAGTATTGCCACTAGTAAAATTTGTTGTTTTACCCATAACATACCGTTAATTGATTCCGTGGTAAATGGATTACTCGCTAATGCGAAAAAAATATTGTTAAAACATAGTTAGCCGGTAATGTACATACGGTAATGGATGACTTTTGTGTTCGACTGTACTTTTTTCAAGTAATGTGTCTTTTTTATGAGCTCCGATGTTATTCTGCCAGAATTTATGCTAGTATTTAATTGAGTTTTATTTCGGGTTACGACTTTTTTGGTAGCACAAAAATATGACTGCAGTAACTTTAGTTTCAGTGAGTTAAATTCGTCATTTTTCGTTTTGAGTGTACGTACTTCCTTTTAGTATCTAACTTAATAAAAAACTCTTCACATAATAACTTTTTATACATTACCAGAAATAGCTGAATTAAATATTAATTTATACTTTTAAACTATGTTTAAAAATAAATTTTTCAATAAAAAGTTTAGTAAACTTCTTTAGGCTAGCGGTCTAAGTGGGCAAACTATTTAAGACTGCTAGTTCCACTTCATCTAATTAAAAAAAAGTCCCAGAAATGTTTAGTTCATCATGCACCTGTACTGTCATCATGTTAACCCTGCAAAATTAAATAGTGCAGAACCATTTTCTCCGTAATGATTTCAGAGAACGATGACACAAATATAATAATATATCAGAAGTGGAAGAGTATCAAAGCTAGCAATAACATTATTTAATTAAACAGAGCACCTTTAAGCCGATTGGTCACTATATAAAATAATCATTCGTCATTATTTGTATAATTTACCAAATGCATTTTGGTTTTACTCCATTGGCCGAACACGCGAGCTATAAATATTCATTTTGAAAATGACTAGGGGTGACCCCTCCCCTCTATTTTTAATGATGACGTGTTGCCCTATGTAAATTAAGCAGAACAGGTAACTAGGTACTACAACACCTATACGCGTTAAGTGTATAATTAAGTACAGTTCATGCGGACAAAATAAAACCTTTTTTTACAATGCTTAATCATGGTTTCAGTGGATTTACAGCTTTTTAATAAATGCAGGCCATATTTACTTACACATAAAATACTCTAAATGTTGAGTTTTCGCTAGCCAGTTCTAATAACGGTGACACACTTACAATCGCACAAATACGCGAACCTGTAAGTGTAGGACGACATTCGCAAGGGAATGTGCATAGATGCGCGATTTGCCAAGCAGAGTATGGAACGAAGGTTCGACTTTTAAACCTCTACCAGTCGAACCTTCGCCGAGTCTCATATTTCAACGTCAGTTGCAATCCTACGAGCTAAAGATATGTGCGTTTCATATTTAGCAAAAATAAATAAATAGAAGTAACTTTTAAGCTAGATATGGTCCAAAAGTACCCGGCTTATTTTTCTTAAAATACATCTACAGTAAAACTATTTTCGTAATGTCCCTCGGCAATAATCGCTTTTCCGAATACAAACGAATGCTAATTTCCATGTTCATCAATTTTTAGATTTATCGTGTATTATAATTTGAATTCAGAACTAAGTACTTTATTGTTGTTTTGATTTCCGTGTAAAAAGCTGTGTGCTTTCATCCCATTTTTAAAATAAATTTTATTAAATTAAAATAGTATTAACAACAGAGGAGCTCGTGGCTAAATAATAACAGCCGCACTGGTCGATCATCAAGGTTAAGCAACGCTTGACCATTTCAACATACCGAGTTTCCTCTGTGCCTCGGAAAGCACGTTAAGCCGTTGGTCCCGGCTGTCATTTGAAGATCTTTGACAGTCGTTACGGGTAGTCAGAAGCCTGACGATCTGACACCAGGCTTGCTAAGGGGTATCGTGTTACCCAGTTACCAGGTTGTGGAGGTCAGATAGGCAGTCACTCCTTGTAAAACACTGGTACTCAGCTGAATCCGGTAAGACTGGAAGCCAACCCCAATATAGTTTGGAAAAGGCTAGGTAGATTGATTGAAAATCGTGTGAACAACTCCATATACTTCCAAGTTGATTGAGAGCGTCCGGTCTGCTACAGGTACAAAAAAGCCGACGATTGACGAAACGCGAAATTTGCCGAGGGACATTAAGATAATAGTTGTACTGTACTCTTTTTAGGAAAATATTCCGCGAACTTTTGGACCTTCCTATGTATAATATGTTTGTGAATAACATTGCCTAGACGATGACCAACCCTCGCATGCGTACGAACATTCGTACAATGTACGCCTGTGAGTGACCCGGCTTATAAAAACTAAAATAAGCCCCTTCGAATGTACGAAACGCCGCCACAACGACCTCCAAATGTATTAGTATTATTCCGCAGTCCGAACACGGATTAAACACTACTTTACCATTAAAACCAGAACCTTTATAACGAGTCTTTCTACTTAGGAAAAAAAGGAACAAAAAAGTCATGCGTTCATGGCGTAGTATGCCATCCATTTAGCGAGTTGCGGTATAATACTGCAGACGTACTTACCTACGACACGACATACGCTCATCAATCACCCGGGGACACTTTTATACGTTCCATACTCTGCTGTGACAATGCGAGAAGGTTTTTTAAGAGCCCTACGGATTTTTTATTCCAACTTTTTTTGACAAAATGTCGTAAGTGATATCCTGTGTTCTCGGCGTGGGTAGGAAAGAGCTATTTTTGCATATTATTATGCTTATTTTTATAATTCGTGGCATTCGCTTTTGTATTTTACATTTTGCTAGGGTCAGTGTTCTTGTAATGGTACTGCAGTCCAGTATTTCTTAGTCGGTTAAACTTATCTCTGTGTTCTAGATTATTATTATTGTCATTCTGAATATATCTAGCAGCTTAGATAATCTTATGGAACTGTCTGAATCGTTTGTTTTAATATTTTATTTGCATGCCAGCTGCAGACAAGCACGACGAGAAAGGAGATCGCCCATACACAGGCCCCTTATGAGGTATCGTGTCTGCGATTTCAATATTATCCAAAAATAGGATTTATATTATATGTTATTTTCCATCTGTGTCCTTTACTTTATATGTACAGACAACAGATCAGGTTTCTTCACTTGGACATTTGTATGCACCTTATTGCATTGTAATAAGGGTTCATTTCAAGAACAAAAACATCGTTATATCTCGTGAACCCCGAAAAATAAATAGAAAATGTTTTCTAATTATGAATATAACAGATTTTTTCTACAATATACAACCAAATTCATCAAGATACAACCATTTTTTCAAAGGGGCCCAAGTTCCCTTATAAAAGGGGCATTCTCCTTTGACATTTAGCTGCAGACAAACAAGCACGACGAGAAATTTTACATTTTGAATTGTTCTATTGATAATATACCTTATCCCAAAACCCGCGTTGTCGTAAAGTTGCGTCACTCCTGTCTGCAGAAACCTTAAATCTATTTACTTTAACCCAAAATCTATTTTCCTAAACCAGGCTATTTCTGATCACGTAGTAGACCATATCACTTAAGGCAACTAACGCAAATGACTGTGCCTCAGCAGGTAAATCCATTATGACCCAAAGTGTTCGACAATCACCCTTGTTATGTCACCATGCTTCGATATGGCCACCATATCATTTTATAATACGGCCTAAAAGGTTATTTTCTGAGTATACCGATTATAGCAAAACTGGTGATGGGAAATAGATACCTATATTGTGTTTTACATAGTATACCTTATACCCTGGGGTATAACGGGGTGTTATAAGTTTGAAGTCTGTCCGTCTGTGGCATCATATCTCCTAAACGGATGAACCGATTTTGATTTTAACCGGTTTTTTTTTTTTGTTTGAAAGGTGACTTTATCGAGAGTGTTCTTAGCTATGTTTGATGAAAATCGGTTTAGACGTTCTAAAGTTATGGGGGTTTTACTGTTTGAATCGGGGTGTTTTCGCAAGATAACGTGTCATAATTATGTGTAATGAAATAAAAATTTGTCGGGGTTTTTTTTAATTTTTACTTGTTGATTTGATATTTCAGAATTTTAAGTTGAGTATTAGGCAATGCCCCTAAAAACTAATCAAAATTTGTCAAGCTTTTTCTCTTAACTCCAAATTGGATCAGGATCGCACTTAGGAAAGACTTGTAAGGGTATATTCTGAAGGCGCGACGTAATATAAATTGCGTTTATATCACCCATATATTTTCTAAGAAGTTTCAAATGCAATCTATGCTAATATAAAGAGGTAAAGTTTGTGAGGTTGTTGGGGGTAATCTCTGGATCTACAGAACCGATTCAGATGAAATTTCCCATAAAGATAGTTTGAGACCCTGGGATGGACTTAGGATAGTTTGTATTCCCTTGGGATGATAAAACATTTTTTAGGCGGGCGATGCCGCGGGCAGAAACTAGTTTTAAATATAATAAATGTCGTGTATGTCGAAATTTACCCCATGGGAACTTTTTCTTGGGTATCCTATGTGCTATTCCAGACTATAATCTATCTCTGTGCCAAATTTCATCCAGATCCGTCCAGCCGTTTGAGCGTGAAGAAGTAACAAACATACAAACACGCACACAAACTCACTCACAAACATTCGCCCTCATAATATTAGTGCGATGTGATTGGTCGAATAACGTCCGTGTAAACGTGCTTGCAATTTGGCTAAGTAAAAATCGCTTATTGGTGAGATAGAAATCGAATCGCGTCAAGCCATAAGGAAGACCGCTTTGTTAAAATACCAGGTTTAGAAAAAATTTAACAAATATTTCGGTCCTGTAGCTTCGGATGACGCAATATCCGGATTCGCAGCCCGTTAGTCATGAGACCCCACATATTTTAATCCCAGCTCTAATTAATGGATTTATTAGGGTACATTTCCATGTTTCACGGAGCTTAATTTTTCACGAACAACATAATAAATTAGAAAATATTAAAAAGATTATATCAACAAATCCTAGCACCTAAAATCGGGACCCCTATCATTGAATTTATCAAAACCCTTATTACAAATGAGATTTGGGACCGGTCTCGACATAATCCATGTTCTATCCCCAGCCCTTTTAGCGTAAGGTAAGTAAAATTAAGCCTGTGAAGGGCTTCATAAAGATACCAATTTTAACCCTTCAATTCTAATGGAAATATTTGTTGTTGACAGGTCTTGACGAACTTAGTGGATTAAGATTAATTAATTAATCACTTGGTCCTAAATAAATACTGAAGACTTTTGACGTAAAAGCAAACAACTCAACTTAAATCGCACTTCAAACTAATATTATAAAGGCGAAAGTTTGTGAATGTGTTTGAATGTTTGTTACTTCTACACGCTCAAACGGCTGAACGGATCTGGATGAAATTTGGCACAGAGATAGATTATAGTCTGGAATAGCACATAGGCTACTTTTCTTCCCGGTGTAATGTTCTCTTGGGATATGAAAACGCTTTTCACGCGAGCGAAGCCGCTGGCTGAAGCTAGTATTGCATATTGCACAGTACTTTACCAGGGCCTGCAGTCTCGACATAGCTAACGATCGTTACGCTAGCTAACATTCGTTAACTCTTACCACAAAATAGTAAGTATACAGAAGGGCCACTCCCGCCGTTTAGAAAATTGACAGCTAAACTTGACAGATTCACTAGGGTTGTAGTGTTCGTGATATTAAATGGATATTTGATGCCCTGTCTACCCTCTAAGGCATGTAAGCATGATATGATGTATGTTTAGACGAATCTATGTATTTATGTTTGTAACTTGGGCAACCTACCCTTTTTTTTTATTCGGTATCAATATAGTAGCAACCCTAGTGAATCTGTCAAGTTTAGCTGTCAATTTTCCAAACGGCGGGAGTGGCCCTTCTGTATACTTACTATTTTGTGGTAAGAGTTAACGAATGTTAGCTAGCGTAACGATCGTTAGCTATGTCGAGACTGCAGGCCCAGGCCGGAAGAATCATAAAAGAAGCAAGTTATGGTGAAATTTTTACTGCAATTTTTACTGTAGCGTGTGCTTTAAACAAACAAATAATCGCTTCCTGCTCGCGAGGCGAAAATAAAACAGTATTTAAGCAAACATTACAGATACGGACATTGAGCAGTAAATCTTTCTTTATCGCCCAACTATCTTCGCGCGTTTCAGACTTAGGGTTCCGTATTCCGTGGTACAAGTTGCGGCTAAATAATTTCGTTTGTGAAAACCTTCGTTCAAAGATACGTTATTTAACCGACCGATTTATTGTAATATGCCTTATATATTTCACCGTGTTATTGTAAACACCGGCAGTTTATAATAAATCTCGCGAGATTATAAACTCTTTCTTCCCAATAAAATTCGGATATACACATTATAAACTATACAATTTTCATATGAATTACGTATTAGTTTGTTGGTATTTTTACAAGCTTTTAATTAACTTGCAATGTATGTATGTATGTAAGTGTATTCGGCTAAAATCTTACAACTGAATTTTAAAGCAGTTATCCTTCAGTGTCCTTCACCGATTAAGATAAAATTTTGCATACACGTTTAGTTTAGATGACAATGCATGGTTAGCTAAGTGACTTCATTCTAAATCCAAATTGGCGGACGGCCCAAGATGGCGGACTTATTATTTTGTGTGCACTGCCATGAAATGGGTATGGGTTTGATGAGAATTGTACGAAAAAAGCTTGTTTAAAGAAACATGTTTAATGAATAATTTTATTAAATTGTCTGTTCACAATATGTCGAGAGTTTGTAATCTCGCTAAATTTATTACAATCTTAGATGTATCCAATAATACGGTGACGGAGGAACATACGTTAATTTACCTTCTGTGTGAAGATAATATGTCAGTTTAGCAGTACATATTTAATTATGTATAGCTACATTTAACATAATCATGGTTTTGTTTATTATTGGTTTGTATAGAAGAGATCATATCGTAAATTGTTTACTTGGTTTGTTCCATATTGGTTCATCAAGCTAATGTATTTGAGGCGGTCGATAGTTTTCTACTTTATGTCAATTGAATTTGAAATAAGCTTGATAACTATTTCTACTTTCAGCCTGTAGTGTACAATGTTCATAATGTTGGAACAGAAATTATTTTAGAAATAACTTAGCTACGTTCAAAATAAGTTTACGAATAAACCTAACTGTCGCAAAGAACGAAAATAGCCAATGAGCTGACAGTTAAATGTTCCGGTATTCACAGTTCGGTCTGCTTGATACAGTTACAAAATAAGTCAAATAGTGAGCTAAAAAAGTTTTAATTCGAAAATGGCAAATGTTGCAAAATGCACTCAATTCCATTTGAGGAATTTAATGAAATACCGATACCAGGAAGCGTTTCCACAAAGTTTATAATTGAACGGACCGATTTATCGCGAACAGTGATGAAAAATGCAAAGTGTTCGGCATTTGTACTTTTGACCGTTGACCACATCAATACACAGCTTAAAACTAAGAACTTTTCTACCCTTCATTTTTAAATGGTATATAATTATTTATCCTAATCCGGGGCTAGTCAATGTGGCCACGTTTTGGAGATGTCTATGTCCAGCAGTGAACGTCTTTAAGCTGAAATCATTTTCAGTTAAAAGTCGTTCACGTAGTTGATCATGATGATGATTGCTTCATTCTTTCACACAAAAAAGTCACTCCAGCTGTTTGTACACTTAGATCTTTTAAACTACGCAACGGATTTTAATGCAGTTTTCATCAATAGATAGAGTCATTCAAGAGGAAGATTTATATATCGCATAAACATGCATATTATAGTAGAGAAAAGCCGAGAAATCAAAGATTTGTAATGCGATGTCGTAACAAACATATTTTTGTGCGTACATTGCAAACGCTGTCTACACATTACGAGATAGATCAAATCAATGTACTACGGAATTGTATATCTTAAAAAGATCGATAAAAAAGTTCGCAATGGTATATGTTTATCGCCTAAGGATAACCCACAGTAACCATTTTTATCTATAACATATTACAAAAAAAATATTGATTATTTACCAAGCTATTTTAAACAATACAGTATAATTCCTCATCCAATTAAATACATAAGATACGTTGTGCATTTCATGTAGATAAAAATTGCCCTAAACAGCATATTATCATTAAAATGAATATCTTAGAAGATTTGATTTAAAAAGCGTCGCGGTTCTGTGCTCCGTGGTATCTACATTGCTGCACTAGTGATAGGATAATATAAAGTAGGTATTGAAGACACATTGAGACTGTCTCGTACCCTCCACAACATGGTACCTACCTAAATTAAGGCGGTACCCTGACCAAAAAATCAGCATCAGATATGAGCATTCCTATTGGCCTAGCGGCACTGGTGGCGCATGAATTACAGTATAATATGTCAATACGCCCAGATTTTAGAATAAAATCGAATTTTAGTCTATTGGAAAAAAATGACGACAAAAATGTTCGTTATTAAATTGTCTATCCATTAGTGTGAGTACAATTAAATATAAATGAACACTACGAGGAGATGCATGCTATCAATAATTATTTCTCATTTTTATGGTTTTGTTGGAAGGAGATTAGTGAAACATATACATCTTTAAAAAGAAAGTATAAGACCATTTTAGAATCAATAATATGTAGAAATTCAATGTATTTTTATTAGTTGATATTTCTTTTTAAATAACGAGTAGATAGCTCCTAAAAACAGCACGAAAAAGGCTAGCGCGGCGTTTTGCTCGGGGTACCGCCTTAAAACGATTTTTATATACCTATGTTTTACGTACCTTACATTATATTGTAAGGAACCCAACCCCAAATAAAAAGAGGCTCATATAAAAATTGAGGCATTTTATTTCGATGTCGTACAAAAAGTAGTTAATCTGCATAACGGGATCCCGTAATGCCTTCTCGGATACCTCGGGATGTGAACGTTTGGCATAACAAATATTATGGTAATATACCCTTGCTCTTATGGGATTTTGAAATAAGGATATTAGGTCTATGGATATTTAGTAATTGAAGCCTTTTGTGACGGCGGGCAGGTCAGAGGATGCGTGTATTGGAACGTGATTGGGTAAATAATGGTACGGGATGTGTTTTATTATTGGGTCTTTTAGTTTTTTTTTTTATTTCAAGATATTTTGCAGTAAGTGTAAATGTATTTTGGTTATGTTCCTTTTGAGTGTAGGTAGGTAATATCTGGATCAGAAAATAAGGTCTCTTTTTTAAAGAAATAATAAAAATAATAAATAAATAATAAAAAGGTTTATTGCAGAAACTTGTACACTTTTACAGTAAATCTTACATAGGGACCTCCTTTTAAGTAAAAGATATACCTGTGCTAGGAGGACCCGCTCTTCAAAGACAAATTATAAAATGGTAAAAGTAATGTACAAAAGGAAAACAGAATCTAAATATTACAAGCAAAGTCTCAAATTTAACAGGATGAGACTTGAACTATAATTAAAAAAAAAGAATAAAAAATACAAAGAAACTTAGAAAATATATCCTAAAATAATATCTGTGAGTGTGAGTATGCGTGTGAGTATGTGTGTGTGCATGTGAGTGTATGTATGAGTGTGTGCGTGCAAGTTTTTTTATTTTATTTATTATTATTTATTTTTCCAACTCATATTGACGATGCCTGCAGCAACAATTCAATATCATCATAGGTCTTCAGTTTCAGCCATTGAACTATTGCCTTTTTGCAGTCTTTAGTAGTCATAGGATAGATGTTAATTATTTTATTTATTTTATTATATAGGGTAGCGGAATTTGTAGTAAATTGTCTTTTGGCATATGTAGTTTTAAAAAATTTTACTGGTGCAACACTGTGTTTTCGTCTTCTTTCCTTATGGTGAGGGTCATAAGGCAGAACTTTGTGCAATTTTAAGACAGCATGCAGTATGTATAATTTTCGGACTGTGAGAATACCGCTCAGAGAGTATAACTCATTGGTTGGGAATCTGTACGGTTTGGTATACATGACCTTGATAAGAGATCTCTGTGCTCGCTCCAGCTCAAGAAACTTCGTTTTTGTCGCACCGCCCCACACGGGTATACAGTAAGTAATAATTGACTGAGCTAGAGAGATATAGATTTCAGTTAACATTTTTTTTGTTGTCACATGTCTTAGGTTCTTAAATATCCAGATAAGTTTTCTCATACGGGCCATGACCATATCTGTATGAGTATGCCAAGATAACCGCTGATCAACGATTACACCTAGGTACTTTATATGAGTCACTTTTTCAATATTTTTACAAGAACAGTTTGTGCTAGATATATTATGGCAAGTGTGAATTTTGAGAGTTACGTTAGGTCCAGGTTGAGTGTTGTTGTAGATTGTAAATGCAATATATTTTGTTTTAGAAATATTTAGTGTAAGAAGATGTGAGTTTAGCCAGTTAGAGATTTTGGAAAGACCCTTTTCAGCACATTGGTACACCGATTCCCACGTATCACCAGAGAAAACAATAGCAGTGTCATCTGCGTATGAAAAAATGCGACCGTTCTCTGGCACCATTTTGCAGAGATGGTTTATGTATATTAAGAATAGAGTCGGGCCCAGTACGCTACCTTGCGGAACGCCGTAGGTCACGTAAGACTCTTTACTAGTATACTCCCCTACCATAACCTTTTGCCTACGATCCCGTAGATAATCTATTAGTAATGCTAACGGGTTTCCTCTTACGCCTATACCTTCTAGACAACGCACAAGGATGGGGACAGATACGGTATCGAAAGCCTTTTTCAAATCAAGAAACACAGTTAGACATCTTTTTCCTGAATCTACTAGGTTAACAATATGATTGGTTAATGCTGTAACTGCGTCTTCCGTTGATAATTTTTGTCTAAAACCATATTGAGCTTGTGAAATAATGTTATATTTATTAGTGTAGCTGGTTAGTCTTATGTTAATTAGCTTTTCAATGATTTTAGATATTGCAGGCAAAACAGAAATAGGTCTGTAGTTGTTGACATCGCCTCTGTCTCCACCCTTATGCACAGGGGTAATTATGGCTTGCTTTAGAGCCGGTGGGAATTGCCCTTGGCTAAAACACAAGTTAGCAAGATGCGAAATTATGGGTACCACCAAATCATGAGCCGCCTTTAAAAATTTAGTTGTTATATTATCCCAACCTGGAGCGCTTTCAGATTTAAGACCCATTAGCACGTTATATACTTCTCTAAGATCCGTTTCGAGAAGCACGAAGGAGGAAGCCTGTGAATTTATTATAAGATCAGAATCGTGTTGAAGTTGTGATCGGTTTGCGGAGGTAATATCTTCAGCCAGGGTTTTTCCAATGTTAGAAAAGTAATCGTTTATGTGGTCTACTGAAGCATGAGGGGTGGTCTTTATCTCCAATAGTTCTGAGTTAGGTTTTTTTTTAGGATTTCGATGAGTTATATTGTTAATTGTGTTCCATATCTGTTTCGTATTTTTGTTTGCCTTTAGTAGTTGTTCCTTATCATATTTTCTTCTAAGCCTTTTAACTAAACTATTGCAATAGTTGCGATATCTTCGGTAAGTAATTTTCAGTATATCGTTTTCTGGATCAAACCGTAGCTTCCTTTGCATATTATTTCTGTTTTGAATACAGCGCAAAATACCAGAAGTTATCCATGGTTTAATAATACGATTATTTCTCGGAATTAAAGAAGTAACAGTGTTTTGCTGAAGACAATTTTGGAGTGCTTCTATTAATTTTACAGATAACATGACCGGATCATTGATTAAAATAAGATCAGAAATATTACTTAGTTTTAAGGCTGTTATTGTTTTATCAAAGTCCACTTTTTTTTTAGTTTTCGAGCATTTGTGAGAATTTACTAGATTTGATAATTTAAGGAAGATCATGAAGTGATCCGTGATAGTGGTGTTCAATACAGCAATAGAGGCAGCGTTTTTAATCTTGTCTAGTTTCAAAATAAAGTGGTCCAAACAGTTTTTGCCCCTGGTTGGTAAGGAATGTCCCGGTAACAAGCCATGCATTGCTAGCATATTTAGGTAATTTAATCTATTTGTGCGCTCATTTGTTTGTTCAGTAGGTTTATATATTATGTTAATGTTAATATCTCCTGTTATAACAATATTTTTATATGACTTAAGTGAGTCTAAGTGATTATTAAGCGAGTCTATAAAACTGTCAGCATTACTATTTGAGGGGGATCGATAAATAGCAAGGACAACAAGATTAGGCATTATTATTTGTAGGCATGATGCATGAGTTAACATTATTTCCTTAACACTAACTTTGTGATCACACTTGATATAAACTACCACGCCATCGCACTGGTTTATGTGGTTAGTCGTGGTAAAGGAATAATAGTTTGTAATTTCAGGGGTAGGTTTATTTACGTCTAGCCTACACTCATTCAAGATCAATAGGTCAACACTAAACTTAAATTGTGTTAAAGTGGTTAGTAAATCATCTATATTACTATATATACTTCTAATATTTTGTGATATTATTGTAAAATCCGATTCAGATACATAAAACTGTTTCGAAAAATCATCAATTTTAAATTCTTTAGATTGCGCTATAACTGCGTCATCTATTTCCTGCATTATTGTATGTGTGCTATCCATAATATACGTAACTTAAAAATCTGAGTTTTAATACCATATTGTTTACGTAAACGTATTTTGCTCGATCCTCAACAACAAGTACTATGTCAGAGAAAAATACATAATGATCTGAGTTGGTGAGATTTTTGTAATGTACGTATATGTATTTGCGTGCTTTTAGTGTACGTGTGTGTGTGTGTAGGTAACCATATATGAAATAAATTATTAAATAAACGTTTGTTTTATTTTTGTATAGACAGAGTTTACGGTGGTCAGGAGGTAACTGAGTATGTAGTTTATGTAAACTTACAAGTATGCATTTTATTTGTGTGAAAGTGTATGTAGAATTATATGTTATTGTGTAATTATTATGTAAAAAGAATTGGACATGTATATGTGTGTATAATTTGATTATAAGTAAATTGAGATAGTATATATTACAAACATTTTTAAAAAAGCTAAATAAGCAAAACAATTGAATCAGAAAAAATATACAGTTTAAACAACATAATAAAGATAGTCACGCTTCTTGCATTAGGCTTTGTATTTGGGACTCACTTCTAATTATGTATGTAGGTGCATCGTCTTGTCTCTTAACATAAACCTTACCGTAAGCGGTCCAGCAGTACTTATATCCCTTTGACTTAGCGAGGTCGCGTGCAAGAAAGTGTAGTCTTGAGCCTTTTGCAGTGAGCTGTTCGGACACGAATATAGGTGTGTATTCACTACTTTTGAAGCCTAGATGTTTAGCGCAGAGCTTAACATTAGTCTTGGTATTGAAAGACTTACACATCTTAAGTACCTCAGTCTTTAATATTGTAGAGGATAGTTCGACTATTATAGGGGTGTTAGTCATACCCCGCTTCTTCCCCTTAATTCTGTAAATATCCCGTATATCCGACTTCACGACTGCACAGTTTACGGTCTCAGCTAAACAATTTACCATGTTAATAAGGTCTTCTTTATTTTCCTTTATTTGCTTGGGCACATTTTTAATTTCGATATTAGATTTTCGACTACCTCGCTGAAGATCCTCAACTTTTTCTTCCAGAATGGTTATATATTCTTTATCCTTCTGAGCTTGTATCTCCATCTGTTCAATTTTCTTTTTAAACTCTTCATTCTGCAGAGTTATAGCTGCCACTGAGTTCTCTATGTTAGAATTTGTGAGTTTTATCTCCATGAGAGTGGGGGTAATTTTTTTAAGCTCCATCTCTTGAGTCAATAACATGGACTTAATCATTTGAATCATATCTTCTCTAAAGCCGTCTAGGTCATGCTCTCTTCTTCTTTTAGCTCTTTGAGAGACATGACTCAGCGGCGAATCGTATCTCTCCTCCTGGTTGGCTAGATTCGACTCAGAGAGTGACTTGTCCATATTTGTACTAGGGTAGTATAAGCAATAAGGATGTTAGTTTTAAAGTCAACTCCGTGTTGGGTTAGATCAACACCTTATTTGGTGAATAGCGTTAGTTGGAAAGACGCTCGCCAGGTTTTCCCGTCAACCAAAAAGTATACGAAGTACCAGGGCAGCAGAAGTTGTGAGGAGGTTGCAAATTGTCCAATGCGCCGTAATCAAGGCGGGGCGTCGCTGTGTCCAGGGCGTAGCCGAGGACAGGTATGTTGAGAATAAGTAGGCGGAGCTCAAATCCTTGGCCAATGTGCATAGGTCAAGTACCAGGGTATTATGATCAGCTACGTTTACCGCAATACACTGAGTTTATTTGAATAGCTCTTTTTGTTTTATGCACTCCTATTTTTATTATGGAATTAAATTTACTTAAATAACTTATAACTTTCTAATAATATGGTCTATGGCACTGGGTACATCTACACCTTGCGGCGGTCCGGGGGAAGAGGAGAAATCAATAATGAGATGACGTTTTTTTTTTTTATATATCCTTCCTACACACTAGGAACTTCTTCCTGTATCTTGGGAGCGTTTATAAACATTTAAAAACACAAACACAAGACACCCAGATCAGGATATGTAGACCATAAAAATATTTGTTCCGTGCGGGATCGAACCCACGACACGCAGTGCAGCTGCCGATCGCTCAACCACTACGCCAACCGTGTCATCAAATTTGAGTGGTGGCCAAAGTGAGGGCGGCAGTTTGACAGTCAAACTGTGACCTTTTTTTTAGGTTTTAAGTTAATTCATTTATTTATATCATACTTTACGCACCCAAACGTAACAGAAGCCTTAGATATTTTCAGTCAACCTTTAGTTAGGTGATGTAGAAGCAAAAGTAGTCTGTAAAATAAATAGTTTCTAGTTTCATTAACAAATCATTTATGAACATTAAGAAGAAATGCAGTCACAGACATCCGACTGAATTGCCTAAAAAGTCATAATTCGAGGTTTGGCTCTCGTCTATTTCGCGGACCTGTAACACAGATCTGTTTTTTTCTTCAAAATCCTACTTTAGGCTCAGCAAATGTCGCAGTCTCTTGAAATGGTGCATTATAGTTTAAGCATTGATTGTAAAGTAAATTTTAAGGCAGCCATTATAAAGAAAAAAAAAAGATATATTGAAATATTTCCTCCTCCAATATTGGAACAATTTAAAAGATATTTCATAAACTGAAAAATAAAGATAGAAACCTTGAATTACGACTTTTTTCTTACGAAATTCAGTCGCATGTCTGCGACTGTATTTCCTCTTAACGCCACACAACAAACTTGACTAAACCACAGACAATAAAAGCTCCTATAACAATCAAAAAACAATTGACACATAATAAAACTTCATGCCGAAATTAAACGTAACTATAAAACAATAACATATCCCCGATGCGGTGGAACAATAATTCCATAGGCCTCCATGGGCCTCTATGGGACTCCATTACTTGGGCGTGCAATGGGCCGAGTGTCGTTAGACCGCTGCCCGGCCCATTAATATAAGTAGCGAGATGTTTTAGCAAGCACTTAGTGAAAGCACTCGCGTTCAATTGATTGCTTTATTCGCGACATACGGGTTCGAAGGACCATGTAGTGATTTACGGGAAGTTTTGTCAGAGGAGCCAAATCTGTGAATTATTACGTTAATAGTCACGAGTTTGATTGACTATTTCTTATTTTACTTTAACACAACACGAACAAAGGTCAATTAAATTTGTTAAAGACATAAAGCAAACAACAGGCAAATATATTATTATTACGATTTGGGAACACTTTTATTATGTTACAGCTACGGAGTGGAATTCCTTGCCGGAGTTTGTGTTGCCTGATAGCTTCAATCTAGGGCTCTTTAATTCAAGAGTGAATAGGTTTCTTCTAGGCAAGCTTGCTTCACCGTCGGTCCCATCATCGCTTACCATCAGGTGAAATAGTGGTCAAACGCGAGCCTATAGCAATTTAAAAAAAACCTACTAGGTATCAAATAAAAAGTTATTGAAAAATAACTCCTACTAAAACACTTACAATAAAATTCTCTTCTTCATGTCGCTAGCTGGCGCATGTTTATCAAATTTTGTTGCCATAAAACTTCAACATTCTTATGTCTACACCTAATTACAGTAATTAAGGACATTAACGCAGCTGAATGTAAGCTTTCACTCCGCTGCATGCAGCTGCCCGGCAGCCATCGAACTAGTTCAACTCAAGATCTTTCCTCTCAAATAATAAGTCCAAAACAAGAAGCATTGACTCAGAACAGCACCCCCTTTAAAACCAATCTCGAAAATCTAATTTGTTTTACAGGATCATACAACGCCCAACACGCACCACACACGTCAAAGCAGTATGTCACCCAACTTCCTATAATATTGTACTTAGAGAGAGGGAGCTGGCGATAATAGCGCACAAACGGCACGTGCGGCTGATTCATTGACCATGGAGACCATAGCCCATGGGAAACGATCAAAGAGCCATATAGAGAACTCAATTAAGTGCAATTTGAGATCATACGATTACGATATTGAGGCACAATGGAGATCTAAATATTAGGAAAGCAGTTTTTATGCAAAGATGTGTTAAAATTTGGAAGCAGGATGTTTGTACGAAAAATGTGCTGAAGGGTCAAAATGTAAAGAATACATTGTGGACTGCCACTGTCCAAGAACTAGCTATTTTACAGCTTATATTTAACTTGCAATGAATGTATGTAAGTGTGTTCGGGTCAAATCTTGCAACTGAATTTTAAAGCAGTTATCCTCCATTGATTAAGGTGAAATCTTGCATAAACGTTTACCATGCATGTTTAGCTAAGTGATGTCATACCAAATTCACTATGGCGCACGGCCCAAGATGGCGGACTAGTTATTTTTTGTGCAATGCCATGATATAGGTATCAAATGAAAGGGTTTGCTGAAAAGAATACGAAAGTGCTTGTTGTAAAAAAATATTTTACTTGTTATTTTTTGTAAACTCTCGATTAGTCTCGATCGCTTGGAATATATAACTTAAAAATTAAAATCATTATGTTTTCTAAACTAAGACTAAATCTATGACTTGGCGAAAAATTGCGACTAATTAGCGACTAAATGTGGGTGAAAACAGATATTCGCTAGGTACCCAAGTTTTTGAGATACAAATATGGCCAAGGTGGGCAGATGCCCCAGATCGGCGATCTATAAACCCTTCTATCTTTTGAACCAGTGATCGACAAATTCTGATATTTGGCGACAAATTGCCACTAATTAAGGACTAATATAAAATTTAAATACTTGATGGCCATTCCAGTGTCAGTTACACGAATACATTTAAGATGTGAAGTCGCAAATCGTAGCAATACATTATGGAACCGCAGAGACTTCGAGTTTTTGGGTAAAACTAACTCTTGGTCTCTCTTCTAAAATAAAGATTATGGCGAACAGAAGACACGAAGATCTAGACAAAATTAATGTTTTTAATAATTTCGGATGCGAGCAACCATACATTTTGACTGTCTAGGCTCTCGAGTGCCTTTATGGTAATTGTTGTCGATATGTAACCATAACCGATACAGAACAGACTAGTAGACCGTTATAACACAATCAAAATGCAGTACTATAAAGCTATGCTTCAAAAAAGTTCCCTTGCATCACCCATTCATACCAGAACAATCGTTCAACGAGCACAAACTACCTACAAATGGTTGATTTAAGAAAAAAACTTCGTTCAACTCGCGCCGTTCACGAGTTTTATGCCCAAGGACTTTCCTATACGTTTTATGACATCGGCTCTTGACAGTTAAGGAAAGGGTAGAGAGCAATTTATTTTTATGCTTTTCTGTGTATCGGTTATAAATATCGCAGTCAAACGCTTTTTTAAAAAGGCTTTCCTTTGTTTCGACAACCCAACAAACAGAGAAATACTGTTACCGGATTTTTTTCAAAAGGATTTGATCACCGTGCTCCGTTATAGGTCGCAAGCGCAACATACAATCATGAAGGGTCGACTTACTACATACCATATCGTAAATTTTAGAGCTTAGCCTGTCTTCATGCAGCATTGTAAACTGCAGTCGGCCATTACCACTTCCGTGGAATGATAAAGAGTGTCTGCGTGTTGTATTCTGCTAGAAGTAGGTCCCTACTTATTTCTTGCTTCTGTAGATGTTAAACTATGAAC
Organism: Orthosia gothica; assembly: GCA_949775005.1. Lineage (NCBI taxonomy): Eukaryota > Metazoa > Arthropoda > Insecta > Lepidoptera > Noctuidae > Orthosia > Orthosia gothica. The sequence goes on along the minus strand of OX459051.1, from coordinate 16,903,670 downwards.
CTTTGGTGCAAATATTCTTGAGGGTTATCTATCGAATTTGAAGGTGTTTCCACATAAGAAGTCTTCAGGCTTCAAATTGTAGTTATAATCTTTTTATGATGAGATCAGTAGGAGTCGAGCACGTCCTACCATCTTCCTCTTGGTCTGCCACGCTGTCATCTAGTGCCAAACAAAATATTGAGCAAAAGGAAGCCCTTTGAACTGCATTGAGACAATCAATATACGCTAGATAGACTTACTAACTACGAATGAAATCTCTTAGGTTTAGGTCCATCGTTTTGCTAAACCATAATGACACTTCGATAAAATATCTAGCTTAAAATTGGCATTGAACAGTCCGGAGGATCTACACATAACCGAAAATACGAAAGCTTGTAATTCCCGTCCGATTAAAACCACTCACCAAAAAGGTTAAAACTAAATGGCCCATCCAAGCTCAAACAAAACTAGATTAATCCTGTACCACTCAAAGAATTGAAACAAATCCAGTTCAAACAAAGACCCTAACTACCGTTACAAAACTGACCGCGTTAAGTAAATAATTCATGACGGACAAAAACGGTATCTGGCTAATCTCCTCTCTTAAGCACATGTGGTGATAGTAAATTAGATATCTAATTGATATATTATCTGGCACCCTGAAAAGGGCAAGCAAGGACCCTTGAGCTTGAACACTGGAAGTTATTGAGAGAGTAGATGAAAAGGGCTTGTTACATGTTCATGTAAAAACTGGTACTCAGCTGACTCCGGTTAGACTGGAAACCGATCTGGAAAACGCTAAGCAGATTGATTAATGGAAAACCTGGTAAAAGGAATAAAGTTCAGGCAAAAATTAGAGCATCTTTGACATTATTGGCTTCAATTAGAGATCAATTTAGCGTGACTTATTCCTACCAACTAGAGCAACTAATTTCAGAGGACAATACCAACTAATCAAGTCGCTAATCCCCACTCAAACTGAAACCAGGAAGCAACCAGAAGACAAATCAGAGTAACACTACTAAAGCAACACCACCCAACGTACCACGGAGTGTTAAACACTGCCGGGTTCCGGATCCTGTGATCCCTATTAATCCTGCGCCTGTTTTTGCCAGCCCTGAGTTCACGCGATGGTCCACAGAGCAGCGAGTCGTCTCGGTGGCCAATTCTAGAGACGGTATTGTCAACACTTGACGTATAAACCAAGCATGTCAGTAATTGTCATCATTTCATTATCATCCGAAAGACGTCCATTGCTGGACATAAGCCTCCACGTGTCGCCACATCGATCAATCCTATGCGTCTCGTATCCAGAGGACTGTCGGTTTACTCAAAGAAATTGATGATGGCAATTCTGTCAATGGCTTTGACAGCCGAAATTTGTGTTTAGCGCAATTGTGCGACCGCAAATATTATATAACTTTGGTCTCTAGATCGAAACGCACAACGCTACGATATGAAATACGACTAAAATGGCATCAGCACTACATCAGCGACACAGATCATAGAAACAACTGTTGTTTATATGATCTGTGTTCAGTGGTATGGAGGATTATGTGACCGGCACCGCATACCGCAGCGTCGTGCGTTTAAGTGATCAAGAGACCAAAGCTTCAGTAATGGCATTCCTAATACCCGCGTGTTTGCCGTTCCGTGCTCTGTGCGATAGCCGGATAGAGTCCATACATTAAACCTATTTACTGGCAACCCAGACCGTCACGTTCCGAATGTGAATTTTGATTTGATAACCCTATATGATAATGAGTAAACAATCCGTTTGGATCAGTTGCTGTGGTTCGGTTTGATGAATACCGAAATTGGGTAATCATGTGTGTTTTTGTTTTGATTGCGATGAATTGTTCTAGATTGTGTGTAGCAATAAGTTCTGACAATGTGCACTATATAGAATGCTTTTAGACACACAAATAATAATATGTCGTCTTGCTGCATTTGTCCCATGTAGCTTGGAGGACAGCACTTAATTGTTTAATTTTAGTTATTAATTATTCTTCCATCCGTTCTTAGGAAACCAGCAAAAGCTTTGCGGTTAAGAATCGAAGAGATAAGGCATTAAGTCTGCCTCTGTACATTTTTGTGCTTAAAGTATTAAATAATTAAATAAATAAGAAGCACTGAAATTTGGTTTTTATGGTGATATTTCCTTCGACAGAATAGAATAGAAAACATTTATTCGACATAGACACAACACAACAAAAACAATCACAAAGTAACAGAGGAGAATAGTAAAAAAAGTACTAACAGCAAGCAGTATGCAATGTTTTCTATCATAAACACATTACTCTCCTTCGACAGTCGGGTAAAAAGACTATCTAACTTTAGGTACGTTTTATTATTAAATACTTTCCGAAACATGGCATTTTTGACACTTTAACATTGTTTATTATCTTTTTTTTCCTTAGATGTCCACCCTATTCTCTATATTAGCAATGAATCGTCCCCCTATTGGTAATATTTCACGCCAACCCCCACAATAACCACATTTGTTTGAAGGTGCAAGGTGCATTTGCTAATATTAAAATTATTATTGATTACTGTTTTCTTTATGGCATATTTATTCAAAGGGCTCTTTGCACCGAGGGAATCGATCATAAATTCTCAAATATTGTTTTTGTGGCTCCCCCAAATAAATGCAATATTTATCTGAATGTAGCAGTTTTGCAGCTGTATTTTTTATTCTATATAGCCACTTTGTATGCTATGATGCAGTTTCATTTCTTCAAGTGGCTGTGAAATTTATATTATTATAGGGGCTTGAAATCGATGGGCCAATTTAAAATATCAATCTAGTTATTTCAACGTTTTGGAGGTGAAAAGCTTTCAATTTCATTTGCAAATAAATATGTCGTTTGGACTCATTCATTTATTAAAGAATAGTGCTAAAAATCCGTTGTAAATTGCTATGGTAAATAGAAAAGCGATTTGTGTGATATGTTTATTTCAAAATTTATGTATTTGTTTTAATGCATTTGTATACACGATTAAATGAATGACCAAGCAAGCGAGCCTAAAACTTATAAATACCATGGCTATTAAAACTTAACATTCCTAGAGAAACTCCAAGCCAAGCACAAACTTTTTACAGGCCGCCATTGTTACCTCCGGGTGACGTCACAAAATGGCGGCCACACAACCGCCGCGCATAATTTTGAACTGATGACATTCGCAATTTAAAATGTCTCACCCTAACAGCGACAGTTTAATGAGCATTTTAATTGCGGCCCTACCCGTGTCCATTACGGGGATATCAAGCGAACATCGACCTTAATGCCAAGTAATAACGGCTAATATTACGCTACTTAAACCGTGCGGAACTAAAAATCCTGTGTTAAACTTTGTGAAGTTTACTTTTGGGTTGATGTGAAATGTTTTGTAGTTTCTCGCCCCATTTGATGTTAACAGACTGACACTTTCGTAATAAAAAAGTACTTTTTGTTACGAGAAAAATAACAAAACTCAAGGTGAGGGGCAACAAAACTCAGTTTGGAATGTAGGAAAATATTTTATACTACACCTGCTCGGAAAGTACCTTGATACTTTATCAAATTTACGGTAGAAAGTACGTCATTGCATATCGAACAAATATGCGGCGAGAAAACGCATCTGAGCGGGAGAGAAAAGTGTATGAAAATCCATTTCTTACGTGGTTTTTCTTTTTTAATTTTGGGTAAGACTATGCGCTGGTAACCTAAATATCAAAAGCCAAAAAGTTTTTACAGTGAGTTTTTATCTCCAAGTTCGCAAAATGACACTGGCCACTAGCTGTGTGTTGGATGGTGTCAAAAAATTTGAAAAAAGAACATGTGAAAATTGCAGACGCCATTGGCGCCATTTTCAATTTGTGTGTTGTTTGAGGATTCAGTTTTCGTAGAATTTATTTTCCTCGTAGGTGTAGTATAAAGCACTATGTATCACTCCAGAGAAAGTGCGATTCCCGATCGACGGTACTCGGTCACTTTCTCCTCTCGGTGAACAATGTACTATTCCCGCCATTGCGTGTCACAAGACCATTCCACTCAACGCAAGACACCCCAAGCTTACTTGACAGTTTTAGTTAATTATTAATTAGGTACTTCATTGCAGGGGTGAGAATTTTTAAAGATTTATTCATTGTCCGTTTCCTTGTCTAGGACACGCGTGCTCGTAATAAAGGCTGTAAATAACAATGCCTACCCCAAGTTAAGGTAGGTAAGTGCGTGTTTGTACGGACATAGTGTTAAATGACGTCATCTGTCATGTTTGACGCGTTGCGTGGGCCCCAGTCGGGCGAGATTAATGAATGATGTCACATTATAAACCACAGGACCCCAAAATTCCGCTTTGTTTTTATTGCTTAATATTTCATCTTTGTTTTCCTATTATTTTTCTCTTGAAGACATTCTTCAATGACATGCTGGCAAATAAACTTATATCATACCTCTGTATTTACTATTGACGCCAATTCTCTATAGAAGAAAGTATTGGCAATAGACTGCAGAATGCAACCGTCTGATTGGTCGATAGTAGTCACGCCACGAAGTTCTAATTTCAATTTTTAGTAGCTGAATTCAGTCATGCTATTGGGTAATATTTGACGGTAGTGAACGACTTAGACGCTCCAGTTTTGAAATTGAATTTAGAAGTTTTGTTCCAAGTCGTTGGTTATATTGTATCGGATGTAAATAAAGTTTATTTTAGTTTGGTTGCACGGAGTAAATCGAGGATAGCCACGGTTGTAATAACGCAATCTGAAGCAGAAAACAATAAAATTGGCTGGTACTACGATCATTTCATTTCGAAACGAGAATAACAGAATTAGAATTTCAAAATGGCTCACACATTTTCCTTCCTATAAAAACATAATAAAATAATACCAACAAAAATCCTACACAAAATGGCGCCTACCGATTTTCTTTTTAATTTCCAAGCTGAAGCGACGTTAGTGGCCAGAAGTGGCATTCGAAATTCGAATTTGAGAACGCATTCGAATAGAGCAATCTCGAATCCCGAACGACTTCGTAAGTTGCTTCAAGATTCAAGTTCAGAAGCACGTTATATGTGGACGTGATTGAAATCCCATAAAAGATTAGTAATATTTTATCATGAAATTGATTCAGAATTTACACGCATTCTAACGATTTTACTGCGAGGCTGTGAGCGCTGACACCATTATCCCATTTGGCGATATGATTTTATGAGTACCGCTTTTTTGTGACGTGCGAAAATGTTTTTATGTTCTTTAAAAGTGTAAACTACTGAAGCTTTATCAGTGGTAAGTCCATAATTCCGCTTTAATTACCAATCCTGGTGATATTATTGTTAAAACTAGTCTCATGGGAAGCACTGTAAATATCATTCTCATAAAGTAGTTGTAGTGCACTTGTGATTATCTTCTTATAGAAGACGACACAATGCACTGTAGTGTCACACACGTTGATAAACTGATTGCTAGTTCTATAAATTAAAGAATACTACTAATTTACATCTACCAACCCGCACTGGGCCACTCCGTTTCACGGAGAGTCTTGTGTCTCAGAAACATTAGAGACTCATCATCTTCCCGCCATTATGCCATGTTACTTGGGGTCGTCGCAACACGTTTTCTTCTTCTATTCCGTCCTGTCCCCCGTCACGCTATTACCTACTAACTCCCTTTTATCCTATGCTGCTGCTGCTTTTCATGAACCTCTTTGATATGGAGTCCTTTCATGACCTTTCTTAACTATTTGTTGTTGAATTAGGTAATTAGCTAATTTATATGTTTGCAATATTTGTAAGTACGTGAGAACCATGTTTCTATTTATCAAATAAAGGCATTTACCTGTTAGTGCTTGTAATTCTTTATACCAAGCATCAGCATCATGCATCGTCCTGACGTATATGAATTTATTGATGTATGTACTTATGTAATTATTGTATAAAATTTTTTTTTTTTAAAGAGTAAGTATTGAGTTTCTTGTCGTTCTTCTCCATAACAAGCTACTTTTCCGAATGCACGGTAGAATCAATTTTTAGTACTTGTAAATTTTAACGTTCAAAAGTGTCGCATAATGGCCTACATGAAATAAACACATTTGACTTAACTTTGACTTATTTTTTTCTTACAAATTCCATTGCAGCAATTCATCAGGATTATTAACATTTTATGCACTGTAACGGTAGTCTATAAAAACTTAGTGACTTAATAGGAACGCGAGACCTCTCGGTCCACAGTCAAATAATTCAGGCGCAGTGCCAACGGGGTCAAATTAATTATATTGCAGATTTTATCATGATCCACTTGACTAGCTTATTTATATTTTTGGGGAAATGGAATATCTGATTCAATAAATGCAAGATTTGAATAGATGGTTGCTGCATAAATTAAAAGGTTCTTATGGTATTAGGTACCCAATACATGGGTTGTGGAGCTCAGATAGGCAGTCGCTCTATGTAAAACACTGCAGTTAATATACGTCTGGTAAAACTGAAAGCCGTTCGATTCTGGCTGAGTAATAAATGATCAATAGATGGTTTCTATGCCATATACAACAACTGACTAGACTACAAGATATACGGCAATGCGCCATCGGTAAGTACATAGTGGACATCCCACCCATACGCACAAAGCGGTTTGCGAATACTTTCATTGTGTGCGTACACGAGAGTGGCATTCCCTGCCGGAGTCTTTGTTACCTGATAGCTACAACCTTGGGGTCTTTAAGCCAAGAGTGAATAGGTTACTTCTAGGCAAGCGTGCTCCATCGACGACCACATCATCGCTTACCATTAGGTGATATAGTGGTCAAACGCAAGCCTATTAATAGTAAAAAAACAAAAAAAAAATTGAATATCTTGGTATTTGTTAGTAAAATATACGTAATAATAAACATTATCACCAAATTTCAAGTTCTTAGGTCAATGGGAAGTTGAAGAATTCTTCGGAACAAAATTTTGTGACAGAAGACGGAGAGACAGACAAGTGAGTGATTGCAATAAGGATCCGTTTGAACCCTACGGGCACAAAGTACGTAAGCGGCGGCGGCGCGCTTGTGCTACGGGTAAGTAAAGCCACCCTAAAAAGAAAACAGCACAACGATGCACCAAAACAGCCACTTCTAAAGCTTCCAGCCTAATCTGGAACCAAGAACCAGACACCGTTTACAAAGATTACCTCCCAATTTCATCTCCCTTACAATCGAAAAAGCATCTTATAAATTCTTATTAGTAGACTTCAATTGAGCGACCCTTGTTGACGCGTTAAGGGTGAATAACACCCCTCCATAACTACCCTTCCTTTTGCATAAATAAGTACAAGATGGCAACTATTTGATTAGCGAGAGGGATGGGGGATGCGAACCCCTGTTCCCGATTAAATGCATTTCCTTAAATGCAATTTATTTTTCGATCAACATGAAATATTTTATTAAGAATTTCATTAGGTACGTAATTTTTCATAACGTCATATTTTATTAGTTTAAAAGCTCATTTACGTGTAGAAGGAGGATTTTATGAGATGGGGTGAGTTATTAAAAGGCGTGCGGTTATTTATTAAATAGAGAAATTATAAATAGATTTAATGAGATTTGGTTTATGTACGGGGAGTTAATTATTTAGCTTCGTTTACGGATTTTTACTGAAATCTAGGTCATATTGATAAAGGTTTTTTTTTAATTATAGATAGGCTCGTGTTTGACCACTATCTCACCTGATGGTAAGCGATGATGTGGTCAACGGTGTAGCACGCTTGCCTAGAAGTAACCTATTCACTCTTGACTTAAAGACCCAGAGGTTGTAGATATCGGGAAACAGACTCCGGCAGGGAATTCCACTCCTTAGCTGTACGTATAATGAAAGTATTTCCAAAACGTTTAGTGCGTATGGGTGGGATGTCCACTATGTACCGATGGCGCATCGCCGTACGTCTTGTAGTCCGATGATGAAACGGGCTAGGCGGAATTAGATCATGCAATTCCATGAAATGTAACCGATAAAAACCGACACCAGTACATACAGACAAAAACTCACGCTTCTTACCATGGGGGTAGGCAGAAACTACAGGACATCACCTACCACGATCCTTATATACTTCTTTTGCTTCACTCACATTCATACATCTAGTCATACACGCACACCGGTTATGAGTACTGCGCACCTAGCCTTCCTGAAGAACATCACTAGGCCATTAATTTGGTTATAATCATTTTTCTGCTACCATTCCCTTTGCCTGCAAAAAACATAAACGAAAAAGATAATTATATACATAAAGCCTATCTTTTCCGGCAAGCAGTAAGATTCAATGAAACAAGGGTGCCTTAAGGCTCATACCCGATTGAATTAACGATTATTGGGATCTTTAGCACCCGTTTAGAACCCTCCCTTAAGGAAAACACGTAAGTTAAGGAATTACTTACCTTAAGTCCTGTTTACACGATGCTATAAGCATGCCAGTAGGCTTGTTTTCGTTACAATCGGATGGTATTTTAGCAAAGCCAATGTCTTTTTCAATCTTAGTCAGAATGCTTTTCATAATAGACGTCTTTTCTGCGAAAGGCAGTAACTAACGTACGTTTGAACTGTACTAAATTAGCAGTGACATTTTGAACATTTCAATAATTGCAGACCTAAAAATATTACCTAGTTTTTTTTAGGTAAAGGCCTCCACAGACAGGTGCGAGGCGACAATGCGACAAGACTGCTGTACCGGTTTTTCATAAATTTGTTTAAACTGTAGAGCAAGTTTTAACCAAATTATATGGAAATGCGTTGACCATTGTTGTGGCATTGTCGGCCTTACTAAGTAGGTATTGTAGCACATAATTAAGTGTAAAATAACACCGAATCACAAGAAACCTATGTTAGACCGCTTAATGGAACCTTTGTCTTTTAAATAACAAAACAAGACTAGACTAGACTACTACTAGACTCTTGCGTTTACAAATACCTGAAAGCCTCCATTTTGGTTTAGGCTTTCAAAGCATAGCGTGCTCTACCTGTATGCTAACCACAGGATTAGCCACAGAGTATACAAACACAGAAGTTTTACAACAACTTTAGTTATCTATGGTAGTATCCGAACGTGAAAAACTAGTGTCAATGTTTTTAACATGAAGAAGGTCAGACCTATGACCTATTAGTACTGAAAATATTTTGGTACATCTATACTAATATTATAAAGAGGTAAAATTTGTGAGTTTGTGCCGTTGTAAGGGGTAATCTCTGGATCTACTGAACCGATTTTGAAAATTCTTTTACCAGTAGAAAACTACATTATGCCTGAGTGTCATAGGCTATGAAATAATGTTGCCTGTAAAATTCACAAGAATGCTCTGTGAAAACTATTGATGATCGATAAAAATAAGTTGGTAGGCAGGATAGGCAGGGTAGGCTGGGTTGGCAGGGTAGGCAGGTTAGGTAGCCAGTTGAAGGGAGCGAAGCCCCGAGGGTCAGCTAGTGCTTAATAATCACGGTAGCTACAGCTAAATCATTTTGTTCTGTATTATATGACTGATATCTTGATCAGCTTGAGCTTCTAAGATAAGCAGATTCTCCGCTGCAAACACTCGTGATAATTCTCAAGTCCCTTTAGGTTTGGAACGTTAGCTAAGAATGATGAGATGGTATTTTCGTTAAAACTCGGTGAACACATAAAACAGTAAATCGGATGATCAAAATACGACGCCCTACACCTCTAGCTACTCCTACCGAAATATTTACTTATCTAGTCCCCAAAGGGCGTCTGGGCCCATAGCCTAATAAAACAACGTAATTCAATGATTTTTTTATCCAACGGTTTATTCTGTTCCACATTAGCACACAGAGATTAGATAGATTAGCATAGACAATACAGACAAAATATGTGTTTATTTGATGTGACCAGTTATCTATACCAATTTTATAAAGAGGAAAGATTTTTTTGTTTATTTGTTCCGAATAGGCTCCGAAACTACTGGACCGATTTTAAAAATTCTTTCACCTATGGAAAGCATCATTATTCCCGAGTAGCATAGGCTATAATTTTGACGGGAGCGAAGCCGCGGGAGTCAGCTAGTAAATAATAAATATTTCTAACATACAGCAGCTTCAATGTTGTCTAATTCATACTTACATTCTAACCTCCAAATCCTTCATCTTCCATTCTACATACTTCCAGTCTCTAATTATATGTCCCTCTTCCCTGAACATAGAAATAAACCCTCTTACTAATAAATACAGAATAAAGTTATACCAGGCATAACAAAGGAATAACAATACATTTTCATAGGTTTATACTTGGTATAACTTTATTCTGTGTTTATTAGTAAGAAGGAAAGAGTTTATTTGCGCCAGGTTACAACGAAAAAAGAAACAATAATATATCAATTTTGACACCCTCACCAAGCATTAATAGTGAAGCTTCTGTCTTCACGCGATCACTCTGTGGTCATCCTACATATACTCTAAGCACCCTCTCTCCATCGGACACGGCAATTAATAGGGACGTTTGGCAAAACATGGTCCTTCGATATTTCATGGGGCAGAACATTTGAGCTAACGGGCCGAATCAGGAGCATGACGACATTAAACACCATATGTACGAGCCTTAGAGGGGATATAATTTGATCGAACGATAATTTAGAAGGGAATGGACAATATTGCGGAGTATTGTTTATGGGTTTGTATCGGACATTTAGATTAGAATATTGGAGAAATTAAAGATTCTTTGCTGTTTTGCTGGATACAATATTACTAACTCAATAGTAAGTGGTGTATCGATTTATCGATTATCTCATTGTTCAGGTATAGATGAAGAAGGTATCTTTTGAAAACAATGGACAAAAACTAGACAATCAAGGGCATATGATGAGCCTTAGAGGGAATATAATTTGATCGGACAATAATTTAGAAGGGAATGGACAATATAGCGGAGTATTGTTTATGGGTTTGTGTTGATTGTGTATCAGGATTTGATTAGAATTGGGGGAAATTATAGATATTTTTGCTGTTGCGCTGGAACCAATATTATAAGTTTTATAATCGTGTCCAACAATACACAAAGCCTAAGTAATTGTGGGTGATAAATTATCAATGATAATGCTACAGCAAGTTATGTGATTGAATATCTCATTGTTCAGATAGCCATAAAATGTCTGAGGAAGAGACCCGGAAGGCATCAATGGACTAGAACTGGGCAATTTTACGGATCATGATCTGTATACCTACTACCTATCGTTTAAGAACGATAATACGAAAAGAATGACTGACATTCGAAACTAAATCTACCATTCAGTGTACCTATGTGTCGTTCGTTGACTTCAGTGTGCCCTGGCAGTTGAGTGTGTCATGCTCTCTCTAATTTATCTCTGATGGTGGCACATGTGTTGGATCATTCGGTTCCCTTCATGATGGTTGAGCTGAGTGGTGCCGATCCGTGCGTCATATTCGTGAACGGGCGCCATCAGTTGGGATTGGTCGTAACTTACCTGCCTCGGCCTGTTATTGTAGTTTTTTTAATTGTTTATGACTCTAGACGCTTTTATGTGCACGTCGTTTCACATATATGTATATTTTTTCAACAAGAATGATGTAACCAAAAACTGATAATTAAAACTGATGGAAAAGAGTGTCCGTAGAATTTCTTGCAAATTCTACTCCATTGAGAACTACTGACGCTTGCGAATTTGCTACTACAGTAATTTTTTTGTTAATTCAAAAGTACCTCTAAGGTTTATTTGAAATAAACTATTTAATTTTGATTTTTTTAAACAGTTTATTTTCACAGAAATGAATGAAAATCATAGTAGGTAAAACGAAAGATTTAGAGATACATCAAAATTATCCTCAAGCTTATTTTAACACCTACTAATTATTTCACCTACCTCCATCTAATTCAAACACAGAAACCGCCACTCAAAGACAACAACATTTATCCATCAAATAACTTAACAAACGGATCGTTATCCGACACATTCTCTAGAAGCGTGAAGAACGAATCGTCATTAAGCATATGTGCGATTCTCAGTGGCAATATGGAATCTAGTTTATGAAAAAAATGTAATAACGTACTTCGTAGGGGACTGGGAGAGTTGGTTCAGTTTGCGAATTGATTCAGGTCGGGGGAAAAAGATGAAGACTGTTTGAGAGGAAAGTAATATTGAAATAGACTTACCACCGAATTCTGGAATAAGAATTTCTAATTGAGTGTTTGTCACCTCTACTTTAACCTAAAAATCTGTCAAACTTACACGTTATTTACTCCAAATACTAAACCCGCGCTTAAACACAGTCAATCGTCATCATCAGCCTTTTTAATGCTCCCACTGCTGGGACACAGGCCTCCTCTTTGTGAGAGAGGCAATGGGCTGTAAACCACCACGCGGGCCCAGCGCGTTTTGGTGGATGTCACATGTCTTCGATTTTTTTGGTTCTAGGACATGCCGGTTTCCTCAAGATGTTTTCCTTCGCAGTTTTGAGAGCAGTAGTGATGAAAATAAATCACACAAAGTAAAGTGCCTGCCTGGGTTCGAACCTACAACTTGTAAGTCACGGCCGATACCAATGGGTCACCAATGCTCACAGCTATTGAGTAATGCGAGTACGAAGTAGTGATGCTAGCACAGTCATTAAGTATGAATAACCACGCTTGCAGAGGGAATGGTCATGTCAATGGTCAAACATACCATTATTAGCAGATAGGACATTAATTTAAGACGACGACTAACGCCAACGACCTTGAGGGAACAAAACGCGCCCTCGTTTCTCACCCGCGCGACCCGAAATTGAGTAGTTTTTTGTACTTTTCTTATTATTCGATGACTTAAAAAAAAAAAGCTTCAGATCAAAATGTAGATAATTAAATTGTCTTTGATATGGTGTCGATTTCATTAAAATACGCCCAGCGGTTTTGTTGTGATTGTCGTGTTTTTGTCCGTTTTAGACATAACTTTACAAATTAAATACACTATGTTATACGAATAAAACTCAAATTTTGCTCAGATCAAATTATTAAGAAAATGGTCTAATATAACATATATTTTTTCCAAAAAATTATGACGAGCCGTTTAGACGTGATTTTCATTTTAAAATCAGCTACTCAAGGGAATCGGCGCCTTAAATAGTAAAGATCCGTCCGAACGTTTGTCTATATGCGTTCACTATGCAAAAAACACGGCATTTATAATGGCTCAGACACACGGCCGAAGATCGAGGCGAGTTCGCTACGATCTAGCATGTATGGCCAAAGATGGTGTCAGAAAAACGCGCCATCTCCAAACGATATATTTGCTAAGGAAAAGAATGGGTTGAAACACTCGTTGCCAGGGTTGGAAAAGGGAACGCAACAATTCAAAGTTATAACTAAGGACTATAAAGGAAGAGCAAGAAGGAAGGCATCTCAATTGTGCAATTGGAACCCTCTGTGTAAACAAGACATGACCCTGAGCAAACGTTGGTCGACAACACCAATGTTTGTCACATTGTGGGTTGGGTAACCGCAACACTGGTTGCGGAAGGCTACTCTTATACACGATGGATAATGAAACAGAGTAAGAAAATGATAATCCGAATGAACTAATATTATAAGGAGGAATCTATAGGAGCAATTTGGGCGCACGGTTGGCGCAGTGGTTGAGCGATTGACTGCTGCGATGCGTGTCGCGGGTTAGATTGCCGCACGGAACAAATATTTGTATGACCTACAGATAGTTGTTCCGGCTCTGGGTGTTGTGTATGTGAGTTTATATGTTTGTAAACGCACACACGATACAGGAAGATATTCCTAGTGTAAAAACGTATATAGGAAGTAATTCTTTCACTGACAGAAAGCCACACTATTTCTTAGTAGCAGAAAGGAGATATATAGCAAATACGTACATACAAATACATTACATACACGAATTAACAAATGAAAAGCAAAAATCCAATTATTCCACAAATGCATTATATTGAAACGTAACTGATTGATCTAATTCAAAATCAGTCACACTCACTAATCCATAAAAAAACACAATACACACCCAAATTGCTATTAACATAGTAATAGCGAAATCTAATACATTCTCAAACGAAAAAACATGGGCAATACACGGCAAATGTACCCTATCTACCCTAATTTGGGGCGCGAACACACCCTAGGGAGCGTTACAATGAGCCGATATCAAATTGGCAACATTCATACGTAATTGCATTTTATTACAAATATTGTGCCCGCGGGCTAAGGTTCGGGCTATTTCCCTGCCCTGCTCGACTCCGCTAGGGTTACCATTTCGAAAATCGGAAAGTCCTGACAAAAAAAAATAAACACTAGTGAAAAATAACTTCAATTTCGGAAGTAGGTGTTCCTGTTTTCGTTTCTTCGTTTTTTGAAACCGCCTTCCGAAATAAAAAAAAAATGACTTTGTAGTGTTTTTATTTTTTTAAAGTCGGTTGTATTTTTTGTAAGCTTTTTATTGTTCACTTTCCTTCTTTCTGGGAAGTCGGTTAAAAATCCTGAGCAAGACAACTTTAAAAAAAATTACCGGACATGTTAGTTACAAAATAAAACAATACTCGTAAATATGTATGTGTGTATTAACTATGACTACATTACATCTTTTTTTCATCCCTCCTTTCGCAGGTATGCTGGAAGAGATTTCATTAGAAATAAGCATCACCTTTGTATCTATTTTCTTGCTCCTTCTTTTTGTCTGTGCATAAATTGTTAAATAAATAAATTCGTAAATCTCCGTCGAGGTAAATAATCGCCTTAATTAACTTAAAAAAGAAACAATGTTTGCCATCTAAACGAAAAATACGAAAAAAATTGAAGGCCGGACAAAGCCTCAGGACGCCAAATGTCCGGACAAATACGGACGCATGGTAACCCTAGACTCAGCAGGATACTGAGGCAGCGAAATTACCCAATATTTTAGTTTAAGAGGGAGAAATACAATGAATGTTGGAATTATAGCCTGTCAAACATCAAACGTATGGACTTTTGTGTGTCCGTGTATGCTAGGTCCATTGAGTTCAGCATGTTATGTTGATTGTAAGTAGTTCACTTTTACTTTCAGGGGAGTTTATTTATTAGTACTTGAATAGGTATACATACTATGTAGTGTAATTGTATTTATAATAAAACTATAAAACTTATTTTGTAGTTTTAATATATCGTAAGAAATTAGTCTGAAATAAAGAGCGTAAATGAACTGCTACATCATAGATACATTAGAAATATGCTATTCTCAGAGATAATACTTAGTGCGTAGTAGTAGTACTTTTTTTGGTGGTCTATATCTGTAGTATAGCGCTGCGTAAGCTTTATAGCCACCAAACCTCCCCCTACTTGGGCCTTTAATTTTTTTTGACTCGACTTTGTTAAAACTGAAATAATAAACTTAAATATGTAAATACAGATACAAAATCAATGAAGATTTTGATGATATGATTCGTTCGCTATCGAATCAACGACAGTAAAGACAAAACACGGGATAAATGATTAAATGACATACTCAAGTAACGTAAATTTTGTTGTACTGTTAATAAAGGTCCACACAAAACAGGTCGGCAGTTCGGATCCGGACCGCGGTCCGCCATTTGGTGACCCCTGTTCAAATACTACTACTACTCCTATTTACATAACCGAAGGCCAAAAAGAATCAGTGTACATTACCACATTGCTTAAATTCTTCAGCCCCAAAGAGACCTTCACACCAACATACCTGAAATAAACAAAATAAGAATCAATAAAATATATTTACACAAGTGTTAAAATGTTTTTAACGTATCCGCTGCCCTGAAGGTCGACGAACTCGATGGCAAACGAAAAGCAGATCTGGCCCAATGAACAAAGTCAATGAGCTCAAATTGAGTTTTAATATGTAGATTTAGTGCCTCGCCTACGGAATATATTCATCCTATTTTATCTCTAGGGCAAGAATTGAGTACCCTTTATTAAATTCTACATCTTTCCATTCATACATATTTATGATTCTTCAATATTCTTTCATCCACTTACAACTATCGAATATATTATCTCAAAGAACCTTAGAATTTTAAAGATTTGTTCTCGATATATTCATCAGTAACTTCCCTAATTTTCAGCATCTAGCAATCACCGATATAATATAAATCAATCTGCCTAGCCTTTTCCCCTATTATGTTGGGGTCGGCTTCCAGTCTTAACGGATTCAGCTGAATACCAGTGTTTTACATGGAGCGACTGGCTACCTGACCTCCACAACCCAGTAATTGGGTAACACGGTACGTCTAGGCAAGATTGGTGTCAGATCTCAGGCTTCTGACTACTCGTAACGACTGTCAAAGATCTTCAAATGACTGCCGGACCAACGGCTTAACGTGCTTTCCGAAACACGGAGGAATCTCGGTATGTTGAAATGGTCACCCATCCACGGACCGACCTCGGTAAGCGTTGCTTAACCTTGAAGATCAACCCATGCGGATGTTATTATTTAGCCACGAGCTCTATACCGATATAATATAAATGTAAATATTAAATACTATTAGTATTTGGCAGTACAAATTGGTGCTATATATTATCTACCCAGCACACAAAACTAACCATTCGTGAATTTCAACAGGAAGACACAAATATTTTCCAGTCTTGTTAAACCAGAACGCACATATACATACAATTGTGAAAGACATACTCGTACATCAGCCCAAAGCAATGTATTCTGAAGGTGAATATCCTATAGATACATATATACAGATACAAATAGAAAATCAGATTTGTGCCGCATACACAAGATACAGAGGGAATATGTATGACTAATAAGCGAGGCAGGAACTCCTACGGAGTTTGGATACATAACCGGTGTGTAATTGGCTTAAATATTGTAACACCAATTCGCGAACGCTTGGCTCCAAGATGGAGTTTTGGAGATGTTAGGCGACTTTCAGTTAGTGTCTAACTGTCGAAGACTGGGATTTAAACGGATAATATTGCGACTGTAATCTCTAAAGAGATGGGCTGAAAAGACGAGATAAGCTGTAATATTGTAAACGAAGAGACTCAAAACCAAGAATTAACTATAAATAATAATACAATATAATGCCTGTCTGTATCTGTCCCAATGCAGGCTACTTCTCATACAGAGAATGCAAGAGAAGGCATGATAATCGATGAAAGAAAGGAAGATCAACAGATCAATACTGAAGAATTTTCGTCTGAAGACACTTGACCCAAATGACGAATCATGGAAAACTTAAAAAAAAACAGACAGATCGTAAAGCAATTTCAAGCCGACCTTGAAGTTAAGCCGAAAACCGATTAGAAGAACCGAATAACCGTACAACTTGGTGTTTTTGATAACTTAAAAGTTTGTAATAGCAACATCGCTTGGGACTCTATAGCCCCGAGAGAGATGGTACCGAATAATTTATTATTCATTTATGTTATGTTTGCGTTACATTGTTGTTTTTGGCATTTCCAATGGGTATAAAAAGAAAACAAAGTAAAATGTATATACAGAGGTCCGTGAGGGCAACAGTATATCAAATTGAGTCAAACATTCGCGACCAATATACCTACGATAAAATTTTTGCCAAACATTTGACGAAATTATTCACGAAAATGTATTTGCTTATAAAATTTTCTTTTCACGAAGTCTGTAGATATCGCTTCGGAGGCGTTCGAGCGGAGAGTTCCCAAGTTTTTACAAAGTTATCGGATACAACACGCTTTGGAAAAAGATATTGAAATAACTCAGTCATTACTCAATATTGGATCTCAACTTTTAGAATAAAAGATTTCGCAAATTGATTTATATTACGGTTGTCATGATTCATGAAGAGTACAAATTGGTTGAAGAAAATATGGAGAATGTAATTATAAGTGTGAATCATATACTAAGATAGTTATAGAACTGTTATAATGAAAAATAAGAAGTAGACCGAAGAGTTGTTGGCATCCAAGGAAAACAATTGAATCTGTCAAAAGCCACAGGCCATAACAAAAGGCTAATTTAGGCCAAGACAATACCATCGACCTACATTAAAAAAAGTGTTAAGTTCACAGTCAATTTTAAGTTTAAAAAAAACCTTGGCGTTCCGCCAACGACTTCTAGAGCATAAAAGAAACAATACTTATTTTTTAACCTGCAACACTAGTGCCAAAAAAGTATATACTCGTATATCTTGGCCCAGCCTTTTATTGCTTTACTAATTCACCAAAGTTTCCTACACATTAATTTTCGGAAACGCTAAGTGCTTATTTTCGGGAAGTTTGTGGATTCTTTAGGAAAGATTTTTATCCATTAACCTAGAATCGAAATGTTAAATCAATTAGTTGAAGCCTTATTTTTACCAGACTGCGGGAGGATAATGTTTTTCGAGCGTATGTCTATGTATGTATGTATGTCCATCTCTATAACACGCTCGACATCCGAAACGGCTTGACAGATTATGACATGCGAGGTGTCGTCGGATTTGTCTCAATTATGGGAGTGAAGGCTATATAATTTTCAAATATGGCGCCTCCCTGCCCCCAAAAAAGGGGGTGGTACAATTTTTTTTTTTTCGTTATCCCTTGACAATATAGGTATCAAATGAAAACTATTAAATATACCATTCTAAAAAAACATATGAAGTAATACTTTTATGATACTATTTTAGCCCAAATTCAAGATAAGCGTAACTATGATCGCTAAATAATAATTGAACAGTCACATATATGTTTTATTTACTAAAACCATATTATTAAGTAGCACATAACTTATTTGAAGATTAAAAAAAGGTAAAAAATAAAAAAATATATAAAACCAAAAACCCGAATGCTTTTATAATATTTAGCCGTACGTCTTTTTAGAAGTTCCTTCTTTATGTTCAATGTGGTCTTATACACCAAAATCACCATGTTTATTAAACGGCCTAGAAATGTTATTGACACCATCACTTTACCGTACATAAAACCCATTGTTTATTCATTTCCAAGAACCAATCAGGCCACAGTACATTGACTCATTTTTGCTGAACAAATCGGTCAGTTCTCTCTTGGGGAACCAATTAGCGAGGCAGCGTAGGTTTATCAAACTGTTAAGCGCTTTTACGCTGAATGTTTGCGAATGTAAAGCGCTGGATCGATTGAAGCGACGAAAAGACGTGAAGAAATATTTACGTATGTCGATCGACAGCTCGTTTCCCTTTGAGTTTATTGGAAGGCATATGTTACTTGGTACGAAATCAAATAGTAAATCGTTTTCTTTACCTTTCGTTGTATTTACAAGTGTGGGGAATGCTACTGTCCCGATAAAGAAACCTAGTTTATGTACGTTACCTACATACATGCATATTATAAACCTATGCCTTTTTCGAATGGGTGTAGGCAGAAACTACAAAACGTAAAAACTCGCCTAAATTCCAACAAAGGGATAGGCATAAATGGACTTAAATACATCACTCATATTTCGCGAGTTACGTTTAAAAGCAATGTAATAGCTCGCAAGCCTATTATAGCCATCCATCCATTCATCAACCGGGCACAAGTACAGACTCCAGGTTCTTACTGAGACATTCCTGACGGAAAAACCCAATAACACTTTGCCCGACGCGGGCATCGAACCCAGGACTTCATGCTTATGAGTAGCGCTGACGACCACTACTAAATCAAGTAATGTTATCAATACATATGATAAATTTGTAGAAAAGTCGTTTTTGTACAATAAAAATATTTCCATAAAAATAGCCAAGGTGTTAAAGGATGACCAACAGAAACCATTTCCAGCATTTTTGTAATTTTTGTCTGTTTACTTGTACACGCATCACGTAAAATTAACGAAACAAATATAGATAACGTTTATACATAAAAATTGTGCGTAACTTGAAGTATAACTGAGTTTTTGTTTCATCGCAATCGGTTCACTCTATCAAAAGATATATGCATTTAAAGTGTTCAAAAAAAAAATATCGCAACACACGCAATTCAGATACTCGTACAGTTGAACTCCATATTCGATAGATGGCGTTGTGCCTTTGACGTTAATTTCTGGATGGCGGTGTTAAGATTCTCCGCGGAAGAATGACCCTAGAAAAAAAAATGGTAGGTAGAGGTAGATATGTAGGTAATTAGGTTTAAGTAGGATAGGTTAGGCAGTTGGGGGAATGAGACGAGACGAGCAAAGTCACGGGCACAGCAATTTTTTTTTGTTATAAAAACTATTCGATTATTTTATTTGTGACCTCGTCACAGAATAATAAACTACGGACGGTAAGATACAGGAAGTAGGAACCAAGCAATAGGCTTTCATCGATCAATAGTTCTACCACGTCCCACAGTTAATTTTAGCGTGATTCTATTAATTATCACGTTCTACCGGCGCTAATGACGAGGTTCTAATTATGAAAGCGGTTATTTTCGTGCTAAAGTTATCTGAGGTGGAACAATGATACTGTTGTAGGTAGTTGTTGGTTTTATTCACAATGTAAACAAGATATACTTATAGATCATCATCTTCCTGCCCTTGTCTATTGTTACTTGGGGTCGGCGCAACACGTTTTCTTCTTCCATACCGTCCTGTTCCCTATCACGCCATCACTGACTCCCTTTTCTTTCATATCACTCCTCACACAGTCAATCTATCTTTTAGGCCGTTACCTCTCTCTCAATCCATCCACATATATATTCATAACTTTTAGTAACATGCGTTTCATCCCTCCTCATCACATGACCATACCAGGACGAACAGTTTCCTTTCAACTTTTCTATCACTGGCGCCACTTTCAAACTTCCTCTAATATACTCATTTCTCAATTTATCCATTCTCGTGACTCTGTTTATTCATCTCGGCATTCTCATCTTTGCTACATGCATCTCTTTTCATCCATATTTTGCACAGTCAACCTTCTGTTCTGATCTATACAGTATGACAGGACTAATCACGGACTTATTTACTTTCCCCTTTAATTTGAGGGGCATCCGTGGGTCACAAGTTGTTCCAGTGACCTGCTGAAGATATGCCTATAGATAGTAGTATAATCAGCTAATAATGTTCCCACTGCTGGGATACAAGCCTCCTCTCTGTCAGACGGAGTGGGCCGTAATCCACCACGCGGGATTCCTGCGGGTAAGTCGAGGATATTAGGCAAAATTGTACTCTCTACTAAAGTAGTTAAGGCTATATGCTTCTGGCACAGTTACTTAGCTATTAGTTCACTGTCTCGAATTTCAGTCCACAAAATTCGATTTTAGTATTTTGTATTTGTAAAAATATGTTTGCCAGACCCCGAGACTTTTTCGTTTCAAATCTGGCGAGCAAGCAGATTTTTCCCCAGACGATTTTCATGTTGATTTTCGATTTGCTCAAGCAACAGAATGTCCACTTTCCACTAAACTCTTTGAGGGTTATTGACAAAAACTGCTGAAAGTTTCTACTATAGAAATAGCTCAAAACAGAATTCCATTTCGACACCCGATGTTCTGACACAGTGTAACTTTTTACAGTCTTTCAACGGAAAGTCTTGTAAGCGAGCGAAGCTTTAGTCCCGATATGTCACACTAGGCATAGTCTGGGACATAAGTAGTATTTCGCTTGTGGCATAACCCACACCATCGCTTACTATGCAGGCGATATAGGGTCACACGCGATCCTACAGATCAAAAAAAGAGAAATACGACGCGGGAGATATATACGCGCTGTAACCTGCCGGGCGAGCACGGCCTTCTGTGACAGGCTTGAGTCATACATTTTTATCACAGTTTGGGAGCAAAACCGTGATAAAGCGCGTGACTCAAGCCTATCACAGAGGCCGTGCTCGCCCGGCTGGAAGCTGGCAGTGTTACACTCGTGTGCCTTGGAAAGCACGTAAAGCCGTTAGGCCAGCTCCTGGTCTGTCGTGTTGCATTGTTATCCAATCAGACTATGAGAGTGCTGTTAGAGAAAAAATGCACCTGCCTGCGCGCATGCACCTGTACACAATAATAAGTAGATATCTTGTAATCACACCAATATTATAGAGGCTTAAGTTTGTGAATGTGTTTGTTACTTCTTCACGCCAGAACGGCTGAACGGATCTCGATGAAACTTGGCACAGAGATAGATCAGGTCAGGAATCCCGGAAATATGTTATCTCGAGACCATTTTCGACTTTCACGCGGGCGAAGCCGCTGGCAAAATAGTAGTATAAATAAATATCAAGCTATTTGACATTTCTCAGATCCTATTCAAAGGTCAGAGCGATGAACCACTGTTAGTAGTTACTCTGTGGATCAGATGGCAACGTTTTGTTTCTGTTCTGCACTGATTGCCCACAATCCGTTGTCTAACGGTAACATTGAGACAATAAAACGTCTCCCGTTCCACAACTTGATACCTCTCGAAGGGATATCGTTTAGTTCTCGAAATTGAGCCTGTTATGAAATGAAACATGATCTATGGAAGATGGTTGTTGTTAGGCTTATGATTTACAATAACATTAACATTCGAAACGGGATATTTACCATGTTTACTGTTTGTTGCGAGTTTCCGATATTTCGGTGCTGTTGCAAGCACCACGATGGTGGGTGTTTATGAGGATACAAATCGGTCTACCCACTTTCTTGTTCGTTTTTTGCACTCAGTACCGCTACTACTGTCACTCACAACTCGATTTTGTTCCCGACACACGAAACTCACTGTGTCCGTCCGCGAACATTTTTCCGGTAATTTTTTCAGGTTTTACACAGCTGAACCACTGGATTCAAAGCTCTCGACAGTTAAAACTCATCCTCCCGGTTGTAATTCGTATATTTGGTTATCTCGATAGCTTCTCTCACCAGCCTAGGGATTTAGTACACCGTAGTAGCACCGAAATGTCGGAACTCGCAAAAAAACAGTAAACATGGTAAGTATCCCGTTTCGAATGTCAGTGTTAGTGACCAAGACAGTTTAAAAACTTATATTAATATTATGATTTACAAGTTATGTATTTATAGAATATAATAAGGGAGTTCTACTTATGAGAAATAAACAAATTATTTTATTTGAGACCATCTTCTGCCCGCAGCTTCACCCGCGTAAAAAGTGTTTTATCATCCCAAGGAAATACAAAATCCTATGCCCTTCCCAGGGTCTCAAACTATCTCCATGCCAAATTTTATCTCAATCGGTTCAGTAGATCCAGAGATTACCCCCTACAACCCCACAAACGTAACCTCTTTACTAGTATAATATTTGTATAGATTAGCACAGAAGAAACAGAAACGAAAAATTTATAAACTTAAGTTGAAAAGAACCCGGTGCGAGACCTAAAATAAAATTGATTGCATTGTATCTATTAAAAGATTGAGAGACAATTTCGTGGCCTGAGGCGTAATTATTTATTGCAAGCCTGGCTGACAGAAAAGACTTAAGAAGCTCACTTTACTTGGCACAGTTGGCAGCAAAACCGCGGACTAAAAGCAGTTTTTCATTTGCCCAGATAAGAAAAAAAAAATGGTCTTCCACAAAACGGTTCAACAATAATACAATCACACTTATCGTCTCTATTTCTATTCAGAAACCGAAACACTAACACATGATTACGCAACCGAACCCGAACTCAGAATTCATTGAAAAAAAAGTAAAAACTACCTGAGAGGACCTTTTTAAATATAGAGTTTGGAGTCTAGTAGTCTCAAAAGACAAGGTTCCCAACCTTTATTGCGTTGCAATTTTGAAAATGGAACTGCTTGGGGTCTCAGGGGACGGCGGGGTCTACCCGACCACTCCCCACTGATTGTTAGCGTCCAGGTTATGGCACTGTTAACCCGATTTCTGAAGGTTAGTTTGTTGTAGACTATCCTTTAGAAGATACCGGAATTAGAGAAGGTTCGACGCGTTTTCATAATAGGATATTTCGGTAAGGCGTTTTTGGGAATTTCATTTTGAGATCAGCAGTTTTGGGTTCAATAATACCCGCTTAGGTACTTTAGGAACTCTCAAGTATCGATTCTCGTAAAAATATACAAGACTCATTTCATTTTCAGAATGAAAAACCAAAAAAAAAAACACATTGTAATGAAGACTGCAGTAATGTAAAACCTGCTATCACAAATTCTGGTACAGCATACCGAAATTAAAAGATTAAGTACATTCGCAAAAATTCTTTGGCTAAAGATTATTTATAGTAAACTAAATTCGCAGGATGATGAATGATGGTGATATATCGGCAAGTATACTGACACAAATAACTTATCTTTTTAATGTTTGCAAAAACAATATAATCAAAGACACAAAGCCCGAAATAAAACACAATAATGTTAGTAAAGTCTTCAATAATGTTAAATCACCTATGTAAGAGGACCTTATGCGTTTATTATGGACACAATTATTCTAAAATCTTGAGTATCATTCTAAGCTGAATGTGTATTATCATGAAAATTACGTAAAAGATAGTCAAATTCATTGAGTCATTCCTCACAAAGACGGCAATTTTCACTTCACATGTCGAGGGTGCCATTCCACCATATCATTTTTACCACCCACAGTCACGGAGCCAATAGTGACGGAACTATAAACCAGTCTACCAAGACCCCACCACTCTTTGACGACGTCATTTAAAACCTTTAACATATGAGGTCACAGAATAAGGACACTCAAGTCATGTCACGACATACCGATAAATATGTCGTATCGGATTCCCATCAAATCTCTCGATCTTATCAGTAGCAAGAAGTTTTAAAACATAAGTCAAACTTTATCCTATCCTAGAGGCGAACTTGGATTTGACTCACGATTAGACTTACAAAAGAAAATCTAGCTGAGCGAAGTCAGAGATAATGAGAAAATTTGATTTCAGAATGCAGTTTCGAATTCGAATAAAAGGAATAAGGATGCATACGTCGAGTTCCTTCTCCTTAGAGAAATAATTCGAGAGCAAACGACGTTGCTTATTGGCTAAGCATTTTTCTTTAAGATTATGTAAGCAGTTTTAATGAGCACAGCATTTTCTTTGACGCAGTCGAGAGGATAGCAAGTAACTGTTTGTATTCACGGCAATTTTCTCTTCGTTGTCTCATTACTGCTACAAGACACCAATTTGCCGGCTTATACAGACACTATACAGTTTTAAACAACTTTTGCTTCGGGCAAAGTTGAGTCAGAATTGTTGAAAGTTCGACAGTGTCTGAGTGTCGGGCTGCTGGTGTCGACGTCCAGTCGGGATACTCGACACTTTTATCTGACACTTCACTTACATTGCTATCGTAAACGAAAGTAGTAAAATGTTACATTGTTACTATTTTTGGTTTGATGACTGTCTGACATTTTTTGCCGCTCACGGACCCAGCATTCCTGTGAAGCAAATCAGTGACAAGTAAAAAGGGGAGTCAGTTTTGGGATATTTAGCTACATTAAGGCGCTATATATGCCCCAATGTTAACACAGTACTGGCCGCGCGCCCGCTCGATGCCAAATTATCAATATTGAACCTCATTTTGAACAGTTTTGTTTGCAAAATATTATTTGACTATGATAGTTATGAAAAAATTCCAGCCATCAATTTTTCTGTGTAAAATTATTTTTAAAGATCCAAATCGTTTTGGATACTTTTTTGGAAACTTCTGTTTCCAAAAGTTGCGAAAAATATCGTGTTGTTAATTTTTTTTTTTAAGCAGAACTATTAGTTACACGAAAAAACCTTGTGTTCAAAATTATGTACATGAATCAATACTAAATATATTTTTTTCAAACCTTTTAACCTAACCGTTACTAAAGAGTAAGCTTTAGAAAGTTACCGTTTTACGGCACTAAAGAGTATGTAGGCCCTTAACTTTCCTTGTCAAAACTTGCATTCTTGATTTTTTTACCGAAATCGACAAAAATAATGTTTCATTTCTGTAAAGAGTAAGTTAACTACATGTGTATGTACAAGAAGTAGAATGAATTCATATTCAACATGCGTTTTATATGAGAAAATTAACTTCGCACCCGTGTCCGTATAATTCGAGCTAATTTAAGAGACCACTTGTAAAATAGAGCTGTTCTTACTTAAGTACATTTTTAGTACTTATGACGTCATAAAATGTTAGGTCGCAGATAAGGCCGGAATGAAGTAATTAACATAAGTTTCTACACTACTACTAATGAGCATTTCATGGCCGGTGGTGGAATTCCTACTTGAAAATGAGGAAGGTTTATTCCGTCTACAAATACTGCTTGAAATGCCAGCAAATTCTAAGCAGAACTTGGAATGAAGGTAATGATTTAGAACAGTAGCTCATACCAAAGAAAGATCTAAAGGGACAAATTATAAAAATTAATCTAATCATGACAAATTTAACAAATTTAACAAAGAAGAAGATCCAGACGCAATTATTCTTACAAATAAAGTAAAAGATTTAGAAGACGATCCAAAATCATTAATCAAACATAAGCATTAAATCCAAGATTAATAAGTATATCTAATAAACGTGGGAACATTAGAAAAAGTCAAGAAACTATATGTATATAATTATGTGACGACAGGTAAAAAAGCTAACGATAAGGACATCTGATGACATAAGTACGTGTACTCGGAAGAAATGGAGGGTTAGCACACATTACAAATGAGAATTTAATAGCCTGCTTCACGTTGATAAGCTTTATTTAAAAAGAGACACAATTATGGAGGCATGAGGGCTAAGTCAGGTGACTCATAAGAAAAAGAAAGTATACAGAAGGTAAAGGCTTACAAATCAAACAGAAAAATAAGCTTACTTGATAAAAATTCGATTCAGAAAGCCTAACAAAATAAAACTGAATGGTAAGATCGTTACCCGAAATAACAAACAAAAATAACAACAAGACCCATTACGACAAACTTCAAAAAGGTTTTAAGTAAGCAAAGTACAACAATTGTACCATAAAAAACAGATTGTATGTTTTGGGAAACGTCGCAACTGTGAAAGCTATTGAACCTCACTTCAGTACTAAAGGGTCGACACTCGAGAGCTGTCATTATCAAGACCTTCCAGTAAAAATCTCTTAGCGACGAGTTTTTCTCAACAATTTATCTACCGACCCGGTACGACAGCGAAATCCCTTTCTGAACCTTACAAATCCACGCTCTCCCCGCCGGCAGCTTTGGCAAAACACGAAGATCCTCGCCAAAACAAATGAAACAATGTATTTGTGAAGGAATGTTGAAGACAGCAGAAATGTACCTTTACAGGATACTCCTCTCACATGACAGCAGGAAAGCATTCATTGATATTTTAATTTGGAAATGCCATTCAATGTAGAAAAACGAAAAAATATCGCCCGTGGGCACATTGACGTATTTTCGGCGCAAAAGAAGCTCGCTTCACTGCCGACGATATTCGTAAGGGGCCAATCGTCCGCATCGGAGCGACAAAGGAAAAATTATAACAGAAATTCACTCCGCTTTTTCTGGACAGACAAGCAGCAAATTTTGTCTGATGAATAGACGTACTCGTAACATAAAAGGCTCATCAATAACCGCGTTGTTCATCAAGTAAATGTAAGTATGGGACACTGGTGGCGTTACTTAAGAAATTAATATTTGGGCGAGTGACACGGAGCCTTGCGAACCCCGAGGACACCCGTCAATCCTGCTGACAGGACCGACAGTTTCACTCCAATGAAATATTGCTTTTATACACTTTTTGCTACTGAAATATGTAACAGTTTCCGCAACTCGCGTATTTTGATTGACCATTTATTTGCATTCGGTTCTGAATACAATTCATTGTGAAATTACGACCGTCGAAGTTGAAACTGCAACTGAATGTTAAAAAGTTTTCTTTTCGGATATGAATATATAATGTTTATAGTTTACAATTACAAGAGTAAATTCATTGTACACTCTCGACAAGTCAGTCATTAGGTCGACGGCGTACATTTAATTTGAATATTCTTGCCATACTTATGTTAATGTTTTGCATAATTTGCGAAAGTGCAAAACATTTGTATTTTAAAGCACGCAACTGAGGTATATACAGTCGGAACCTACTTCTCACAGATGATTTATGAAACCGGAAAGAAGAAATTGATTGTAGAAATAACAATAACAACATTACAAGAGGAAGGGAAACGGGAACAGTAAATTTTATGCTTATTTGATATTTGCTGAATGAATTGTATTTTCAATGAAATCAAATGATGAGACTGCGAAATTGTAAGGATGCAATCAATTCAGTTCAGAGAAATCTAATTATTAAATTAATGGAATGCGATTGAAATAAATGGCAATGGAGTTCACAAAATATAATTAATTTGTCAAAGTGCACCTAAATGCTTAAACAATCTCGAAGAGCAATGAGTACCTAAAGGTATGAAAATGTCAGTTCTGTGACAAATAAATAGGTACTTATTCTTTTCTCTATGTATAAAAAATAAGATACCCAATATCCCGATAGTTTCAAAACCCCATTACATTACCCGGAAACCATAACAGACTAACAACATTAGTCCACAAAATTATAGTCCAGCGGTTTACCAAACATCCTCCTTTTTCAACGATCGGCCATGACGGGAGACGGTCGAGATGATTTATAAGGGACTCCCAAAATTGATTGGTTCCTACCGTAAACCGAAATATGTCTGGGGAAACAAAGGACGGTACACAATAATGGACGTAATATCAGAATATTATTTGAAATATTTTATCAAAACCTAGTTTTGGTTGTTTGTGTCCCGAAATTGTTTATTTGGTGATAATATAATTTGTAGTTGATTACTTTAAACGTGTGCTTTGATGTCTAAGTACAATTACACTACCTTTTGCCACCGGCTTCGTCTGTGTTGAAAATTATAACAAAGGAACTTACTCTACTACTACGACATACAGTCACACATTCAGACATCTGGTCTATCTTCACATACTTACACGTTTTTAATAGAAGTTATCGTTATGTACCCGAAGGACGTCAAAAAAAGACGAGAAAAAGATTCGCAAAAGCACCAAAAGATAAAAAGTGGGCAACCCCCATTTAAAAGTAAAAGGGAAATTGTTTAACGGGCGAAAAATATATTGAATGGGCGACTATTGTATCAGAAAGTAACTATTTATGCGGCTTGAGCAATACCTTTTAAATGGTTTTTATGAGATGCGGCAATAATATTGTTTCATACTGTAATTGAATTTGGGGTTATATTTCAGCATATTATTATTTTGAAAATAGCAGAACAACCGACGAAGCGAAATTGCTGTGCAGCGCGGGCGTTCGGGTGTATTCGTGTTTTCAACGAATTAGTCCAAGAGCGAGCGAAGCGAGCTCGGGAATTTAGGGCACCCCGACACCGATAGGTTATGAGAAATGAAGTGAGCGAGCAAAGCGAGCAAATTCAGAATTCATATTTTGGGTCCACTTAGTATTTATTTCAGTGAGGCATATTAAGTATTTTTGACACCTTAAAATTGAATTTATTTTCGTTCGTTTAAATACTATTTTAGTTTATAGTAAGCTTCATTTTAACCCTCAAAATATCTAAACAAAACATTGGCAACTCCCACAGGTTTCGTTTCGTTATTAGCACGAAAAAGGCAAACGTTGCGACGTCGGTTTTCCTCGCCTGAACTGAGCCTAAAATAAAACAGTCGACGCGAGCAAAAGGAATATCTGTGTCGGTGTCGAGATGAAACCGAATATATCGTGCGGATACGTCCTCGCTACTTGAATAAGTCTATCCATATATTTCTTTAACAATTCCCGAATATATTCGAAACAATTCGGCCGTAGGACAACATGACATTTGTAACTATATTCTCGGTATTCATATATTCCGTCTCTTCTATAATAAACTTGAGCTTATTTGGTAGTTATTTAGTATATTATGTTCTATTCTAGTTTAGCTTACTGAAAGATTGTCATGAGTCTCGAGCACCGACAAAATGTGTAATATTTTTTTGGAAATTCTAGGTAAGCCTATTTGTGTTGAAATATTTGTATCTGTCGTCTGTACCCAAGAGATTTGGTAGAGATCGTTGGAAAGTGTACAATCACACTATTGATGTTAAGATGATTATGTTATGTACTAAAAGATAAATAACGTAAATTCTGTAGTAGCTGGTATAAAGAAGAGGAACGAAAGAACTTATTGGGTATCAAAATAATTCGTCTGCATTGCTGTCAACGGGATAAGTGCTCAAAACATTAGCAGCATTGAAACATTGAATGGCAATGCTGATTCTATAGTCGAAAAAAAGCCAAGCCCTCTGATCGTGTTAACAGTCGACTTCTTAATTGTTTCAGGCTTCTTAGGCTACACATTCGATAAGCTAAAAACAATTTTAAATCATGAGAAGAGAATGAAGACAAATCATGCAGATACAGACGCTATCATAAATAATGTCTCACAATTAATCAGCCATGTTCATCTGCCCACATTATGAGCCATATATTTACTATACCAACAAAAATATTTATGCGTCCATCCAGCACAATAAGACGCGTAGCTGGAACAATAAATGATATCACCTTCATCTGAACTGACGTTTGCAGACACAGAGTAACGAGAACATGGAGTAACAATCGGGCAGAGAAGGTTAAGAAAACAGTATATATATTGACGATTATTCAGAGTCTCAAAGGCAGAACGCAGTGAAACTGTGTGATAAATGATAAATGATTTTATTTCTGTAAGTTGGTTTGTACAAACACTTTTACATGTCGATCATATTTTTTAAAACTAGATGAGGTCGGCGTTTCCTATCTGACTACTCTGAGAAGAAAGGCCGAAACAAACTCAGAGGTCACAGTCTCTTTTAAAGTCTTGACAAAAACTTGGTTATATCATGTGAAGACCATGTAGACATATGTCTGAAATGGTCTTTTGAGGAAAGAACCAGCCAGATTGAGTGGACCTGTCCAGTCAGTGCACGCATTTGTCAATAACCGAGCAGCTCAACTCAGAATTTACGGAGCTCAACGACTCGACGAACAATACCAAAGAAAGTACATTCGGGTAGGCCGCATAAACTTCTCAAACTGCCAGACCATGAGTAAAAACTAACTAAGTTATAATAAAAAACAAAAATCCACATAGTCTTCACATTCACAATAATAAAAAAATAAAAAATATAATACTTTAAAAAGTAAATATTCTTGTCATTGCAAGAAAACAAAAAAAAATATCAAAATTAAAAACAAAATTCATGGTGCAAAATATAAAAAAATCAAAATTAATTGGAGCAGCTCAATCCCAAGCCTTTTTGTCCTCAACGTAATCTTTAATAGTATAAAACGCTTTCTGACACAACTTACGTTTAATGAATGATTTGAATTTATTAAGACTTAGATCTTGTACGTGGCTTGGAAGCTTATTATAAAAGCGTACACATTGACATCTGTGCTTTTGGAAGAGGTCATTTCTTATATATCCCAGCCAGCCTATAGCCAATGACCTTATAAAGCTCAGAGATATTGATATGGTAAATTGGGCAGACAGCAAAATATTCATGTAGGTACAATTTCGGAGATGAATTACCAAGTCCGGAGTGGTAGGTAGTCAAAAGTATGTTCAGACAGAATTTTAAATCAACAAGTTGTAATTACTTTGTGTCCCTAACAAATTCAAAAAGTATAAGTAATAACTTGCTAAAAAATATGTGATCTGACAGAAGTGTTGCGCCACTTCTTCCCGGCTCAAATGTTCTAACATTTGAACTGACTTGACTGGTCCGTCAGTGGCCGGCAATTTTGGGGCACTTTATTATGTAATTTTTGACCTCCTAAAATTTTGATCTTGAAGCTGAGGTCTCCATTTATTATCTACTCTGTGCCTATAATACACGACTGTGACAGTCAGTAATTGATCGACGATATCTGCGCGCACGTTGATCGTAGATATGGCGGTCACTGAACTGAATATGCAGTGTATTTGATCTGGAGAGTTTATTTTACTATTTGTTTTGTATGTCGCGCATCGTCTAAGAATAGGGGGCATATGTCTTGTTCTGTGAGTAACTACAGGATTAGCGAGCGAAAACTGTAACGATTTAAAAACACTTTTTACGCTTTTCAATCTGCCTAGCCTTTTCCCAACTACATTGGGGTCGGCTTCCAGTCTTACATCTGACCTCCACAACACGGTACCCCTTGGCAAGACTGGTGTCAGATCTCAGGCTTCTGACTACCCATAACGACTGTCAAAGATCTTCAAATGACAGCCGGGACCAACGGCTTAACGTGCTTGCCGAGGCACGGAGCAAACCCGGTATATTGAAATGGTCACCCATCCACGGACCGACCTCGTCAAGCGTTGCTTAACCTTGATGATCGCCCAGTGCGGCTGTTATTATTTAGCCCCGAGCTCCTCCGTTTTTATCGTTTCTAAAACCGAATCTAACTATTACATATTTTAACTAACAAAAACTAACGTAAACTTTTTACTAAACTGTACAACAATTTAAATGAAACGGTAGCTAAAAATGAAACTATAGCATCATCTTTTTGTAAAGCAATTTCGAAATACCGGACGCTCCGCAGTCCAGAATTTTTTACTAATATTTTTTATCCGTTGCTTCGTTAAGATGCTCTAAAACTGAAGTTACAAAAAGAAGGTCCAAGCCTTTTTAGTCGTACGCGGTCATTTAGTTTCTCTAGCGGGCAAAACTTGTTTCAACGGGCTATCTCATTTCATTTTTAACTTTCAGCCCTTTGAAAGAGAGCTCAAATTACTGCAACTTATCCTTCAACAAGATAATGCAATCTACTAATCATAACTGTATACAAAAGGCATGACAATTTTAATCTCGTTTTATCCAAGATTACGTTGGAAGCTTTAGTGCAGTTTTTTCTTAATTTAAATATTTAAAAAAAAAACATCTTGTTAAAGAGATCGTGGTCAGAAATAATTACTTCTATAAATTAGAAAAAAAAAAGGTTGTAGTCAAAGAGACTGAATTGAATCTCTGATAATAAGTTCTAATATTTTTTTTATGATTCACAGGTATTTCGCTGAAGTTCAACGAAGCACGCATTCCTATAAGATTTGTGATCAAAATGCAGGAAACCAGCTATACTGATAGGAGGAAACAAGCAATTTTCTTTGTCAGGGAGATGGGTAGGTAAGCTGTTTATAACTGTATTGCTGAAGTACCTGGGTTTATTGAGTTGGCAACATAAAATTTACTAAAGTAACCTAACTTTACTGAGATTACGCCCAATAGAAAAGTATGGAAGTAGAAGATATTTTGCTCCGACACCAAATTGATTGGGATAAGGGCAACAGAAGTATGATGATGATTATGATGGCAATGTTTTACACAAACGCAAGACTCTTGATGAAAGAAAATACTTTGAAGATTATATTCTCTTCTTATCTTAACTATGTTTTGGAGTTACCAAGTTACTAAGCATTCGTCGAGTGGACTACGTCGAAAAATTCAAGCAATATTTATTATTTACTTTTTTTTTTTATTATTTACACTACAAAAACATACAGGAAAAACATTCACAAAAACAAGTGTACAATGGGCGGTCGCACAGGGCAATCTCTTACAGACAACCTTTGACCACTGATTAAATTTTGTATTTATCCACAGGTCACACAAAGTCATTATATTGAGAGTAATTACAGGACAATTGATATACATTTGTTACAGGTATATTAAATAAGGCGACGATTTTTCTTTACAGTGTTTTAAATAAAAGAGAGTCGATTTTCATCGAAAACTCTAAGAAACAGACATTAATTTATATCAAAACTGGCTGACCCCCGCGGCTTCGCTCCTGTCAACTGGCTATCTACCTACCCTACAAACAAAAAAACTCTTCAGCTTTATAATATTAGTATAGATATAAATGTTGACAAATCTCCTTTGCAAATTAACAAATCTGATTACCATAATAAAAGGTTACAGTGAGTCAATCTTAAAAGAGAGACATATGCTGTCGCGGACTTTTTCTTCATCCTGTTTTACTACTCCGAGGAATGAAACCGAACCACCAGACAAGACTATAAATCTTATTGCTACAAAGAAAAGACACCTGTCTTCAGCTTAAATCTAAGCCTGGCTAAGCTCTAAAGTTGAATACTCGATCATTCATTCCTCTGGTTTGCTACACTTGTTATCTGGCTTTTGCTACATCTACTTTACCTTTAAGACTTGATTTCTTATTAAAAGTCTTAAAAACGGAAAGTATATATGAAATTATTCTATAACTAGCTTCTGCCATCGGTTTCGCCCGCGTGATTGTCGAATATTATCCCTAGGGAACGTTACACCGGGATAAAAGGTATTCTATGTGCTATTCCAGACTATAATCTATCTTTGTGCCAAATTTCATCCAAATGCGTTCATTAGTTTTTACGTTAAAGAGTAACAAACACACACACTCACAAACTTTCGCCTTTATAATGTTAGTAGGACAGCCCATGAAGTTTCCATTGCTGGGACACATTCATCATTTACATAATTACAGGATTCCCGAATACGATTCATGTCCCAGCTCTATTGTAAACAAGATAGCAGAAATCCTCCATGCGGGCACAGTAAGGATTGGAGGATGTCAGATGTCTTTGGATTTTTGGTTCTAGGCCATCCCGGTCCCGAATTCACGACTTATTGGATAGCAAACATACTCAAACCCTACTAAAACAACAAAGACTTAACCACAATTTAATAAACATCCATTTTAATAACTTGAACCACTTTCCCAGCTCCTAAGTGATAACTTAATAATTCCATGGCTGCCCGATGAGCTATCAAATTGCAACGCTTCAAACGAAACTTACTTGACGCTGCACAGACTAACTTGGAATATAACTTAGTTCGACCTAAGTGGTTGAAATATAAACCTAGAAGCCGTTGAAACAGCCAGTAATTTCATAGTTTGAGGATTTCTTTGAAAGCTCAAAGAACGTTTTAAAAAGAGATCTTGGGGCCTGGGTTTAAGTGTTTGAAGAACTGCCAAAGACGACGTTTTAGATGGGTTTAGTTAAGGAAGTACTTTAATTCCAGGTTCCTGTATTTGACTAACCGTTTTGAGTTGAAAGAAGTGTGATAAGTTTTGGCGTTAGTGACAGAACCACTGATAAAATTGGATTAATAAAATGTAGTACAAAAAACACTACAAAGTGAAAAATTACTTCTATTTCGGAAGTCGGTGTTCCTGTTTTCGTTTTTAGACACCGACTGCCGAAATTGAAGCTATTTTTATATAGTGAACTTCGGAGATATACAACAGAACTCTTCAATAAATGACGGCAAACGGGCTTGCAGCAATAGCACGTTTATACTATTTCATAACATACCATCACGCCAGTATGCTCTAAACGGGTACGCAGATGTGTACAGTTCATTCTGGTACACTCAAGTTGAAGTTACATGTTATTAGGGTAATCTATTCTGGCATCACTGTGGGCATTACAGGTAGGTAGCTGTAATGCCCACAGTGATGCCAGAATAGATTTAGAACTTGAATACTTTAGAACTTGTCCATTGTATACCACTAAAAGTGAAAAATAAACATTGTTTTTTTTGGCAGTCGGTTGTATTTTTTTGTAAAAAATGTTTATTTTTCACTTTTAGTGGTATACAATGGACAAGTTCTAAAGTATTCAAGTTCTAAATCTATTCTGGCATCACTGTGGGCATTACAGCTACCTACCTGTAATGCCCACAGTGATGCCAGAATAGATTACCCTAATAACATGTAACTTCAACTTGAGTGTACCAGAATGAACTGTACACATCTGCGTACCCGTTTAGAGCATACTGGCGTGATGGTATGTTATGAAATAGTATAAACGTGCTATTGCTGCAAGCCCGTTTGCCGTCATTTATTGAAGAGTTCTGTTGTATATCTCCGAAGTTCTTCATCAGAATTTTAACAAATTTAAAACGAATTTTACAAATCCGTTTATATATATGTATGACGTAGTTATGCCCGAACATACATAAAAAAAAACAAAAAGATATATAAACATCCGAATTGAGAACCTCCTCCTTTTTGAAAAGTCAGATAGAAGGTAAAACACGTGAATAACGTTCAAAACCGACGTAGAATTTAATATTAAAACCCCTCAGTACCCATTTCATAACGTAGTGATCTGAAGTGTAACAAATTGACTGGATCAAAAAGGAATTTATCACAACGATGCTTCAAATAAGAGCATCGACCGTTCCCTAAACAAATTGACGTCCATATTAATTCAATTTATGCTACGAAGCTCCTGCTCTACCATAAATGAAATACTGGCTTTACTTTTCTAAATCATTGTCCCGACTGCATTTTCTGTTCCTTATAAAGTTAAATATTCAAATAAGAGTAAGCAGGACGACTATAAGATTGGTACCACGGGTTGATAAGGGACGGCAATTAAAGGGAGCGTTGAATGACCTCGTTCCCGCGCTCGGATTTCTTCGGCCATGTTCGGAGCGACTCGGGCGTGTAAGGCCCTTATCTTGGGATCGGAGTGCGCGGGCGCAACCCTTGCTTATTTTTTATTAATTCTTTTAAGGTTGTTGTAGGAATGCAGTGCAGTATAGGTGCGTGAGCCGTTATAACTGCAGTTTCTTCGCTCAATTATGTTAGTGACGTGATCTTATCCGTTTTGATGACTGCGTGAGCTAACTGCTTTTCGGAATGGATCCGTTCTGATTCTGTTAAGTGGATAGATACTTGGTTCCATGTCGTTATGTGATCAACTAACGTACGGGTGGTTAAATATGAGTTAGTGATAAACGGAAGATAGTAACGTTTGTATTTGTTTTGTGAGGTGCTGTGAGGAATTAACCTAAATGATAAGAGAAACAAGTGTTCTGACCTTTAGTACAGTAAGCTTAAACGTCTCGAACATTAGGGTTCTTATTGCTAGAAGCACTTTAAATGCAGAGCTATCTGTTAGCGAGATTTGACACGAGCACATTTTTAACCGCGACGAATTCTTTAGATTTTATGACGTTCGAGCATAGAAATATAAAATTATATCTATGCGTTCGAGTGTCTTGGAATACATTTATGAGAATTTGCGGTATATGACAACTGCATTTGCGTATCTAGATTCGCTGGAGACTGGAGACAATAAACAAGAAATTTTATGGACCCACCTATGAACAAACAGAGCTCGTGGCTAAATAATAACAGCCAACACGGGTCGATCTTCAAGGTTAAGCAACGCTTGACGAGGTCGGTCCGTGGATGTGTGACCATTTCAACATACCAAGTTTCCTCCGTGCCTCGGAAAGCACGTTAAGCCGTTGGTCCCGGCTGTCATTTGAAGATCTTTGACAGTCAGAAGCTTGAGATCTGACACCAGTCTTGCTAAGGTGTACCGTGTTACCTAGTTACTGGGTTGTGGGGGTCATATAGGCAGTCGCTCCATGTAAAACACTGGTACTATGCTGAATCCGGTAAGACTGGAAGCCGACCCCAACAAACAATTGGGAAAAGGCTAGGCAGATGATGATCTATGAACAAACAAGTCTAAATCAACTATAGAGGTACACATACATTAAAACCCACGTTTTTAACGCGTTTTATCCGAGGAAAATCTTCTTCATCATCATCGGCCATGCCTTTCTACTACGTAAGAATCGGCTCCCTATCAAACTAGACGCAACATGTAGTCAAACTTGACAAATGAAGATTGAACAAGGTCTATTTTTACTCTACTCCGGACTCGAACCACCACCATTGACAGCTGTTGTAACTACTACTATTGCGGCGACTTCAAACACCTGTCCTGTCTGTGTCGATAAAACCCCATTGACGAACTCCCCCTACTAAAGTGAGGTTAATTTTAGAACTAAGAGGGTTACTGATGGTTCTAAATTAACTTGTATGCGATAAGTGATCGTTTGTTAATGATAGTCATTAGGTTGTACAAAGAGTTCATTAAAATATTTTTGGGGATGGTGGAAGCCAGTTTATAGGCCATTACATATATAAATTTATTGTCCTGTGTTAAACTTCGACTATGGTTAAAAATCATGAAAACTAAATCTAAGCAACACACGCTATTTAAAAGCAAGTTTAGCCTAAATAGGTATTTAGAAACCCGCAAAAAGTGTGAATTCGTAAATTGAAACTATTTACTGCGTTATTTAATCCTGAAATAGCTACAGCCAGCATCGGCAGGTACAATATTGAGGCTTCTGCAAAATTAATAAAACCCAAGGAATTTTAATACATACCCTAGAAGTTATTAATGTTACTTCCCAAGCCTGGGTAACCTAAAATTCCATTCTCAAAACCGGAATCCCTAAAAACGCACCTGAAACTCTGCACCTAAATTAATTAAATCCACATAGGTAAGTACCCCTAAAGTTTCACATAGCAAAGGGGATCTAATTAAAAATGTTTCGAGCTCTCAAATGAACAAAGTAATGTTAGAGTTATGTCAGGAATCACAGAATAGATAGCGGCACAGAAGGCCAACTC
Organism: Orthosia gothica; assembly: GCA_949775005.1. Lineage (NCBI taxonomy): Eukaryota > Metazoa > Arthropoda > Insecta > Lepidoptera > Noctuidae > Orthosia > Orthosia gothica. The sequence goes on along the minus strand of OX459051.1, from coordinate 16,865,455 downwards.
CAAGTGATGATCGAAAACAGACGCAAGCACAAATAGACTTAAAAGTACGTAGGATATAGATAGGACTCTTGCGCACATAGACTCCCATTTAGTACGTTGTGCGTGCAAGCCTCCTCTCGTGAGAGGGAATGGGCCGGTTTCCTCACGGTGTTTTCCTTCACCGTTTTTGAAAGTAAAGCGCCTAACTGTGTTCGAACCCACGACCTATGGCTTATAATTCGCGGCCGTTACCACTGGGCAATCACTGCTCTCGTACAAGTAGGTCTCATACAGATGCCAATCAAGAGTGCGTGTGTTGGGGTAGTATTTTTCATGAAGCGACTACCTATTTTACCTCCACAATCCAATAACTGGGTAAACTCTTAAGCAAGACTGGCGTCAGATATTCTGAATACTGACTACCCGTAACGACTGTCCAAATGATCTAACACGTGCTTTCAAAGGCACATAGGAGTTGGTAAGTAATGGATAATAGACCTCAGCAAGCTTTGAAGATCGATTCGTGCGGGCCCACGAGCATCTCTTCGCATGTCTATGTTTGCGTCCGTCTTCGCTAGTTGTATCTACAGAGCCGGTCTTCTGTTACCTATCTACTCTGTGGAGTTATGTCAGAATTATGTCAGGTCGTCCGTGTCAATGACCTCATTACTAATGATGAATGAGCTGTTAAAGAGTCGCCCATTAGGCCTGAGTGTCGCTGTTTCATGAATTATCTGAGGATAAGAACCAGTCACGAATGTTTCGGTTTTTTTTGGAGTAGTTATATAATTATGAATGTGCTTAGTTATATTATATGGTGTAAAAAGTTGGCCAGTGGAGGGAAACAACATGGCCGAGGCCTTTCTGTAACCCCTTTCTTTTCAAATTAATTTTAATGCGAGACATTTTATTATCAAATTGATGCAGTCTTATTCCACGGTGACGGGTGTGAAATTTCTAATAATGTTTTGTGCTGTAATTCTCATATTTGTTACAGGATATAATTTGAGGTTTAAAGTTATCAGATATTGCTTAAAACGGTCAATTTTTAATCAATATTTTCCAATAGTATATAAAAAAATATTAATAAATTAACTTTAATTTGTAGGAGATATAGCCACTTGGGAGATCTAAAAATAATACTGCACTGTATTATTTTTAGATGTTTCACGCGCCTTCACTTCCATTCCCCGCAGAAACCATGCATTTTTAGGGTTCCGTACCCAAAGGGTAAAAACGGGACCCTATTACTAAGACGCCGCGGTCCGCCTGTCTGTCACCAGGCTGTATCTCATAAACAGTGATAGCTAGACAGTTGAAATTTTAACAGATGATGTATTTCTGTTGCCTCTAAAACAACAAATACTAAAAACAGAATACAATAAATATTTAAGTGGGGCTCCAATACAACAAACTTGATTTTTTTGCCGTTTTTAGCGATAATGGTCCGGAACCCTCCGTGCGCAAGTCCGACTCGCACTTGGCCGGTTTTTTCTCAGGATAGAAAGCCAATGAATGAAACTCAGCTATTATACAGGTGCCGTTGAAAAAAATTGTCCGCAGATAAGTTCTCACAGAATAATCCAGAGATTATATTTTAAATTAATTTTTGTAATGCCTGAAATTGAAAACTGCATGTAAACTAAGTTTGATTAATTTTAAGTTTATTATATCGATAAATTATGACTTTACTTACCACAGACACACAACACATAAAGTTTTCCATACCTCTAAAATACCTTGTAACACGTAACTCATACGACCTCTCCCGACAACGCCAAAAAGATAATGAAAAAGAAATCCTACCTAGCTTTCTTGCAACAAGATTTATGTACGCAATAGCCCAACGATCAACGTGTGAACCGAGAAGGTCATGGGTTCGAACCCGGGCTCGTTACACCTAGGCTAGGCTGAAGCCGTTTGATTTATAAGGCCGGTTTACTAGACTCATCTTTTTTTCTTATCATGTTAGGAATTATGTTCCTATATAGGCTCCTAATAGGTGGTTATGGGTGGGTGTTCTGAGGTTTTCAGGATGGAATCGTAAAGGATGCACGTCTGTAATCATCAGTCAATTCATTATTTTTACCCGACAGCCGAAGGAGGGTAATGTTTTTATCAGTGTATGTATGTATGTTCCTATGTGGCGTTCTAGAGACTGAACGCTTTGGCCGATTTTGATGATTTTAACGTCAATCGATTCGTCTTAACCCTGCGAGTGTCACTGGTTACATTATTGATTTTGGGCGCCATATGGTGGGAGCCTATTTTTAGGGTTCCGTACCCAAAGGGTAAAAACGGGACCCTATTACTAAGACTCCGCGGTCCGTCTGTCTGTCTGTCTGTCTGTCACCAGGCTGTATCTCATTAACCGTGATAGCTAGATAGTTGAAATTTACAGATGATGTATTTCTGTTGCCGCTATAACACAAATAGTAAATATAGAATAAATTAAATATTTAAGTGGGGCTCCCATATAACAAACGTGATTTTTTTGCCATAATGGTATGGAACCCTTCGTGCGCGAGTCCGACTCGCACTTGGCCGGGTTTTTTTTTCTTGCAGCTCCATTCTGTGGGGTATCAAAATAAAAGGTTTTAAGATGTGATTTACTTGCAATATAAAGCCTTAAACACATTACCAGCTCCTACCGCTGCGATTCTACAGAGAAACAAGAAACATTTCAAAAATTCAGGTGTATTAACGCTACATTACCACGAACCGCGACGATGGTGTGCGTACAATGCGTTAAGGATGTGATATTGTTGTGGAAACAACGCACTGTGAGAAAAACTTGTGGATCAAAGTGGGTTCCTTCTATGTATGAGAAGAGGTATGTCCCACGTATTGCGGACGTTACAGGCTGGATGGATGGAGAATGTTAGAATAACAATCTGAAGAGCAGATTGTGTTGTAAAAACCAAACCTAAGACATCACCTCGTCGACTTCCTCCATCCTTGTCCCATGAGACGTGTTTTTACCCGACTGCGCGACGCAAAGAAGGATAGTGTGTTTATCAGTCTATGTATGTTCCTATGTGGCGTTCTAGAGACGAAACGCGTAGGCCGATTTTGATGATTCCTACGTCAATCGATTTGTCTTAACCTTGCTAGTGTTACTGGCTACATTTAAATTGAAAAAAAAGAAAATGGCGAATTTTGCGCGCCATATTGTGGAAGTCCAATATTATTTTCTTCCAAACCCTTCGTGTGGGGTATCAAAATAAAGGGTTTTAAGAGGTGATTTCAAATATATATAGCACATATTATGTAATCCATAAAAAATATAACTAAAAGATATAAATAACAAAAAACCTGACTGCTTGAGAAGCGAACTAAAAAGACGTAAACAAGAAGAAAATCATGCTGTGCAATCGGTGCATACATCTAAATTTGTTGAGTCATCTTGCGAATATGTCGTTGATATGAAAGAAAAGGGAGTCAGTGATATCGTGACGGAGGACAGGACGGTATGGAAGAAGAAAACGTGTTGTGCTGACACCAAGTGACATGGAACAAGGGCAGGAAGATGATGATGAAACTAAACCAGAATTTCTAGCCCAACAACAGTTACTTTGATCACTCTACAATGACGAATCATTTACTTTTCTCAGTTTTTTTTCTTACCTTGTTAAAAATCCGTCTCAAAAACGTCTGGCCTTCACAATAGACACTTTCTTTTCAGTGAAGCGTTAGACGTTTTTATCATTAGCTGGAGTTTCCGTAGTCACTTTGTGTTGAAATAGAAGTGCTTACGTCATGTCCGGCCCGTTTTTGATGAGTCAGCGATTTTTGTTAATAATGACGGAAAGTTGCTGTTTTAAGATTGATAAGTATTGCTAAATACTTATCAATCTTAAAACAGCAACTTTCCGGAGGATACATATTCGCGAGCTGGCTGACCAAAACCAGATGTATCCTCCGACTAAACAGCATGTTTTTTTACTTGTTTACGTATTTTTAGTTCGCTTTTCAAGCAGTCGGGTGTTTTTTTATTTATTAGTGTTATATCTTTTTGAAATCGCCTCTTAAAACCCTTTAGTTTGATACCCTATACGTTGGGATAGGAAGAAAAAATAAATTGGGCCCTCACAATATGGCGCCCAAGAGCCGTCATTTTTATTCAATTTTAATGTAGCCAGTGACACTCGCAAGATTAAGACGAATCGATTGACGCACGAATCATCAAAATCGGCCAACGCGTTTGGCCTCTGCAACGCCACATAGGAACAAACATACATAGACTGATAAACACATTACCCTCCTTCGGCAGTCGGATAAAAAGACGAGAAGCCATCTATATTAAGAACAAGATTGACAACCTTGAAGCCCTCTTAAAGACACTCGTAAACTTAACAGGACCGACACTAAACTTTAATTTAACGCAAGATATAACTCCTAACGGAAATGACAGGTTCTTCAGCTCATAAGTACGGCATCGAAGTCGTAAATATACTAACTCAACGTTCAAACATAACGCCGGTTTAACGCGGTTAACGGCAGTGAGTGATACTTAAACTGTAATTAGTTTTATAAGTAAGCAGTTAATTTAAGAGGTTTATAGGTTGTTGAAATGTTAATGGAAACTGGTTGGATTTTACAGTGTGGATTGTAGCAAGGTCCTCATTCGAATAAAATAAAATAATTAATTAAAAAATCTTTTTTAAAACAAGCTTTTTTCGTATTCTTCTCAGCAAACCCTTTCATTTGATACCCATATCATGGCAGTGCTCAAAAAATAATTTATATTAAACTAGGCATGGTTAATTTAATTGACTGAGGTAGGTATCTATTAATACTTATTATTATTTTATTGTGTGCAATTTTGCTGCTAGGTTATTTTAGTTTCATGTAATTTTGTGTGATTGTTGCTTGTATCATCATATTGGAGCAATCTGTAAAGATGTTATAAATTGGAGTTTATAAATAATTAAAAAAAAAAAAAAAAAACCCGACTGCTTCAAAACCGAATTAAAAAGACTTAAACAAGGAGAAAATCATGCTGTGCTGTCGGAGGATACATATTCGCGGGCTGGCTGGCCAAAATCTGGTTTCTGGTTTTTTCAGAAGGGTTTGGAAGAAAAAAATAAAATTGGGTTCCCACAATATGGCGCCTAAAAGCCGCCATTTTTCTATTGTCCAATTTAAATGTAGCCAGTGACCCTCGCAGGGTTAAGACGAATCGATTGACGTACGAATCATCAAAATCGGCCAACGCGTTTGGTCTCTGGAACGCCATATAGGAACAAACATACATACGTAGACTGATAAACACATTACCCTCCTTCGGCAGTCGGATAAAAATCTCCCGGGAAAATTTTCTCACGCGGGCGAAGCCCCTAGCAGTAGCTAGTAACAATATATTCGTAAGCAAAGCTCTTCGTAACGCTAAAGCCTTCAGGATTTATTACACAAATTCGTCAACGAGACTCGTGTTATTTTGCAACCCCTAGCAGTAGCTAGTAACAATATATTCGTAAGCAAAGCTCTTCGTAACGCTAAAGCCTTCAGGATTTATTACACAAATTCGTCAACGAGACTCGTGTTATTTTGCAATAAACTTTGACATATTATGGCCAGAATGATAAATATTTTAATAAAATTAAAGAAGGATACAAATCTGTAAGTATTTCGGTATATTTCATCCTTAATATGTAATGAATAGAGTCGTATTCACAAATTAAATTATCTTACGCTCCAAGAATATACAGTCTATTTTTGTGATAGACTCAGATAAAATGCGAACCAACCAACTATAACCTAATTTCTGAATAATGAAAGTGGATATCTCCTCAATATTTCTCCGAATCAGACTAAATATGGCTACATATTCTTTCTTTTTTTATAAGTACAAATAAATAAAGACAAAAACACATAGTCAACAGTCACGAGCCGCGTCCAAAACGGACGTCACTAACACGACATTTTTCGTCGCACGACTATCATAAATCACGATTATCTTTGTCTCATCTTGTGAATACTTAAATGCAGAAAGGTTTTTGCCTTAAAATTACAATCGTCTTATTTTCTAAAATCACCAAAAATAGTATGATTCGAATGAGTTTCTATGCGATTTCAGTACTAATTCATTTGATTCGGACTAGTTTGGTCAACTTCCCAGCAACGCCGACGGCCGTGAAGCCACCGCGTGTCGGTCCGAAGACCTCATCTTACTGATTCATGAACAATTTTCGAGCACCCTCAACCTCAACAATACAAACGTTTCTCATCATCATTATTTTAGCAGGAACAAATCTTCCACTGCTGATCATAGGCGTCGGCAAATCGATCGGTCCTGTACGTCTTGCATCCAGCGGATTTCCCCAACCTTAAGCTTAACATGTCATTGGTCCACCTAGTGAGACCTGTTTCATCGCATGACCATTTTGCGGCAACCTCAACCTCAAAATCTACAATAGTTCTTCTGATAGACGTCCCACTTCCATTAAAAAGAATATATCATCTGTTCAGTTCAAATCTAAAGTTACATCTTCGAAGTCCCACAAAGACATGACGCGTTCAAGTTCAAATCAGCCCTCTAGTTATCTGAAGCAAAACTTCCGGCAACTCCTAGCTATTTGCCTAACTCTGGTATTTGTCTCCTAAAATCACGGGGTAGAGCACAAAACTGGAAACTAATTCCAAAGTACGGTTGTTCTGTAACCCGTGTGTTAGAAATGTTAGAATCTCAGGGTTCTGGGGCAAAATGTTACGTAAAGAACTTGGGATCGTGGAAGTAAGCGGGATTTGCGGTGACGAATTTTTGTTGCTCGGACATGAGCGAATCTGACTTTTGGGTTCTGCATTTTGCGATACTTGAAGTTTTTTTCGAGTGTTTGTTAATTTAGCGGTTTTTTTTTTTTTGCGGAACTTCTTTGAGTTGACGTTAAAGGCCTCATAAAGCGGTAAATCATCGTATCAACCTATTAAAGAAAACGGGCAAGTGCGAGTCGGACTCGCGCACGAAGGGTTCCGTACCATTATCGCAAAAAACGGCAAAATTGACACGTTTGTTGCCCCACTTAAATATTTATAAATTTTTCTAGCGGCAACAAAAAAACATTATCAGTGAAAATTTCAACTTCCTAGGTATCACGGTTCATGGGATAGAGCCTGGTGACAGACAGACGGACAGTGGAGTCAAAGTCAAAACGTTTAATGCGAACTAAATGTATAATGTTGGTGTGATGTTATGTTAGTATCTACTTATGACTTAGCAGCCTTTTACAAGCATTGCAATTGTCTTAGTAATAGTATCACGTTTTTACCCTCTGTGTACGGAACCCGAAAAAATGCTTCAAAGTTTGCATCAGTATAAACAGTTCGTTATGCAAACATACTGGTAAAGAAACCATATCACATATCCTTCTTAACTCTTAGTCAACAAACTAGAAAGTGTCTGCGTTCACGAACCACGTATAAAACTCGTATTTCATCCGGATAGCAAACGCGGAGTTTTTCTGATTAACAGTGTGGATCCGGCCTAATGAGATTGCTCATTCTATGATAGTTGTTAGTCTATGCTCAGACTACAAATGGTTTTATATTACGTCAAAACAAAACAGTATCCTAATAACTTGCTTATTTGATTTTGACATTTCCACATTCTCTTTCCGTTATTCTTAAAAACATATGAAGCTATGATTACTGACGTTGTGTTGTCAAACCGTTTAAAAAAAAAAATGATCGGACATAAGCATGCCTAAGCTAGGCAAATAGGCATTTATGACACGTCAGACGTCAGGAAAGCAAGGAGCACGTTTCAAAATTTTGAGTCATTGTCATCTCGAGTTTTACGCGTGATTTTGCCGTAAATGTTGACATAATTGACTATGCGACGGTTTTGATGAGATTTTTAAGCGAGCCATATTTGTTCCACTTGGTGGACCGATGTCCTGGTTAACGATGCAGGAATCCGCTGAGACACTTGGGGAAGCCTATATTGAACAGTGGACGTCATTCGGCTGTAATGACGAAGATGATCTTTGTTGAGATAATGAGTTTGTTTAATCTCCTGTCTTTTTTCCAGTCTGAGCAGACCCTTAGTCTAGCGAGAGATTAGCGACAGACCGGCGACGCAAACTATTGGCTACAAGCCTTCATACAAAACTGGTTATAAGATTGTAGTAATACAATTAGTTTTTGTATTGTTCTGTTTATTTTGGACTTGGAATAAAAGAGATAAAGTAACTTGGCTGGGAGTAATCATTCTATTTACTTGAGTCGTCTCTTGGACATTCATTACGTCTTCGAACGTTTTCTTATTGTGTTTCTTTTTCTGAGAATCTTAATACCTATTTTCTTTTGGCTTTGCTGGAATCGTGTAAAACTAACTTTCGCATTTTTATTTATCCTGTAATAATTACGAGCATTACATTATTTCTGAGTTCCCGGAGGGTTAAGTCTACCGCTGGGTATACCCACATTTCGTCAATTATGTTTCAAATCCCATCTTGCTATAGGGGAAGTGGGTATTGCCATCTGCAAATTACTGAAGGAAAAACCCAATAATATATTCTCTGACCCGGGACTTCACGCTTGGGGCGGCATCAACGCCGCCACTTACGAATCTGCATCGCGCAAGCAAAGCGATTTGAATGAGCACATCGAACAGTACGATAATAACCGCCAGGCAGTTGCCCGGACCAGAAACAACACCCGTCTGCTCGGAGGATCCTCCTTTTTCAAAGGAGGTTTGCGGGACACTACACATTGTTGCTCTTACCTCCAAACGCTCAAAAGTAACGCTTGCGAACACTAGCCCCTCGAAGCAGTACCGATTAATGATTAAATTAAGTGGAATATCCACATCCATCAATAGTCGCAGTAATATCGCGAGTTCTACTCACGTATAACCTCGTTTCCTACTAAGAGATCAGTCAGCGGGGGTCCTGGGATTTTATTAGAAAGCGCACGATCTTTATGCAAAGCTAGGCTTGATATTAATTGTCTAACCCTCAGTTTCCCAGCTCAAAATTATCGGAGAATTAATGTGACAAATTGTCAAACACGCGTTATCTGCTGTGATTGGTTGAATGACTTTTCAACAGCCAATCACAGCAGTTATCGCGTGCTTGACAATTTGTCACATTAATTCTCCGATAATTTTGAGCTGGGAAACTGAGGGTTAGAGAAACAAGTTATTGTAAGACCCAAGTCTAGCTGGATAGACGATGGACTAGCATTGCTATTTATCATGGGTGAGTGAACACGTTAATTAATTTTACTATCCGCCCCTGAAATTCATCAACTGGTTTTTTTTATTTATTATGAATGCTTTTGGCTTTCTTAAGAGCTTGTGCGTTATTTTTTGTACAGAATAAAAAAAATACTTTATTTCTTTTGCAATAGTTATAGTCAAGATATACCTACGGGAACTTAATTTGATTACGAAGAATAATCTAATTAGGTTCTTCTATCTTGTCTTTTTCAGGGACAAAATGAAAACTTGATTTGCCTTTGTAATGGAAGAACCTACTTCTCTAACAATATCACAATTTTCTTTATCTTACGTACTTACTAGTATTTTTATTAGATTGTTAGTCTCATCTGCAATGTTAAAAATACCTGTGTATCGTTGACTTTTTGCTAACGTAAGTACTAAAAAAGTATTTTTTTATTTAGCCATAAAACGGCGTGTCCCAATTTAAATAACGAGCGGTACCCGCTTTGCGTATTCTGCAAGAGGCTTCCAGATTTCCGTATAACGTCAGCATTTTTACAAATGTTTCTGCGAAAAATCTCAATAAAAATTGAATTATGGGAGTGTAACTAACCTAGATCTAACCACGTTTAGTGGTATTTTGGTAGGTATAGCTGGTGCCAAATCCTCAGAAGAAGCGGTAAGTGATTTTAATAGTACTGAAGAAAGAAGATTATTACATTATCTATTATCTATTTTATCCCTACAAGATATCCCTACAATAGGGATGTTTCCTGGGTGGAAAAATGATAATTCTATTTAGTTCGTCAGTGAGATTATCCGTACTTTTTGCTTAATCAAATAAATAAAAATTGACAAAGATAAAGCGCATCAAAGTTCAGGAGTGGGGGCTTGTGACGTCACTTGGCCTGTATAGAGTGTAGCACGCCGTGACGTCACACGATATTTCAAAATTTTTTGTTAACGTGGCAGACGGACTATTTATTTTTGTTTTTGTCAACTACCCTATTAACCAATCTCTTCCTAAAGTTTACATCCACGAAGTTAAATAAAAGATAAAAGAATAGAACCTGCAACTCAACACTCAGGACAAAATAGAGTACCTATACAGGAATGCGATCCCGGGGGAAGAATCCCGGTTCCTGGACAATCCCGGGTTACCCGTACAAAGTCACGGATGTAAAAGTTGGGATTCTGAGCACAAGTTGGTTTGGTTAAAACTATGGCAGACTGTAGGAAGTTATAACACGTTTTGACATCTATTAAAGTTTGTTACTTACGTGATTTTATATTATCGCAAGTTCTCGACAGTTTAGAATGTATTTAAATTAGGTTATTTGAGAGTTTCTGATTTTGTTTGTTGCTTTGGAAAACAACGTCCGTAAATAAGTTTATTTAATGGCAATACCTAGGTACTATTAATGATTCTGCATCTTATGAAACAATACACTGACTATTTTCTTTTTTATAAATCTATTGTTTCAAAGTTCATGCAATTTCAATAACAAACTCTCTAATTAATACTTTACCCAATTAGTGGCTTTCTCAAATAACTATATTAATTTCTGACACAAAACAAAAACAAAGAAAATTTGAAATACAGATTCCATTATTCGAAATTCAAAATAAGCACGCATCGTAAGTGGACGCCATTTGTGAAATATGAGTCCATAGACACAACAAACGAAGATAAGTAATGATTTACGTCACATAGATTAATTGCGGACGCCCCGTATCTCGATCACGGGAATACACTTCGTGATTTTACAATTCCAAGCAGTTTTCTTACTTTACTTATTTGATTATTTCTCTTTTTTGTGTTTTGTACAATGTAATGGTTGGTGCATTTGTGCAAACTATAGTGAAGTAAGTAATATACAGAGTGTTAATTTTGTGAGTGAATTTCTTATTCTGTGCCAACTTTCGTATAGAAAAGTGCATGATCCAATTTCAGTTCGTGCATTTTGTGAATCATATTTTTGTAGAATATACGTACAGAACACGGATTCGCTAAATTCGCTGCGCCTAGAGAAGCCATACTATTTCTGATCATGATGCCTGCGCTATAGTGCGCCGAGCGCAATTTTCGGCTGTCAAACGGGAGGACAGTTTCTATGAATATACTAAATGACACGCGTGACATGTATGGTAAGATATTGAAGTGTCTTCTTTATTCGCTCAAAAACATAAACAGGAAAAAATGCACCATAATCAACATTGTACTCTCTAAATTCGAGAGAGCTAGAACTAATTTATTAAGGTAAAAAGGTTACAGCAATCGATTCTACCAACCTTGACAGATATCTAAATCTTCACTAGATTAGTGAGCTCTGTCGGTCAATCAAGATTAAGACTTAGGAAGACGGGTCTTATTGGTCCTTCGGATTCGGATACATACATAAACTCACGCCTTTTTTCCATGGGGGTAGGCAGAAACTAGTACAGAACGCCACCTGCTACGATCCTTACATACTTCTTTTGCTTCACTCACATTCATACATCTAGTCATACACGCACGCCGGTTATGAGTACTGCGCACCCGACCTTTCTGAAGAACGTCACGAATAAGGTCCATGTATGTCTTTCTCAGGCGTCTCCTCACAGCGTTTCCTCTACGGATATTTAATCGAATGGGATTTTTCGACCTATTTCTTTTGCTTTGGGTGCTTTTGTTTTCTACCTTCGTGTTATTTATGAGTCGTTATGTAACCACAGAACATGCTAATGCTGATCAGATGCTAGCTGCCCTTTAGGGAATTTATTAGGGTTCGGTGTAGTTTGTTCATTCAATGTCTTTCATACATTGCTATCAATCTTATGCTATTACAATAAGTATTCAGTTTTATTGATTCCGTAATCAAGATCGTTCTGGATGCAGCTCGCAAAAATATGCAGGTGCAGAAAAAAGGGGAGAAGTGTTATTCAATCGTTCAATTCGTGTCAAGCTGACCAGCTTGAGTGAGCTCAGTCCAGACGCTGGACTCAGTGAGCTCAGTCCATCCTGCGTCTGGCCGCGACACGAACATTCTTTCGGTCTTTCTGACAACGGGGTAATATTAAAATATCTGTGATCTTTTAACCTACTCAGTTAAGTTCCATAGATCCTATATCGGTAGCTAAAGTAACATACATAGCATATTTTTATATATTTATAATTAGTATGACGTCTCTATTGGCAAAATCTCATTGACTCGCAAACGCAAAGTATCTCCTGGTTCCATTACTATCAGCTTTGCCTTTATTTTCATCATCCACACAATGCATCGATTTCTTATCATTACTATCCAGGACAAATTGTAGGTCTGTCACATTTAACCCAAAAACCAGAGATATTAAATCATGAAAGAAAATGATCACAATCAAACTTCCACGAATGTTCTTCAAAAATATTATAAAAATACCCTATAACCCGCAATTCAATCGGCGACCATCTTTATTGGCCCACAGATCACAGAAAAAACATGGCGTATTTATTTTAAAGCCGAGAAGCACAGACAATAAATATTTTGCTTTTGAATTTCGCTCAATAAAACGCTCGACTCTGTGTTACCAGTGTTTGTGTTTGTTCGTACGGTGGATTTCAATTTGTTATATTTGATTTTCGTTATGATAAAATCTTTTTTTAATGGGATGTGAGATGTTATTAACTGGTACGGGTTTCTTTTTTGGCAAATTTTTTGTGATCAAAGATTTGCTCGGTAAAGAGGGATATAGTTGAGTACCAGTATTTCACATGGCGCGAATGAGACCTCTTTAACCCAGTAACTGCATAATATTCTGTGGGGATCTATTCAATAGAGTACAATTTGCGTAACTAAATAATCTGTGGAAGATAATGTAGTTTGATTTGATGGATTAAGCCCTGAGCATCACACTGCTGGTAATTCGAGTCTAAACGCAAGTTGGTTAGGTTGCAGAGGCCATCTTTGCATACTGCGATACCGTACGCACAAAGCGTTTTGCGAATACTTTCATTGTGCGCACAGCTGAGGAGTGGAACTCCCTTCCGGAGTCATTGTTCCCTAATAGCTACAACCTTGGGGTCTTTAAGTCAAGAGTGAATAGTTTTCTTCTAGGCAAGCGTGCTTCACCGTAGACCACATCATCGCTTACCATCGGGCGAGATAGTGGTCAAACGCGAGCCTATAGATTAAAAAAAACGATCGCCAGTCCAGTATTTTTAGCCATTTATGATATTTATCTATCAATAGAACCAAGCATGATGCTGAAAGTAAGAGCAAGTAGAGAAACATCATCAAGGAGAAAGTTTTTGCTGTTTCATAAATGCCATCCAATGAAACTTTACCATATGAAGCTTCCACCTATTATTGTAGTATTTTTCTCTGAACTCCAATATGCTTACCTGTAAACAAGAGAATTATTCGTTAATGAACAGCATTAATAGCACTGTAACAATTAAACCAGGACGCAATGTGGTGGAACTGTTAACAGTAAATGGAAACCACAAATAAATAATGACAATAAATATTGATAATGTTTTGTTGACACTAAGGGAACTCCTGGTCACAAATGGTAATTTTCAGTTAGTTTTCAACACCTAAATACCTGCCTAAATAATTAGTTTAATAACAGTAAAATCCTATTAAAAAGAAATGGGCTAAATGAGTCACCAGACAGGAAATAATCTATAAGGAATGAGACATAACAGGCTTTTATAAAAAGTGTAACTTGCTTGTTAAAAACATGATAAAAGTAAAAAACATGAGAAAAGTTTATACCGTCCACTACAGTCTGGTCCTTCGAGCCGGATACAAGAACGAAAATCCCCGATCCACTATAGTCCGGTCCATATAGGGATATTGTAACCTGCCGATCATGGGTATGCCAATTTGAGATCGAGCAACTATACTCTGGCAAAGATGAAGGTACAATATTTACTAACAAAACACAGACAGCTCAATCAGCTGGCAGTAGGGGTGAAAATTTTAGGCTCTAGGTGTTAGGATTTATTTTTGTCTAATCTTATCTTCTACTACTTATGTATGTATGCCCTTGGATATTTTATGTTCTCAAACTATCTTTAATCTGTACTAACTCAGTTAAATCGATCTACAACAAATAAAACATTATATATTGAATTCGTTTTATTTTTATTGTTGAGTAGACAGACAAAAAAAAACAAGCACAAAAGTTTTCTTTTGTTAGTAAACATTGTATCTTAAAATTACTGTAGTATATATAGATCCGAGTTGGATTCGAATCGTTGAATTTTATGGCAGACTAAATATTACCCATAAAAGATTTATTTCTTACAGCTTACTTTTCCACACAAAGAATTTAAAAACAAAACGCAACAATAAAAAAATATCTCAAAGATCCCATTTAAGTATGTCTTGACAGTAACGTTTGAAGGGCCATCAACATCCCAGCGCACAAATTCAATTTTAATTGAACGATGCCGATTCATTGGACACAGGAGGGCGAACGATAAAATTAAACGTCAATCTTACTTTATAGGGACCGGATAACGCTGATTTTTACGTAACCTACAAATTGAGCAGTTTATTGTGAGATGTTTAGGACTAAAGACGGGTGATTTACTTATTTCAGATACTGAAACGGTAATAAACAGATATTCTAATTCGTCCTAGCCCGTCCCATCATCGGGCTACAAGATGTACGGCGATGCGTCTACGGTACATGGTGGATATCCCACTCATACGCACCAAACGTTTTGGGCATATTTTTATTATGCGCATAGCAAAGGAGTGGAAATCCCTGCCGGAGTCTGAATTTCCTGATAGCTACAAACTGGGAGTCTTTAAGTCAAGAGTGAATAGGTTACTTCTAGGCAAGCGTGCTTCATCGTCGACCACATCATCGCTTACCAACAGGAGAGATACTGGTCAAGCCCCAAGCCTATCGAATGAAAAATAACGGTTTCTTTAAAAGACCTTCCAGAAAACAGTTGGTCGATTCTGGAAAAAAAACTCACGGCTTAAACTTAGGTGAAGCAAGCATGAAGTGAGCTATTATTACAACCGTTGAGATTGACAGCTCACGTCATCGAGTCATCACGGTGATATTGTTACAAAATAGCACAACAGAATAAGCTGCTGGGCACGAAACAAACTTTACTCTTAAACCCAGTAAACACACAAATCTTCCGCACATACTAAATCTCCAAATTCTAGTCCCACTACGTTTTGCTATTACACACTAGTGTGTAACACAGTATATTCTTGCAAGTAATGCCATAAAGAATCTTCATATGACTTGGTGCGCTATTGCGCCCGGTTGCAAGGGAATTTAAACAAGTTGTGTTCAGGGAACACGCTGTAGATAATAGACCTGTCATGGTATCTCTGAGAAGAATGTAGTTCTGTTTACAAGAGAATTGTATTAAAATATGTGGTATAACGGAAATATTGCAGTTGCAGAAGTGTTTAGGAAAATATTTCTGATGTATTAGTATGTTGACTTATTTCAACCGTAGCTAGGAACCAAGTTAATAATATTATGTAAACGTATGCGAAATATTTCAAACTTTCATCTAAAATACACACGTGACTGTTTTACGAAATAGCTTGTATGAAACATGAAACGGTAACAATATTATTCAAAGTTTTATCTCGAAAATTTCAGGCAGCCCTAACAACAGGGTTGTTAGTCACAAAAATTACTAATAAGCGTTACGTAGTTTTGGCAACACCCTTATGATCAATACATAGTTATGCTTGTGTTTGGTACTGGTAACTCGGTACAGTTACGAGCATAACTCTGTTACTTTTGCAAAATTAAAGGCGATTCTCTTTCAATCATCATCGACGTTAAAAAAAATAAAAAAATAACGATACCCACATTGAGAAAACACCTATTTCATTAAGTCATTTATTCAAATTAGATTGAGAAACAGAACATAATATGCATTATTATACACCAAAACACACACATAACACTCTTTCAATAGCAGTTTTTAGGGTTCCGTACCCAACGGGATCCTTTAACTAAGACTCCACTGTCCGTCTGTCTGTCTGTCTCCAAGCTGTATCTCATACAGCTAGACAGTTGAAATTTTCACAGATGATGTATTTCTGTTGCCGCTATTACAACAAATACCAAAAACAGAATAAAATAAATAGGTATTTAAATGGGGCCCCCATACAACAAACGATTTTTTTTTCCGTTTTTTGCGATAATAGTACGGAACCCTTCGTGCGCGAGTCCGACTCGCACTTGGCCGGTTTTTTGAAAGTCAAAATTAACATTACGACTGATCCCCAAAACCCATCAACTACTTCCTAGGGTTGTATTTGATGCCTATATTTATACTGAGTTTGTTCATACAATTACTATGGGAGAAAACCGCTTTAGAAAACTTGCGCAAGTATACCGTATTTATACCCGTATTAACATATAATATTATGAACAACAAAACTGCTCCTTACATGCTTCTGAAGCCTAAAAACTTTTATGTTTTTTCGATACCTTTTACATACCATGTTTACACGTGGGTTAAAAACGAAGCTTTCCGAATACAAAGTTAATATCGCATGGTAATATAATATATGTATTGTAAAATCTTGACCCTTATGGGGCTTCCTTTGTGAGGGTCGGAAACATAAGGGAATGAGTGGGCATGAGGTGGAAGTGTGGAATATAAAATTGAATGAGTTTGTTTGTACTTTTGTTTCTTTGTTACTTCACCAAGACGAAACCGATATTGGCAGAAAAAAAAAATTGTTCAGAACTTTGTAGTTGTACCAAAAGTTTTCTTAAACATATAAGTGGTAGATATCTATACTTTACACTCTTCATTTTGATACCTCTCTTGACTCGATCGGTCAGGAAGAAAACAAAAAATTGAGACCTCCACAATATGTCACCTTAAATCAGCCACGTTGTTTTTTTTTTAACCTCACTTATTTAAGAACACTTGGGCTGTCAAGACCTATCTATCGATGTCTTAATCATGTAAATCCGTCTAGTGGTTTGCTAGATATAAGGTAATAAAGAATATTACATACATACAAGATACACGGGAAAAACATAATCCTTTCCTTGCAGTCGGGTAATTAGGAACGTATCCCTGTTTTAAACTTGGATAACATAGAAAGTTTTCGACTCAGAAGTTTCCTTTTATGTAAAAGAAAACTTCTGAGACCAGTTCTAGGCGAAGAAATTCGAAACCAAGACAGGCCTTAGAAACTTGTGTAAATAAATAAAAGTATTATAAGAAATCTAAACAAAAAAAAATCTAGGACAAAAATTCTGCCGTCTGTTCTCCAAAAAAAATCTACGCACACTTAACATTTCAGACCCACTTTTCCCGTCTCAAACCATAACGACTTCGCATCCTCAAAGTTGAAGGGCAACGTACGAAAGGTGCTCCGAACAAAATTAAATTACAATGATTTACTTTAGCGGAACCTGCCCGGAATTTAAATCTCGAATGTTGGTATACCCAACCGCCGTTTTTGACTCGCTGCAATTTACCTTCTTACGTTGGCGGCCATTTTATTACGTAAACAGTTCAGTATAACCTAGGACGAATAAATTTTGGACGGTCGAGACCTAGTTTGGAGATATAAATCTTGGATAAGATATGGGTGAATGTTCTTATGAAACGTTTGATGCAGAACTAAGATTAAGTACATGAGTTCAGGAATGTTTTATTTGAACGAGTTTGTAATGCAAGTAAAATTTAGTAGAGATGAAAGAAAATCTCGTGATGCCGCCAGCCTCAGTACTACAGCTTTCCGGCCAAAGGTAGCTGCAGAACACAGTGTGGATTATATATAGAATAACATATGTGATGAATACTGTGCAATTCCAACAATATTACATACATGCGTATCGAATTGTTTACCTCCTTTTTTGAGGTCGGTAAAATATAGATATATACACAAAAAGCTTAAAGTCACCCAAAGGGCAATGGAGAAGGCTATGCTCGGAATTTCCTGGCGTGGTCACGTCAGAAATGATGACATCCGCATGAGAACCAAAGTTACCAACATAGCCCGAAGAATTGCGAAACTTAAGTGGCAGTGGGCAGGGCACATTGCTCGCAGTACCGATGGCTGATGGGGCCTGAAAGTTCTGGAATGGCGACCGCGAACCGGAAGACGGCCTCCCACTGGGTGGATGAGCTGGTTAAGGTTGCGGGAAGGCGCTGGATGCGAGACGCATGGGATCAGTCAATGTGACGACACTTGGGAGAGGCCTATGTCCAGCAGTGGACGTCTTTCGGCTGAAATGATGAAAATACACAAGAAGAGGAGATTAAAATACATCTACCATTTAGAAAGATAGGTAAGCAACTTAAATCATACGATAAAAGAGACTTCAAACACGAAACCTCCACCTCACATATTGTTAATAATTTCTACAATAAAGAAGATCAAACACAAAATAAAAAAGAAATTAGAATCCATTTTGTTCTTAACTTATAAAAGAAACAGTTGTTATATTTTCCTAGTCCCTATAGGCTTACGGTAATTTGTTTGTCAAAACGAGCTTACAATAATTTTGAATATTAAAATATTCAGGGGAAGGTATGTCTGACCTTTGACGTCTGACCTTTAGAGAAGCAGATTAACAATAACTAATACCTACCTAGGAAGGTTTGTGAATAAATAATAATTTAGGATAAGGATATTTTAATCTTTTCAATCTAATATCATGTTGCTTTGATGATCTTATTTTATTAACTCCCGACGGAAAAAGAGAAGTGTTATAGTTCTTTGTATCTGTGTGTCTGTCTTTGGCATCATAGCTCCTAAATGGATGAACTGATTTTGATTTAGTTTTTTTTGTTTAAATGGTAACTTTGTCGAGGGTGTTCCTAGCTATGTTTGATTAAAATCGGTTCATGCGTTCAAAAGTTATCCGCGCTCTTTGAAACTGGGTTTTTTCGCGTCAGATATCGTGTCAAAATTATATGTTTCGATATATTGTCGATTGAAGCGTGTCTACTATTAGCTATGTTTATTTCGTGGCAGTCAACCTGTTAACAGGTTGACTGCCACGAAATAAACACAATAGAAAATGTATTGTTTGGGGGTCACCGGTGACCCTCGTGGCAGCCAAAGTGTTATATGCAGTTTAAAAAGCATGAAATAAAATTTTAATTACAAAAACCCCGACACAAAAACCTCTAAAAAGCCAAAAATAAGCCTCGTACTCGCGTCGGGGAACCACTAAGTAAATAAAATAAGCTGTTTTAAACTTTGGCGGTTCCCCGAAGCGAGTACGAGGCTTATTTTGCTTTTAGAAGTTTTTGTGTCGGGGACTTTTTTTTTTTTTTTAATAATAAACACTTTGTTTCTTTTCTTAATCAACCTCCATTTTGTATACCGGAAGCTGCAACCAATAAACTAAAAGGCCACATAAATTATTAGATTTATTTTCCTAAAAGTATATCGGGAATGGGAGAGCCTAATGAGCTTCTGCTAATCTAGGAATAGCACCGGTCTAGATACTGTGGCGGTACTTAATTAGGACGCTTTAAATCTAGAATAAATCAGGATTATCGGGTAGGCAACTTATTACCTGTGTGTTGGTGCAATTAACTTTTTTTGTAGGCAAGTGTCTTAAATAAAAAATTACTCTATTTAGAAATCAGTGTAACGCATCGGATCGACTCGGGATGTATGATACGACGACAGGTCCCTGGAACAACTTGCGACCCACTGTTGCCCCTCAAGCTAAAGGGGAAAATTTACAAGTCCGTGATTAGACCTGTCGTACTGTATGGATCAGAATGTTGGGCTGTGAAAAAGATGGATGAAAAGAGTGTAGCAGATATGAGAATTTTGAGATGGATGTGCGGAGTGACGAGGATGGATAAAGTGGGAAATGAGTATATTAGAGGAATAATGAAAGTGGCGCCAGTGACAGAAAGGTTGAAAGGAAACTGTTTGTCCTGGTACGGTCATGTGATGAGGAGGGATGAAATTAAAAGAGTTATGAATATAAATGTGGATGGATTAAGAGGGAGGGTACGGCCAAAGAAAAGATGGATGGATTGTGTGAGGAGTGATATGAAAGAAAAGGGAGTTAGTGATGGCGTGGCGGGGGACCGGAACGTATGGAAGCAGAAAACGTGTTGCGCCGACCCCAAGAAACAAGGGCAGGAAGATTATGATGATTTAGAAAACTGTGACAGATTTATTAAAATTCAAAAATATAGTAAGCCAAGCCAATACAGTGAAATTAGGCATTTATCCCATTTCTATCCATTTGCTTTTCTTCTGTCTAATTGGCTGCTGCACTGCTGGGTAAAGCCCCTCTCCCCCCTTTTCCACACACTTCTGGCCTCTGCGATTGCAGGCCACTCTGTTCTGTGGGTGTCAATTTCGTCCCTACATCTTCGTCTACTTATTTTGCCAATAAAGTCTAGGCTTTCTCAAAGATCCTCCTCCTTGCGTCGTATTCCTCAGTAATGAAGGTCGTGGCCTCCCTTCTACATCACCTTCTCTCGAATGATCTTTCTCCATCTGTTTCTGTCTCTGGTGATGTGGAGGGGGTTTTAAACTGTAGGGTCAAATGCGGTGCGGGTCTGGTCAGACCAACGTATTAGGCTGCATCCACGAGGCTTTTCCCATCTACTTTGCCAGTCGCGATGGCCTCTCGAGGTTGCCACCGTCTTTCCTTGCAATGTGGCCGAAGTATTCTAAAGCGCTGCGCAGACACTCGGATGACAGCCACGAGGAGATTTTGAGTTCTCGCAATATGGAGACGTTAGTCCGAAATGCTGTCCAGGGGATACGTAGCATCTTTCAAAGATAAAGACTTGTTGTGAAACCTTCGACTTTGTAGAATAGCACACACATACTTATGCGGTTTTATTATTATTTCCTTGAATACATAAGTGCTACTTTATACTTTCCTTAGTCGGTAAATTCCAGTACACAGAATAAACACGATTGTCAGTTATTCCATTGAAACCGGATTACGTAAACGCAAACAGACTTGCATTGATGAATGGAAGCAAGAAATCTAACACCATCCAAACTAATAATATATAAACTAGCTGTTGTCCGCGATTTCGTCCGCGTAAAATATTTATTTATTTAAAATATTTTCCCACAGGAACTTTGAATTTTGCCGGTATAAAAAGTAGCCTTTTAACATCATATATCTACTACTACTACTACTCTACCAGTGAAAATCGCGTCAAAACCAGTCCAGCCGTTTCGCAGATTAAAAAATCTCAAAAATTGCGTATTTGTTATTAACTGTACGTATATACTTTCACATGCATTCAATAAAATGTTGTTATTTAGATATTACTTATTGACACTTAGCTCAGTAGTTCGAGCCGCTTAGGGGTCTCGGCGATGCGCATGTTTGTGTGAGTGTGCTGTTTCGAGCGTTTGTACTTTGTAGGTAGTTTCCGTACTGTTCGTCCATAGTTATACTGAGGTCTGACCGTCAGTCAGTTTGTTACCTTCTCACGTCTTAACAGCCAACGGATTTGGATGAAAGTTATCACACGGGTAGACTATTTCCTGGATTAGGACACATAATTAAGACGCATTTTGCAATCCTAGGATTATGTTCCTTTGGGATAATTTACAACTTTAACGAGGACGAAGCCACTAGCCGAAGCTAGTTGATAATTTGAGTGAATCATGTTGTAACTTCTATAGAAACTAGTGAGTAATATTGAGTGTGCAATAGAATTGCAGATATTGATTGGAATGTAGATAAACTGATAAAGGGAAGCGCTGCCATATTTAAAAATATCTTGCTTATCTGAGTGCATTCTGTCCGGATTCGTATAGTCTTTTCTACGAACTATGAGAATATTTTCGCTGAATTTCGAGCAGTGACATTTAGCAAACAAATTGTCTTGATGGCGGGCTGACAGAAGACTGTGCAAGTCATAGGCGATTCCATGAAATGACTACGAAGGCTGCCACAATGAACTTATATGCTAAAGCATCATCATCTGCATAGCCTTTTCCCAATTGTTGTTGGGGTCGGCTTCCAGTCTTACCGGATTCAGCTGAGTACCAGTGTTTTACATGAAGCGACTGCCTATCTGACCTCCACAACCCAGAAACTGGGTAACAGGTACCCCTTGGCAAGACTGGTGTCAGATCTGAAGCTTCTGACTACCAGTAACGACTTTCAAAGATCTTAAAATGACAGCCGGGACCAACGGCTTAACGTGCTTTCCGAGGCACGGAGGAAACTCGGTATGTTGAAATGATCACCCATCCATGGACCGACCTCGTCAAGCGTTGCTTAACCTTGAAGATCGACCCGTGCGGCTGTTATTATTTAGCCACGAGCTCCTTACTTTCCTTTTTCCGAACTAATATGCTAAAGCAAAAAAAAAGAAAGAAAAGTGTTTATTCGCCACAAAAACGAAATACATTTTTATTTGTGCTCCTTCCTCGGCAAACTTCGTGTTTCTTCATGCGTCGGATCTCTATCAGTTACCCTTTGCACTTGGTGCAGACCGAACATTCTCAATCAACTTGGAAATATCTCCACATCCTCTCCATCCATCCTCTGACCAAGGTAAAAGCCAGCCATTGGGTCACGCGAAGTGTCAACTAGGCGTTTGGAAAGACCTTTAAACAAACCATGAGCACTCGGACCCCACGGACCAGGAGTTTCAACCCCAAACGGCTCGAAAATATAACTACCGATGATTTGCAAGTGCTAACAAAAGGTCATCAACCTTATTGCTCATCAATGGTGTCTATTGTCAATACATGCATGATATTCCTTTCCTAGTCTACCACTCTTTCCTATTTACCTAGAACACTGGACAGCAATAAACCCAATTGAACCCAATCATAAAAATAATACACACAAGGCCCGAAAAAGTACACGTTCTATAGCCGATGCAAATACGCAAAATTCCGTTTCGCAATCAAAAGGAAGCTCGTCGAAATTCCCGCGAAAAAATTCTTTGTGCGAAAACTTGTGTAATAATTTCACGGTAAAAAGTGTAAATGAAATATAAATACTGGACTATTATTAAACGATTTGTTCAATGTACGTTAAGTTTTCGTGGAAAACTTCAATGGTAGGTATGTGTGATCGTATGTTCGCCTGTTTTGCATATAAATTGTTTTCGACGCTATGAATTCTGATACGGACAAATTTTCGCGTCATGTAAGGACTTTTGTTACACCTACGGCATTTTGAGGTTATTTTTTTTCTAAATTGATCTAAACATTTTGTTTTTTTTTGTGAAATATGGAAACTTTGACAAAATCAGCACTTTCATCAGCAGTTATTTAACAGAAAAATTAATTTAGTTATTATTTTGGTTAAATAAAAAAAATAAGCATCATCATCATCATTTCAGCCGAAAGACGTCCACTGTTGGACATAAGGCCTCCCCAAGCGCCGCCACACTGATCGGTCCTGTGCGTTTTGCATCACCGGACTCCCGCAGCCTTGACCAGGTCGAAAAAAACAGGCATAATACTATTAAAATTAAGATATTTTTTCAGTTTTATTAGGCGATTATTCAATAGATACGAAACTCTCATTAATTTGTCTGAAGATTATATTAGCTAGTTTAGAAAATGTCTAAAAGTGTAGTGTAGGCCTAATTAAGCCGCAAGTAAGCACCGCTTGCCAACAAATTAAAAGTTTGAGAATCACTGCAGTGCTAATCACATCCAATTGTCCATTAAGCTGGCCTATTTCTCTATTTCTGTCGTATTCGTAGTGTAAAATTATTGCAAACTAGCTGTTCCCCGCGGCTTCCCTCCTATGGACCACCCCACAGGACCCGTTTTTGGGATAAAAAATGCCCTTTGTTACTCAGGAATAAAGTAGCTTTCTATTGGTGAAAGAATTTCCTAAATCGGTCCAGTAGTTTCGGAGCCTATTCGGTACAAACAAACAAACAAAAAAATCTTTCCTCTTTATAATATTGGTATAGATAGAACTAAAATATTTTCTGACTGTTTCTTTTGTGCTGTAGCTATCATTGTATTATCGGTTAAATTGTAAAATTATTTGGTTAAACCAACAGTAAAGTAGTCTCCATTACTCTATTTACAGAAAACCAAATACTTTCTCATCATTTTTTTAAAGATAACCTAACAATTACAAACAGGACCTTGCGTTGCCTTTTCTCCCTACTCACTCCTCCTTCTTATCTCACACCTCACTTTCAATATCTATTTGCTTCACACGCTTTTCTTCTTGCTTTGTCCTTCTCATACTTCTGATTTTATTCATTCTTCAGTCCATTCTTTTCTGGAATGCGCTACCTCTCGATATCAGGACGGCCACCAGTCAATATGCATTTAAGCTGAAGTTACAACATTACTTTCTACACCAATAGCAGAGTCGTCTCAATCACCTTTCTCAAAAGATTCGCACATACAACTCACAAAGAAGCAAAACATGACCCAAACTGGAAACATGCTTAACTCAAAGTGCGTAATGCATTTCACCCTAAGGCCCGGGTACACACTACACGAAAACTTCATAGCGACCCATAACGCGAAACCCTTCAACCGTTTAACGCCACCTATATGATAATACGACCTTTTTTGTGAGCCCTGTGTGAAAAGGGCCTCTCGGCGACTCTATAGCTAAAGTGTCACTATCTGAAAAAATCAAATTTATAAGTATAGACCATTCACAAAAAACCGCGAAATAATAAAAATCGATGCTTTTTATCAACTATAAACTATATGCGAGAGTTGCCGGTATCAAAAAATAGATTGCGCAATTTCGAATAGGCACATTGTTAGTTTTAACTTTAAATAAATGACTAAATCTTATCAAAATTAGGTAAGATTTTTATCCGGAATCTTGATATTCGAAAAATACTATCTAGATTGATAGATAATTTTTTGCTGACAAGTCGCACCCAGCTTTCAACTTTTCGCCCTGGACGCACTTGCTCAAAAACCGTACGAATTCACTGTATTTTAGTAGGTTAACTTACACTGAAGGCCAAAATAAAAGGCAATAAATACGTGAATATATGTTTGTAATGGATATGGGCCACTGAAATGGGCGGATAGGTGTGCCTACAAGCCTACAAATTGTTTCTCGTATATCAAGCTGACCCACTATTAAGGAATGTCGCCTGGGCCGGCGCTTGATCGGCATCGCTTTTACTCGAGCAGTCACTAGTTACCTCGTTGGGCGTTTGCTGTGAGAGTCTGCTATCAGCATGGTAACTACGTGCTATTAATTCTACTCTTAGGCTATTTCAGTCCAGTGTTGGACCAAAATCTGTGGATTACGTCACTGTGTACTCAGTACCGTAGTTAGTTTATTTAGGAAATAGAACTAACTACTGTTTAATTTTTTCTCCGAGTCAAAATAATTGCTTGATGACGTAAAAAGCAATGTTTGGTCGTATCCAAATTCAGATGAGATTCGAGAAGCTATTATTAACATAAAAACACACATACACATGAAGTACCTATTAATGCCAGTATAAAAACGAGGGTATTTGAGGTGCTAATAACCCAAAAATCAAGAGCCTAAGGAATGCCATTTATAAAAAACATATTTATGTGCAGCAAATTTTTAAGGATTTCCTATGGCCGCAGATTTTAATAACTAGCCAAAACCATATCCTTTTACATGAAACCATAGACTAAACCCTCGAATAATGTGCGGCATCCCTCCTCACAGAATATTAAAACCGTCCACATAGTTTACATAATCCAATTTGCGAAATGTTTTACATTAATTACAGAGGCGGCGATTTTACGGACATTTACCATTTAGTTGTAAATATTCAAATAAACCTAAGTAAATGAAAACCCGAACGAGTGAGGGTCTGTTTGCAAATCTATGTGGGTGATGGCGTATGCATAGGAACGCGATATTTATTGAAAGTTTGCGAAGGGACTCGTGTTGACGACAGAGGCCCTTTTCACACACTGCCGTTCTCAAGCTAAAGTGGCACTATCTGACAATTGGCAGATTTTAAGTTTTTGATGTTCACCGAGAATATAAATCTGAAAAGTTCTTTATACGAACGTTATTTTCAAGTGTCCACTTTCAGATTTCCAAAAAGGACACTTAAAGTAGAGGAACATTTTCATTTGATCGAGTGCAGTTTGATACAAAATGATATAAATAGGCAAATCAGCTGACGGCGTGTGTGTATGAGTAGATTTATGAATATGTGTGAAGCAAAAGAAGTATGTAAGGATCGTAGCAGGTGGCGTTCTGCAGTTTCTGCCTACCCCCATGGGAAAAAGGCGTGAGTTTATGTATGTATGTATGTATCTGCTGACGGCTGAAAATTGTACAACTAAAATTTTTAAGAGTCGTCAAATCAAGGAAAACAAGATACACCGTCGTCCATTGTAAATTACCAATAATATTGCATTTGTCATCTTTTTTCAACCATGTGTAAATACAACAAACAAAATACAATGAATTACAAGATATACCCTATCGAGCATTATAAATGACCTACAATACGGAATGCAACAATAATAAGTGTAAATTACTATTGGGAACAATGAACAATGTAAAAGTATGCCAAATATTTTTACACTTCCCGCCACAAAGAGCCGTAAACATTTATTGCATTCAGAATGGCCTATAACTGAACAGATTTCTCAGAAGGCTGCTGTACATAGTGTTGCCCTCGGCTTTGCTTGTATTAAAGGGTTTTTATATCCTTGTTTTAAATTTTAGTTTTGCTCCGTTTTGGTTGGATACTAAAGAAGTGTTCGTATGTAGAGAAACTGGTGCTCAAAATTATATACTGTATGTGCTTTTTTTACATATCTTTTTTTAGGACATTTTTTAGGGCGCACGCTTGGGCGGCGCAGTGTTTGAGCGATTGACTGCTGCGTCACGTCACGGGTTCGATTCCCGCACGGAACAAATATTTGTATGACCTACAGATAGTTGTTTCGGCTCTGGGTGTTGTGTATGTGAGTTTATAAACGTTGTAGTTTGTAAACGCACCCACGATACACGAAAAAAATCCTAGTGTAGGGCAAAGTTCCTTTTTTTAAAAAAGGAAGATGAAAATCCAGGTGTGGGACAAAGTTTAAAAATAATAAAAATTGTGAATGATCAGTTGTTTTTATGTATTTGATAAAAACTGCAGTTACAATGTCCGTAAAAGGTGACTTTCCAATCCTACATGTCACAATGAAAGATAACTAATCTCGTTTTATATCTTATCAATACATTTTAGCTACAGCATGTTACATTTCATCAAAATTAAAATACAGGATGTAACATTTTGCAGTAACGTGTCATTTAAAATAACGATTTCACAATGGAATCAATTTATTATTTAAATGGAAAGCTAACAATGGCACTATAAAAACAATGGTATTAGCGTATAGAAATGATAATTATTGTAATGCGGGTAGCACGGATGTACAATTATGATAATTATAAGAACTAACAATACAATATGAAAACAATGTCTATTCCCATAGCGGATACAATTCTCAGCGACGATGAGTTACTTTTGTGAAGTCGGTTGAATAAAGTGGCCTAGATTGTGGCTATGCTCGGCGTTCCCCTGCGTGATCGAATCAGAAATGTAGAAATCCGCAAGTGAACCAGGGTTACCGACATAGCCCGAAGAATTGCTAAAGTTAAGTAGCAGTGGGCAGGGTACATTGCTCGCAGAACGGATGGCCGATGGGGCAGAAAGATTCTGGAGTGGCGACCGCGAACCGGAAGACGTTGCGTTTGAAGGCCTCCCACCAGGTGACCGATGATCTGGTGAAGATTGCGAGGATTCGCTGGATGCGAGACGCACGGGTCCGGTAAATGTGGCGACTCTTGGGGGAGGCTTATGTCATTATGTTATTATATCCAGCAGTGGACGTGTTTCGGCTGATATGATAATGATGATGATGATATTATTGTAAATGAAATAGACTTTTTATTTGTCATTTAATCATGTCAACAACTCGACAGTTGTTTGTATATTATTGATAGGATTGTGCTTGACCACTATCTCACCTAAAGTAGTTAAAGTAGAGTCAGCATCAAAATTAGTAGACCCTTT
Organism: Orthosia gothica; assembly: GCA_949775005.1. Taxonomy (NCBI): domain Eukaryota; kingdom Metazoa; phylum Arthropoda; class Insecta; order Lepidoptera; family Noctuidae; genus Orthosia; species Orthosia gothica. The sequence continues at coordinate 16,837,352 of OX459051.1, read as the reverse complement.
TTCAAATCAAAAATAGATTTTTATACCGACTGTAGTGTATCTGTCTCACTCACACGTTCACTTTGCCATCCCCACTTTCCCCCACACAGACATACACAATCTCGTGCGCATCACGTTGTATTGCGCGAGCCACTGGCCTGAGCAGACGTGTTGAAGTGTGGTCATTAAGTGCGTGAACGAGCCTGTGAATTGCCCCATTTACCGGTCACTACAAATGGCGACGAGGGTAAAGTAACATTGTGTAATTGTGTAAATAAAAAGAAGAAGGATTGGGGTAAGTAGATAATGCATGACATGACACATGGTTATTTGTTATCGTTTAGGCACCCACATTCCGTTATGTAAATAAGATGTTTAAGCAGGTCTCACGTGATAAAAATGAAAAAAGTATATGGTAAATACCTATTTATTGTGTTAACATCATATGACTGCTTAAATACATAACTATGTAGCGGAAAATAAATTCTGCCTAAGTATTGAGTAAATAACCGTTCCAGATTTTAAAAATAAAGTAAATGTAGTATTACGAAGGTAAATAAATTCGTGTTATTCTAATCAAAGAGCCGAGGGCCATGACTAAGTAGTGTCTAAGTATTAAAAAACTGTGCCGTTAAACAAACACCAAACAGCTGTTCTGAAACGATTTCAAAATTGTATTTGTGGGTAGCTGCGTAACAAAATTTACTTTACTATTTCAAATCATAACATCTGATCAGAATAATAAAATCGATACATTGTTATTTTGAAACCAAATTACTGCGTCTGCAACGCGAATATCTTTGAAATTTTTCCACAGACAATCGATAGTCTACTCAACTAGTCGAACTATTTTATGGTTACCGGTCATAACTCAAATAGGGGTTTCAAATGATCGGGCAATATGTTTTGATTACATATGTTTTATAGCGGCATATTGTGATTTCGTTTCAATTCGGACACATAAAGCTATTTGAAATTGTGGTACATCGATGCTATGGAGTTTCAGCAATTCGGCAGTTCGATTGGATTACTTTGGGGAATTAGCCATCGGGACTTTCGAAATCAAGCAGTAAACCTAAAGATTATAGGCACTCTAGTGCAGTTTGCAGTTACAACCACGCCTATGGTGTCCATACTGGCTTATCTATATAATCTTAATGGAAGGCCTTAAAAACTTTGGTATATATGAACCGTTTATGTTGTGTGTGTACATTGCAGATAAATATAGGCCGAAATGCCCACGTATTTATTAACAACAATTAACAGTAACAGTAACTTTCAATATCACCAAAGGTGGTTTGGGCAACAATGTAGTGTACATCCTAATGGCCAATACTGAGACTACCCCATATTGAGTCTACCGATTAAAATGTTAATGATAATAAAGGAAGGAAGGCAACACTGTTCTCGTTGACAATAGACGTGTTTTATGTGCTCTCCGAAGAAAAATATCACAAAAATATAAAAGCCCAGTTTATAGGCCCTGAAGATCGCGAAATGAGGAATGGAAATCTTCAGAGGATAAAGATATTAGGCCAAAAATTTTAAACAGCCTCTATTTGTGGAGAACCTTCTTTTAGATCTCTTGGAATAGCTGCCCAGTTGGAAAGGCTGGCTGTGTTAAATTAACACTTTCCTAGTTCTCGATATTTGCGAATTGGATCGACATATTTCCTATAAGAAAATCTGCCTCATCACTACGCGCTCGTTCTAAACGGCTGGAGCTGACGAGGCGACGCTTGCCTGCGTGCAACTCGGCAACTACAGGGCGCCGCAGCCGAAATGCCTTCAGGACTTCGCGGCGCCCCAGGCTGCCAGCGCGACTGCGCCGCCAATCTTTATATATTCTATGTGCGCCGCTTTGACACAAGTTGTCAAATTCTGTCTTATTTTTAGTGTCTTTTTTACTTATCTTTTAATTTTTTATTTAGTTTATTGTAAATATTAATCAAGTGTTACAATAAAAATAGTTAGATGATAAGTGGTAGCAGTGATGTGGTGGAAAATAGTGCGTGTCAACCTTCATCATCTCTAAACATCCTGGAGAGGTGTCCTCTGTGTACCCAGGCACGTTTTTTTAAAGGTAAGCGGGGTCTGAACGTGCATATTGGGAAGGCCCATAAGCCCCAAAATGCCTCCACTTCAGACCCTGTTGTTATTACACCTCCTACACCAGCTACATCCACATTTGACCCTTTTTGGAAAAAACTATCAAAATTCAAAAATTCTATTCCGGTTTTAAAACGAGTTCCCCGCGGCGCTAGACCTCTAGTGGCACAACATCTTGCAGGTTGCATCCGCCTAGCCGTCCGGGAGAACTCACAAAGTGCTTGGGAACATCTTCTCACCTTCCCTTACAGAATTTTAAACATTCAAAAGAATTTGGCTAGCAAAAAGACATTAACTTCACAAATTAAAGAAAATTGTAACATTTCGGCCAATAATTTGGATTCAAAATTATCGACACAGAGGTTTACCTCTTCAAGAGGTATATCCCACCTGGTCGAATCGAAATTAGGGGAAGGTGATATTAGCGGAGCAGCCAGGATTCTTTTTAGTAGTGATGTGGTGGCACCGTGTTCTCCAGATACTCTTGCAGCTCTGGAGAGCAAACACCCTGCCCCAGTGGATGGTCTTTCTTTTCCCGACCCTCCCGATCCTGATATTAATACCCTCACCATTACAGGTCGAGAGGTGATCAGAGCCGTGTGTTCCTTCCGGAGTGGCTCTGCTGGCGGCCTCGACGGCCTGAGTCCTCAGCACTTAAAGGACCTTATGTGTTCAGGCGCTGGGGAAGCTGGTGAGTTGCTCTCGAAGGAGCTTACGGCTCTGATGAACCTTATGCTGTCCGGTAAGGTAAACGAATCCGTCATCGACGTCTTGTACGGGGCCAATTTATGTGCCCTGCGCAAGAGGGATGGCGGGATTCGTCCCATTGCCGTAGGAACTACTTACCGGCGTATGGCAGCCAAGATTTGCTGTAAATTGTATGGTGAGGTAGTTTCGGATAAATTTCAGCCCCTGCAGCTTGGTTACGGCTCCAAAGGGGGCTGTGAGGCTGCCGTACATGCATTATCTACCTACCTAAATTCTGGCAAAGGAGAGGTCATCCTGAAGGTTGATATTAAAAATGCATTTAATTCGGTAAATAGGGACACCTTGCTGGCAGAAACTAAAAAAGAAATACCTCAAATTTTTAGTTTTCTCTGGCAATGTTATAGGCATCCATCTAAATTACTTTATCGGGACAACCTTCTGGAATCCGCTGTTGGCTGTCAACAAGGTGACCCTCTGGGGCCAGTGATCTTCAGTCTGGCTATCCACCCAATTATTCGACAACTAAATTCAAAATTTAACGTTTGGTATCTCGATGATGGAACCCTGGGAGGCGATGTAGACACAGTTTTAGATGACCTGCAATTTTTAAAACACCAACTACATTCTATAGGACTAGATCTAAATTTTTCTAAATGTGAGTTATTTTTATCTGACAGTACCGACAGACAAATGACACTTTCAAAATTCAATAAAATAGCCCCCGAAATCAAAATTATTGAAAAAAGCTCTCTTCGTCTCCTCGGGTCCCCAGTCTTCGATGACTCCTTTCCCGATTTTATTGAGGAAAAAATTCAAAATTTTAACAATATTTCGGAAAGATTGCTGCAAATTAACATGCATTCGGCTATCACCATAATTCGTTTTTGTTGTTTTGGCCCCAAATTAACATATTTCCTTCGTGCTTCCCATCTATGGAAGCACCCTCCTCTTTTAGAAAAAATGGACCAAATTATCCGTCATACACTAACTTTAATTTTAAATGTGGCCATGGACGACCGAGCTTGGGCACAAGCTACTCTTCCCATCCGTATGGGAGGCCTCGGCGTCCGCAAAATTTCTAGTATTAGTTTACCGGCATTTATATCCTCGGTCCACGGTACTGAGAAATTAATCAGGAATATCCTAGCACCCATACTGATTAATTTTGATGTGCCGTGCTTCACCGAGGCTATTGATGCTTGGAGACTCGCTTGCCCCAATTGTAATCTCCCCGACTACCCATCATCCCAGAGACGGTGGGATGAGCCGCTCTGCAGAGCAGTTCAGGAGCACCAAATTTCCACTTCTGCCTCTCCTGCCGAGCGCGCTCGCCTGCTGGCTGTGGGTGAGTGGGAGTCGGGCCTCTGGCTTCACGCACTTCCGTCGTCGAACATTGGCACCTTGTTTGACGACACTACTTTCCGCCTCGCTGCTTCCCTTCGTCTTGGCGCTCCCTGTTGTACTCCTCATCGTTGTCACTGTGGCGAAGTTGTCAACAGCCTCGGTCACCACGGTCTTTCATGCAGCCGAAGTGCGGGTCGCATAGCGCGTCACGGAAACTTAAACGACATCATCCGACGTGCTCTCGTCGCCGTCGGCGTTCCGGCCGTATTGGAACCCCATGGCCTGGCACGCGACGATGGCAAAAGACCGGACGGGATGTCTTTGTTTCCATGGAAGATGGGTAGGCCTTTAGTGTGGGACGCTACTTGTGTCGATACTCTTGCGCCATCCCATCTTCCTAGCTCGTCGGGCTGTGCTGGCGCTGCCGCTGCGGCTGCAGAAAACCTCAAGCGGCGCAAATATAATAACCTCATTGGTAGTTATATTTTCGAGCCGTTTGGGGTTGAAACTCTTGGTCCGTGGGGTCCGAGTGCTCACGCTTTATTTAAAGATCTTGCCAAACGCCTAGTTGACACTTCGCGTGACCCAAGGGCTGGCTTTTACCTTGGTCAGAGAATTAGCATTGCCATACAACGTGGCAATGCTGCCAGTCTTTTGGGCACATTACCAGTAGTCAACGATGGGGAGGAGTTTTTCGACGCCATATTTTAGTTAAGTATATTTTTAGGTTTAGCTAGTGAGTAGTTTTTGTGTTAAAGTGTATATGTTTTTAGTATTAGTTATCTAAGTATTTTATACACTGTATATACTTGTATCTATGTAAATAAATGATAATAAACAATAACTTTTAATATCATCAAAAGTGGTTTGGGTAAAAAAAAAAAAAAAAAAAAAAATATTGTGTATTGTAGGTCTCAAGATTTAATTGAATAACGTCAAGCCACGCTGATTCTAAAGAGCTCATAATGGGCACGTGTAAATATTTGCAAACATCCTAAGGCTATGCATACAATATTCATTTTGGTTACATAAGCCATGCATATGAGTCCAAATTCCTGCTGTAGACAGCGGTGACTCATGCTATGACAGTGCTATATAAAATACGGGGTTTTAGTTACGTGGTTTAGGGAAATTAAACCTAAAAAGAAAATGAATGAATGATTTATAACAATATAAACAAATTTGTATTTCTATTCAATTTGTAATTACAATATTAGTTAGTTAACAAATTTGTATTAACTTTGAAATAATCTTTTCAAGACCTTGTTGTTTGTTCATTGCCTACGCAGCATATACAGTACGCTTTGAAACAATATATTAAACTTATTACATTCTGAGCAAGAAAAAAAAAACTAAATCGCTCGCGCGCAGTTCGAAAATTATCCCTAGTAAACATTTCATTATTATTTACTAAGATGGGTGGCTTATGTGCTGTTCTGGACTGTTGTCTGTCTCTGTGCCGAGTTTCGTCCGGATCCGTTCAGCGGTTCTGTCGTGGTTGGCGGGCGGACATGCATCCGTCCGTCCGTACTTTTACGATTATAATTAAAGTGACGATCAGTCTTTGAGCAAAAAATCAACTGACAGTTGCCTACCATTCTTCAAAAGGGGTTGAGCTGCTGACCCTATCAGGTATGTATTAGATTTTTCTTACTATATATATACACCAGTCATCTCATGGTGGATTTAAGACGTTCCAAAAAAAATGTCAATACAGGCGCGCAACTACTACGACCATTTTGTTCATTGCAGTAAGTAGATCATTAGTTGGAAAAAATATATATTGTGATAAAGCAGAAATTAGAATTAACTTTAGTCGCGCATTGTTTACTAATAGAAGGAAACGCAGAATAAAATTAGATGAAATAAATACGAACAATTAAGTGTACTATTTATGAGTTTATTCTGAATTCAAAGAAAATGCTAAATAACTACGAGTAAATGTCGAGTAAATATTCAATAAGCAAATATCATTCGATTTTTATCACGGCGAGATTGCTAAACGAATTGTCACTGACTTTCACACTATAATATATTAGTCTATGACTGTCTTATCAAATCGATGGCAAGTTGTTGCTAAAAAATATATATTTAAGCAAGATTAGACCAAATTGGGTTAGAATACCCGTAGAAGAATTAGTATATGGTGGGTCAGGCTTCAATCTTGTTGATTGTACATATAATTATATTGAGTCATTACAAAATTAATTATTTTAAACTGAAAATTTAAATGGAAGTGTTGTGACACTGAGATTCGCGCCACTATAAAATAATACAACACAGAATTTACATTTGCAGTTTTCGGAGTATTTAAATCAGGACACCTGAATCTATTTGAGAAGACACGATGAGCAATAGCTATCTTTGTACTTTGATTTACACCTGTGTGTGTATGTCTTACAAATACAAAGTTTGAATATGAGTTCTTCATTAACGTCAAACGGACGAAAAGGTTAGTTTATGGACAAACGCAAACGATCAGCATTCATCATTAAAATGAGATGGTTTGCCTGACCATTAAGCGTATTTCAAGCGAAACAAAAGAACGTATGGCATATGTTTGGCTACATCATAAGCGGGTGATGCCATAAGGTATGGCTAGATCCTAGTCGAGTTATGTCAATTTGGGTTAGATTCAAGGCGGGTCATGTTGTGTAATAGTGTCTATTTCATGTAGAATGAGTCTAATGAAAATCTAAACTCAATATACGTAGATAACGATTTGATTTAAAGTGGTGTACAGTTTGGAGAGCACGCTGGATCAGAATAGCCATATGACCATTGCTGTTGTAAAAAGATACCGCCAGGACCAGACAACTATCGAAATGTCAGTTTTAACAAAGTGCCTCATCGATCGATAGCCTTGAAGTTATTTAGCTGTGAAGATATGCAATGTTAACGTTAACACCTTACCCCGAACTGTTTTGGTAAAACCATAAGGGGAAACCGTATGTCCAGTTGCCGGTGATTCGGGCACGTGTGACGTCCGCCGGGCAATGTTTAGCTCGTGTGGTGGATTGAGGCCTTGTCCCTGTCGCAGAGGGGAGGTACGCTTGCCAGCAAACTTAGCATTATAGGCTGATTATGCTTATAGGAATAGCTGGAGTGAAAAGACGCTGCCATTTAATTGGTTGGTTGTTCTACCTTTCAATTTTGGGCGCACGGTTGGCGTAGTGGTTGAGCGATTGACGGCTGTGCTGCGTGTCGCGGGTTCGATTCCCGCACGGAACGGATGTTTGTATGACCTGCAGATGGTTGTTCCGGTTCTGGGTGTTTGTGTGTGTGAGTTTATATGTTTGTGAGCGCGCCCACGATACGGGAAGAAATGCCGAGGTGGGGCAACGTATTGGTGGGTTGCTGCCATTAAATTGGCAGGTTTGGCTAACATTAAATTGGTGGGTTGCCGCCATTAAATTGGTGGGTTGCCGCCATTAAATTGGTGGGTTGCCGCCATTAAATTGGTGGGTTGCTGCCATTAAATTGGCGGGTTTGGCTACCATTAAATTGGTGGGTTGCTACCATTAAATTGGTGGGTTTGCTTCCATTAAATTGGAGGGCTGTTGCTGCCATTAAATTGGTAGGTTTGCTTCCATTAAATTGGAGGGCTGTTGCTACCATTAAATTGGTGGGTTTTGCTACCATTAAATTGGTAGGTTTGCTTCCATTAAATTGGAGTGCTGTTGCTGCCATTAAATTGGTAGGTTTGCTTCCATTAAATTGGAGGGCTGTTGCTGCCATTAAATTGGTAGGTTTGCTTCCATTAAATTGGAGGGCTGTTGCTGCCATTAAATTGGTAGGTTTTGCTTCCATTAAATTGGAGGGCTGTTGCTGCCATTAAATTGGTAGGTTTTGCTTCCATTAAATTGGAGGGCTGTTGCTGCCATTAAATTGGTAGATTTGCTACCATTAAATGGGTGAGATGTTGCTGCCATTAAATTGGTTGATATTGCTACCATTAAATTGGTGGGATTTGCTACCAATAAATTGGAGGGCTGTTGCTGCCATTAAATTGGTAGGTTTGCTTCCATTAAATTGGAGGGCTGTTGCTACCATTAAATTGGTGGGTTTTGCTACCATTAAATTGGTAGGTTTGCTTCCATTAAATTGGAGGGCTGTTGCTGCCATTAAATTGGTAGGTTTGCTTCCATTAAATTGGAGGGCTTTTGCTGCCATTAAATTGGTAGGTTTGCTTCCATTAAATTGGAGGGCTGTTGCTGCCATTAAATTGGTAGATTTTGCTTCCATTAAATTGGAGGGCTGTTGCTGCCATTAAATTGGTAGGTTTTGCTTCCATTAAATTGGAGGGCTGTTGCTGCCATTAAATTGGTAGATTTGCTACCATTAAATGGGTGAGATGTTGCTGCCATTAAATTGGTTGATATTGCTACCATTAAATTGGTGGGATTTGCTACCAATAAATTGGTGGGATTTGCTGCCATTAAATTGGAGAAATTGTGATTACCATTAAATTAGAGATTTGAGTACATACATGAACTCACACCTTTTTTTTTCAATGTCAGTAACATTCTAGAAACACAAACAAGTATCACAAACTAATATCCACGTACTAACAACAACTATAGAAATGGAACACAGTGGAATATTACAGTATACAGAGTTTTGGTGATAGCTTTATTTTCTCTCATTAAATTGAAGAAAAAATAGGAGGGTGAAGGGATGTTGAGATCGTGACTAAAATACAAGAATCTGTCACGTGAAGAACAAACAATATTATGATTACATAAAAATAACAAATATGAAAACTTGTTTGTTCATTCTTACAAAATGAATAAATATTGAATTGATATTCTTAATAAAGATTTTAATGAGGAAGGGATGTAGTGTATCTGTCTCACTCACACGTTCACTTTGCCATCCCCACTTTCCCCCACACAGACATACACAATCTCGTGCGCATCACGTTGTATTGCGCGAGCCACTGGCCTGAGCAGACGTGTTGAAGTGTGGTCATTAAGTGCGTGAACGAGCCTGTGAATTGCCCCATTTACCGGTCACTACACCGACCCAGACAATTTAATCAGGGGAAAATCGTTGAAAACTAGTTCTTGTACAACCTATTTAAAAAAATACACAGAATTACCAGTATAATTCTTGATGAGCTTCAGTTTGAGCGTGTAAACCTACTTTTTTTTTCGGCTTAGATTTTTTACTATGTAGGTAGTTGGTTATTTCGATGTTTCTGAAATACATTTTCAGCAATACAGGCGAATATAACGAAGGTTCGAATATAAAATTTCATACACAAAAACACTGAAAAATATACAGTCAATTGGCCAAATTAAACATACTGCAGAGAATCTCATGAAAACTGTTACAATATTCCGAAACAAAGCCGCACTGAAGCATTCTGAATATTGATACGATATGATAATAATGCGATTTTTTTATTATAAGCTGGCAACTCACTATGAATGTTGCAAGTCATTATCGGACATTGTGAATAAAATAAATTATCTGCGAAATGATTAATAATTTTGCGATTCTGGCAACATTGTCGAAGAAATGTTTCCATTTCCAATTGTTTTAGATTTCTTATGATGAGTTACAATGGAATAATATACTGGGTCGTAGATGGGACACTCAGGACCAATATAAGCGTAGTTTTCAAAGGTTCCTCATGATCATAATATCAGTCGAGAAAGTTCACATCTAGACATAGGCCTCTTCCAAGTGTCTCCACATTGACCGGTCCTGTGCGTCTAGCTTCCAGCAGATTCCCGCAACCTTAATCAGGTCATCGGTCCACCTAGAGGGCAGCTTAGACATGGATTTCAAAGTTTATAATGCCACTATCAAATCGACAAAATTCCGTATAGTTGAGTATTACCGCATGTTACTAAAAGAGTTATGAATATAAATATGGATGGATGGAGAGGGAGAGGAAGGCCAAAGAAAAGATGGATGGACTGTGTGAGGAGTGATGTTGTGAAAGAAAAGAGAGTCAGTGATGGCGTGACAGGGGACAGGACGGTATGGAAGAAGAAAACGTATTGCGCTGACCGCAAGTAACATGGGATAAGGGAAGGAAGATGATGAAGCAGTAATACCATAGAAACTCAATACATTTGCCGCAAAACCACTCCAGCAGTCAGAATTCCAATAAAATTTGTATTTTTCACAAAACTCGCGATGGGTTGCTACCGTTAAACGCTAGTCAAAATTTAAATTTTTGCTCATCGGAAATAGAGGCCTTTGTGGAAGAACCAATTATTTTTTTGCATGGCCGCTTTTTCATTACAGTTGAATTAATCTCTAGGCTTGTTTGTTTTCGCTCTAAAGATATTATTGGACCTCTATTCGTGCGCTTTTTGTGGGCACCGGTAAATTTTCAATGAATTATAGATAGGGTTTTTTTCTCATTGGAGTTTTAAGTCTTTCCAAGAAATAACTAGAGCGTATTAGGTTATTATTAATGCTTGGATTCGTCTGTTCAATCGAAAAGAAGAAATAATTTGCGAAAATTACCGTATTTTTCTCGAATCTGCTTATTAGGGTTCCGTACCCGAAGGGTAAAAACGGGACCCTATTACTAAGACTCCACGGTCCGTCTGTCAGTCTGTCACTAGGCTGTATCTCATGAACCGTGATAGCTAGACAGTTTTCACAGATGATGTATTTCTGTTGCCGCTATAACAACAAATACTAAAAACAGAATAAAATAAATATTTAAGTGGGGCTCCCATACAACAAACGTGATTTTTTTACCGTTTTTTGCAATAATGGTACGGAGCCCTTCGGTTTTTTTAAACAGAAATTAAACGGATCCCGAAACGAACAGCTAAGCACAAAAGTATTAGCTGCCCGATTTACACACAAATGCACACATCAACTATACAATTTGACATAGTTTGTCCTTCCGAAATAAAAAACGTGGCACCACTTGTGATAAATTAACTGGCGGACAATGACACCGTCAAAAATCTGATTTAGTGGGGTGTTACACAATCATGGTTCGTTAAACCCCGACATATTTTAGTCGGAACCCCACCGAATAGCAAACTAGCTGTTTAGGTGCAACCCTAATTTTGTACTATTCGTTTTAGGGTTGTCAATTTACCGAAGCTTTAGGTCCAGTGATTCAATTATGAAATACAATTAACGTTCTGTTTGTTTAGAGCATATGTTTGAGTAGCAAGCTTGTAACAAAAAAAGTAGTGATTTGACTAGTGATGGGGACGGTTGTTATAGTGTTTTTGCTGTCATAAATAATTCGTTATAGTTTATTTTTCGGATTAAAATATTTATTCTTTCTGAAATTACTCTGTAGCAGCCTTTTTTTTGTTTGGGTAATCATCCAATGACTTCGCCCGCTCTGGGTGAAACGGCAGGGCGTGTCAGAATTTTACTGACTAAAACCCACCCGTGTTCCTTCAGTTGCTTGAACCAGGCCCGCGTTAACTCTTTTTTTCCAAATTTATCCGCGACCCAGACCGGCATAGGCCCTACCGGACCCCGTCAGTTTTTGCTGACATCTCATTGAGGCGCGCGTGGATCACTACGAGCCGTCGACTCGGACCGGGTCTTTATCGGACGGCGAGCTACCCATTACTCGCCATCCGCAAGCCCGCGCCTACCTTGGCCGGGAATTGGCTAACGACTCCCAGGGCGTCTCCGTTGCGTCTCCCTCAAGCATTCTACCTCCTCCCTCGCAGAAGGAGGTGACAGCTTCCCATGCCCTCTCACCCCGTACCATGGTCTGAACCAGGGACTCAGTAAGAGCCTGGAGTTAGGACTTGTGTCCTGCTCATGTCAATCGGCTCGGCCCTATTACATAAGACTTAACTACATAATTGACAAAATGTGTTATTATGACTGCACTTTTGCTTAAACCTTCGAGGAATAAAGCTTAAGTTGTATTTTTTTCATATTTCAAAATTGACGCCTAAAACGCTATGCATAATTTGACCTTAACCTCTATTGCTTTTTATGAATATTTCCTTATTCAACTACTCCAACAATTACCAATACTTTCGTACAACAGGGCACCCTAAGCCGAATGATTAATAAAAATGCAAATCGCTCCGGGCAAACGGCAGAATGATTTTGAATAGCGCGTAAATTGAGAACAGGTGTACAGGAAGGGTACTAACCGGTTCAAACCGGTTTCAAAAACAAGATGGCCGGAGTAACAGCAATGAATTTTTATTTGTACTAATGAAGAATAAGCACTTGTAATGGGTTAATTTTTTGAACAAAATAAAAATGGGGTGCTTCGTTCTTTTGTTGTTTTTGAGAGGATTAAGTATGTAGCTGGTTGGATTAGGTTATTTATTGTGTTCGTATTTTAAGTGTTTTGGGGTAGCCTGTAACAGCTGTCCTGCATTTTTAAGAGGATATTGCTTGTTGATCCATGAAAAAATAATTGTCTTTAAAGTTATTAAATAACCAATACATCTGGCAATCATAAAATACAATATTCAACTGACATATTTTTTTTGCCAACTGTACTTTGAATATGACCATTCAATATATTCTCTGAAAGAATTTTTCTTTGCGCTATTAACCGTCCAATGTGCTGTTTTTTTTAATATGTAGGGTTTACTACTGAGATGAGGGCTAAGGGGCCGTTCAAGTTTTACGTAAGCAGATTTATTACAATTATTTTTTACACCCCCCCCCCCATTTTTCTTTTAATGTAAGTTTTCTGTTTTTTTTTTATTGATTTATAAGATTCAATTCCCCTACTCGGTTCTAAGCGAGTACCTAAACGTATTTATTATTTGTGGGAATCCCCGAATATGCGTTTCGTTTTCAATATAATACCATATGTCAGAGGTGTCTCATCCCATACAAAGAAACCGTGCCGACGTACTGTGCTGATTATATACTAATTCTTTTGTACATCGATCGCGTTCGGTTCCGTTCCATGGATATAGATGGTGACCTATGTTTTACAAATAAAGTTCTGATTCTGATCTTTCTATAGCCGTGGAACGGAACTGAACGCGATCGATTTACAAAAATAATCGGTATAATCAGATGATAAACGCTAGTTACGTCGGCACGGTTTCTTTGTATGGGATGAGGCATCTGTATGCTAGCATCTGTATAATTATCTGTGCATATGTGTAAAAAAGTTAATAATTACTGCTGACGTAATCACCATCTAGACCCACCCCCCACACCCCATGTCATAAAAATAAGCAAAGCATAGACCACCCCGCCCCCCTATAGTGCTTAAGTAATACTTGAACGGTCCCTAATTAAAATGGACGGAAGAAAAAGACATGCGCCGACCGACGATAAACAAGGATAAGGTCAAAATAATGATGGCGTAGCTTATATGTCCCAATATTACACTAAAAAGACGACCCATGTCCAGGTAGTAACAATATCTGAATAACAATCCAAAGCCCTGTGCACACGTCTAGACAATCTCACGCATGGCTCCGTCAACATAAAGGCGGGTCATCACAGTAGTTAGTGACGGGGGAATGGACGTAATTCCCCAGCGTCGGTCGACTAAGGTGCAGATTACTATAGAAGGCTAATTTGTTGAGGGGACACAGGAACGGTACAGGCGCTAGATGGCTTGAATGTGTGTACCTAGCCTTGTAAATGCAGCGACGAAATAGTGAGAGGGTAATTCTAAATGCAAATGTTCAAATGTAAGTACCTAAACGTCATGTCGTTCGAAATATGAATAAAAAAAGTTAATTAAAACAAACAAAAAACCCGACTGCTTACAAAGCGAACAAAAAGACGTAAATAAGAAGAAAATCATGCTGTGCAGTCGGAGGATACATGTTCGCGAGCTTGCTGACCAAAACCAGATGTATCCTCCGACTGCACAGCATGATTTTCTTCTTGTTTACGTCTTTTTAGTTCGCTTTGTAAGCAGTCGGGTTTTTTGTTTTTTTTTATTTATAACTTTTTAGTTATTTTTTTAGAAAGAGGTAAATTTAAACATATAAATGTTATAAATTTTTGAAATCGCCTCTTAAAACCCTTTAATTTGCCACCCCACACGATGTGTTTGGAAGAGAAAAAAATTTGGTGCCCCACAATATGGCACTCAAAATCCGCCATTTTTTTATTTTCCAATTTTAATGTAGCCAATTACACTAGCAGGGTTAAGACTAATCGATTGATGTAAGTATCATCAAAATCGGCCAACGCGTTTGGTCTCTAGAACGCCACATAGGACGAACATACATACATACATAGACTGATAAACGCATTACCTCCTTCGGCAGTCGGGTAAAAAAAATGTTCTATTTTTAAAGCAGTCTCAACAGACTATCAGACTAGAGTATTACTTTTTTGTACTATAATTGGATAACAAGCGGAAGTTCGTTAATAATAGCGATTTATTTTTATTCTTTTTATTTCGTTTTGCCCCTATTCTATCGAAAATGGACGGCAATAAATAGCGAATCCATATTGTATCAAAGTCGAGGCAATAAATTAATCAGCTGTGTCATGGCCAAGGACAACCGATGACTCAGTTACCTATTATAAATCAGTTTCTGACTCAGCATTGCTGGTGAGATATAACTTTTTGTAATACATAACGTACGGTTTTATAACAAAAGAATAATAAAAACCGCTACATTCGTGCCCACTTAGATTAAGGTAAAATTTTTCCGTATTCGTACTATATAGTGATGGGCCGATAGTTGGCTTGCCCGACTAGTCGACGCTCAATTTACTGACTAATCAATCGAATAGTCGCCGACTAGTGAGGGCCGGATAGTCGGTTTTTACGACTAGTCGGCCATTTCTATGAATTATTTTTTATTTTTGTTTTAAAATATTCAAGCTTTTAGATAGGAGACATTGTCCTAGAATTCTTGCGAGGATTGGCGATTTATTGTCCTGTTTTCCTATCATCTTGCTTGCTCATCTTCGTGGCATTTTTTTTTCGATTAATCGCCTACTAGTGCCAACTAAAAGATCCGGTTAGTCACCATTTCGGACTACTCGGTCCATCTCTAACGGTTAGTACATCAGGTGGACGATTTACTACCTTACCTACTGTTAGAGAAGGTTGACTTATGTATTAATCACTTTACTGAAAATATGGCTTCTTTGGGTTTTGCGGCAACAAGACGTACTTTGGGTAAAAAACCAGAAACAGATTGGCAACTCAGTGAACATGAATTTTTTTCTGAGTATTGTTCAGTAATGTGTTTATTGAATATTTACCAAAATTATTATTTCCATCGATGTGAACAAATTTTTTGATGCGCAATGAGCCCTTTTCTCTCTCCCCTTTGCATACAGGTGGTTTTTTTTGGGAATTTTCTAGTGTATATATGTTATTAAAAAACTATAAAAAAAGAAAAGTAAATACTTGATATTCTGAACTGGGCGACTAAAGAGAATTTTCAAACATAAACATTCAACAACACTTGAAAATTTCACCTTGGAATTCAGGCTTTTTCTCTAAGGAGTACAAAGGTTAAGATCAATTACATTACTCCCGGCTGTTTTTCCACTAGGCCCAATCTAGAGTATATAAATATTTAAGTAACTAATTAAATATTTATAAGGCTTGGCGTTTTCTTAAATTATATCACAAGACTCCAGAGATTTCACTTCGCAAAACAGAATAATTTAATAGATATCTGCCTGCGTATAAAACACAAATATGTACATAAAATATTTTGTAATGTAAAATCGTACACAAAATTTGTGAAAATAGATTTTATTTAAATAAATACTCGTTAACTTATAGCTTATTACAGTTTTAAAACGTGACGTTTGAATAAAATTCTGCAATTTTTAATTCATTAAAATTATTATAGGTAAGTTTTTTTTATTTATTTATCGATAAGCTCGCGTTTGACCATCATGTCGCCGTGAACTATCTCGTCGTAAGTAATTGAAGTTCCCGCAGACAGGCGCAGTTTGCGTCAAAATTTCTATGATAAATAGTATTAGTCACACTGTCGTGTCGCACCTAACTGTGGAAGCCTTTATACTAGTAAACACAAGTAAATGCCTTAACCTGCTTTATTTTGTCCCTAAATAATGCAATCATTTCTTTGTGAGATTTTGGAGTACCCTCACTTCAAAATCTTTAGTCAAAGTTATTCTAAAGAAGCTGTAGAGTCAGCTTAGCAATATCATAAGTCATGCATACAACCATGCAAAGTGCACACTCCATAATCTGACACAGAGCCAAGTGCCAAGTTTTTTGCTGAGCTTTACACTTTAACCCTACATGATCTAACTAGTTACCAAGTTTGAGCTAATTCCAAGCGACTTCAGCGTGAAGTTTCATGTAATAGACTGAGGAGGGTAGGACCACAGAACTGGCAGTGATTAGACACGCCATGGCTTATAATATTCTATCAACATGTGCGGCATTTTCTCAAATATGTTGGGTCAGTTTTTTTTTTATTTATTTATTTATTTATTAAAAATTAAAAATTCCAGTGTCCAGTCTACTTGGAGCGACTACCAATCTGACTGCTACAAGTTAGCAACTGGGTAAGACGATACCTTCTAACAAGACTGGTGTCAGATTTTGCTAACTTCTCGACTACCTGGGCCAGTCGGGACGTTCGTGGCCGCACTGTGCACAAGTTACGGCTGTCAAAGCCATCAACGGAATAGGGCTGTTTCCTGGGTAGAAAATTATAATTTATTTGGTCCGTCAGTGAGATTATAAAATAATATTGGACACGTATTTTTTGCTTTTTTAAATAAATGCAAATTGACGAAGATAAAGGGCATCAAAGTTTAGGAGTGGGGGCTTGTGACGTCACTTTGTCAGTATAAAGTGTAGCACAATGTGACATCACATGATATTTCAACGCACTGAACCGTCGTAATTTTTTGTTTACGTGGCAGAAGAAATAAATACCTGTTCAATATTTCTAGGTTATCTAACTGACGGGACTAAATTTTTTTTTTTAGTCGTCTACCCTATTGTCACGGGCCATTTAACAACGACGGCCGATGAGGTGTTTCGATGCTCTGTGGTTCGGACGAACAAAATGGTAATTACGGACATTCAAGCAGAACTTTGCGAAGACATTATTTGGGACAATTATTTGATTGGATTTTTAGTGATAAGTGTATTTACTGGCTTCTGGGAGTTGATTATTTATTTCGTTGTAGGTGGTGGCAAATCAGATTCGACAGGGTGTTTCAAAGGTCAACTCAATTTCCTAAAGGGTAGGTTACGCGACAATTGGGAATTCTTGGAAATGGAAATTGGTTTAGTCTTACATAACATGGGCTAGAATTAGTTTAATTCTCGACAAATCCGATTCCAACACCTTTAAAAGTATTACCTGTTTAAAACTAGAGGAGAAGACAAGATAATCTCAGTAGGAGGTTTAAAAAGCAATCCTCTAGAGGTATGATTTTTGAAACTTTATTGTTTGCTCCATCACTGTCACTAGTACTGTCACAAGATTCATTGGAAGACCAGCGTCAGACAGGATCTTTCTGGCAACACTGAAATAGTCCATTTTGGCGCAACGGAGAGGTACACGCTATGTATTTTTTTAAAGATTGTGATAACTTTTTATTTCACTTAATTTGTGCGTATCTCATGAACTGTGCTTTTCTTTTTTTTACATGCTTATATTTAACTTGCAGTAAGTATGTATGTGTGTTCGGATCAAATCTTGCAACACAATTTTAAAGCAGTTATCCTCCACCGATTAAGATGAAGTTATGCATACATGTTTAGTTTGAATGACAATGCATGGTTAGCTAAGTGACGTCACTCCAAATCCAATATGGCGGACGGCCCAAGATGGCGGACTAGTAATTTTTTGTGCACTGCCATGATATGGGTATCAAATCAAAGAGTTTGCTGAGAAGAATACGAAAAAAGTTTGTTAATAGTTAATGAATAATTTATTATACCTTACCTAAACAAAAAACTTCACTATACAGCTACTAATAACGACGTTCATTTCACAAGAACCCGATAATCTTACAAATTCGCCACTTGCACACAACGTGCTCTATCTTCCTTCACCGCCATAACATAACAAGAGAACCACATGACTCACAGACAGATGTACAATAATTGTGCTATCTATATAATTATTGTTTTATAACCACAGCTGGCGATGTCACGAGCCTTAAGCACATGTGACTGATTCATCTTAAATACTTCCGCTGTGTAGCAGACTTTTTTTGAGGACAATTAATTTGTGTTGGACCACACATGGGAGTTAAATATTAATGACATAATAATATATTGATATCATGACTGTCTCTAATGTTCAGATATTGTCCGACTAAACTCTTTGCGCTGTAGCAAGGTGCGGGTGACAGTTTCAGTATTTTTTTTTACGCATATGCGTATACGCCTTTTTTGTAGTTTAACGTCATACCATAGTTATACCATATATAACGTGACCATACGTCCCGTTTTGGGCGGGACAGTCCCGCTTTCAGGCTGTCGGTCCTGCTGTCCCTAGCGAGGGCAAAAATGTACCGGTATCGCGAACAGACTTTGGTCTATAATTACGAATAAACATAAACAAAGCGATTGCTTAATTAGATCTTAGAAGTCCTGTGATTAAGGCTAGTAGCCTAACTAATACGTTCTTGCATGAACAACTTGACTCTAGAGTTAGTTGCTAACACGTGGTTAAATTGACAGGTTGTCAATTGTCATTCAATAATGTCAATTAAACCTTCTGTTAGCGAGTAACTCTCAGTTAAGTTTTTTGAGGAATTGGGCCTCAAACTTACTTATTATTAAGTGTGCCACATTGTCTAATAAACGCTATAAACTACCAAAAAATTTTTTTTACTCTGCGGGTGTCCCGCTCTGACGCAAAAAATAAATGGTCACATTAACCATATACCATAGTTGCCTGTATGACGTTAAACTACAAAAATACGTATACGTATATGCGTAAAACATGTTACTGAAACTGTCACCCGCAATATGCTACAGCGCAAAGAGTATAGTATGTAGCTACTCGGAGGAGTCTGTTGTTCGCCACGTTAAAATCCAGCAAGGTGCAGCTGGTCAGGCAAGAAGGACAGACAAGGAGGTTGGCGGTAACGGTAACACTCGGTAACAGCGCGGTAACACTCAAAGTTTCGACCGAATCTGCCACATTATCTTCCATTCACCAGGCTAAATAAACGGATTGCCATCACAAAATAACATAGAACAGCCATACCTCTTAAAACAATCCCTCGACAGCCGGCACGGAACAAACTGATTACCATAACAAAATTTGAGCCACGTTTGTTTAAGAAATTTAATCATTCCTAAGCTTATTAGAAGCGTGTGTCAACCTCATTACCCTCTTTATGTAGCAGGGTTGAAGGGTTGCATAAATAACACCCTTTCTTTGTTAGCCCTGATTACTAGGCTTTGCTAAGATTATGAGCATTTCTCTAAAGGGTGGAAAGAACGTCGCAAACATGGTAATTATATTTTTGAAGCCGTGAAATGGTTAAACATGAAGGGAGAACTAATGAGGTTTTCTTTATATTGTAGAACGTGTGTTTATATTGTCTCTGTATTGGTTTATGTAAGTCCGACGTATCTCGTAAAAGCCACATTCAGGGAGTTTGCAGATCACAGACAACAAACACATTGGCTGTCTAATACCGGTCTGGAACACTCCAAGAAATTCCGGAGCTCTACGTTCAAAGTACGGGAATGCATTTTGAATATGAGCAGGGGGCAAATCAGATACCTGCTTGGGGCCTTTGCTGGGCACTTTGGAACCAACGACATGCTCATAAAGATGGGGCTAACCGCGACACCCATGTGCAGGTAGTGTCGAGAACGCATGGAGCACTTTCTGTGCACATGCGATGCACTGGCTGGTAAGCGAATGAGTATACTAGGGGTTGGATATCCCAGACCAGAAGACTATAGCCTCATATCTCCTAGTCTCGTTGTAAAACTCATGAAGAAAGTTATCAACAAGATTGGAGAGGAGTACGGTATATAGGGGACCACAAAAGATCCCAATGGGTCGAAGTGTGTGAGTTATTTCTCGGCCCATCCACAAGATAAGATAAGTCTGATCGCTACTATAGTGATGGCCTTAATAGAAATAGCTTATACGCCGGCTATGACAATTATATACTGCAAGTATCTTCCGTTTTGTTTCGCTTGAAGCGGAAACAACAAGAATTGTTAATAGGAACTAAGGAAAAGTCTCAAGACAACGTGACTGCCTTTATAACAACTCTACCAAGAAGTGTAAGCTGGTCTCTTCTATAAAAATCTCACCATGGAAACTTAGGTGAGGTAAGCTATCAGTCTATTTGATGCTGTAGTGCTTTTTAGGGTTCCGTACCCAAAGGGTAAAAACGGGACCCTATTACTAAGACTCCGCGGTCCGTCTGTCTGTCTGTCACCAGGCTGTATCTCATGAACCGTGATAGCTAGACAGTTAAAATTTTCACAGATGATGCATTTCTGTTGCCGCTATAACAACAAATACTAAAAACAAAATAAAATTAATATTTAAGGGGGCTCCCATACAACAAACGTGTTTTTTTTTGTCGTTTTTTGCGATAATGGTACGGAACCCTTCGTGTGCGAGTCCGACTCGCACTTGGCCGGTTTTTTTGTAAAAGTCTCACCGTGGATGCTTAGGTGAGGTAAAGGAGGCTCAGCACTACAATCTCAGTCTGAGATAGTGCTGAGATTCTCAGGCCACAGACTATGCTGCACTAAATGACCAGTTTCTGGTCAACTCTGACCAGAAATACCATAGACACGAAGACTAATAACCAGATTACTCACCAGCGAAATAATTTATACGGATGTTTGGCATCTAGGTAAAGGTAAATATTTCTATCCTCAGGTAAATTAAATAGTAAAGTTAGGGTAAATTTAATATATTAAATTCAGCACAAGGCCGTACTCAAACGAAGTTAGTTTGTGTAGTTAGTGTGTTCTGCCTATATTAGAAAAGTTTTAGAACAAAATATTTTGGTACGTTTTTGTAGTCGGAACTGAAAATATGAAACATCTGCCTGTTTTCTTTTTTGTTTTCGCAAAAAAATGCTGTTAAGAGCATACTGGAATGAAATAAAAACTTTATCTTATTTTTATATAACAAACATAGGCGAGTGAAACAGGCAGTTATAAAATGCAATCTTCACCTAAAAAATGTTGTTGTCAATGGACACAAAAATAGCTAAATACGCAGGGTCTTGCAGCCAACTTCAGAGATACAAAGATCCGCTGTAACTACTATACTTGTTTGACCAAATTTCAATGTAAAATAACATTAAAAAACAATTTAAATACGCGGCAATAATTTCATACATATTTGCAATGTCAGTCAGTGATCAAAGGCAAATGAAGCACAACAATTACATATAATTATTTGCAATCAAAATATTATAACTAATTATTAATTAATAAGGCACATTAACATAGCTGTGATTACGGGAATCGGTTAAACAAAATACATAATGTTAAGCATGGTGCACATTGTCGGTTAAGGCGCTTTATCGCATGCTTGCAGCCAGTGTGCGCTTCGCTTATACCTCGTTAGGGTTGCCCGATTTAATTGCCTATAATTATTTTTAATCTGAGCAGTTTAAAATGCGAAATTTTGGGTGCTCCTTTCTGTATGAAATAAATTAATTAATAGGTATTAAATGTCTTATTGATGATATTATTAAGAGCTTATTAATTTAATTATAGGCTTCTGAGTATGGATATAATTATTTTTTTAACAAAAAATAACAGCGAAAATTACCTCTTCTTGGTTACAAAAATAAATATTATAGTAGGTAGGTAACTAATTAAGTTAAAGTGAAATTTTTGTGTTGCGAAATGAGTAGGTATATTCTCTTAAATAACACATAAGTAATGACCGAGAAAATAAAAGGAATTGGAACAGTTACAATTATGTTAAAGTAATTGGCGAAAATTATTTCTTATTTATACTGTAATCTATAATGCTCGACGGAAATAAACAAAGACGGAAAATCTTATTTGCTCATTTCTAAATCAGTAACTTCAGGGATAACAAAACACTCATAAGGGTATAAACACACCCCATTGTTAAAATCACAGTAAAAAAAAAAAACTATTTTTTGAATTTTACTGATAGTTATTCAAAACAACAAACGACACATTTATTTATGGCCTCAATATTCAAACACCATATTCCGTATACAACACACGCTCACAGGGCAGCCCTAATCCTCGGTTTACGTTACACTGAGCCTAATTAGCGTGAACAAACGCGCTTTGTTTGTACAGAGTGTCGCGTTAACGCGTCGCGATCATCTGTGAACCGGCCTATTACGGAGTAGCAGGGTGAGGACACTGTGACGCGGGGCAGGATTGATCCCGCTTCTGATGGAGAAGAGTTTAGAATAGGAAAAAACGCGCTTTGTTTGTACAGAGTATCGCGTTCATCTGTGAACCGGCCTATTACGGAGTAGCGGGGTGAGGACACTGCGAAACGGGGCAGGAGTGATGCCGCTTCTGATGGAAAAGAGTTTAAAATGGGAACAAACGCGCGTTGTTTGTGCAGAGTATCGCGTTCATCTGTGAACCGGTTTATTACGGAGTAGCGGGGTGAGGACACTGTGAAGCGGGACAGGAGCGTCCCGCTTCTGACGGAAAAAAAGATAGTAAGAGAACAAACGCGTCTTGTTTGTACAGACTCGCGTCGCGATCATCTGACCGACCACTGCAACTGCTACTACGTAATCACTGCTATGTGTATTAATACTGTTATATTTAAATATATCATTACGTTTATATTCATAAAACATATATAACTTAAACGTAAAATTAAATTGAGGAGTCATGTCACATCGATTTGATGAATCACAGATTGAACCTTACCTACAACACTATACTCCGCGCTGGCAACATTAAAAAAAAAATAAGGTCATTGGCAGCTGTCAGTTTAGTCCACGAAATTAAAATCACAATATAGTGGGTTTAGCACTTTCCTATACCTATTTCATTTCATTCATTATCATCAGCCTGTCTCCCTGCCTTTATTCCAAATTATTAATTGCCGGTGGAGCAAGTTCCCGTCATCTCAAAAATCACCCCTTCTATCTAGATATACACATTCCACAAAAAATATATCTAATTATAACTTGTTACCAAGTTAATAACTGGTCGTTCATAATTAGAACACATAATATGAGCAGAGTTAATAGATTAGCGCTTAATTAGCGCCAACAAAGGGTCTTTGTCTGCAATCATCTGTTAACAGCATATAGTTCGGTAGAGAGGATGTGAAATTCGACATGCATAAGACTATTTCTTGTATTATCGATATTTTAGAAGTTAATACCGATTATAATCCACCATTTAATTGAGTTAGTGCCAATGCCCGCGGCGTTTTCTGTATGATTCATTTCAGGGTATGCACGTAGATGCAAAAAATATTGATGCTATTGACGTAAAATATTCGGCCTTGAATAATCAGAGGAGTTTGCAGCGCAAGTAAGCGCGTCAAGCGCGAAACTAAAGTTTCGGCGCCCAATGATAAAAGTATACAAAGATTCATCTTTAGATATTTTTATCATTGGGCAGAAAGGGTTTATACTGATTTAAAGTGTTTTTTCGGCATCCTATTCTAAACATATCACTTTTCTAGTCTTAGAAATCTAGACCTTCGTTATAAGTATTTAGAATGGGAAGCCTGCACTAGAGCATTTTCGTGAGCATTTCAATGTAATTCCAAACTTCTTGGCCCCAATGGCTGCGCAGAAGTAAACCTCATACAAAAACAGCAATGTATCGAGCCTTGCGCATCGAACTTCAGGGCGAGTTTGGCGAGAACTACAATATTCTTACGAATGTACAATACAGACAAATGCTCAGTTTCCTAAAGCATTTCCATAACGTTCTTGCGAATGATCGAAGCTGCTTTCAACGTAATGCTCAGGGCGACTGAGTGAGCGTTTTATAGATATTTTAAACTTGTAGAATTATGTTTGAACATGGTGCTGTCGAAATATTGTTTTCATAGATGTTTAGTATAGATGATTGTGTTTTCAGTGTTCGTTCGTACAGGCACACTGTATGCTAAATAAATTAAAGTATGTAATCTGCGGGATTAGTTAAGTTAGCCGTTTTTAGGATAGCAAAAGCTTGATAGTCGCTTCGAATTACCACTCAAGGCGTTTATTTATTTTACCGTTTAACTAATTACATACTAACTAAATAGTTAATTGCCAACATTTGTACCAATTACGTGTGATCAACACTACCTATTAATTAATATTGATAACCTGTAATTACACAGCACAAATCCACCAGAAACTATTCAAAATTAGTCAAAGCTAATGTCCCATCACAAGCGCCGGTTTTAGGCATCATAACCATGATACTATGTATCACATTATGTAAACATTCACAAAATGTTATTGATACGCGTAACGCATACAAATGGGCGCGATATTCACGTATGACTAACGTGACTATGCGTCCCGATTTGAACGGGACTGTCGCTGTTTTCGTTACTCCCAAAGTCCCAATCCGGTGTCCTCGAGGAAAGGTCTCGTTTTAAGTTAGAGTAAAAGAAAATATTAACAATTTTTTTTAATTTACCCATAGCTAACTTTAGCGAGAGTAGTCTTCAATATCGTTGAAATTAACCAAGAACCCTTTAAGGTTGCCCTAGTCGGCGGCACGGAGTATTTTGTGGCCGGGGTTAAAATGCATGCTATCTCATCCGACAACAAGTACGAAAGGGATAGACGCTGTGATGAGCTGTAAGAAGGTAGTGCGCGTACGAATACACACTCATGGTATAAAAATAATAATCTCATGGAAAGGACGAAAAGGAGCGCGCGTAATTTTATAAACAGACCTTTGGGAGTATGAGTATCATGAAAAAACTACTGAATGTATTGTTTTTTTAATTTAAATTTTTGATCGTTTTGCAATTTGCCTTCTTTTTAAGGTATTTATTTGCGACCAAAGATGCGTTGAAATTATTGTTGAAATATGGAACTGTTTTTTTTACTGGTTTGTTTCCATACATGGCTGGATAATGATGAGACAAATTGATATAATTTTTTTTTGAGCGTACACCGTCAAACAATGGAGTAATCGCCATACTACATTTGTATGGAAGAATGACTGACTAGGCAACCTTAAATTAAGAACGCAGAATCTATATTTTGACATTAGCAAAATGGATTTTGTTGAAGCTCGAATAAAAGAATGAATGACGATAGATTCCAACTGTCGCCGTGATTTTGTCAATGTCCCGTTTTTGGTGTTAAAAATATGGTCACGCCACATATGAGTCATATCGTGTTCGCTCGTGTAACTATGCCTAAAGTAAGCGTAATAATATTATTAGAAATTGTACGTCTACTTGATTTTGTCTAGACTGGGTATTTGAGATAAGAGAATATGTGAGTGGTTTCGGATCGGTATTCTGCAAAAATTAACTATTTATAACAAGCTTTTATTTAAATTGCAATGTATGTATGTATGTAAGTGTGTTCGGGTCAATTTTGCATACACGTTTAGTTTGGATGACAAAGCATGGTTAGCTAAGTGACGTCATTCTAAATCCAATATGGCGGGCAGCCCAAGATGGCGGACTAGTTATTTTTGTGCACTGCCATGATATGGGTATCAAATAAAAGGGTTTGCTAAGAAGAATACGAAAAAAGCTTATTTTCAAAAAGATTTTTTATGAAGAATTAATTTTTATTAAACCTCATGATAGTCATGATCCAATCTCTAGCTCTTTTAATTCCTTCCGTCTTCTTCTTGTTCCATAAGTAGGTACTATTTCTTTTTCTATTAGCCGTCATGATCGTCTCCCACTTTCTACTACATGTATCAAAGTGGGCTGTGAGATACATAGTTACATGATGATTTCACGAAATAAATTCATTTGATTTCAAAAGAGTTGGACACACAGTTAGAGGAAGCAGCAGAACCAATAATATTTCTTTCTTTTAACTTTGAATTTTTCGATGGTCAATTGCTGAAGCGTTTATTTAACCGCAAAATGGGTTTCTGGAACACAGGCATGAATTAGGACGTAGGGCAGATTTTTATCCTGTTAGAAAGTTCCCGAGAGAAAATTTTCTATTTTCAATCGGGCGAAGCCGCTGGCATAAGCGAGTGGTCTTTTAATAAAACAAAGCCTTTTCTAAACACGCACAATGTCCATGTTTGAAAAAATGCCCACACAGTGATATTCAATTTGAATATCCGCCTATTTCATGTCCTTATATTTTATTCAATCTTTGTTGTTTCTCGAATAAGTCAGAGTAAATCTTGTAAACATTGCTATAAATCTTCCTTTGAAATAAATAGTAACTTTGCATTCTTTTAGTCGAGTAAAAGTATTTCGCAAAACTGATCTAGTTTCACCGACTTTTAGAAAGGAAACTTTTAAAACAATGTTGCCAGTTTATAACTTTACTACCCTAATCAAATAAAAGAAAGTTCGTATTGTTGTTCTGTAAATATTGTTCTGAAATCGAATAAGTGAATTGAAAGTTGCTTTATTTTTATGAGCTGAAAATGCTGAGGAATTAATTATTACTTTTTATAAGCAAAGTTTTGGAAGGAAATGATTACTGACTTACAAACCAATCATTTATTTAATTTGAATATACCCGCGCTCATTCAAGAATGAATGAGAATGACCGATAACATGGATCGTATAAAGGTAGGAATGAATGACTGACTGAGGTGAGGTGAGGTTATTAGAAAAACTATAAAATACCTGAAGGATTTAAAGAAGACGATATTCGTGAAATAATAAGCTTTGAATGTTGTTTCTTTATTTACAGGTAAAGTAATATTTTGTTAAGTAGTTAGTACCTCTACCTACTTACTTTATAAAACAATATTTTGTAAAACAATACAAATCTTTATTAACAAATATCAAAAATATATTTAAAAAATAATGTTTAGATTTGCGGGTTTCCAGGTGAACAAATCAGAACTTAATAATAAAAACTTTAGTATAAGTGAAACAAACACTACGATCTACGGAAGTAATAAAATCGGTGATAGTTTAAACAATACATGTGTCAGTCAAAAACAAATAAAATGAACGAATAATATCCTGTTCGGAACGGGTTTAAGTTGATTTAATGTTGAAAGAAAGAAAACATCACATCATACTGGTGACCCTAAAACATATGAACCAGCAAGCAAACTTATACCAAAAACATATACCTACCTACCATATTATCAGACATGTTTAACGTAGAGTAAACAAATATACTCAATTGCCTGATTTAGCAAATATACTAGCAACAGGCGACCTGAATCAAATATTTATTGATCTTAAACCAATAATACACTCCAAACGGTTCGCTAAATACAAAGGAGAATCTAACAGATTCAAATTTATTTATGTTTTCATGTTCAGGGAGATTAAGCGATGAATATTGAATAAGGTAGAAACTGATATCGAAGGAGGAAACAATGAGAATAATAAGCTATTGAATTTTCTACCTGCTAATGTGCCTATCATGTTTTAACACGTTAGTTTCTTTATTATACCGCAAAAAAGGGATCGAATTCGCTGTAGCGTTCCTTCACCAAAAAATACAAAATGCTGGATTGGAATTTTGATGTTGCATTTTTTTGGGTTTTTTAGCAATGGCGGCTTCGAAATACCCATAACTATTTTGGGTACTTCCGATTCAAAAGCGACCTTAATATTTTTAAGGAGATGCTTTCAGAATAACCAATCATTTTGGCCCAAAAAAGGCATGGTACTCGACCAAGACTATACATCAAAAAACAAAATAATTTTGTATATAGAAGATGGAAAAATCCCAAGCATATTCTCAAGAAGTCTAAACATCAATTTCCTTTATAAAATGTTTGGCGTTAGCGAAGGAAGTTGTAGTAATATTTATGTGAGCAAAACTTTTGCATCTCACGTCTTACGGCAGATAGCAAGTTGCAAGGTTCCAATGAATATATTAAACAGTCACAGGTAAGTTGGTAATACTTCCCGACTTAGTATTCATGTTGGAGTGCCTATGGCGGTAACCTGGTTACTTACATACAGAGCACCGTTGATGAGGAACACCAGATGCCAGTGCACTCTTCAAGAGGCCATTTAAGTCAAAAGCGCATCTAAATGGAGAAATAATACAGTTGTTATGGATTCCATAATTGGAAAAGCTGGATAAGGCAAGCAAGGACAGTTATTGACGTATAATGAGGTGGTTATGGCTGCCATATTTGACTGTGGTGAGCTGATGCATAATACATTGAAATCAATAGGCAAGTTGAGAATTGAGTCATTGTTTTCCAAATCATGCAAAGGAACTTAAGCTCCTTGGTGCAAATTCGTGTTATGGATCTTACATAAGCGTTCGACACGATAAGCATGTATGAAAGGACGTTGTGGCAGTAATCCTACCCAAGTTTCATGGAAGGTGTTATAGGTGCGAGGTGTGTAAGCGTCTTAACAGTCAATACATCGAATGCAACGGCGGCGGTTATACGTTTAATATTCCGGGAGCGAATTACTCGGCGCCGAAGCTCCTCACGTGTTGAATTACCTTACACGCCCGGCTTGACAGATATATACTGGGTGTGAATATACGTGTGGCTATATAGACGATAGCTTCCTTTGTAAGTTTGTTACGAGCGAACTTGGATCACGCTTTAGACGTTTATGGGATGGGCACGACTATAGGAGACACTGGTGCTCGTGAGACGATGCCGTTAATGTTACTATCCAGAAATTGATCCATCAGGTGATTCGGTTTATTTCTTAGTCTTATAACGGTGTTACGTACATACATAGAAATGATTAGTGAAAGTAAATAAGCGACTTACCAGATAGATGATCAATTAGTTGACAAATAACTTTTCAATGATGTTGTCATAATGATAGATGATGTACATACCTGAAAAGAAAACATAAACATTAGTATTATAGTAACAAAAGAAGTAGTTGAAACAATACAGATTGTTTTGTATTATCAAACAATTCGGCAGGAAATATGGACAGATTTAGAGTTGCATCGAAGGATAAATCTCTCTATCATAATCATCAGCCTTTTAATGTTCCCACTGCTGGGACACAGTCCTCCTCTCTGCGAAAGAGGATAATTATGTGCCTTAATCCACCACGCGGGCCCAGTGCGTGTTGGTGGATTTATCTCTCTATGGGCAGAAGCTAAAAAAGAAACTACGCTTGATCACGTAATTGTTTTATAGATTTGTCAATCCGGTTCATGGCATAGATTTTTAATTGATAGATTGAAGATTGTTTCTTTGTCTAGAATAGAGAGATCATCAATCCGATACGATACAAATATTTTTTTTTTCGTTTTTATTGGTTTAATTTTGAAATATCGGTGCTATGATTCCGAATTAATAGATGTTAGAGAATCAAACCAAGCAGCTTTTAGAGATCAGCCAGACACTAGAGCGCAGGTAGCAATAGCGTAACACAAGGTACACCAACTTTTAATTCAATTACAAACCCATATGGAATCGAGAGAAGATTACCATTAAACCTGTAGCGATCGCATCCGAATGCAAACACGCGTCGTATTGAGTTACTGTGAATTCATCGAATCGAGCCGGGAGACCAATCGAGATATCGAATGGACGCAATCGAGCAATCGGATCGATTCGGTGCGACAAATACCTAACCCGTATCGTGTGGACTAAATATTCGGATAGGAGGACGTGTGGATTGAATTATTTTTTCGCCCGTTGGTTGGCTTGGCAATGTTTTTGTTCGGGAAAATGTTTAGGGACTGTACGAAAGCTATTCTTTAAAGTGTTAAATATAGTGTTCAGTTTGATTCTGGTAATTATGATTGTTATTATCAGGTCCCTTCTGAAAGACATGCTGTGTCGATACCAAATCAATTGGCATTAGAACAGAAGAATGAAGATGATGATCATAAGCTGCTATATTTCAATGCTACTGCTTTAATATAAGCCATCAGGAGCTCAATATCACCAGTGAAAGAGCAACAATTATAACGCAGCAAAACAATCGTAATATACGACCATTTGATGAGAACCTCACAACAATGACAAACATCTAAATGTTTACGAAAGTAGAATAGAATTTGGCGTGGAAACCAATCGCGTGACAGTTCACTAATTAAGTTTTGAAGATTTTAAGGTTCAAGCAAAGCAAATTTATAATACACGCGAATTTCTACGTCACGGAATCAATAGGGAAAGTTGAAGTGATAACTCAATAGAAGTTTATATTAGAGAAAGGGAATAACCATTTTATTGGGGGCACTGAATAAATGTAAACATATACCTAGTTTTGTCAAGAATTTTGCGTTCCTCTTTTTCCAAGGATAAAGTAATTTTGGCGCCCTAGGTTTTGTGCTGTCTCCTGTAAATTGTTGGAAATTTTGGGAATGTTTTTGCGAGAGACATTAACTCGACTTGCAACGTAAATTGTGCCAATAACATCAGTATCAAAACGGATTGTTTTCTTCCCCTATTACCCACTAGCTTGTTGCACGTTAATCCCTGAGGAAAAGTAAGTCTGACCTATTTTAACGCAGCTCTGCAAATATTCCTATCAAACTTCAGTGCAGCACGTTTTTCTTTGAGTATTACAGCGCTATATATTTCTATTCCAGTTTCGTATTCAATCGATATTTCTGCTGCCATAACAGTTATATGATTAAACTTTTACGGGCTTGGATCTAGGACGCAGGGCATATTAAAAACGTGTGGATGCTCCCCAAATTACTTCTCCTTTCAATTTATTTTTAGTTATAATATTTACAATTTCAACCTTTGTGGTGTGTTCAGTCAGATACTAAAGTACTCGGTCGGTGTTACTGTGTGTAATCACACTTTGAGTTCCCTCGTCAAATAATTCGGCAACTTTGTCAAAATCACGCAAAACAAAGTTAAATCTTAAAGCTCGCGAAGTGTCGTTCCCAGGAAATTCGAAGATGTTTTGGTGCTATCCACAGACTAGTTTCCAGACAAAGATATGATATCTGCGGTCATGAACAAAACGAGGCTAGACGGCCATTGGTTTATTGGATTGTTCCAGAACGTTCGCGACAGCTTTTCAGTTTTAGAAGTTTGAAATCAAATATATTGCAGTAAACGTCTGGAACGACCGTAAATGATATTTTCTGTGAACTGCACAGTTGTGATATGAATTTAAGTGTGCGGTTCTGTGTTCGTACGAAAACATTGTTTGAATCTACACTTTATACGGTCTGAATGGTTAGTGTTTCTGTTGCTAATGGAAATGATAACAGCAAAGAGAAAATCTAGAATTTTAATAATATTATGTGCAGAATAAATATAAAGAATAAAAACTGATTGACGAAGAAATTATGGTTCATAAAACACATTTGCGCAAAAGAGCAATAACCATAAGATGAGCTGTCAATTACATTACTAACTTGTGAAAACGTAAGAAATCTCGAGCCATCTAAAGACCAAAGTGTGTCTTTAAAGTGAACGAGCCCATTCCAACCATGGAAACGGTCTGCACGATTTAATGTCCGCCTCAAACCTTTGTAAGACATTCAAGTCGTCTTGTTCGCTAATATTAAGCTGTGATTGCCAGACCTTATTCGTTAATAACAGTTATAAAGGCGAGGGTCCACTGCTATGTAGGATATGCACGAAGATTGCCCTTAGCTATGCGTTTGGCAGCCACTCTTTGGACCGTAGCGTGAACGTGATTCGCAGTGAACAATCCTAGCTACATTTTCACACAACGCACAGCAAAGCAGATCTGCGTAGCTTAGCCCTGGGCAGTTGTGGAGCATCACCTTAGCACTAGTAACGTCAAACCTCGCCCACAAGCAATATCAAAGGCGTTACAAAATTGTTATCTACAGTCGGCAATAATCTTAAAACTTCGGCGTAAAATTTCACCGAAATATTTCTTAGATTTCGTATTCCGAGTGGGTATTAGGGAAATCAAATTGTTTCGTGAGTCGAGTTGGCGGGGAATGACGAACAGGGAGTTAGTGAACTTGGCAATCTTAGCAAAGTCGGTCAAGATTGATGTTTGGCAAACGCCTGAGGCGATTTCGTGTCCCCATCCGTAGGTACGAGTACACTAGTGCGGTAAGGAATTGCCGAAAATAGAAGGCGGTGACGAAAATGTATTATTGGTCATGATTACTGATGCATTCTAAAATTACATTCGCCGCACCGGTGCATGTTTATGCTTTTAATTTAAATTAATTTTGCCGAGAATATATAAAAAACTTTATTTATTTGCACAGGTTGCTGATTTACAAACGTAGGTTAATTTATTAAAGGCTCGTAAAGGTAAAAGTCAGGAATGATAGAAATAGCTTTACAATAGTTTGCACCAGTGATTCGTGCAGTAGGAATACTTAATAGCATCTCTCTGCGTTTAGACATATTTTCTTGTTCTTTGACGGAATTCCAGAGGGTGACACTTAGTGTGTTGTCCACTGTATAACTTGTGCCTCTATATTTAGTATATATAGTTTGGGATTGTATAATTAACAATTTATGACTACTTTTGTTAGCTTGGGTCTTACCTGTTAAAACAAATGTATGTGTTAATGAATAAATAAATAAATAAATAGTGATAACAATATCAATTGATAAAAAGTTGAAAATGTTCCATGCATAATGCGCTAGCAAAATAACACGTGATCAATATTTTTGATCTTTTTCACTGGAAGAATCTTAATGGCACTGTCAGGAGTCCCAGAATTTAGTCCCTACGTGCTATGTTTTCGATTTTGCCTTATGACTTATCTCAGGTAAAATGTTTTAATTTCTCACATAGATGAAGACACTTTTTTTTTTTTTTTTTATTGATACGCTCGCAATTGACCACTATCTCACCTGATGGTAAGCGAGGATGTGGTCGACGGTGTTTCTTAATTACATAGTTACTTAATTATGTCTTCATCTCAATTTTACACATAATGTTACCAAAAAATTCTACACGGTCGTAAGGGACGCGCTGGACAGAAACCGGTGGAGGCAGATCATCAGCTCCAGATGTAACCCTGATGATGACGATGATCCTCAGACATGACGGACCGACCAAGAGAGAGAGTTACCAAAAACGTCACCAATTTTCTTACGAAGGAAAGTGTCGTAAGTCGCTCCCAATGTACGGAGCTCATTCGGGCCGCAAGGGCGCAAACTTTTATCGGATTAACTAAAAGGGTTTCCTCGTTTGCGTAATTATTTCACTGAATATATTGTTTTACTACGTGACTTTTTGTTCCGAGACGGTTACAAATCGTTCTTTTAAATTGGTTAGCCTCTTATAACAAAAACGTCTTTATCTATCGGAATGGAGCGAAGAAAATTTCGTAAGTGGCAAATTCGATTTTTTATGAGAATTTGAAAACGATTGGTGTTAAGTTTTCTTCGAGAAACATACCTTTTTGGGTTTTTGTGATAGTTGTGGTAGTCATAGTATTTTTTGGATTTCTGTATTATACAAGGAAAACCGGCCAAGTGCGAGTCGGACTCGCGCACGAGGGGTTCCGTACTTGGTAAATTGCGGTTTACGATTTATCACTCACATCATCTCATTAAAAAAAAACTACTTACTAGATCTCGTTCAAACCAATTTTCGGTGGAAGTTTACATGGCAATGTATATCATATATTTTTTTTAATTTTATCATTCTCTTATTTTAGAAGTTACAGGGGGGGGACACATTTTACCACATTGGAAGTGTCTCTCGCGCAAACTATTCAGTTTAGAAAAAAAATATTTAAGAAACCTCAATATCATTTTTGAAGACCTATCTATAGATACCCCACACGTATGGATTTGAAGAAAAAAAAAATTTTAGTTTCAGTTTCAAGTATGGGGACCCCCAAAATTTATTATATTTTTTCTATTTTTGTGTGAAAATCTTAATGCGGTTCACAGAATACATCTACTTACCAAGTTTCAACAGCATAGTTCTTATAGTTTCGGAAAAAAATGGCTGTGACATACGGACGGATGGACAGACAGACAGACAGACATGACGAATCTATAAGGGTTCCGTTTTTTGCCATTTGGCTACGGAACCCTAAAAAGGACACTCTTATAAGATTTATTTATTTAATACTTCATGCAAACAAAAGTACAGAGGCGGACTTAATGCCTTAGGCATTTTCTACCAGTCGACCTTTGGGTGATAGAGAGATAAACAGTGGTAGGTGCAATATTGAAACTAAAACGTATCAGGATTATTTAAATATACTTATAAACTATAAATACAATATAATTATACCATACTAGCTGACCAGGCAAACGTTGTTTTGCCATAAAAGTAACAAAACACCAAACGTTAATTTTTTAATTTACTTTTATCCTACCTACCCCACCCTAATCTACCTAATACCCTACCTATTTATTCATACTTTATTGTACACCAAAAAATACAGGAACAAAAGAAACTTAAAACTAAACTTATACAATGGGCGACCTTATCGCTTGCCGCGATCTCTTCCAAGCAACCTACCTACCTACCTACCTTTCTAACCTACCTACCTACCTACCCTATCCAACCTACCATTTTTTTTGTTTTTAAACCTTCCCTGTATTCTGACGAACATAACAAAAAAAGAATGATTCAAATCGGTCCAGCCTTTTTTGAGTTTTAGCGAGACTAACGAACAGCAATTTATTTTTATAGAGGTATATATAGATATACTCAAAATAATAAAATAAATACATAAATTATACTTAAACATTAGTAGTACCTAATAGATAAATAATTGAAAAACATTAGCGCTGTGACGATACTACTGCCAACTTCTTATATGCTCGCGGACACTTCGAAGATCACTTCGTCTTCGTCCGTCTGTCCGTCGGTTTATAACAAAATCCCTACAAGTAGCTTCATCATTTTTCAAGGAAAAAAAACAAAGTTGTCTTGAGTAATTCCTCAAATATTACCTTCAACGGTAACCTTCCCAACTTCAAGTCCTATCAACCAGCGATTTCCCCCACACTTTTGCACTTACGTTCTTTTACACGCCCAAGATTTTCGTTCCGCAAAAAGTCGTAAGTACTTATACCTTTATTCGGACCGTCCTATTTTCCTGTAGTGAGATATCGCGGTCCGAACTCCAGATAACATTGGCCGGACCTTTGACCGACATTTTATCGTAGAAAGTCTATCAGACTCTATTTCGCCGAACTTAGGAATTTATTCCTATAACACGATTTATTAGTTGTTGGTTTGATGGGAAGGGACAGTATTTCAATACGTTTACGTCTTTTATAGTTGGTATAAAAATATTCGGTATGTTTATAAACAATTTGTGAGAAAAATAAAGGCTACCTTAGAAAGGCGGGAAGCGATTTCAATTTCTGTAAAATGATGGCCATAAATATCGCGTAATGACGCGTTGCGGCTGTCTGTGGGTATCTTAATGTGACGAAGTCATACTGAACAGTTTTTGATTAAACTTAAGAGTAATTAAATCAAACAGAATAAAAGACTAGCCTTTGTTTTACGAAAATGCACTAAAAGCTTTGGTGTCTTTAGGTGCATTTTCGTAGATAGGTATATTTCTATAACAAAGAGCTGATACATCAGAGCAGCGCTATTTAGTGATTTTTAATGACAGTATTCATTTTGCTGTGGTTGCAATTAAATGCAATTAGTGCTTTGAGTTCAATTATCTGTGTTTAACACATAAGGAAATAAATGTCGATGAACTAAAATTTACCAAAATCAAGGAGTTCTTGACGCAAATAAAACTATTACAGAATTGTTCTAATAATAGGCAATTTCTTCCATCGGTAAAGATTCTACGCAACTTCTTCAAAATTCTTAATAAAAACTTCCAGGTCTTTCCACATTCTCCTTCGTGATCTGCTATGGCCCCGTGTCGTAATACCTAATTAGAATTTTCCGTAACAAAACTATAGGAATTGTCTTTCATTTCACCCAAAAACCAACAGAGCTTGACCCAAAACTCTAAACTATGTTAAAAAATTCAAATAACCAGAAAAGGTTGGGCCGAAAGCCCCATAGCAAAGGGTGTCCCTTGTATTAGGTGTAGTTCCCACTATCGGGACCTCAATGCTATTAGCAATGCTAATTAACGGTCTCGTTTCCAGGGTGGGCTCCACTCAGGCGGAACCCATTGAAGGTTGTCTCCTAATTCAATGGCACTATGTAATCTAACTTGGAAAACGTGATCAAAGATTCGTATGCGACGAAACGAGGGCTCGTTTTCGTAAAACTTAACACGAAAGAGGGGCAAGAGGTAACAGATCCACGTTGTAACACTACGAAAAATTCAGTATATCATTTAGGGGTAATAAAAGTGTTGTTCATTTATTACGTGATAACAACGTCTGCTAGAATTTCACCATTATGTCTATGAAAATAAAAGAGGTTTTTACGGTCGTAAAAAATATCAAAATGGAGTTAGCTGCAAAGCCACGAGCGAATATATCCGTATAATGTTTACTTTAATGTACATTATTGTACGTTGTTCAACATAATGTACATTTTAACTTAATAAACAGACTAACTTTAGTGTCGACATAATTACTACGGTCTCGTTTATTTGATCAAGAATAATAAATGACTCTGATTTATCGAAAGCAGCCATCTTGAAAATTTCTTGTGATCGATGACTGTAATTACGAACACATAGGTACGAGTACAAAATGTTCTACAAATTAATAGAAAATTATCCGTAGGTACTACGTTTTAATTTGGTCTTTTTTTTTTCGATAGGCTCTCGTTAGACCACTACCACGCCTGATGGTAAGCGAAAATGGGGCCTACGGTGGAGCACGCTTGCCTAGAAGTAACCTATTCACTCTTGACTTAAAGACCCCAAGGTTGTAGCTACTCGTATCAGGGAACAAAGACTCGGGAAGGGAATTCGACTCCTTAGGTTTGCGCATAATGAAAGTATTAGCAAACCGCGTTGTGCGTATGCGTGGGATGTCCACCATGTACCGATGGCGCATTGCCGTACGTCTTGTAGTCCGATGATGGAAAGGGCTAGGCGGAATCAAATTGTGTTCTAATCGCAATTAATTTATTTTAATAAACGTATGTATTGCTATCATCGGGTTATCGTAAGTGGCAAGTTATTAAAAGTCCATCTCTTATCGTAAATAGATGTAACATTTTACTTCGATGGAGAAAAAAAAAAGAAAGAACGTGAGAAACGAAAATAAAATCCGACATATACGAAATAATTATGAACTTGAACTCGGCTCTGAGCATAAATCTCTCAAAAAATGTCAATAATCCCACAAAATTTATTGCCTATGTCGAATGTTAAGAACAGTGGTACGGTTAGAGTAACATGTAGGAAAAAAATGTCGGTACAAAAAAATAAAAGCACAACTAAGCTACAAAAAGCGGCTAAGTACGAGTCTGATACGAAAACAGAGGGTTCCGTATAAACAACATTACTAACGTTCATAAACAATAAAAGCATCGAATAATGCTCTAACGACGGGACAAAATTAACTTTAGTAATTGTACACTACATACAAAACAACAAATACACAAATACACACACAAAAACACAAATATACAAATATTTTTTATTGTCTAAGTATACATTTTATAAGTTGGTCGACTATTACTCGTAAAATTGTAAAGCCTAATTAACTATGATAGTTCTGGCAGGCGAGGGGCACACTCGACTCTACCAAAAGATTGCTATTTAAAGCTAAATTTTACGCAAATGAATCTCAGAATCGTAATATTTTTGAATGGCTTATCCAACGATACCCCACACCATGGGATAGACGAGGAAAAAACATCCAACACATCTTATTTTTTATGGTTTTATTTCACCACTTTGTCGGCGTGATAGACAATCCATGCCAAATTATAGCGTTCTAGTATTATACTAAGAGTCACTGAGCTAAGCTGGCGGACAGACGGACAGAAAGACATGGCGAAACTATAAGGGTTCCTTGTTGACTACGGAACCCTAAAAAAGACAATAAATAACGTAACGAAGACCGCATTACGACATTTGGCCAGATAAGGGAAATACAGTGGAGAAAAAAAAAGCAGACACTGGCAAAAGTAAAAAGTTGAATGTAGAAAGGCTAAAAAAAACGTTCCAACATAACATAAATTAGAATGAAGTGT
Source organism: Orthosia gothica (assembly GCA_949775005.1). Lineage (NCBI taxonomy): Eukaryota > Metazoa > Arthropoda > Insecta > Lepidoptera > Noctuidae > Orthosia > Orthosia gothica. The sequence continues at coordinate 16,799,202 of OX459051.1, read as the reverse complement.
TTCATTCAAAGGCCGATAAGCCACCCTTCGCTTAAGTAAGTTAACTCCACGCAAAAGTTTCAAGTACCGTACGGGATATATCAAACTTATCTGATATAGGTCACCGGAAAACGTTTACAAGGGCCAAAATCACTTGCAGTCTTGTGAAGTTAAGCTTAACTTTTTGATAAGGGAAAGCAGCTCTTGTCAAGGAAATACCTTTCTTATGTTTAGACATTTCTGGAGCGTTGGGATGCCTTGAGCTATGAAAGACTTCGGAGAATTTCAACACCGGGATATTTAATTGCTTGTTTAGCCTGTTACTGAAGAGCAGTTAAATTGTGTAAATTAATTTTCACTAGACAGGTAAATTCTAACTCGGTAAATCTTTTACCGTTTGCCGTACTAATATTTACCAACAAATTCCTAGAAAATCATCTCTTAGAACGTTCGTTCCTCTAAACATCTTAGGACCCAAAGAATTTCAAAGTAATCTGGATATTAGAAAATAAATATTCAAGTACAATGCCACAAGTTGTTTTAAGGTCTCTTCTACCACACAATAACAACGCAGTGTTCTGTCGCGTTAACTTATCCTTTATTTTAAGAAAACACCACCATTGTTCCTGGATCTTCGCAGAAACGGCAGACGTAAAGTAACCAGGAATTACTACTTCAGAGCAAATGGATTTCTTTCTTATTTGGTTTCCATTTAATGGCTTTGCAGTGTTGTCTCTGGAATGATATCTAAGTTGCTGTGCTCGTAAAAGGTGTTAAAAGAATCTTTCATAATGACTTCTTTGTAACAGATTTTAATTAAGTAATTTAAAACTTTATTGGCGTTGGTTACAACATCTCAATTTCACATGAAAGGGGTAATTACAGCGATTATTTGTCAAATAATTCAAAACACGAGTTACCTATTACGTCACGAAAACAAAAGCATCGTTATCGCGGAAGAAAATTTCGCGTATTCACGTTCATATAAGGTTGAAGGTAACAGTAATTGTTCTTAAAACGGTGAGGCAAATTATACCTGGCAAGAAATATAGCTTCTACACAGCCGAGGAATTATGCCTATACAAATCGCAACGGAGAATAAGGACATAGTGCCCCTAGAAGCGGCAGTAAAGCTATAAAATGTAATTGCTTACGTAGTTGTCCCTGAGTAATGTTTTAATTGCGTTTTCCGTGTTATTTCTGGCTGGCAACACTGAGTTAGAGTGTGGATTTAGTTCTGCCTGAATCGGAGTGTCGTTTGGGCTTTGTTTGTTTAGGATCAAGTGCCTTATGAGTGGGAAAACTGGTGATAATAAACGTTAACAAAGTGGGTAGATTTAGTTTCAAACTGGTTGAAGGCTTGGCTTTAACTTTTTTTGGCAGGTGTCCTTTATACTTGATAAAATAACCATTTAAGCCACAACCTCCTACAATACAGTACATATAAGTGAACATAAGTCGAAGGATTTTTGATGGCTATCATCAAAAAGCCTGCATTTTCAGTCCAGGGGGGTGACCATCTTGTATACATCTGTCCCTTACGCAAACTCAAAATAACCTTACTCTAAGAGCTTATGATAACCCCCCTGGTCATTAAAACTTGCCCAGTGTGACAAAACAAAGTGCGCTCACGGCCGCTTCCAGCACTGCGCTGCATTAGCTCCGTGGCAGGTAGCGTTGTTACCCACACACTACATATTGTATGTGGTTGAATAATAGCCCACAACACTCTGGGGGATGAATTTCATTATGCCTTTATGTTTGAAAGCGAGAATTTCTTTGTGGGTTTTGTTTTACTACGATTTTTTATTCCATTTAAATTTGAGCGAAGGCGTAGGAGCCATTTTCTCCATGTTCAACATGCGTGAGAAGTGATAACGATAAGTCCTGACGTAAATAAAATAAGACTTCTTCAGATTATATTTTCAAGTTTCACAGCTACACGCTTCAATAATCATATACCAAATCACGTAATACAGATAAATCTTTTTCTTATCTTTTAATAATCAGGAATATATTACAGAAATAGAAAATTTCTAAGAAACAGCGATTTGAACTTTGCCTGTTACGGAATTCGAGGAAACTTTTGATTGATAGTAAAAGTAGTTTAGATCAAAAATTGGTCGAACAATACTGGTTCGAGTGTACCTGTATTAGTTTTTGTCGTGGTGGCCCAGTTGCTAAGACCTCGCCTCTCATGCCTCAGGTCGGGGATTTAAATCCGGGCAAGTTCTTTCTTAGTTTATTTTGGACTTCGCTGACAATGTTAAAGGAAAATATCGTGAGGAAATCTGGTTAATGGTTAAGTCTGAAATCGCCAGCCGCCTTGAGCAAACGAGGTGATCAATGCTCGTGCCTTCTCTGTTTGAGAAGAAGCCTTTGCTCTGCAGAAGGACAGTAACACGGTTAGTACCGCTATTCTCTAGTCCCGCTATGCTCGACTCGAAAAATACCTAACAATGGAAGGTACCGTTGGAAAGAAAAGTGTTTGAATTCAATTAATTTGAGCAGGAAGCTGAGAAATATTGAAATTAAACAAAACATATCGAAATCTTAGTTAAGTTTCTCTTTTACGGCAAGACGATTCGTTTTTCACAGTTCTATGGAATGGATGGACACTTTGTTTTTAAAATAAATAACGCGAAATGTTGAGTGGCGGCAAGGCGAGTGTGCGTTAGTATGATGAAACGAAACGTTTATTAACTTTTTTTCGCGAAACTAACGGCATTTAGGTACATTCTAGGTTTTCATAATTTACTTTTTAAAATGTTTAAATAAAATATTACACTGTATCACTTTTCTTCATCTCTGCCCGCGAATGTGATTTTGTGCATAGCGGAACTTTTGGTAGGTTTTTTTCAAGTAGAGCATAGCGGGACTAACCGCAGTTACAGTCCGGTATTATTATTATTTTAAGTATAATTTTATTGAACTAAGTGTACTTGTTTCAGTTTACCTGAGGTCTGATATGAGTATTAGATGGAAGATCATAAATTATCTCTAAACATTGTACCGGGACCGGTGTAAGGATGAAACGGCACAAAGGTTTAAACCCACCACTGTACAAGAACAACAGTATGTTCATACATCATTCATTTATTAACTGTGGGTGTTATGATATTTCTCATTAGTTCCATGATGACACGAGGTATGATGTTTTGTCGTCGAAAACAATAAGTTAACAAGATTTTCTTGGTATTTAACGGTGGTAATGAAATGTACGGGCATTTGATTTGATCGTTAAGAAGATGAGTTTAATAACGATTTTGTTGTTTGTTTTTAGTTAGTTATGCATTTCACTTGTAGCAAAATGATTTTGATTTATTTTATACTTTGATTACAACACTTACAAGGAAAACATTTATTAGTGTGCTTTCGTCGTGCATGTTTTTTGAGATATACGATTACAAATCTAATTTTAGTCGCAACCAGAACCAGAATTGTGGCTCTGCGTTGCCGTCCCAGCAATATGCTAAGCGATTGCCGTTTTACGCGGATGAGTCGGATATTTTCCGTCTAATTCGTATTATTTTATGGCACTTGTCATATTCGAAACAATAAACTCTTTTGTATTTATTTATTTTTCTTGTCATTACCATCAAAAAGATAATCTTCGTTCTAAATATTTTGTTCCCTTCGGTTTCAAAGACTAATTCAACTTGCACTACTGCACCACTCGACGACGACTATTTTATGGTACTATGTCAGACTTCGAGCAAAGAAACACTTTTTCTTTCTTTATCCCTCTATTATCGATCCAACGAAGACCGGCTTCGTCTCTTACCAATTCAATCCCCTCAATTTTTCAAGGACTGATTCAACTTGTACTACTGCTCTTGCCGCCGTCAAAAGACAAAGGCAAGCTAACTGCAAGTCACTGCAGCAGAAACATTATTCATCCGTACGTGCCCCCATGTCATGTTGCCGTGAGACTACTTATGTACGACTATTTAACTATAACTATGAGAATTTCTAGTTCTCATGGCTAACATTTTGTTCTTGGGTTTTCGTTGTTTAAAAGTGGAAGATTTGAAATTGTTAAGACAGTGTCGCCAAGAGCAATACTGTTATTAGGTGTTTGTTACTACCCAGGGATATGCCTTAAGAGGTTTTGCACAGAGACGGTTCCGGGATGGTATTTAAAGAGGTCACGGGGTCTGTGCTGATGGTGATCACCGAAATGGTTTTAGCGAGGTAAAAACCCACACTGCCTGGTCTTATGCCCAAGGATTTATCACGACAGCAGAAAAATAAGTTTAGCTTTTTCTTGTGACGTCACTTCCGTGGCATATTTCCCATTTGCACCAAAGGACGCGGTGGCAACGCTCACAGAGGGCTCGCTGGTCATCATAAAGGACGAGACACTACCTGCAGCACACTGGCCACTGGGACGAATACTGAAGCTTTATCCGGGACGGAGAGGCTCGCGTCGCGGACAACAAAGTACAGTCAGGCACAATCAGAAGGGCATTCCACAGAATTTGCCCGTTATTAGATGGACCACCAAATTGATCATTCATTATTCAATTAACCCATCTGGACCGATCATCATTCATGTCTCAAACAATCAACATGGACCAATCAACATAAAACTCATGCATTCATCAACCAATCATTCAACCTGGCTGGACTGTTCGAGTCATCATCCATTGCTGGCCCGGGAATATGTTCACGCACACACATCCAAAACCATCGAACACACTACGGCGTCGTCAACGAGCGACGCGGCACGGCGGTGGCACGGCGGCCGGTAGTACAGACCGCGCTTAGACTTATACATACTTACCTTTTGATTATAATACTTAAATTGCTATAATATTGTAAACCACCTAATAAACCTATATACAGTCCACTTGCTTTCCGTTAACCTGGGCATATTCATGGTAGTCATTTTGTCAGGACAAAAAGTAGAACTCAGATATAATGTCACATAAGCCAGTAAAAGAATTTTCATGATCCAGATCAGTATTTCTAGAGATTACCTCCTAATAACATACAATTTTACCTCTGTTTAATTTACCTAGTTAAGAGGCCCCGGTCCGTCTATCGTAAACGCGAGCATTGTCGACAAGCTTTTCGTTTCATCCAGCGCAATGTTTGAAAAAGAGGCAAAGCGAAAAGAGAGAGATAGTGAAAAACAGTGTTCGAAAATTTCATAAAACTTGTTCCAAGCCTTAAAAGTGTGTGAAATAAATACTTGTCATTTAGAATCTTAATTACATGTGCAAGTTATCAAGATGTTTTCTATAACTTTACAGTACACAATTTTTTTCAAAAATCAGGTAAAATTTGTACAAAACAGCACAGGTTTTTGGAGACTTATACCAAGAATTTCCCCATTTATTATTTTTTGCTTGCATAGCAACCTAGATATAGTGCACAAGATACCTATAGGTTCAAAAAAAAAGATAGATGTTTTAAAATTGCATAATCACGTACAAGCATTTGTATGAAAAGTATGACAGGTTGGCCCTCTTAAGAACAACTCAGTTCACATTGAATAAAATAGGAACGATGTCAAGGTGTGTTGTTAGTCTATGATTTAAAGCTAAGTTGACAAATTGCAAAAACCTGTCGATGTAGTTTTTCTACAAAACTAGATCTACGCAAAATATTTTGTGTTGGCATTTTGTCTAGTATAGTTCAAGCCACTTACGTAAATAAATGTTCTATTTTAAAATATTATTAGTTCCAATACCATCCCAGTAAAAAGTAAGACCGTCGGACGATCGTGGGTAGCTTAACATTTTTAACAATAACTTCGAAAGTTCACGAAGCGTTTAGTTACGCTTTTAAAACCTTTTAACTGATAGTATCGACGTAAATAGTTTTAACTTTAAGTACCCACATAGTTGGAATAGTTTACTGCGATAACTTAATAGTTATGTATTATTTAACAGAGTTCTGTTGCTCTTTATGGTTTTAGTGGTGGCACAAGAAATATTTATTTTTGTTTATTGATAAATGTTAGAAGTAAATTTTCAAGTAGGTAATTGGCTCATAACAGGCTAATGGAGACCATTTGCCCAACAGTAGGACAATACATCATCATCATCGCATCAGCCGAAAGACGTCATATGCTGGACATAACTCCCCTAAGCGTCGACACATTGACCGGTCCCGTGCGTCTCGTATCCAGCGGATTCCCGCAACCTTCACCAGGTCATCGGTCCACCTAGTGGAAGGCCTTCGAACGCAACGTCTTCCGGTTCACTCCAGAACTTTTCTGCCTCATCAGCCATCCGTTCTGCGAGCAATGTGCCCTGCCCACTGCCACTTAAGTTTGGCAATTCTTCGGGCTATGTCGGTAACCCTGGTTCTCTTACGGATCTCTACATTTCTGATACAGGGACAATACAGGTTGCCTAAAAAAACAAATAAATTCTAAAAGCATTGCAAGACAATCCAAAAGTAGGTGTAGGTACTTTAAGTTATAAATATAAGAGGGTTACTCCTGATATAATGTGTTGATTGTGATTAAAAAGTTATGTACACATCAATCATCTGAGTTTGTTCACAGCTGCACATAAAAGTATTCTAAATTAGTCCCATAAAAAATTAAAAACACTTGAAAAAAATCAGCAGTCATCCATCACCCAAAAATTCTTTAAAAAAAAACACATAAATTATAATTTTTAAAACTCTTATTACAAGAACAAATTCACGATAAAATCTCTCCCCCTATTGTTTGTTTTTATATATCACTCAACGCAGCTAATTAATTTTCAAGAGTGAATTAAAACCTTAATGACATTGATATAAGGCTTTGCGTGTTTACCTGCAATATATTTCACTTAGGGCTGTACATTTCTTAGCTCACCAAGTGGTATAGTGGCTAGAAATCATTTCTAGACTCAAATTTTCCAGCTTTTGTAAAACAAACTAAGTTTTGTTTTGACACGCCTTGATTTCTTTATTTTCATTGTGGAGATATTAATAAAGATTAGGCAGTGGAGGTTATTTATTGAAGATATAAAAGACATTAAGAAACTATTGAGGAATTGGGTATTTTCTCCTAGTCGACCTTATGGTCACAGATAATATAATACTAGTATACAGATGCCTCATCCCATACAAAGAAACCATGCCGACGTAAATAGCGTTTTTAATCTAATTATACCGATTATTTTGTAAATCGATCGCGTTCGGTTAGATAGATCACCATCTAGTATATCCGTGGAACGGAACCGAACGCGATCGATGTACAAAAAATAATCAGAATAATCAGTACATCGTCGGGACAGTTTCTTTGCATGGGATGAGACACCACTGTTATGGTGGTGCAGAGATTATATTTAGAAGTAATGATTGGAATATTAAAATTGCTAATTTTTAACCCCCGACGGAAAAAGAGGGGTGTTGTAACGTTGCTATGTATACCTATCTGTTTGTGTTTTTGTGTATCTGTCTGTGGCATCATAGCTCCTAAACGGATAATCCGATTGAGATTTCGTTTATTTTTTGTTTGAAAGGTGACTTTTTCTTTGGGTAAAAGTTTAGTTTACTGAAAATATACTCTTGCTGTTAACATTCTGAACACATTTATTTATTTGTTTATCCTCGTACTGGAAGCCTTGTAGCAATTATACCAATGGAGCACGAACTTATACTACCTAACTATAAGTCAAAATTTCCTCACGATGTTTTCCAGCAAAAATGTTTCGCCAACACAGTTCCAAAAATCCATAGGTAATAAATCCAAAACTCGCAAAACAAGATAACAAAATAAACGACAGAACTTTATCAATTAAAATTTCATTACCAATACAGATTTCCATTTGACAAATATGGCGGTCGTTACTGGCGCCCAACCCTCTTAAGACTCGGCCTTAATAAAATTATGAAACAAATTAAACAACTTCCCTCATCCATCGGTTTACGACACTCATCTAAAAATACCAACTCGATAAGCTGTCCTCTGCTAATTTGTGAATTAATTACGGTTTGAAATGTTCGCGGGAATCGGAGGGTAGTGAGAGAATAAATCGGAGGGTAGTCGGAAAATAATTGCTTTTCAGTTGCTCCTTTTGGCAGGCGGGCGTTATGCTGGCATTGACAGGCGCTGAACTTTATAAAATTTGAGCGAATTTAAGCTGTAGTGGGACTTAAATAATAAGCTGGAGATTTAGGCGTCTTTGCTTTGGTGTTTTGAATTGAGTTATTTAAATATTTAAGTAATTAGACTGTTGTCAAGATTTGTAGTTTGGGCCAATTAAATCTACTCCTCTACCACAAAGTATGTAAGCGACGGCGCGTATACACCCTCAAAAATGTTCAAAATGGCGCTGTCTACAGGGCTTAGTGTAAAAAAAATTACAAATATAAATGAAAAAAGAAAAACATAGGGGCATAGTATATATCTTACTTTACCAGTTTATGGAATATCTTATAAATTGGTCCAATATTGGAGGAGGAAATAGACGAGAGCCAAACCTCGAATTATGACTTTTTACTAAGGAAATTCAGTCAGCGCTCTCTGCCCATATTTCCTCTCAATGCACTTTTAGATACTTCGTCGTATACACCGAAATTAAGTATCTAATCAACGTTTCCAGAATAAAATTTTAATCATCCACCCCTTCTAAGATTCGCCAATATCTACAATTAATCGAAAACGTCTAGAGAAAATTAATTTCTGGAAGGACCATAATTTCAAAAAGTTAATGAACGTTACAAAGAGGTAATCTAAAGAAATACGTTTATTAAATTTATGGTTACAGTCAACCTTAAAACTGAGAATTTAATAGAGGTTTAAGAACTCGCCCTTCGCGGTCATATAATGCGGTAATTTTTATGAATCATATTTTAGACCCCCGAAGTCGGAACGTAAGAAAATATTTTATAAACCACTTGCAAGGGTTTATGAAGACCGTATTTTGGTTAAGAGCTGTTTGAATTGGAATATCAATTGTACGACAGTTTTATTTAACTGGCAAAGTTTTATTTTTTAACCCCAGCCTGAATTTTACTAATATGATGTGAAAGTTTGTATAGATGTGTGTGTGGAATTGTGGATCTATGTTTGAAACTCAATCACGCCAGAACGGCTGAACGGATCTGGATGAAATTTGGCTCAGAGATAGATTATAGTCTGGAATATCAAATAGACTATACTAAACACCTTTCAAGCGGGCGAAGCCGCTAGCAGACGCTAGTCTGCTATCTCTTTTCAAGGACCTTTCAGACGTTTTCCTTTAACTAGGATAGCTACTATTAGACACTCATAATCAACATCTGCTTGCCTTTGTCCTATGTTACTTCGAACCGATGCAAAACGTTTTCATCTTCCATTCCGGCCTATAAACCGGCACGCAATCACTAATGGCTACTTTATACAGTGCGAGGAAGCGTACGAGTCAGCCTGCCGAGTAGCTGCACTGCAGTAACCTGCACTGTTTGGACTTAACTTACGAGTAACTCGTACGTGCGAGTTGGTCAGTAGTTCGCATCAGTTACTTAAACATTTCATTTCATTTTCAACGTTCTGCAGTAGCTCGTCAGTGTCAGCCAACTGCCCGGCTGACACTGACGAGCGGCACCTATGTTTTTATACGCGTTTTCCAATCCTTAACATCATATTGTTGTCATGGACCTTATCACCGTTTCTTTAATTAAAACACGATCACTCGACATCGCGGCAACTCGCAAGACTGGGAGCTCTTATGTATTGTGTAGACAGTTAAGGCGAGCCGAGCTACTGGCGTACGAGTAGACAAGCCGAGTAGATTTATACTGGCTAAGCCGCCGCTCGCACTGTGTAAACAAAGCATAACTCTCTTTTTATTCATATCACTCCTTACACAAGACACTCATCATACTCCGTTATAACAAGCAGACTAGTTTTTTTAATAATCTGTAGGCTCGTGCTTGACCACTATCTCGCCTGATGGTAAGCGATGATGTGGTCGACGGTGAAGCAAGCTTGCCTAGAAAAAAATCTATTCACTCTTAAAGACCCCTAGATTGTAGCTATCGGGAAACACACTCCGGCAGGGAATTCCACTCCTTAGCTGTACGCATACTTAACAAAAACTGGGCCACTTTCATGGAATCTATGATGTAATCCATTCACCAGACACCACTCTCCCATCCCATAACCCATGAAACCCATAATAAATGCATATAACGGTCCATACTGTATTTTTTATGATCCGTCTTTCGGGCACCGCTTAAACGGTTCCCATCGGCAGTACATACTTCTCGTAAACCACATATTACGGTTAATGTGACCGTTAGCTAGTAAAACCTAAGTTATGGCAGAAATATGCAGAACCAAGTCATAATTCCCAGCATCCGAAATGGCGGGAGACGTTTTAAGATATGGTGTTATTGACTTTTAAGATGTTGGTGTTATAACATTTTAAGATGAAACGTATTTCGGCATGTTTTAACCCCCGCCGGAAAAAGAGAGGTGTTGTATTTTTGACGTGTGTTGCTGTGTAACTGTGTGTCTGTCTGTGGCATCATAGCTCCTAAACGGATGAACCGATTTTGATTTAGTTTTTTTTTGTTTGAAAGGTGATTTTGTCGAGAGTGTTCTTAGCTATGTTTGAATAAAATCGGCTCAGCCGTTCAAAAATTATAGGGCGTTTTACTGTTTGAATCGGGGTGTTTTCGCAAGATAAATGTGTCGGGGGTTGTTAGGACTTGCATTTGGCAGAACTGCCGGATATTTTCGGTGGATTTGCATTGGTTCTCCTTATTGAAATTCAACCCCTTTCAGATGCCAATATTGGTATATTAATTAGTACAAGAATTTCGAAACTACATTGACTACACCAGAAATAGAAGCTGTTCTAAATAAGTGACTTATTTTTCAGGGCTCCTTTTCTATTTTAAATACAACTAGCCGACCTGCCCATGCTTTGCACGGAACAAATTATTTTCACTATTAAAAGGAGCGAAAAATGAGGAGGGTCCTCATTTTTAGCTCCTTTTAATAGTGAAAACGTTCCAAAATTCGTTTAAGTGGTTAGACGAAGTGGGCGGAGAAACAAACAAAGGCAAACAGTGACTTTGTTTTATACTACTTAAAGGAGATATCTTAAACAAAAACATTAGTAACTTGTACCATTCTACACAATCGGGAAATTCAGTAACACAACGTCATGAACACAACAAACAGCTATAGTACATTTCCAAGACTACAAGATCCCTTGTCATGTTACGATGTTACGGTTCCGTACACTTCCGACATCCCGCAGGGGAAACAAACTTGTATCTATAATTTTGATAAATAGATACTTATAGTAAACAAAGAGTAAGTACTCGCATATTGAGCCAAATGAATGAATGTGATGAGAAGATTACAAATGACCAAACAAGTCTAAGCTTTGAAACCGGTACATATGGCTTAAACGAACTGCGGTTTTTATTCGCGCGTTTTTTTTTTCCGCACATTCTGCGACACATGGAATTGTATGAAGCTGCACGAATTGCGGTAAAAAAGTCGCGCGGAAATAATACCGCAATAAATCCGTGTTTTGCCACAGAATCCACCGCACCGCGGCGCGGATTAAATTCGCGCAAAGATTTTAAGCTCTATGAACAGGTTGAAAGAGACATAAATCGCGCGGCAATTTATCCCCAGTGCGTGTTAGTATGATTCAGTACGCGGACAAAAATTCGCGCGAATAAAAGCCGCGCGGCTAAAAATTGCAATGCGTGCTAAGCCTAAAGGCGCAACGTAACTCCCGTAACCTGGATTGAACCGTCGTATACCTCTCTTTCTGCGCTCAACGCTCTCTTTGAAGACGCGAATCCTGTGATATGTTCGCAAACAAACAGAAGACGATCAAGACAGTATGTCAGCTGGGGTTGTCAGATAAGTGAGTGGATTATGTGTATCTAATTAGCAGATAGCCGTTTTTTTATATTAAATTATATGTAGCAGAGATGAGAATATTAAGATGGATGTGCGGCGTGACGAGATTGGATAAAGTGAGAAATGAGTATATTAGAGGAAGTTTGAAAATGGCCCCAGTGACAGAAAAGCAAAACGCATGTTACTAAAAGAGTTATAAATATAAATGAGGATGGATGGAGAGGGAGGGGAAGGCCAAAGAAAAGATGGTGTGTAAGGAGTGATATGAAAGACAAGGGAATCAGTGATAGCGTGACCTGTCACGCTATCACTGATTCACTATCACGTTTTCTTCTTCTATACCGTCCTGTCCCCTGGGACAGGACGGTATAGAAGAAGAAAACGTGTTGCGCCGACCGCAAGTAACAAGGGATAAGGACAGGAAGATGATGATGATGGTGAAATAAAATAGACAACGACGTGAAGGCAGACAACGTAGATATCTAAACTAACGAATAACGACGAGGAGACCCCCAAAACAAAGGATAAGAAGGCTAGGCCAAAGAGAGCGTATTGAGTTAAAACGACCAATAGTATGCATGCAAATCTCAAGTGACGCACAAATACCGCTCATATTGCTACAACAGCCTATCAGAAACACGCTTCATCACGCGATGACTTGTAACTAGTTGTTACGTGATAGACGGTTCTTCCCCTACGAACGAAATAAGTTCAGTGGAGGAAATATGATCGAGTTACATGCGTATGATCACTCCATTAACTTCTATATATAGCAGAAAATTACTAAACTGTTGTAGTAGTTTTGCATCGTTTTTTTTAATTGTTGTTTTGTCTAAGTTTTCTTTCATCATCTGCCTAGCCTTTTCCCAACTATGTTGGGGTCGGCTTCCAGTCTAACCGGATTTAGCTGAGTACCAGTGTCTAAGTCTAAATTTCTAAGTCAGTCTTAGTTTTCTTTGTTCTATGTTTATGTTGTGTGCTCTAGTGACTTGCGTCAAATAAATGTGTTTTTACCCGACTGCATGTTTTTATCAGTCTATGAATGTATGTATGTTTCTTCCTATGTGGCGTTCTAGAGACCAAACGCGTTGGCCAATTTTGATGATTCTTACGTCAATCGATTCGTCTTATCCCTGCGAGTGTCACTGGCTACATTAAAATTGGCAAATAGAAAAATGGCGGTTTTTGAGCGCGTTATTGTGGGGGCCCAATTTTTTTTTTCTTCTAAACCCGTCGTTTGGGGGGCATCAAAATAAAGGGTTTTAAGAGGTGATTTCAAAAATACATAACTTATGTTAAAATGTACCTAATTCTAAAAAAAAATAACAGAACCGTTATAAATAAAAAAGTCAAAAAACTCGACTGGTTAAAAAGCGAACTAAAAAGACCTAAACAAGAAGAAAATCATGCTGTGCAGTCGGAGGATACATCTGGTTTTAGTCAGCCAGCTCGCGAATATCACCTTAGAAGTAACCTGTGAACACTATTGGCATAAAGATCGAGGTTCTAGCTAGTATGAATGGGAATGCCACTACATTGCTGAACGACAATGCAAGGATTAAAATAATAAAGCTTTTCCTTGTTTTTTCCAAGCAAATTTACTACGTATTTAGATTCTGAGGGCACAAATGTGGCCTTTCTAGGGTTCCATACCCAAAGGGTGCAAACGGGACCCTATTACTAAGACTCCGCGGTCCGTTTGTCTGTATGTGTGTTCGTCTGGCACCAGGCTGTATCTCATGAACCGTGATAGCTAGACAATTGAAATTTTCACAGATGATGTATCCCTGTTGCCGCTATAACAACAAATACAAAAAAAAACAGTTTTCAGGATTTTTTGTTATAAAATAAATATTTAAGTGGGGCCTCCCATACAACAAACGTGATATTTTGCCGTTTTTTTGTAATAATTATACGGATCCCTTCGTGTGCGAGTCCGACTCGCACTTGGCCAAAAATAAAATAAATATTTAAGTGGGACTCCGATACAACAAACGTGATTTTTTTGCCGTTTTTTTGCGATAATTATACGGAGCCCTTCGTGTGCGAGTCCGACTCGCACTTGGCCGGTTATTATTTTTTTATGTAAAAATCTTGTACTATCTTCAGAATTATCTTAGACCTGCACTCAATATGATATAAAATCACCAACCAGCAATGAACAACCTTAGTGACGAATACTGGTTCCGTCTCTATACGTATAAAAGGCCTTTGGCTCACTCTGGAACAAAGCAGACCGGTATTGAATAGTGAATACAACTTCCGATTCAATATCGTTCCAGTTCACTTTGTTATTGTTTGTTTGTTTGTTCGATACGACTCCGCTATTAAAAGATCGAGGGTCTGCCCTATTAAAAACACGGAAGTTTTTAGTGAAGTTTCAAGTGGCTTCATTGATCTCTGTCGGTACGGTTAAAAATAGCTTGCCGTGATGAATCGAATATTAAGTGCTTGGATAAACATTGGGGCGTTTATGCTGGTATATTTTGTGTAGGGTGAATTTCTGACATAAATGTATAGGACCGTTTTGGGTATGAATAGTTAATACTGCTTGTACTGTCCAAAAACAACACTGTGTTAAGAGCGGACTCTAGTCAACAGGAATTTGAAAAATAGGTATTTGAAGAAACTATTGCCTTCGCGTCACCTCCAACCTCACCCCGTAAAGTGCGAAAGGGACAACTGCAGCTCAGGCTGATTTTACCTACAAAAACTTTGACTAAAAGACGTTTCGTATTCTGCTGTTTTCTTCATGAAAACTGGTCTGATCTAAAAAATTCTTATATCAAAATTTTGAGGAAAAGTATATCTATGCTCCGATCATTTCCTTTTTTGTTAAAAACTTATAAATTTTGTCTGAAAGTCTTCTGAACATGGCGGTAAAAACGGGCATTTTTTTCGGATTTTTGGATTGTCATATTTCTTTTTGTGATTATGTTTTGGAAAAAAGGAAATGATACAGGCACGTATTAATTAGACCTAGATTTTATGGAAAAAAATCATTGCTCTAGAGGCATTATCCACGAAGAAAACAGCAGAATGTGTTTGTATGGAGAAAGTCTCACTAGAGGCCCTCTTAACTGATTCATGTAAGTTACCGTTTCTGTCTACCCCCATGGGAAAAGGGCGTGAGTTTATGACTGTATATGTGTAACATAGTGTCGGATATATTAACGGACTAACTTGTAAAAGCGGCTTCGCCCGCGTAAATGTCGAAAAGTAACCCAAGGGAAGATATTCCCGGGATAAAAGTATCCTATGTGCTATTCCAGACTATAATCTACCTCTGTGCCAAATTTCATCCAGATCCATCCAGCCGTTTGATCGTGAAGAAGTAACAAACAAACACACACTCACAAACTTTCGCCTTTATATATATAATGTCAGTGTGATAGTTTCTTAACTGGTAATAGAATATGGGTGTCTAGTGATGTGCGTGCAACATCACTATGATTAAGTATGTGGATAGTGGAACGTATATAATAAACATTGTTTGATATAAATAGCATATGTAGCACTACATAACACGTATGAAGTTGGGTACAAACACATGTTTTGACAACCACGTGTAGTTTATTTTACGTAAAAAGATACAATACGTGAAAATCACAAAAAGCGCAGTTATCACTTTAAACACACTCAAAATAAAATTATTCATTGTATTCTTCTCAGCAAACCCTTTCATTTGATACCCATATCATGGCAGTGCACAAAAAATAACTAGTCCGCCATCTTGGGCCGTCCGCCATATTGGATTTAAAATGACGTCACTTAGCTAAGCATGCATTGTCAACTAAACGTGTATGCAAAATTTCATCTTAATCATTGGAGGATAACTGCTTTAAAATTCAGTTGCAAGTTTTCACCCGAACACACTTACATACATACATACAACATTGCAAGTCAAATAAAAGCTCTTAAAAAAGAGACAACAACTTTTAAAACACACAGAGAAATTAACATTAATTTTTATTTTCAAGCAAATTGCTTACATTCGAAAAATAACACGCGAGATTCAAGAAAACTATAATATTCAAGCATAGACTTAAAAAAAAATGTCCGCGTTATCGTGTATGACCGTGACACCATGCGGGTTTCCATTATACAACCGCATTGTATACGAATTTAGACCACATTTAAATGACAATAGAATCTCATTTGGTAGTTTACAATGACTTAGTGGGTCGAAGTGGTGTAGTACGGAGAAAATGTTATGAAATAAAATGAATGCATCACGCGACTATTTATGCTGCGCGCTCAAAACATTATTCACACGATTTGCTACAGCGTATAATGCATGAGATCATTTTGACACAGATTTTAATACAAAAACATCAGATTTTTGAGCTGGTCCAAGATTTTTTTTTCTCTTTCAACATACATTGCCCCACTGTTAGGTAAGGCCCATGATCTTTTACTCTTCGGTGTGTTGCCTTCTATGGCAAATTTGAATCTAAGGCAAGATTCAAAGAGTAAAATGCGAATAACTTTTGAACGGCTAAACCGATTTTATTCAAACATGGCTAAGAACACTCTCGACAAAGTCACCTTTCAAGCAAAAAAAAACTAAATCAAAATCGGTTCAACCGTTTAGGCACTATGATGCCACAGACAGACACACAGATACACAGCAACACACGTCAAACTTATAGAACCCCTCTTTTTCCGTCGGAGGTTAAAAAGAGACTATTCTGAACTTCCTTTCAATATGTCTAAGATACAGAAAAATCTATAAATTCAGCTTTAACCAAAACCAACGAAATAACTTCCCTTGAACTCAAACCCACTCAACCAACACCCTCCAAAAACCACCATGACGAAAACAAAACAACCATTTTCATTAACCTATCAACAAAAAAACCAGCTTCAAACCATCGAATCGTGACGTATCTGTCAATGGTCACTAGCCCCAAGCAACCCGTTGCCACAAAGGTTGTCGAGCGGCCCCCGGTCGTTGACTTCGGCTGACCGACGCTTGCGCCGGCGCAGCATTCGCGTGAACATTAACCATTCTTAAAACAAGTAACAGAGCACGTGGTTGATGGTATATGATGCTTGGAACTTACGAAATTGCTGTGCTTAAGACTTTTATGGAGACTAAAGAAAAATAGTTGTTTTTTTTTCCTCAACTTCACACCTGATGGTAAGCCCATCGCTTACCATCATGCAACACATCATCATGTTTTTGAGGATGGAGCACGCTTGCCTAGAAGTAACCTATTCACTTTTGTCTTAAAAACCCTTGACTTGAAGATTTTCGAAGACAAAAAAGATGATGAAGCTTGTGAAATAGTTCAGCATCGCCAGCATCTAATTCAGAGAAGCTTACTCCTGTTTATTGAAAGCTTATGTATCCCTATCCAGCTCTTAAAATGTATCTGTAAAAAAAACGCGTTTTGTTAACTACCCTAATTGTGTAAATCTCTATAACACTGAGGTTTGCTGTCATTGAACCCACTTATGGGTTAAGTTCGCCTTTGTACATAAGTATCCTACTGTATTTGTATATGTTTGTTTTGTGTACAATCATGAATACGAATATACTATGAACTGTTGAGGAATAAGCAGGTTTCCAATTAGTGTTGTCGAACAAGACATGTTCTTTTTTAAATTTAAACTGCCAAAAATACTCATCTGACTATTTAAAAGAAGACTTTACTCCACTTTGCTAATAATATGCAAAGATCTTATCTTTCATTTTATTTTTAAACAAAAAGTCGTTTCTTAAGCTTTTTATAATCGGATGTCTGACCTCAAGTCGCGTGTCTTTTTAATCTCTCAATTATCTAACTTTGGAGCGAAATTGTTACATAATTTTAACACAAAGGTGACACCACTGTTAATGTCTAGACTTCTAATTTAGGTTTACACCGCAAAATTCGCCTGAAGTCGTTTCAACAAGTTTTGTAACTAATCAAAGGACAATAAGCGAAAGTGGATTTCTAAGAAAACAAGTAACTTGTGATTTGTGGTACACTTAAAATACGAGACAATAAACTCTTCGTCTTCTCTTGTTTCGCCACTAACTAGAGAAGCTAGAAGAAGAGCTATCATGCCAGGGTCAAAATACAAGACGATCAGCAATTTTTAGAAACAACCTTTTTCGGTGAGCTGTCAACGTAGTGAAACGTTTGATTGCAGTTCGCCTGTTATAATCCAAGTTAATCACCTTGGAATAGTTTGAAATACGTTACTTTGTATTTTAAAAATACAGCAAAATGCCGCCTAAGTTCGATCCTAATGAAATTAAAATCGTAAACTTGCGATGCATTGGAGGAGAAGTTGGTGCCACTTCGTCGTTGGCCCCTAAAATCGGTCCCCTTAGTCTGTCCCCCAAGAAGGTTGGTGACGACATTGCCAAGGCCACCAGCGACTGGAAGGGTCTCAAGATCACCGTGCAGCTGATTGTCCAAAACAGACAAGCCCAGATCTCTGTGGTGCCATCTGCCGCTGCCCTTATCATCAGAGCCCTGAAGGAGCCCCCACGTGACCGCAAGAAGCAGAAGAACATCAAGCACAATGGCAACATCACACTGGAAGATGTTATCACCATTGCAAAGACCATGAAAGCCAGATCAATGGCCCGCTACCTCTCCGGCACAGTCAAGGAGATCCTTGGAACCGCACAGTCTGTCGGATGCACAGTTGAGGGCAGGCCTCCTCATGACCTCATCAATGACATCAACTCTGGTGAACTTACCATTGATGAATAAACGTAACATCTAAGTATAACACACAAAGATACAAATACAAATTTCTGCAAGAGTTGGATGCGGGAGACTCAAGACCGAATAAAATGGCACTATGGAGGCAACCTACACTCTCCCATTGGGTGTATTTAGATTGAAGAAGAGAGAAAGGTGAAGCGTGACAATCCCAAACCACTGCAACTCCTGAAAGCCAGAATCAACAGTGGCGACCACCTGAAAACGGCGGAGGCGATGAAACTGGACGAAGTCCTGGGGGGTGAATTTAACAGTCTTGGTTCCCGCACCGAAATTAATCAGAAGAAAAGGAGATAGGATAAGGGAGTAGGAAAACAAAAACATAATTGCCACTTCCTTCCATATCAAGCAGGAGACAGAACAAACAAGGCAAATAGGCACAAAGGGTCGTTTACAACTGGGATAAGCCCGAGTGAATCGTGAGTAACAGATGTATAAAACAAGAAGACATGATGCAAATTGAGAAAAGAGCAAGAGACAGATAATTCTTATGAATCCAAAACTAACACCACTCTTCAAAAACAAAGAAGTCTGTAAACAAACACATCAGTATATCATTTAAATCCAAGCTTTCCTGAATTAAATAGAGCATGAAATTGATCCTGCATTACGGTGAGTCAGAATATGTCGGCTTAGCAATTTTAACTCAATCCTTACATGTCAACTTTGTAAGGATTTCGCAAATCGGATTTGATGCTCCCTCGTGATGTTCTTAATCGGCCAAGAGCGAAATAAAGCTGGTTGTTCAACCTTGTAGATGTAAAGTAATATTTTAAGAAAGGTTTCGGATGAACTTTGAAACTTGACCAGTTTCGACCTTTGGACGAGGACTCATGAACTTTCTAAACTAAGTGGTTATGATTTACTAAGGAGTTTAGAAGGGTCATAGGAAAGATCATAGTCACATTAAGAGATCAATATTCTACTTTATGAATGTGTCATTATGATGAAGACTCTTCTCAGTCCATATCTTGTGTCAAACATAATATTGAAACTAACGAAAATGTGACAACTTTTGTATTTGTCACCGAAACGCTAAGAAGATCCAAGTTGACAATCTACAATCGATAACGCAAGTAGAAAACGAATGTATGGGAATGACACATCTGAACGTTAAGTCACGTGGTCAGACCATACAAATAGAAGGTGTTAACGATTGTAGAAACAGATTCGATATGAAACGTTTGTAACTTGGCTAGGGGGGGGGCAGGGCAGATCAAAATAGCCTCCATAGTAGGCAATACTGGTAGGTATAATGGACATCTGGCGCAGTTTATGCAGTCAACCCAGCTGATTGGCATATATTTACCACGGTATGAGTTCCATACGTAAAAACAAGAAGTCTATATCTTTCAATTACATCAACTCACGAATTCTCATAAAAATAACTAGAAAAACTGGTGGCCAATAAAAGGCTTATTTATCACTCTCTGCCTTTCTTCAATTCCCAACGCCTCAACAGCGGAACCTGACCGTAAACGTTCACAACTTCTCAGAAAATTTTCTAGGCCAATTAAAAGCGAACCAATTATTATTTCTTATTAGTACAGGTTTGTTGAACCGCGGAATTGGTTCAAGGTTTACGTAATAAACAGAAAACAGTCCAGAGTGTTACAAATAATTAGTATAAATCGTCAAGTATAATGGCGGTTTGGGTTCGCTTACACGGGCAATTAAATGTGCCATTATTGGCAACTGTGGTTAAATGTTCCAACAACACCAAGCAACGTGCGGCAACACAAATATTGTATAGACATTGCCAAGGATGACTAAATCTCAGTTGTCCGTGTAAATATGTACTTACACGCGCAATTATCAGCATTAGTTTTTTGTCTGTCTGCTAGATTAATAAAAAATATTTGACACGTATTTTTTCTCTTGAAACGTAAACATAAAGTGATGAAAATATAATGCGGTAAAATATCGTGAAATGTTACGTCACAAGCCCCCACTCCCGAACTTTGATGCGCTGTAACTTTGTAAATGTTTATTGATTTGGTAAAGCAAAAAATACGTGTCCAATATTATTTGATAATCTCACTAACGGACTAAATAGAATTATCATTTTTCTACCCATGAAACATCCCTATTAGTTGCGCAATTATCTGCAATTGTGTCTTATATGATATCCCGGCAACACTAAGCAAGAACTTCCCAACAAGATTTGCCCAATTTCAGTCGCCCGTGTAAACGCACCCTAAGCTTGCGTGATAACTGTGGTATTATACGCTATACTATTCCCATTCATAAAGTGGAGCATGTGGGATTGTACAAAATACTCGTAATTTGTATTTAAACGTTTGTTATTAAATGTACGGTTTATTTTGATGATTTGCCGTTAGTGTTATGCAGTAGTGAAGTGAGTAACTGGAGTATTTCCTGTAATCCTTGTGATTTGATTTTCTATAAACTTCTCACTTATAATGCATAGCATAATTAGCCCATAATGTTTATACTGCTGAGACATAGGCCTTCTCTCTTAGAGTGAGTAGGTCGCAATCCACCGCACGAACCGAATTCGTGTTGGTGGATATATTTTTTTATTTAAAATAGGTTTGCCCTTCACCATAATCTCACCTGATGGTAAGCGATGTTGTGGTCGACGGTGAAGCACGCTTGGCTAGAAGTTACCTATTCACTCTTGACTTAAAGACCCCTAGATTGTAACTATTGGGAAACACAGACTCCGCCAGGGAATTCCATTCCTTACTTGTACGCATAATACAAGTATTCCCAAAACTTTTAGTGCGTATGGGATGTCCACCATGTACCGATGGCGTATCGCCGTACGTCTTGTAGTCCGATGATGAAACGGGCTTAGCGGAACATATCCCCCGAAAAACATCAACATGTCTTCTAATTTTGGTTCTTTTTCTTTTCCGTTTTGATTCGATTTAAATATGGTAGTATTTTCTAGAAGTATCTAATTATGGCAGTTGTTTTATTTTGAAAATAGAATTCCATATTCTATTTTTAGCAACTAACGAGAAAAACTATTACGGTGTGTAAAATGTTCCAACACGAAAACTTGACAATTAGTATAACTTGAGTTGTTCTATTTTTCACACGACAAAATGTTCTCGTAAAAAAGAAAACCCACTTTTAAGGTTCGTTGCACATCTACGTAAATTAGGAGATTCTCAACCGATTCAAATGCAGCAGAATGCAGTGAAAATCTTATTTTCTCTTTTCACAGAACAATAGTTACTTTAAAATTATATCGTAGCCAGAATAAAATATAATTTCTAAAGGGCAAGCAAGAGGTGTAATCATGGCTTTAAATAGCTTGAAGGTACACAACATTAATGACATTTTAAACATTTAGAATTACCTAGGATTGCGAACAACCTCTGCTACCGTTATAGACATTAAGGTCATTTTGGCTCGCACGATGTAATTGTTCTGAGCACCTTTTGTAGGACGTTCTTTGAGATCTTGGTATGAGAAAATAAGCTTTATCCGTTGTAACGCCTTTGCGAATTTGATATTGTAATATCTGAGCTTGCATTTCGTAACAAAATCGGAAGGATGTTCTTTCCCTTTTTTAGAGTTCCTTACCCAAAGAGTAAACTGAAGTAAACGCTGTCTGTCTGCCCGTCTGTCACCAAGCTGTATCTCATGAACCGTGATAGGCAGTTGAAATTTTCACTGATGATGTATTTCTAAACTAACAAATACTAAAAACAGAATAACATAAATATTTAAGTGGGGCTCCCATACAACAAACGTGATTTTTTTGCCGTTTTTGCGATAATGGTACGGACCCTTTCGTGCGCGATTCCGACTCGAACTTGGACGGTTTTTTATATAAAAGGACAACTTTAAACATCGATAAAATATGTCAAAAAAATATAAAGATTAAAACAATGTTGGTAATTTATGTATTTGTAAGACTTGTTAAGTACTTGGTGGTTTTCCTTCATCTCTTAATATCGATTACTTTTTATATAAATTGTATGTTGCAATGTAATATTGTAATGTGGGGGTTACAAGAACCGGTAGCAGAAAACCTCTTGATTAGCGGTTTTCTAGGAAACGTCGCCGGCGCATCGAACAAAACCTGTCCAACAAATTCTTCCTGGGAGATTTCCTAGAAATCCAGAAATCTAACGCCGAACAGAAGCCATAGCTGGAAAGGTTTTTCAGAGAATATGTGAGCTCAAAAATACCGATATTCTCTCACCATTCTACGAAAAACCCTCCAAAAGACTGCACAACATTCCTATATATTTTTCATAAAAATAAAGTTAGGCTTGTAAAAATTCAGATCCTATAAACAGGTTTCCTAACACCCGACGTTTTGACGTTTCACTAACAAAAGGAAAGGCTGAACAAACTCAGGGTTATCTCTTTTTGCACCAACATTTAAAAAAAAAGAAACCGTGCATAACTATCGTATTAGCAAGCTTTGAATATAGCCATAGAGTAAGGATGTGTAGAAGCGTAACTCCTTAACAAACGCTTTCTTAATGCCTACAGTTTCAGGGTCCATGATACGTATAACACAGTCTGGCTATATGAATGCAGAACGGGTTCCTGGCCTCCTCGATTATTGGCAAAACTTAACTGGCTTCACTGCCTTGGGTTACATTATGCTGTTTTCGCAGAACAGTGAGGCAGAACAGGAGGACAGAACAGTTGGGATGGACAGTGGCTTTCAAATATAGGGCCAAATAAAAAGACATTCCGACGTCTGCCATTCATGCAAAACAAGTCGGGACGCTCGCGCTCACACTGTCCTGCTCTTAGCACTGCACTGCCATCGCCCCTCGCGTTCACACGAGTCCAGCCACAAGATAAGACAAGAGCGAGAAAAGTGGTGGGGAGAGCAAACTGCCCCTAAAAAATAGACCGGCGAGCTATTAACTGATTTGCCTAGGTAGGTCAAGACAGTACTGTTCTGTATCGGAGTGTGCGTTTCAACAGTAGAAGTACTGCGCTGTCTGTTCTACCTTAATACGCTGCCCCAGCATTAAACAGCTTATACTGTCCCACTGCAGGGCAAAAGCCTCATTTCATACAAAGAAGACACGAGCATTAATCACCACCACGCTTGCGTCAAGCGTTTTGGAGGTTTCAGACTTCAATTACCGATGTCAGAAATGTCCAAGATAAACCTATAAGTTACAAGGAATAAGTCACATTGGTCCTTGTCCGAATTTGAGCCCGCAACCTCGTGCTTGAGAGGTCAGCCTTATTGCGTAAGTGAATTCAGCTAGGCAAAGAGTATGAACAATCGACCAATCACATAGACGCAAATCCACATCACATCCTTTATCTCCCATCTGATTGGTCGATCATACTCTTTGCGCTTACCCACAACAGGATCAAAAAGCACATCACAAAATAAATACGACCTGCGTTTCTATACTTTCTTACTCTATGTCCCAATACATCCCTAGCTAGATTCCTAGGTACTCGCGAACGCCGGCTAGCTTCAACAACCGGTTCTCGTCGTGGTCTGCTTTGCACGACGTACTATTGTCTAGTAAAATTACTTGCCGAGTCCGTGTCTGTACCCACTCTTAACATTGTTTGAATAAATTCTATGAAGGTTTCGGATTCTGCGGTGAGAGCAAAATGAGGAATAAGGTGTTATGTTCCAGAGAGATGGGTATTGCTATTGTATGAGTAGGAAATGTTTGTGGTGTGCATTGCATATGATGTGGAATGCATTTCACTTCAATGTATCACCATTGTATGTGAACTCATAAGGGACCGTCCATTAATCACGTGAGGCTTGAAAGAGGGGTGAGGGGGTTTAGCAAAAATCACGAAATATCGCAAGGGTGGAGGGGGTGGAGTAAGATATCACGTGTATTTATTTTTTCGTCAAACGCGCGATTTCAAAACCGAAAAGCGGCGCGCAGTCAAAAACAACCTGCAACCATTCTGTCTAATTTTTTTTGTCATGGTCCTTAATTTCAGAATAAAATTAAAAATACACGTGATTTTGGGTGGGGCCGGGGGTTAGTCTTAAACCTCACCGAGGGAGAGGGGGGTTTAAAAGTGCAAAATAAACCTCACGTGATTAATGGAAGGCTCCTAACATAAGTACATAACTAATATAATACTTACATATGTAAGGTGACGATTCCTCTCTTATTCCCAAGTTATAGTCGTCCAAAGTACAATATCTTTGTCTTCTTTTTAACTCAAACTATAGTCTCAACCATTCTGATTTTGTCCGACCAGTATGTAGCTACTCGGACAGCTCTGTCATTTGCTACGTTCAAATCCCGTAAGGTGCTGGTAGCCGGGCAAGGGGTTATATCTTGCGAAGGAGCCCCACACTGGCACTGTGTTTTGGATGGGTCTATGATACTCCATTTGGCCAGGTTGTTTTTACAGCGGCCAACCTGGGTCCGCAATTGGTTTAGGGATTTCCAGATTGGCCAGTGCTGTTCGTTTCCAGGGGACAGATGCTCTGCCGGAGTGATGAAGTGTGGAGGAGTTGGGTGTGTATGTTTCCATAATTCACATCTCTCATAAACAATAGCCATATAATAAGCTTAAGTAGCAGATACCTCAGAATTAAAAGCAAATATTAATTTGTGGAATAGAAGCACATAAAAATAGGTCTAATATCAAGCCACTAATCTCAATTAAAAAGCTAATATAAATGCATTTCTAAGGCATTACCAGAACCATTGTCCTTAATAATATAAAGAGTATAAAAGCGACCACGAAACGAGGTTTTTACTATTTATATAATGTTAATAGATGAGGGTTCATAAACTATTTAATAAAAACCAAGGGGTTATAATAATAAATAAAATAGCGCATAATAAACGAGCTGAAGGTACTATAGTAGCCGACTATAAAATGAATGCACCTACCAACTATATCCATACTGCTAGTCACACTAATATTATAAAGGAGGGTGTGTGTGTGGTGTGTGTGTGTTGTGTGTGTGTGTTTGTATGTTTGTTACGGATCTGGATGAAATTTGGCACAGAGATAGATTATAGTCAGGAATAGTACATACGAACGAGGGATCATATTCCCGGGACAAAAAGTATTTTATCCCGGGAATATTTTCCCTCGGGTTAATTTCTGACATTCACGCGGGCAAAGCCGCTGGCAGAAGCTAGTAATATTATAAACGCGATAGAAAGTTACTCTAGTCTGTCAGTCTGTGTGTTTGTTAACTTTTCATGTCTTAACGGCTGAACGGATTAAGATGAAATTTGGCACACAGGCAGTCCATGTCCTGGATTAGAACGTATCCCGGTAGTATGTCCGCTTGCGACTATTTCCTACTTACACGCGGGCGAATACGCTGGAAGAAGCTAGTGAGTTTAATTTCTCATTAATTGATTATGGTTAGTGTGACATGTAAATTGACCCCCTGACTACCCTCGAGGGGATTATAATATGCGATGAACCACTCTAGGTAATAATAGTGGTGAAGTTATTGGCATAATCACCACAACACTTCTGGGACCGTACTACAACGACTAAAACGACTTCAAAAACAAAAAATGCAAAATAACGATAAAAACATAAGGCACCAAAGACACCAACTTCCGAAACAATTTTTTTTTTTTTAAGTCGGATTATTTTTTTGTGAAAAGGTTTTCATTTCTCTCTTTTACATTTGTTTCATCGTCACCACAAATTGAGCAAGACGTTCCATGGCAAAGTTACCTAAAGGATTTGCAAAATACCCATAATACCTCAATTTACAATTCGTGCGATTTGTCGCTAAGGAGTTCGGTTGTATGTTCCATATCTTGAAAACTGCTGAACCGATTTGGATGAAACTTGCACTGATCCCTAAGTTGAGAGATACTACTACTTCAAATTGATTACCTCCTTTTTTTGAAGTTGGTAAAAATTAAGTAATAGTTTATGAGGATATCAGTGAATGTGAAAACATATGAAATGGGATAAGGTTATCCTCATCAAACGTCGTGGTGGGTGGCCCAGAGACTAAGACCTCGCCTCTCGTGCTTGTGGTCGTGGGTTCAAATCCGGGCAAGTACCAATGTGACCTTTTCAAATTCATATATTTATCTACTTTTTAAGTTTATCTTGAACATCACAGGCAACGTTGAAGGAAAACATCCTGAGGAAACCTAGACTTATATAGTTAATGTAAACTTATATAGGTAGTTAATGTAAGTCTGAAATAGCCAAGTCAGAGGACTGTTTGGTTCCCAAAGGCGGCTTAATTAACTCTGACACCAGCGGGGCGAGCACGGCCCACTGTGATAGGCTTGAATTACACATTTTAATCACAGTTTGGGAGCAAAAACCGTGATAAAATACGTGACTCAAGCCTATCGCAGAGACGTCGGATAAAGTTGGTTACCCTATCCATAAGCTTTAAAATGAAAAAGATGAGCGATTGAAATCAGAAATTCACTTCTAATATGTCACAATACCGACTACCATTCACAACTACTAGAATAATAAATAGAGAAACTATTTTCAATTCCCCGACACAAATATGATAACGTACAAAATCCACTTATGTCATTTTGTTTGTCATTGAATACGTACGCGACAATAGAATGAGTGACCATTGACTGCACATACATACATACATACATAGGTGGCAGTAGTGGGTAGGGTAATGTGTCAAGGTCTCTGAACGACTCTCTAATTAATTTACATATTGTAAACATTGAAGCTGGTAGTAGAGTATGTTACCTACTTTTGTAGTGTTAAACTATATTTCTTTACAAATTACGTGCTGACCTTTGCTCCCGTCACCCAGCTACCTACCTAACCTACCCTACATACCCTATCCTACCTACCTACCTACCAATTTAGTTAAACTATTTATTAGAATAAGAATTAATACTGCAATACGAATGTAACCAACTTTTGTTTCTACCGGCGATCTATTTAAATTTGGGAAATTATATGTGCGGCAACAAAAGTTTTCTTTAGCACCTGCAACCTAGCGTCTTTTTTTATATGTGGGCGACGAGTTAATAGAACAGCTTCAATTATATTAATTCATCATCTTTACTACTCCAACAGAATATCAAAAAACCAGCGTCAATTTACGAGCGTAAATTAATATGACTCCGAGCTACAGATAAATATATTTACTTCTGATTTGATAACTCAGCGACTAATGTTGTAAGTGAGCTACTTTATATATTTTAGAGATTCAACATCTGTCTGCTAATAAAATCAAATTCTAGCCTCAAAATTAGCAATCAAAGTTTTTCATTCAACAACTAAATTAATAAATCATATTCTTTTTTCGTGAAAGTTTGCAACACACAAATTATTCAATTAAATATAAAATAAATGTGAATTAGTCCAAGAGCGAGCGAAGCGAGCTCGGGAGCTTAGGGCACCCCGACACGGATAGGTTAGGTTCGAAGGAGATGACGGGAGCTGAAGTGAGCGAGCAAAGCGAGCGAACTCAGCTCCCGTCATCTCCTTCATGTTAGGTTACTTTAGACCCTGCAGACAGAAATAGGAGCCCTGCGCAGCGGGGCTCCGTCGACTTTGTTTCGTTTCCCCCCCCTCCCTTAAAACTTAAATATTTTGTTGCACTCGAAGAATTATTAGATTTACTTTTAGTTAACAGATAGTTATTCAGTAAAACAGTTAAGCTTTAAAGATCTAGCAGTATAGTATAATTCATTTATTTGATGAGCAAATTTAGTGTGCAATTCAGTATTTTTGGTAGTAATTTCGAATATTTTGATTGAAAAAAGGGGAATTACAGTTAAAGTATTAAATACCACCCTATTTTTTGTATGTTCATTTGGGTAGGTATAATAGTCAATTACTTATGGTAACATTATAAATAGATAGGCGAATACATGAAATTATAGCTTTTATTGACCATTATTTGATGACAATAATAAGGAAATTTTATGTTCAAATATAGTAGATTCACTCATCAATTACTTATGCTAAAGTATAAAAATAAAGGTGACTCTATGAAATTAGAGTACGTTGATATTATTTTATAGATGAAGTTGATACACTTATTAGAAGCTAGCAATGAGTAGACATATCACAAATTTAGTTGCTTAAGAATTATCACCATGTTGCGTCATATTAACAGTAGCTTGTTTTACAATATATGGTCGCTTATAAACCATTTATTAGACGCTAAAAGTTTGTCGCTGACCTATTAATTAATTAGACAACTAAATATATTTGCAGACGAGAATGACATTTTAAAGAAGCTGCCTTAATTAGCACCCTTTAAATTTTGGAACACAAAAGCTGCTATTGTGACTTAATTATGATAGTGAGATATATTCTCTCACAGACTTTATTGTAGTTAATAAAGTGTACTTTAATCATGTAGTACATAATTTTTATGTATCGTCAATAGTTTTCTCAGCGCACGCCAAATAATGAATTTTATTGGCAAAATTTTACGACTTTGGGTTACATTATTGCAATTTTCATAAGGATCTCTATTTTTTTTGAAAATAAATTACAGCCTTTGATACTTGGGAATAATGTAGCTTTGCATGGGTGAAATAATTTTTTAAATCGGTTCAGTAGTTTCGGAGTCTATTCGGTACAAACAAACCAAAAATCTTTCCTTTTTATAATATTGGTACTCGTATGGTTTAGATTTCGTATTGACATTTGGAGCCAGTTTTCGTCAGGTATTCTTCCATAACAAAAGCAAGATTTTCTCTAATTTCTTTCAAACACTAAATCGCTAAGCAATGCTGCAAAACTATTGCTAGTCTTCCTGTACGAATGACGGAATGATTGACATTTTGAATAAGCAGGAGCACATTTTAGTACATTCAATACTTGTACTAACACAAAGTCCCTACAAGCCAGGCCTACATCATTGTTTTATATAACTCTACCAAAATGGCACAAAACCGACAAAATTAATATTTAATTAACTTAATAAACTCACAGTAAAAGCCAAAAACTTGATTAAGTACAATAAATATGCTTTGGGGCACCAGAATTAGTCACAATGTTTTACTTTGGGCCAAATTACATACAGCTAACTCAAATAAAGTATACCACTTTTATTTATCTTTCTGCTTAGTTTGTAACTTAAATAGGAGTTGAATCGATTTTTCGGGCATTGTTCTGTTAATATTTAATTGTGTTGTGGGTTCTGGCTGATAAAAGACGTCCACTTACTTCATTACTTTTTGGAGGTGTCAAAAATAGGACGGGCTTACCTTTACACAGAATAAATATAAAAACAGTATGGCAACTACCTAAAAACGCTCGAAACGGCACACTCACACAAACATGCGCATCGACGAGACCCCTAAGCGGCTCGCACTACTGACAGCACTGCAGAAGTGCCCGAGTGGTCTCGTCGGTGCGTATGTGTGTGTGAGTGTGCCGTTTCGAGCGTTTGTAGGTAGTTTTCATACTGTTTGTATATTTTTACTGTACCTATTATACCTAATTATTGTTATAGTCCATTCTCTTATCCATCACTTACCTTGAAAGAAAGCTGTGATTCAATTACTCTTTGTTTATATATCAAACTTTCGTAGGGCATATTAATGTTTATGGTTTACCTATTCATGTTTTTATTTTAGCCCACGTGTGAAAACTATCATGGTTCGACCATTTAAACTGGCCAAGTGCGAGTCGAACTCGCTCACGAAGGGTTCCGTACCATTATCGAAAAATACGGTGAAAAATTACGTTTGTTGTATGGGAGCCCCACTAAAATATCAATTTTAGTATTTGCTGTTATAGCGACAACAGAACTACATCATCTGTGAAATTTTCTACTGTCCAGCTATTACGGTTCATGAGATACAGCCTGGTAACAGACGGACAGTGGAGTCTTAGTAGTAATCGGGTCCCGTTTTTCATCTTTGGGTACGGAACCCTAAAAAGGGACAGATGTATACAAGTCATAAACATGTGTCCGTTACGCACATTCAAAATAGCCATGCTATTAGACCTTATAGTCACCCCCCTAGTCTAATATTATTACCTACTATTAATGCTGGTGGGTCCTTACTCAAGAACCCATTGTGAGTGCTTTGCTTAAGTCCAGAACATGACTCACAAGCTGGCTTGCCTGAGATTCACCTGATTTTTTTAGTGATCGCCGCTGATGCTGCAACTATTAACGTGGCCACCTATTGAACACAAATTATATTAAGGTTACCCTAGTCGACGGAACGAACTATTTTGTCCGCGGGGTTAAAATGCATGCTATCTCATCCGACAACACGTGCGAAAGAGATAGATGCTGTGATGAGCAGTTAGAAGCTAGTTCGCGTACGAATACACACTATTGCAAATTTGTAACGAAATGGATGATGATTCAGGACGAAAACGGACGCGCGAAATTTTATTTATAAACAGACCTTTGGGAGTATGGATATCATGAAAAAACGCCAGAATCTGTTCAAAATAAAATTATTTGCATTGTTGAACTATTAATCTATTCCTGTATGGTCAATGTTTTGCAATTTTCCTTATTCTTATGATATTTATTTGCGCCCAAACGTGCGTTAAAATATGGAAATTTCGACGCTCATAGCTATCAAATACATATTTTTTTTTTTTTTGTTTCCATACAGGGCTAGATTAATAGGCAAATTGATATAATTTTTTATTTTGAATGTACACCACCAAACAGTGGCGTAATCGCCAGACTACGTTTATATGGAAGAATTATCGGCTAGAGCAACCTTAAAATTTAATCGTGGACTCGAAAAGAAGAAGTTTCCCGAAATACCTCTACAATGTTTCATAATATGTAGAAACATAATTAGTAGAGGTATTAAATGCCATAGTATAAACTGCCATAATATGACAAGGTTTAGCAAGCCTTATTTGCTGTAGCAAGGTGTTATGAAGAGATACAATTTAGAACCGTGTGTCGTAATGATTTCATTTTACAAATGTCAGTGATTGAGCTTCAAATATCAGTGGAAGGGTTGAACAAGGGACCTTTATAGGTTCAATGTTGACTACACACCATACATATTCTAGAACATAATACTACCTACATACTATACTATTAGGCAGGTAATTTATGAAACCCGAGATCTAGATTTTTGATACTGTTCTAGATTTTTCCAGAGTCATACCTACTTTTTGTGGCAATAATTGGGCTTCATAATAATTATTTTTTAGAGCAGTGGTAGCTGCCGCCACTTATTTTATTTCGTGAGTTCGAACCCAGACAAGCGCTGTACTTTGTGTGAATTATTTTAATCACCACTGCTCTCAAAACGATGAAGGAAAACATCGTGAGGAAACCAGCATGTCCTAGAACCAAAAAATCGAAGAAATGTTACATCCACCAATCCACACTGGGCCCGCGTGTTGGATTACGGCCCATTCCATCTCACAGAGACGAGGCCTGTGTCCCAGCAGTGGGAACTTTAAAATTCTGATGATGATAATAATTATGATATACTCTCCTTCAGATTATAACAAAAATGGGTCAACAAACTTGGACACAGCCTGCATTTTTATTTTTAGATGGTCGTAACATTTTACTAGGTACAAATATTTTACGTCAAAACTTGCATATTTTTTATGTCCCAGCGGTAATTTGCCAAGTTCTAGCTTTAGAAACTGCCTTATAAAAGAACGAAAATTCAAACTTGAAGACTTGGAAGCCCCGCGTTGTAAGGTCAGGGACCTATTCTATATTTAGCCAAAAGAAAAACGGATTACACGGCTGCTTAGCTTTCCTTTCCACTAATCTAATCCAAGTTTTAAATTTATCAGCTGATTAGTCACTTATTTAATCGACCGTACTTTTCTTAATCAACGTACTTTCTTGAGCAATTGAAAATTGACTAAATTAACGAAACTATTCACACTGTTAGAAGTTCCAGACATTGTGAAGAAGGTTAAGTATCCATTAATTTCATTTGAGCGGCGAGTGGTAGATTAATGAATGCAAGTTCGGTTGTTCAGCGTTTAACCTTTGATTAGCCTTTGTATTCTACATGGTACAATCGACCCGTGATGAAAGATGCAAGGAACGATTGTTTGCTATGCAGCATTGTTACTATTAAAATTGATCTACAATGTTTTATTTTCAGTTTAAATTTCGGCGTTCTAATTTTGAAAATTTCCATGGAATGAGATATTATTATTATATTATTCAACCTACTAGTTTATTGATTTTCTGAAACCGTTTTACAGACTTTCGAATTTCGAACGACATGCGGGCAGCACAAGAGATTTTTAATGCACATGAAAAATATGTAAGTATTTCAAACAAAATGTAAAAGGTGAATTCAAAGGGCAATGGAGAGGGCTATGCTCGGCTCGGCGTTTTCTTGCGTGATCGCATTAGAAATGAGGATATCCGCAGGAGAACCAAAGTTACCGACATAGCCCGAAGAATTACGAAACTTAAATGGCAGTGGGCAGGGCATATTGCTCGCAGAACAGATGCCGATGGGGTCGTAAAGTTCTGGAATGGCGACCGCGAACCGGAAGACAATGCGTTGGAAGGCCTGGTTAAGGTTGCGGAAAGATGCTGGATGCGAGACGCACGGGCTCTTTCAATGTGGTGACGCCTGGGAGAAGCCTATGTCCAGCAGAATGATGATTTAAAAGTTGGAGCTCATAGAAAATGCTTTTTTTTTTTTTTTTTTATGTTGGGTTTGCTCTTGACGCTAGTCTAGGTCAGAGGTGACAGAGACAGAGTCTACGATGGAGTGAGCTTACCCAGAAGAAGCCTGTTCACTCTAACTTTGAAGAGATTCGGGTTGAATGCGTTCGGAGACACAGATGCTCTCGAAATACCAGAATTTTGAAGACCTCGAGACTCTCTTGAGAATCTTGAAATTATAAGTTTTGAACCAACCTCAATTTAATCAAACTTATATCCAAATAGACCACTTATAACCGTTTCAAATAGCCATTTCCCCCACATATTGTACTAGGCGCCCATAACCTCATAGAGGCGGTGACTGTACCACTTAGGACCGTTACACATGATCAGTTATATCTTCGAATGAGTATAACTTCCATTACGGTTACTTTGAATTTATCGAAGATCGTGTGAATGAAACGGGGCTGGTATGATTTCCGTGTGAGTGGTTTACGTGATTATTTTTCTGGGTGCTAATAGAGGGGGATTTATATACCTAAGGACTTTTGGAGAAAGATGGCTACAGCTGCTTTACATAAGGTGGTCCAAGAGTACACGTGAGGAATTTTTTTGCGAAATTTTGGACTGCCCTCGTACTTCCTATGCTACTTTCCTACTTATAATTTGTGAGACCCTTTCCTGCTGACACGATGCAGTTCTATTTATAATATCACATGAATGATAAGCGATTTTTACTAAACGCAATTGCTGACATAGAGTGCGGAAAGTGAAAAATTCGAGTGACCGGACCGCAGGACGCAGAATTCATCCAGTGTGCTAAGTCCTTAACTCATCATAATAGTCACAGCGAATCTTTGTGTCTCTGAAGTTGCCTCTGCCAACCATTGCGCAAGAAACAGTTTGTCATCGAGAACACTGCATAAAGAGTAAGCGAGATAGGACGATGCGACAAACGTTAGCGAGTGAAAGAGACAGTTATACAATGCTATCTTCAACTTCAACATAGACATAAAAATAGCTACTGCGCAGGGTCTTGCAGCCAATTCAAAGACACGAAGATCCGCTGTGAGTATTATACTGAATGCCAAGTGAAAGGGTCACGGACGCCCCTTACCGCGATACGTTTGTTTTGATCGTGTTAGCGACACTGCCTTTATATTTTTTCATATCGTTTTGGAATATTGGAATACATTGGTAGACCGGTGTTAACGACTTTTGTTTTACTTGGCGGTTACTTTAGCATACCTTATAGCATATTCCCAAAAATCATTAATTAAAATGAAGATAATTCTTATTGCCCGTTACTTATGTGCCTGCTACTAATATTTGGAGTATTAATTGAATACTCCTAATTCCTAAGACTTGTACTTAAATTCATAGGTGTATATGAATTTCAATTATTACGTTTCCATGCTAATATTTCAAGGAATTAATGAATGAATCAAAGTGGCGCCAGTCAAGCGTTCTGGACTTCAAACTCTCACTGACAAATTGTTTGACAAAACTTCGTCAGACAATGCAAGTTTTGCAAGTTCTAAATCTCAAAACTATGTGGGTAGTTTCAGGCTGAATTGATATTGGACTTAGAAGTTATTGA
This sequence comes from Orthosia gothica, assembly GCA_949775005.1. Classification (NCBI taxonomy): domain Eukaryota; kingdom Metazoa; phylum Arthropoda; class Insecta; order Lepidoptera; family Noctuidae; genus Orthosia; species Orthosia gothica. The sequence goes on along the minus strand of OX459051.1, from coordinate 16,764,556 downwards.
AGTTTCATCGGCTGGAATGGCTGCGTCTTTTGGTGACAGACCGCAAAACATTAATTATTTTGGTAAGAATTTGCATCGTACTAACTCATGATCTGAAGAATGCTTGCCCGCTCTTCAACATAAACTAACTCACAATAAAAACAAGCAAAAAGAGTACAAAAAAAGTCTTAGGATCATTAAATTTGATTTCGAAGTCACAGTCCGTAACGCGACTGGCATCTTAGCGTGTTAAAAATACCGTCTCAAGACAGCATTACTGTGAGTATTCTCATCTAATTTGCACTTAAGAACCTTATTTATGCCTTCATCTATTGCCAACATCAAAACAGTGACATCAACTACCAAATATAAACAATTGAAGACAACATAAACAACAACAATCGGTATTCGGGTTCGGTATTGATCTACATATCAAGTCGAGCACCTATATCCAGATATATCTGTCTCTAAGATATCGTGTGTTTCACTGAAGTGTCGTCAAGAGCTGTTCTAGTCCCTTACAAAGCTATTCTGATGGCAATAACGAGCAAGCCACGGAGTTATCATTACTGGGCGATGTCGGTCTCGAAGACCCTCAGCGACTTTCAGCTTTTTCAACCCCGACTTTTTCTTTCTTATAGTTGGAGCGAAACTTCCGATTTTTCGCCCCCAGGGAAACTAAACCACGAGGAAGGCTACAAAAAATATAGACCGTATCTGATCTTTTTCTGTGTTAATTTTTTTTGCGTCGTTTTTGTCGATAACTTAATGATTTATACACGAACCTCAGTTACTTTCTAATTATGATTGCGCTTTCCAAATTTGTAGTTTCTTCATTAGCTAGTCGAAGTTGCTGATGTACCGTGTAAAATAGAGGTGCGAAATATCTGGTGTTAGTACCTGGAACAAAAGAAAAGATAATAACATTAGACGCAGTCAACAAAATAATTCACTTAAATCTTGGCACGTGTACAGTTGGCAAAATAGAAAGGATGTCTCCTTCGAAATGTTATCAATTTAATCCATAACTAAATTAGAGAACAAGTTTGACAGTAAATCGGTAAATAACCATTAACACCTACATTTCAGGTAAAATTTAATAATACGAAAGTACCTCAAGTCCCCAAGTCGCAGACATTCTTTTAAGTATCGGATTTATTCGACGAGAAAAGTCTCGGTAGCTGTCGATCAAATGAGACTGCCAGGCAGACAAGACGTATTTTCGTGTATTTCATTTTATCCTATCCATTAACACGTTCATTGCCACGTCACGCGACGTCGCGCGAAAACAATACATTTTCTATTGTGTTTATTTCGTGGCAGTCAACCTGTTAACGGTAGTCCGATTTTATATGAAAAGCGATTTTCTCACGTGTCAAATACCGGTAGCAAAAAAATCGCTTTACCACAGACGTGAGAAAAATCAGCTTAGTTCTAAATACAAACTAGATGTACTTCGCGACTAGTGATGTAGGTAAAGCGCTTAACGTACAGTGATTACAAAATTTTGCTGGCAATTAGATAGAAAAGCAAAAGCAATTTCTCCAAAAGCGAATGCAAATAAAAAGCCAGCAATCAATACAGGTGAAACAAATAAACCGAGTATAATCCAAGGAATTACAAAGCTTAGCTAACAAACAGAAATGTTTTGTACCGCGGACACGGTAATTGAATTAGAACTTAGTGTTGCCCCCAATAACGTTAACGGGATTTCGTTCAGTAACGGATAACTTTTTAATAAATTCTAAGCGGCTTGCATAATCCTTTGTGCGGGGGAGGAATTTTTAAATTTTGTAGTTGTCTGGTTTCTTTTCGTTTAAAGGTTACTCAGGAATGTTTAAGTATGGTTTCATTTTATTTAGTTTCATTCAAATCATCGTCCTTTTCTTTTGGAGTCCGCGCATCGCATCACCATCTTAAATTTTGAAATTAATGTTGATAAGCGAAGAGCGAATGACATTGGCCGACTGTACAATTAGATAGATCAGACAATCCCGTGTTACTGATAAGTTTTAATGACTAATTCCTTGAAAGCGTTTGAGCTTTTAATAAAGCTAAGTCCCTAACTCCGTTCAGTGTCACTTAAAATTTTGCCACAGGGAAGAAACTTGATAAATCCTACCAAAATCTAGCTTATGTCTTTAACTAAGTTCAAAATCCTTGATCAAACGCTAATCTCATTCATGTTTAGGACAGCTGTAATAGGAAGTACCTGTAACGCAAATCCGAGAATGTTTTCATTACATTCTCTTTGTAGAATCAAATTATAATAGTACCACACGTGTATACATTATTTGAGATCAAAGCTTGGTTCAGATTAATTTAATCTTTTTACGGTTCAAAACAGATACGGCGGTATGTGGTGTTACTTCGGTAAATATACTTTGATTATGCTTTAAATAACGCCGCTTTAAATTGGCTTAATTCGGCTTTTGAGAACAAAGAAACAGCGAGTGTGTCTCAAGAGTAATGTCAACTCGTTTACGTGGGATTTATTTATGCGGCTGAGCAGACATATTGCTCGATAAATTATGTTTATTGTATGTTTAATGTGGGTACTTATTTACTCAAGGATAGTATAATGATGACAATTGATTACGATTCAAAGATATCAGTATATTATAAGGAAATATGGGCAGAGAGCGCCGACTGAATTTCCTTAGTAAAAAATCATAATTCGAGGTTTGGCTCTCGTCTATTTCCTCCTCCAATATTGGACCAATTTAAAAGATATTCCATAAACTGAAAATGAAAGATATATACTATGCCCCTATGTTTTCCTTTTTGATGATACATTACGTTTAGAAGCACTAGAACCCTCCAAAAATGCTCTGCGAAAAAGGCAATTAATGCGATTTCTCTCACCGATTTTCATGGTAAATTATAAATACAAAACTTAATCGCAGTGACTGTATCGTCGCAGGCGCCGATGAATAACTCAGACTCAAGCGGAGCTAAACGCAATCTTTCATGTGACTCAGTGACCACAGGAGTTCGTGACTCAATACTCGGACAATGTGATTTGTGACTCAACAAAAAATATCCCCGTCCTTTTCTAATCAAAAAACGAATAATGAGACAAAAAAGTTACCAATAAGTAGTATTACAAAGAAAGTCTGTCTGGACAATAAGTAGGTCAACTTAGATCAAATAGCAATGCGTCTAATTTTAACTGGTAGTGAACATTTTAATGTACGCTACTCAGAATCGATCGGAACTGTGTTTCGGAATGTTTGCTCTGTGATTCATGAACCGAAACCTACTTATGAACCAAAAACCGTTGAACTTGCGCAATCGGAAACCGGTAGTCGAATGCTGAACAACACTGAACAATTTGTTTTGTTCTATTTGCTATTTCGGCGGAACAATGGACGACAGTCACTTGTTACTGTAAATGTAAAAGACAGCTTGACAGGTATCACAGAATACTGAGACGAAATTTCTAATTTGGAACATCCGATGCCTATAATTTCTACCATTCAAAGACATGCAGCATTATTTGTTAAACAATAGACGGTAAACATAAACAAGTCCAACAAAGTAAACATTCATTACAAACAAAAGCCTGCAAAAAACAGCAAATTTTAACATGTAATACCGCCCACTTCTAGTAACTTATATATATGCATCAATCACAAGTCAGCCCCGTTCCAAGAACGTCCCTCATTCCAAGCAACAGCCGTAAAAACTTGTTGTAGGAAGAAACTGATGAAAATATTACCCACCGCGGTCGGGTATAACATAATACATATCATAAAGGAAAAAATACAGCTTATGGAAGCGGGGTACACGATAAACATCGCGGCAATATGTCAGACGGACAGAGAAAATGGTCGTAAACGCCATAATGACATTACTCGTGTGATACAGGACCCTAACCAGATTACCCGACTGTCAGATGACCGAGAACACAGGACAATGTTCTATTTGGGTCCCACTAGTACCTAAACCATCCAATAAAGGTAAGTGGACATGGTATGGAGTATAGATTCTCCGGTAAATAAAACATTGTTTCCTTTACCCACAGTAAAAAAGCCACATTTACGAGGCATTTCCGCAGTCCTTAAAATAAGAATAGAAACACAAAGCGAGCTGAAAACAGGCCCCGTATCAAAAGGCTTAAAGCCTTAAACGATTGTCGAGAGCAGGAAAAAATAGGCGGTTGTTCTTGACAAAGTGGTAAACATTATTTCAGGAACAAAGAAATTTTGCGTAAAACTGGTTATATAATCAAGTGTCACTGAGAAGGAAAAATTTATAGACAAGAGAGCAACTGATTGTATAAAGCTTAGATAAAGTACCTGTAGATGGAGCCATGGCGTGGCCGCACAAGAAACAACAATAACAATAACACTTTGGCTTTTACAGCCTAGAACACTTCAACCCACCATCGCACTGACACTTATTGTCTATAAATAACCCAATTCCTTGTCTCAATAAACACTTAATCCCGCGAAATCACAAAAAAATCAAACACGACCGAGTTGTCAAACCTGCCATGATATTAGCGCTTGACAAATAACAAAAGCCGGCACAAAGACAAAAAATAATCTTTTGTCCTTATTATTTGCATGGGGCTGCCAATTAGCGATCTCGCTCTATCAATCAAGCTCATTTTAAGGCTAAATCTATAGGTACTTTATCTAAGGTATAAAGTAACAAAGAGAAAGGTGGAACTATTAAGTTACAACTTATGTAGAACGGCCATGACAGATACTCGATTGTTATTGTGAATTAATAGAATGTTACAAAACCGCAATTAAAATGGACGGTAGCAATGATAATATAACAAGAGAGAATCATGACTGGTTTGTATATTACAGTTGGAAGCACAAATAAACATACAGTTAAAGATGACACAATGAATTTGCGATCGTTGTAATGTTCATGTTGCTATGACGTCATTGATACTGGCTTTATTTTAACCGACTTCCCAAAAAAGATGAGGTTCTATGTTCGACTGAATGTTTGTTGTTTTGTAGCACCAAATAATGACCCCGTGCCACCTAAAATTGTTTTGATTGTACGTAAACACTTTGGTATTGAGGCGAACAAAATAATACAACAATATTCAAATCAGTCGAGCCATTTTCATGTTTTTGAAGATATACGTATTTTCTATCTTTTTGTTTAAAAGTCATCGACATTGTTTCCGTCATTTGACTTAAAATTATCCAAACAGAGAAGCACATCCGTATTTATAACAGAATACACGATGTCATCAGAAAAAGATGTCACGGAACCTGACTCAGCTTCCAAAACAGAATTTCCACTCAAATTATCTCCTGCTAATGGCACAATTTAAATAAAACCTTTCAATCTGAAAACGAGTACGGAGATTTTTCGCTGGAAAACGAGAACCGTACAGAGCAAAAAGGACGTAAATGTGTCAGTCAAGGTTTTATCTTATAAATAGAGGCACGAATCACGACCGTTATTTTGTTCTTGAACTGCGAACGATAAATAGGTATTATGTATTCTAACATAACATCACGACTGTATTGTCTGAAGAGTTGGGCAGAGGAGCAAATATAGTACACCCAAATTTCGCTAACTATAATTAAGTTCTACGTAACAGGGGCGAGGCAACGGGGGCTACCGCGTATGAATTCGCCGCTAGAGGCGGTAGTGTAGCATAAGGTATCCGACATGTCAAACTCCACTCTTGTTCGGTATTGATACTGAGAAATTCCAGACAGACAAACCCAATAACACTTTACTTGCCGGGAATCTAACCTAGGACGCGACCTCTAGACCAACGGGGATGGATAATGTATTCTAACTTCCACAAACTCCTCATGGTTGGAAAATTTTGAAATTGTGTTTTCATGTTTCAAAATAATGTATATTTTACTAACAAAATATGTTCCGGCTTTGTTGAATGTCCATGCCGGGGACATAACACTGAAACTTTAGCTTTATTTTAGTAAAATATTGTTGTTTCATAAGCTGTTTATTTTGCGATTCATATTTAAGTGTTGTACATAATGAATGGTCTTCAAATGGACCACATCCGTTGCAGAAGGAAAATACATTGTGTCCACAAGTCCTGCCTCAATGACATCATACTGCGAATAATCTAAGGCATAGCAAAAACACTGCGGTTTTTATTCGCACGTTTTTTTACGCACTTTCTGTGACACATGGAATTGTATGAAGCTGCTCGCATTCCGGTAGAAAAACCGCGCGGAAATAATACCGCACTGCGTCGCGCGAATATTTTATGCTCTATGAACAGGCAGAAAGAGACAAAAAACGCGCGGTATTTTATCCGCAGTGCGTATGTAAGTTATGATTAAGTACACGAATAAAAAATCACACGAATAAAATTCGCGCGGCTAAAAATCGCAATGCTTGTTCGCACTATTCAAGCAAATACAATTACACGCTAAGGTACAGTGGAAGTGTAAGGGACAGTGGAATTCTTCATTATACACTCTACTACAATAATTCTGTTCTATCTGAGCATTATCTGAGCTACTGCATCCATTAGCGACCCAACTTTTATCAGATCTTTCATCTAAATCTCTAGACAAGTGAGATTCAATCAACAAAAGCGTCGCGATTGCGAATCGTATTCTTAAAAAAAAAATGGGAATGCCAAACGCTATCGAAATGATACGTGTCCAATCACTTACATTTTGGTATTACGACCATCATCTACGCTGACAGAATGAGTCTTTGTCTATACTCAAGAGCCTTTGGTTGTATGCCTAACGTAACCATACGTCCCGTTTTAGGCGGGACAGTCCCGCTTGCAGGCTGTCGGTCCCGCTGTCCCCAGCGAAGGCAAAAATGGCCCGCTATCGCAAACAGACTTTGGTCATACATAATACGAGTAGATTTTGTCTCGATTATTTTATTTAAGTATCTACATACCTACCTATTATTTTTGTACTTGCAACACATAAAACAAATGATTAGTTGGACCTTAGAAGTCATGTGACTAAGGTTTTTAGTAACCTAACTAATATTTACTGAAACTTACTAAATATTAAGTATTTATAACATTGTAAGTCGCGGCTGTTACCACCAATCCGCACTGGATCCGCGTGGTGGGTGGATTACGTTCCATTCTCTCTCACAGAAAGGAGGCCTGAGTCCCAGCAGTGGGATCATTAAAAAGGCTGATGATGATGATAATTCCATATTGCAGAATAAACGTTAGAAAAATACCAAAATTATATTTTTACGTAATTATGCTGGTGTCCCGCTCTGGCGCAAAAAATAAATGGTCACGTTATGTATGCCGTCCAACGCTCCGTTCCATGAATGAACAACACTAAAATTCATTCCTCTTTTTCTTGCTCTCAAAATGAAGCCATTAAAGTACAGAAAAGTAAATAAAAAACCCGTTTAAAAAGCTCGTAAACTAGTATCTATGCCGGTTGCATTGCATTCAACTGCGATAGTTTTGACCTTGGAGCTCAGTATAAATGCAATTATGCATGCGGCGGCATGCAACGGAATGTTATGCAAGACAGAGATAGCTATATGCAGTTATATGCAATAATCATCGCGTAACCGAGTAGTCACGAAGAATAAGTTCGTTTATTTCTGGTCGTAGTTAAGGCCCTTACTCCGCTTTAGTGCCGTAAAATGGTTACTTTCTAAAGCATACTTCTTAGTAACGGCTAAGTTAAAAGGTTTGAAAAAAATATATATTTTCTCAAAAATGGTATGTAATGTTGACATAACATCTCTAAAAAGTATCCAGAAAGTGAACTCTACCGGAGACTATTCACAACTGTCCGGTAAGAAGCGAGATTTTAAATTTGGAATCTCCTACTGTCCAGTAAGTAAGTATGTAATTTACTTACTGGACACTTGGTCATCCTTCATCCCTTTTTTTTTTTATGGCTTCGCACGGTTTAGGTCATCCTCTTTAGATCTGCTTAGAAAAAAAAAACATAGTACCAGACACAGATTAGAGTTTAGCCATTATAACATGGTTAGAGGGAGGCTCCAAATATATATCTATCTCTTTTTGGTATGACATTTTATGAGATACATAATATATTTTGGAGCCTTAAACATCCATTTTATTGTCTGTGACACTTTTTTTTTTTTTTTTTTTATGGGTCTGTGACACATAACGCGACGCAGAAAAAGTATGCACGTTGCGTTTTGTACTTAGTAATGTTGTAGAAGTATAGTGTGGGATTTTATGTTTGTATTTAGTCATTTCAGTTTATAAATCATGTTGGATTAAAGAGTCCGTTAATCAAGATGTACAACAAACAAATATAAATGCCCCCGGTAAATCGATCACAATATCTATCAGTAATTGCCCTAATATGAATGTAACCTTCAATATTAATTAAACGAATTTGTTGTTAAACTTTCTTTCATTTTTGAGAAAAGCATTATACAAACCTCAACCAGTAAGAAAGCCATCCTGGCCTCGTATATAACCGGACCTCACCTGCGGTTCGGTCCGGTTAACTCATACTCGGCCAGGAAGGCTTACTTACTGGATTCTGCTGTAATGTACTATTACTAGCTGTCCCCCGCGACTTCGCTCCCGATAACTGGCTACTTACGTACTCAACCCTACCCTACCCTAACTACATACAATTTATTTTTCTTTCTTAAAGTACCTAATATCCTTTCTCAGGATGATATCTATATCCTTGCCAAATTTCATTGAATTCCGTTCAGTGGTTTAGGCGTGAAAAGGTAACAGACAGACAGAGTTACTTTCGAACTTATAATATTAGTATGGATTATTGATTCATGTAGGTACATTATTTGTGAAACATGGTTTTTTCGTGTAACTAATAGCTTGCTTTAAAAAAATAATTTTCTCAAAAATGGTATGTAATGTTGACATAACATCTCTAAAAAGTATCCAGAAAGTGAACTCTACCGGAGACTATTCACAACTGTCCGGTAAGAAGCGAGATTTTAAATTTGGAATCTCCTACTGTCCAGTAAGTAAGTATGTAATTTACTTACTGGACACTTGGTCATCCTTCATCCCTTTTTTTTTTTATGGCTTCGCACGGTTTAGGTCATCCTCTTTAGATCTGCTTAGAAAAAAAAAACATAGTACCAGACACAGATTAGAGTTTAGCCATTATAACATGGTTAGAGGGAGGCTCCAAATATATATCTATCTCTTTTTGGTATGACATTTTATGAGATACATAATATATTTTGGAGCCTTAAACATCCATTTTATTGTCTGTGACACTTTTTTTTTTTTTTTTTTTATGGGTCTGTGACACATAACGCGACGCAGAAAAAGTATGCACGTTGCGTTTTGTACTTAGTAATGTTGTAGAAGTATAGTGTGGGATTTTATGTTTGTATTTAGTCATTTCAGTTTATAAATCATGTTGGATTAAAGAGTCCGTTAATCAAGATGTACAACAAACAAATATAAATGCCCCCGGTAAATCGATCACAATATCTATCAGTAATTGCCCTAATATGAATGTAACCTTCAATATTAATTAAACGAATTTGTTGTTAAACTTTCTTTCATTTTTGAGAAAAGCATTATACAAACCTCAACCAGTAAGAAAGCCATCCTGGCCTCGTATATAACCGGACCTCACCTGCGGTTCGGTCCGGTTAACTCATACTCGGCCAGGAAGGCTTACTTACTGGATTCTGCTGTAATGTACTATTACGACACGGTATTATTTCGCTACTTTTGAATACTCCTCCAAAAACGACTTGGGTGTTCAAAAATATTTTTACACAGAACAGAATTTCTTCATAACTAACATAGCATATGTAAATCAAAGAATATTTTGCAAACAAAACTGTCCAAAAGGAGGATCAATATTGATATTCTGGCTCCAAGCGGGCGCATGGTCAGTACTGCGTTAACATTGGGGCGTATATACGCCTTAAGATTATTATCTAGATAAAATGTATAATTGGTACCTATCTTGTATGAGAGGTTTGTCCGGTGGAGACTTACAATGTATTATATGCCATTAATGTATTCAAGTTATTGGCCGACATAGCCCAAATAATTGCCAATCTAAGATGACAGTGGGCAGGGCACATTGCCCGCAGAACGGATGGACGATGGGGCTGAAAAGTTCTGGAGTGGCGACCGCGTTCCGGAAGACGCAACGTAGGAAGGCCTCCCTCTAGGTGCACCGATTACCCGGTTAAGGCTGCGGGAATCGTCAGATCATTGTGGCCACGCTTGGGGGAGGCCTATGTCCAGCAGTGGACGTCTTTCGGCTGAAGTGATGATGATGATAATTGGTTGAGCTTTAGCCTAACATCTAATCTATATAGATCTATACCAATATTATAAGGAAGAAAGATTTGTATTTTTGTATGTAAAGTATAAACTTCAACACTACTGGACCAATCTTCACCGTTGGGAAGCTACACTATCCCCGGGTGACATAAGCTACTTTTTATTATCCCTGTATTCCCACGGGAACGGGAACTACACAGGTGAAACCGCGAGGCGTCCTCTAGTATTCATATAAAAAACACACGGAAGTAAAATGTGTTTATAATCTCCCAGTAACGAATGTCCGATTATACAAGTAAAATTTCACAATTTAAAAAAACCCCCAACGCATTTATCTTGCGAAAACACCCCGATTTAAACAGTAAAATGCCCATAACTTTTGAACGGCTGAACCAATTTTATTCAAACATAGCTAAAAACACTCTCGACAAAATTACCTTTCAAACAAAAAAAAACTAAATCAAAATCGGTTCATCCGTTTAGGCGCTATGATGCCACAGACAGACACACAGATACACAGCAACACACGTGAAACTTATAACACCCCTTCTTTTTCCGGCGGCGGTTAAAAATAGAGATAAAAGCTTGTAAAAGAACGTCATAATCATCAAAACATTACAGCATCACAATGCAACATTACCTAGAAACAACAGCTGCTTAAAAAGTTCTAGAAATTTCTAGAAAGTTCTTAACAAACAACACTCATTGTTTCTTATTTCTTACAAAAACAAAGTTCTCCCGGCCTTAATATCTGTACCTTGGTACCTTGCTGAATTAATTGTATAATTACTCATCAGGGACGGTACAGAAGAGTTGTAGACTTGTTACCTCGCTTGTTACCATGGCAACGTCTTCAAGTTCAAGGTTATTAGATTAATAGCTGACGCCCGCGGCTTCACCCGCCTTAATTAGTACTTTTCTTAAATATCTAGGCTGTGTTATTCTTATGTATAAGCTATATTGCCGTCAAGTTTCATCAAAAATCTGTTCAGTAGTTTTTGCGTAAAAGCAACAAACATCCGTTCAATACTTTTACATTAATGATAATAGATATTTTCTTATCCCAAGCGAACATTATACTGGGGTGAAAGTATCTGCTGTCCTGACATATGTCCTCCTGACCCAGGTTCTGGTATATCCAAATGCAAAGATTCAAACAAATCCGTACAGCCATTAAAGAGTGAGAGCGTAACACGTAAACAAACTCACATTAGCATCTTACTAATAATTGATAGATGGATGTATGTTTGTCACTCAACCACGCCAGAACGGCTAAACGGATCTGGATGAAATTTGGCACAGGGATAGATTATAGTCTGGAATAGGACAAAGGCTATTTTATCCGGTATAATGTCCCTTTGGGATAAGAAGACACATTTCACGCGGGCGATGCCGCTGACAGACGCTATTTTATAATATGTAGTAAATAAGGACAAAGAAGGATAAAGATAAGGATAAAGAAGAGAAGATAAAGAAGAGCTACGATTTAACATTATTCATGTAAACCATTCCATGATTAAAGATGAAAATGTTCAAGCTTGTGTACTTAGACGACTTACAACAGTAACTACTGCTATCATTGTTTGTGCCCAAGATAACATAGTGGAAACTAATACAGGGCAAAACAGCTCCCTCGAGCAAACCAGCATTAGAATAATATAGTGTAACCCCCGGCTCGGACTGTATACAACATAACTTTATAAAGGTTAACGCGTCCCATACGTCGCATACATTAAAAATAATTGGTTCCAACTAGAACACAAACAACCCTTCGGCAAAAAACCCAATTTGATACGGATTGAGAATTGTAAGGACTTGGGCTTAACAAATAAAACTTTAGAACACGAAATTTAACATAACTTAACGACTATATTTTATCAAGAGCTAGGCAGAGGGCACCCATAGTACTTACAACAAAATTTCGAATGTAAAGGCGTTGATACCCCTCAGTAGCTGATTTTAAAATGAGAATCATGTCTATGCGGCGAGTCGTAATTTTATGAAAAAAATATATGTTGTATTGGACAATTTTCTTAATAATTTGATCTATGAAATGTTTTAATAGTATTCGTATAACATAGTGTAATTAATCGGTAAAGTTATGTCTAACACGGACAAAAAAACGACAGTCGCACCAAAACCGCGGGCGTACTTTAATGTAATTTTCAGCATCTCAAAGAAAGTTTACAATCCACATTTTGATCTAAGGCTTTTTATGTCATAGAATAATAAGGAAAGTACAAAAAAACTGCTAAATTTTGGATCACGCGGTTATTTTTTGTGAAACGAGTCCGCGTTTTGTTCCCTCAAGGTCGTTGGCCGCTGTCGTTGTCTTAATATAGAGTATTGTACTCTATTTTACCTAGGTGTACTGTCTTATCTTCAAATAGAATAAACTACGCTAAAGTACTTCGTTTCTTTGACTCTGATTTTGGATTCAATCGAATGAATTCCTGTAATTTTACTACGTGAGTGTGAAAAGAGTGTGCGTTTTGTGATGAAGGTCGTTGGCGACTGTTGTTGTCTTAAGTTTTGAAGTCCCATGATAAGGACCAAGTCTATTGCCTTCAATCGGGAACAAGTCACAGACTCCGCACTTTTACTGAGAAATATTATTCCAGATAGAAAAACCCAATAACACTTTGCCCGACCCAGGCATCAAACCCTAGACTCCAAGCTCAACAGTAGCGTTTACGACCACTAAACCAACGAGACAGTTTGGAGTATTACAATCGTAACAATAAGTGCTTTGTTTGGTACCGGCCTTTCACGCCGACCTCGACTACGGTAAGTACGAACGCCACAGCACAATATAAAAGACAATAATAAAAAGTGAGAGCTTTCAACCCCTCGTAAAGATAATAACTGGGGTACGTTTAAGTCACGGGGAATAAAATAAACCCTCAAGTTTGGGCTTTGAGGAGTTTGTGGAAATACTTTAATGGGGAGTCGTCACTACACTCCACTTACTGATGTGGAATATACAATATGGTTCTATATTACGAAAGTAACTTTGTCTATTTGTTTGTAACTTTTTCACGTCACTATGTTATACTAATAAAACTCAAAATTTTATTAGATCAAATTTCTAAGAAAATGGTCCAAAGTAACATATTTTTTTCCAAAATTACGACTAACCGTTTAGACGATCCTTATTTTAAAATCACCTACTGAGGGGTATCTTCGCCTTAACGACTAAACGGATAAAAATCAAACTTGGCAGTTGGCACACGGATAGACCATGTTCCAGATTAGGACACAGTGACAGGATACCTTTTATTTATGTTTGTATATTTTTTTTGGATAGACTTTCTAACTTCTATGATGGGTCAGGATTGTGAGGAACGAGGTTACATGTTATATAATTGTTTGTGTTTCTTCTTTTTGTGTACCTACTGTACAAATATTTCGACACAAATGTAATTTTGTAATGAATTAATATAACTTGAACTTTTATCACGGGAGAATATTCTCGTAGACGCAGACGAAGCCGCTAGCAGAAGCTAGCACTACATGCTTCCATTTCAAGTCCTTACATAAAGGACAGGTCTGTACTTAAAGTAAGGAAAGATTTCAAATCAAACAATTTGAATAACAAAGGGGACCCTCAAAAGACACCTACTCTACCTTTAAAAGACAAAGGATTACATATATCTGATATGACAATGATACATAGAACATATAAAACGCTTATTCCTAGACCCAGCACAGGTGTTACAACAAAGGTGACCTAATCAAGTATTCATGATGAAACTGCTTCAATAATGTGGGTTTAGGTCAGTGAAGCTTATTCATCACAAATCTAGGGTTGACAACGTTTTTTTAGAAAAAAAAGAGTATAATATCTTATTTTAGAGAGATTAAATGATGAGTACAGACTTATCTAAAGGATTACATTTGAATGTTGTTTTAGTCGAACATAGTACTTACCTCCTCCGTTTTGGAAACTTTTTGTCCTTCTGAAAATACTACTATTTGTTTATTTTTTTAAAATCTCGGGACCCTGGGGTCCCAGTCCTTTGAAAGGCGTGCAGGGGCCGAAGCCAAATCGCAGAGGCCTTGTTAGGCATGTATCAGGGTATGTGATACCAACCGACGATTATCTCTGTATTTACTACGTAAGTGTACCCAAGGGCAATCCCCGGTTGGTGCAGGTCTATTGCAAAATATGGAGAAAAATGTATTGGGTTTGGTAGATTTATTGAATCGATTGCCTAAAACTATAGGAGAACTACTTATTATATATATTTGTTACGATTGCTATACATCAGTTTAAATGAAGCCCTATGTTTCGCTCTCCATCGCTTTACAAAGTTTGGAATTGTGACCGAAAAGACAAAAACTCACGTAGTAAAATTACAGGAATTCATTCAATAGAATCGAAAATCAGAGTCAATGACACAGTATTTTAGCGTATTGTATTTGAAGATTAGGCAGTGCGCCTAAGTGAAATAGAGTACAATACTCTAAATTAAAGTACGGTTGGCAACCCTACAGAAATCCCACACGTTTTACGATCTGCTGATGATTATTATGTTTCTTTTATTGTTATGTCGTCGTCATGTTTTTTATGAACGTAATACTCTTTTGTAAATGTAGATTTTTCGCGCATTACGAGAAGAAGATTTATTTGGGGTTTTTATTGTGATTGGTTAATTAAATTAGAAGGGAATGGCATAAAGGGGGCTCGTCTGTCTTTACACGTGGCATTAAAATTATTGGACGAATTACTAATACTCTCATGCGTACAGCTAAGGAGTGGAATTTCCTGCCGGGTTTGTGTTTCTTGATAGATACAACCTGCCGAGCGAGCACGGCCTCTTTGATAGACTTGAGTCACGCATTTTATCACAGTTTATGCTACCAAAATGTGATATAAATATGTGGCTCGGGCCCGCCAAAGTAGGCCGTGCTCGCCCGCCTGGGTTCTCCGTCGACCACATCATCGCTTACCGTGTAAGTACCGCTTACGTGAAGTAGTGTTGAGGTGGTGGTTTGTATCAATAACAAAAAAGCTCCTAAGAAAAGGATGGAGTCTTTTACTTCCTCGAGAGAAAACCGCAAAAAGTTTTCAAGAAATAAAACACAACATTCTGTCAATGAACCGTCCATATACACCCCGATAAAAAACCCCAAAGCTCTCGAAAACCCGTACATACACTCATCACATAATATCTTTGAAGAAACATGGAAACTCCTATAAACATCCCGAAGTTTGTCACCCTTTGTGCCCGTCTGTATTCCTCACTACTTAGCACCAGGGATGTTACGGATATGAAATTTCGGATCTGGATACGGTTACGGATATGAAATTATTTCGGATTATCCGTTGGTTTCGGATAGGTTCGGTTATGGATATTAGATAAAAATCTACGATATAAAATCTATTTACCTAATAGTTTTTTTTTTTTTTAACAACCTTTGCAAAACCTTTCATTTGATACCCATATCATGGCTGTGCACAAGAAATAACTAGTCCGCCATCTTGGACCACCCGCCATATTGGATTTAGAATGCATAGCAAATAATGCATTGTCATCCTAACTAAACGTGTAGATAAGCTAAATTTCATCTTAATCGGTGGAGGATAAATCCTTTCAAATTCAGTTGCAAGATTTGTCCCGAACACACTTAATGTATAAAGTATACATTGCAAGTTAAATAAAAGCTTGTAAAACATGAAAGTGACGCGCGCAGCTAGTGCTATACTCCGGCGGCGTCCCTATCCGATATTATTGGAAACTTTTATATCGGTTACGGATATATTTTTATTTTGGTTATCCGATAGTTTCGGTTATGGTTACGGAGCTCCTTAACATCCCTAGTACTCCTCACTACTTGGCACCAAAGGGAAGCTTATAAAGACAAATAGCCCGATTTATATCCGAACGCATTAAAACTTTTTCGTACTGTTTAGACCTTCCTTGTTACATGTCCATTTACTGTTGACCTTTAGAATTTAGATTTTATGCCCCTTTCTTACTCTCAGGGGTTCTACGAACCAAATGGAAGTTATTGGGGAAGAAGGTATAAAAACAAAGTTCATGTTTTGTTTTTAAGGAAACAAGGAAGTGACTTACTTAGCTGATTGTGGCAAATTATGCGGTCGCGGAATCCGACTGAATTGCCTTAGTAAAAGAGTCATAATTAGAGGTTTGGTTCTCGCCTATTTCCTCCACCATATTGGACCAATTTAAAAGATATTCCATTAACTGAAAAAGAAAGATATATACTGTCCTATATATGTACCAGGCCCCTCAGAAAGTATTGCGAAAAAAAGTTTTTATATATGGGAGACTGGCCAGTTATAATGTTTTTCGAAAATATGATTATTTATAAGTAAAAATAAGTAAGTTCCAATTTCAAAATTTCCCTCCACATTTTTTGCGAGTTAATTCAAAGTATTGTGTCTCACTGAAATATGGATCTGCGCCGGGAACATTTTAGAGCTATGATTTTATACGATTTCAAGTGTCGCCTGAAACCGGATGAATCGTACGATAGACTTCAAATGGCATTCATGGATGAAGGCCCTTCCAAGGCAACCGTGTATCGTTGGTATAACGAATTCAAGCGCGGTCGACCAACTTTGGGGGATGACGAAAGAAGCGGTCGCCCTTTGACGGCTGTTACCGAAGAAAACGTGCTAGCAGGGAAAAATTTAATCCAAGACAATAGGCGAATTACATATCAGGAGATTCAACACATATTGAAGATTGGATCGGGAAGCGTTCACGAGATTCTACACAGCCATCTTCGCGTGAGGAGGATAGTATCACGCTGGGTGCCGCACAACCTCACCGATGCTCAGAAGCAGGCCCGGGTGGAATGGTGCCGTGATATGCTTAACAAATTTGAAGCAGGCTCGTCTCGGCGTGTTTACGACATCGTTACAGGTGATGAGTCCTGGATTTATCAATACGACCCAGAAACCAAGCGCCAGTCGACTGTTTGGGTGTTTCAAAATGAGCCAACGCCTACCAAAGTGAAGCGATCTAGAAGCGGGGGTAAGATTTTGATCGCTAGCTTTTTTAATTTGACTGGCCACTTGGTATCAATTCCCTTACGGGATCAAAGAAGCATTAATGCCGAATGGTATACTACCAAATGTTTGCCAGAAGTTTTCTCTGTTATAAGCAACAAGCGACCAAACACAGGGCTCCGCGGGCTACTGCTCCACCACGACAATGCACCTGCGCACACCGCACTCAAAACGAGGGACTTCCTGGACAGCACGCCAGTCAAACTCCTGGGTCACCCTCCTTACAGCCCTGATCTAGCACCGTGTGACTTCTTTTTATTCCCAAAAATAAAAAATCAGCTCAAAGGGATACAATTTTCGTCGCCAGAAGATGCGCTGGCTGCGTTCGAGCAGGCTGTAAACGAGGTGTCTGCGGCGGACTGGAAAAAGTGTTTTGAAAACTGGTTTAGGCGCATGAATCTTTGTATAGAGGCTGGTGGAAAGTACTTTGAAAAGATTTAATAAAAATATATGTACGTATAGAACAATTTTTTTTAGTTTCGCAAAACTTTCTGAGTGTCCCACGTATATATACTGATAAAGTGATAAGCAGCGTCCACGGTGTCAGTAGTGCGAGCCGCTTGGGGGTCTAGTTGATGCCCAAGTTAGTGTGAGTGTGCCGTTTCGAGCGTTTGTAGGTAGTTTCCGTACTGTTCGTCCATATTTATACTGTGCTATTACGATGCTAAAAATATAGCATGCAATACAGCACATAATAACAAAGGACATTAAGCCATGCATAAGTAAATTCAATGGCGTGATTTCATAACGTATGGTTTCCATGTGAGTAAACCAAGTCCTTCAGGAATGCTTTAAAAAAGAAGTTTGTTCCACCCACGCAATTAAACTATAAACGGTCAGTGGTAGAAAATTAGCTACTTTTTAAGCACCATATTAAAAGCAATTTACCGACACAGTATGCTAAATATTGCGTGCATGACTATCGTTTGTAACAATAGGTTTACACAATACGAATCTAAATTTCATTCAATAGCCATCCAAAGAATGGAATTATATCCAACCTTTGTACGGTTTCACTTGTAATTATGGCAAACAGTTCAATGGAACATGGCGTGTTTCGGGGGAACGTTAGAAATATACTGATTTACACGCGTCCCTGGCTTTACAGTATGCTTGGAAAAACGAATTTTCAGGCATTTCAGTGTTGAAAAAAAAAACCGGCCAAGTGCGAGTCGGACCCGCGCCCGATGGGTTCCGTACCATTATCGCAAAAATACGGCAATAAAAATCACGTTGGTTGTATGGGAGTCCCACTATTTCTTATTTTATTCTGTTTTTAGTTGTTGTTAAAGCGGCAACAGAAATACATAATCTGTGAAAATTTCAACTGTCTAGCTATCACGGTTCATGGGAAGCATGGGTTACAGCCTGGTGATAGACAGACGGACCGTGGAATCTTAGTATAGGGTTCCGTTTTTATCCTTTGGGTAAGGAACCCTAAAAATTGACTTAAATCCAGTCTTGAACTTCACGTAACATTATGATGACGTAAGAAAAGACATATTTCAATAGTAGCTCTAATCTAAATACAGTCTCATATTGCTAGCAATTTTTAATAACCTAGAACTGCCCTACAATCCCAGCCACCTCCATAAGTCTAGACCACGGAGCTTATTAACAAAACTTTAACACTAACAATATTAAGCAAATAGTCTTAATACCAATAGTGCGTCCCCGGGCGGCAATTATCACGGCTTTTCACGGCCCAGGCCATTAACGCAGGGGCCTAATTAAGGTAACAGCCAGTGAAATCTCGCGTGCTTAGGAACCGTTTCACGGGAACGGCATTTACGTTCGCATAACTTGCTAACTGGAGAAAGGAGATGAAGCAACAAGTCTTGGCAGACTCGAAAAATGCGAAAAAGACGTTTGGGGAGACTACAGTAATAATCTTTAAGAGCGGACTCTAGTCAACAGGAATTTGAAAAATAGGTATTTGAAGAAACTATTGCCGTCGCGTCACCTCCAACCTCACCCCGTAAAGTGCGAAAGGAACAACTGCAGCTCAGGCTGATTTTACCTACAAAAATTTGACTAAAAGACGTTTCGTATTCTGCTGTTTTCTTCATGAAAACTGGTCTGATCTAAAAAATTCTTATATCAAAATTTAGAGGAAAAGTATATCTATGCTCCTATCATTTCCTTTTTTGTTAAAAAACTTATAAATTTTGTCTGAAAGTCTTCTGAACATGGCGGTAAAAACGGGCATTTTTTCCGGATTTTTGGATTGTCATATTTCTTTTTGTGATTATGTTTTGGAAAAAATTAAATGATAAAGGCACGTATTAATTAGACCTAGATTTTATGGAAAAAAATCATTGCTCTAGAGGCATTATCCACGAAGAAAACAGCAGAATGTGTTTGTATGGAGAAAGTCTCACTAGAGTCCCCTCTTAAGAAATTGCTATAATATGAGAGTCTTAAATATGTCCCTCCGCGAAGGGGCGGAAAAGAAAACTCAGCTCAAATTAAATGAACAAAGTTGATGACAAAAGCGAGTCCAAAATTTAGAAGACACATTAATAATTAAATGAGGAACAGCAATGGCCAAAATCATAAAGTTGAAGAAGAGACCAAACTCCAAGAAAAGGAAGTGTTAACTGCGAATTTATATGATGTAGATTTCATTGCCCCGATGGAAGAGTTGTTGCTTGTCGAGACATAAAACATGAATTTATTATCAACATTGACAGCTCACTAAGAGGCGCCAAACAAGAAGTATGAAGACTAAAACTCCCCAGAATAATGTACAAAAATAAAATACCCAGTAAAATATTGAGGAAATCAATTAGAATGTTCCATGCAGTCGCACCAGGAAGGGACGATCGTAATTCTTGCGATCCCGACTTTTCCTGTATGGAATATCTTACATGAACGTATGTATCCGCTCCGAATAAACATAGTGCAGACGAAGCTATCCGGGATTTCGAAAACCCAAAATTCAGGGAACCGATCCAATTCGTAATATCAAAGCAAAGCGCGAAGAACATTGGTTCGAGGTGTACTCTTATGTGCATTTCATCTTCGCTTTCCAAATGCCGAATCGGACAGATACCGCACCAAAAATTGTTTATTTGGGTCCATCTGGGTCATGTGGCTCAGTGTAATTCTCCATAACACATCTCCTAACATATATAACCAGCTAACAGCTTGTTATGTTCACAGCTTGGACCTTCCATAACTTCCTACAATTAACGATCTTAGGGACAGTGCCAAACTGAGGACATAGTCTTATGCCTAGGAACATGACTGACGTTTACAGTGCTTGTATCAAGTCGATGAACTGTTGCAGCCTTGGCTTTATCAGTATTTATGATACCGCTATCTCTTGCTTCTAGATATTCTTAATTATGATGCAAATGTTGCCAGTAATTCTCAAAATTATTATCGTCTGATATTTTAATGAGCCGTTCAAAGACAAAGTAGGAAAATGAAAAGCCTACTCTCCAATTCAAGTTAATAAAGTTGACACGTAGCAAATTTGAATCCTGCTTAAGCCTGTTATATCATAAGTAATTTTTGACAACTCAATGTATGCTCGAAATTCCGTAAGTAAATGCGTTAAGTGATGTTAAGTACTCTTAAGCCTCCTGCGAAGTCCCACCAGTTTCTCATTGGCAGCTTAAGCAAAAATGGCGTATGCCATTTTCAACTTTATCCTTGAACGAGCTCTGTCGCTGACATGAGAGCAGTTTTACGATAAAAGGATGAGGAGTGTGCGAAATCTGATAATATGGAAATTTTCCCCGTGTAGGCAAGGATGGCATCACCTTGCCGCGTCGGATTATTTAAAATCCCCTCAATCTCCCATAGCCAATTTATCAGAGAAGCAACATTAATTTCGGCAACGCCCTCACAGATATTACATCAATTTCTTTTCGAATCAGGGAGCTGTCATCGTGTACCGC
Source organism: Orthosia gothica (assembly GCA_949775005.1). Taxonomy (NCBI): domain Eukaryota; kingdom Metazoa; phylum Arthropoda; class Insecta; order Lepidoptera; family Noctuidae; genus Orthosia; species Orthosia gothica. The sequence goes on along the minus strand of OX459051.1, from coordinate 16,743,399 downwards.
TAATGGTATTGGGAACACGCGGACTAATTAAGTCGTCGCTGTTAATTTATGGCTTGTTTTCTACCGTTGGAACAGCTATAATCAAAATAAATCGCTTCCCCCTAAGACACGCAAGGGAATACAGCAAATTGGATTGGAAACTAAAGATTCCTTATTTGATAGTAACGTACCTACTTAATTGTAGTCCCGATGCTGTTTTAAATGTAGCCCGGGAAGGCGGGATCTTAAATTGGGAACATCGGATTCGAACAAGAAAATAATGATCAAATTTTATCGATACCGAATGTTGCTGCAGAAAGTTAGAAAGGTAGAGGTATACCTGTTTGTCGATGGCTATCTTGGAGGTGCCGTGCAATACTGCAGGAACATTATAGCTTGGATATCGGTTTAGAGGCCGGGTTCGAGTTAGTGGTATCGATTTCGTTGCCTCGGGCGATTGAGTTACCTCTAATAAGTGGTCGATAATTTAGGACCGTCTACCTACATTATAACAATGTAATGCGCACTTAAGGTTCCCCTAGTCGACGACGCGAATTATTTTGTGCGCGAGGTTAAAATCCATGCTATCTCATCCGACAACACGTGCGAAAGAGATAGGACTTTTGCAAATTTGTATCGAAATAGATGATGATTTAGGACGAAAACGAGCGCGCGAAATTTTATAAACAGACCTTTGCGGGTCTACGAGTAGATATCATGCAAAAACGACTAAATGTATATTTTCAAAATAAAATTATTTGCTTTTTGAATTACTAGTTTATCCCTGTATGGAGGCCGTTTTGCAATTTTCCTTCTTCTTATTTTGTATTTATTTCCGCCCAAACATGCGTTAAAATTAGTGTTGAAATATTTCCATATTTCAACACAAATTTCTTTCGACATTCATAACTTTCAAATATTGTATTTTTAACTTTTTTGTTTCCATACAGGGCTAGATAATGATGAGACAAATTGTTTTTTTTTTTTTTTTGAACGTAGGTACATCGTCAAATAGTGGAGTAATCGCCAGACTACGTTTGTATGGCAGAATGATCGACTAGTGTAACCTTAATAATGCAAACAAGGCATAATGCCACGTAAAGAACTATTGTACATCTGAGCAGCGAACTTTAAACAAGATGATACTGCATTACAAGTGGTGAAGTTTTCTAAAACTTTGTTACGGCTCCGGATTGTTGAAAGAAAATTTTGCTCTCAAATAACTCATACTTTTATGCATTAACAAAACTCTTTTATGTATTCGCTTCAGATTTTGTTGTAAAATTTGTTCTGACTTTTATGAAGGTTTGTTCGTAATTTGTTCGGGGACCTTCATCAAAGTTGACATTTCCTCTCGAAAACATAAATTGTAAATTCAACTGCATACCGTAATATCTAATTATGTTCAGAGGAAGAATACTCTCATAACGGCAAATAAGTTGTGACAGGAGTAGGTCATTATCGCAAAAAGAACGTTTCTTTTTAATCATTATGGAAGTAAGGAAGGAATACTGATAAGGTCCGAAAAGCAAATAGTACAGTTTTTATTAAAAGGACGAAAATTGTAATATCATTGAGAGCGATTCATCATGAGACGACCTCGTACGTGATGGTCTTATACAGCGGCGAATTAGCTGGAGGAGTGTCTGGGGAGCTATCTAGAGCTGCTAGTACAAGCCTTGTTGAGACTTACTAGATAACGGAAATATCGCATTTACTACTCTTATGATGTCCATCATAGATGCCGCTTTAATTGATAGGTTCAAATACGGTTATCAAGACTCGCGTGTTAGTTCTAATTAACGTCAATAAGAAAATATTAAGACTATTATGAAATGTAGTTTCGCCACACGAATGGTGAACATAGAAAAAAATATAGTGACGAAACCTAAAAAATCAAAAATACTTCTTTTAGAATTATGTACATTTACATATAAGTGTTATATATTTTTGCAATCACCTCTTAAAATCCTTTATTTTGATACACCACACGATGAGCATTGAAGAAAAAAAAAATTGTGCCCGACAATATGGCGCCCAAAATCTGCCATTTTTTCATTTTCCAATTTTAATATAGCCAGTGACACTCGCAGGGTTAAGACGAATTTATTGACGTAAGAATCATCAAAATCGGCCAACTTGCTTGGTCTGTAGAACGCCACATAGGAACAAACATACCTACATACATAGACTGATAACCACTTTACCCTCCTTCGGCAGTCGGGTAAAAATCACTGGACATGCAGTAATTTGTTACAGTGCGCTACAATCAATTTTAAATTTTTCTATGTGAGAAAAACCTATTAAAAAGTATTATAACCGGTAACAGAAAACCGAGCATTGTGTTACGTGTTCATTGAAAGTATTCAGCGTTTTAGACATACAGTTTTTTCCAGCAAATAATGCTTAAAAAAACTGGTACATAATAGTTTGCGCAGGAAAATTTTTATCCTGACCTCGTTCTCACACTTGGCCAAGCTATGTTTGTTTAAAGAATTCAAGGTGTTATATACCTAGTACGTTGACCTTTTTCGGCTATCTGAAATAATAAAACACCTAGGAAACTACCTGAAGGTTAGTGACGTATGTCGTGAGTTTTCGGTCATAAAAATAACCTTTGTGTCGCGAGGGGGTAGTAAAGAGTAAGGAAGGTAGGAGTGGGTAGGTAGCGGCATCCTTGATACAGAAGAGAGATTGAATTCAACCAATGAGTTTTCTTATTGGTGAGGTCTTCACTAATCTTTAGAAGATGAGGATTGAAGTCTCCACTAGATATCAAAAATCTGCCTAGCCTTTTCTCAATTATTTTGGGGTCAGCTTCCAGTTCCACCGGATTCAGCTGAGTACCAGTATTTTTACATGGAGCGACTGCCTATATGACCTCCACAACCAAGTAACTGACAAACACGATACCCCTTGGCAAGACTGCTGTCAGATCTCAAGCTTCTGACTACCCGTAACGACTGTCAAAGATCTTCAAATGACAGCCGGGACCAACGGCTTAACGTGCTTTCCGAGGCACGGAGGAATCTCGGTATGCTGAAATGGTCACCCATCTACGGACCGACCTCGTCCAGCGTTGCTTAACCTTAAAGATCGACCCGTGCGGCTGTTATTATTTAGCCCCGAGCTCCTCTAGATAGCAAAAAGTATAATTACGTAACTTGAAATCATGTCTTTTTGTTTACGGTGATATTTTGATAATTTTGGTCTCAAATGAAAGGTTTAGGCGTAGAACCATTATATCCTTTCAAATCATGTAAATCTGTCCACGCGTTTAGGAGATATTAACTCATTACTGAAAATAATTTCATGCTAAGTGAAAGCGTTCATAATGGTACCGAACCCTTCGTGCGCGAGTGCGACTCGAACTTGGCCGGTTTTTAAATCTATACCAATATTATAAAGAGGAAAGATTTTTTTGTTTGTTTGTACCGGATAGGCTCCGAAACTACAGGACCGATTTAAAAAATTCTTTCACTAATTGGAAGCTACATTATTCCTAGATGACATAGGCTATTTTTTTATCCCGAAAACGGGTCCTGTGGGGTGGGTCCACGGGAGCGAAGCCGCGGGCAACAGCTAGTATTATATACATTGGTAGACGAAGAGTTAAGACCTCGTTAACTACATTACTTGGCTTTCAACAAAGCAAGATACAGCAATCCATAACCTTTGGAACATATCACATGCAATTGAAATCAGTTAAGAAGACAAAATGATCTTTTGTTATACAACACTGCATAATAATAACGAGTCCTGAAAACTGCGTCAGCTTTTCAAAAAATTGGTTTCACTTCGTTACTAAGAATAGTTTTCTTTAAGCACCAATTCTCCGGACAATCAATTTGAGACACGCTTAAGTTTTTCGCATTAACCTCCGACATCAGTTTCTAAGTTCGTCGTTTCTTTTATAAAACTACCCACATTAATTAAAATGAGATGATATCTAGTTTTGAACTTGGAACTTTCAGCTTCGTCTTTCTTTTGTTGACTGTCAGTCTGCGAATCCTTTGTATAGTCGGACGATTTGTTGATAGAATGTAGCTAGATAAGAATTCATATCCTGCGAGAGGGCCCTTGTGTCGGAGATTTGTCTATGAGACTTAATTTGGCCAGTTTTTTTCTACAGCGACCAATTTGGGCCCGCAATCTTTGACATCGTGCACATCTATAATATAACAAGTAAAATTTCAAAATTAAAAAAAACCCCGACCCATTTATAAACACCCGTTAAACGCCAATTATTTTTTATTATTCAAACATAGCTAAGAACACTCTCGATAAAATAACCTATCAACCAAAAAAAACTAGATCAAAATCGGTTCATCCGTTTAGGCGCTATGATGCCACAGACAGACACACAGATACACAGCAACACACGTGAAACTTATAACGCCCCTCTTTTTCCGGCGGGGGTTAAAAATTATTCGCTGAATGTGTTGCTAAGCGCAAATCTCGAGAACAGCTGGACCGATTTCGCTTATTCTTTTGTTTTGTTGTGTTTGTTATTGTAGGAAGATTTTATGAAAAAAAAAAATAAGGAAAAAGAAATTGGTATCTTACCTCTACATAGGTAGGGTAGGGAAGGGTAGGGTAGGCTAGGGAAGGTAGGGTAGGGTAGGTAGGGTAGGTAGAGAAGATAGGGTAGGGTAGTTAGGGTAGATGAATGTTTGGTGTTTTTATGGCAAAACAAAGTTTGCGGGGTCAGCTAGTAATAAATAAGAATGTTGCCTATGTGTGATGACAAGATGTTTTTACCTGTGTACCAAAAAAAAAATTTGGTACCACTGTCTCTATTACGTTGACGTTTTTTAAAGGATTTGATTTCATTGTCCAACACACAGTACAAAGGATCTTTGTGTTTGATAGAACCAACCAAAAAAAAAATATACACCAAAAATTCCCCCACAAAATTGTTCTAGATTTTTCTACACACATCGTCTAATAGTGGTCCATAAATAAAAGCTGGGAACAACACCTCATAATTTCGGTCTGCAGGTACGAGACTACGAGCCTTATTTGACACTAAATTGACAATGCGAAAGTGATATTAATTTCTACCAACCGGGTTCCGTACCTATATTTAATTTGTCTAATTGACAGGGGGAGCGTTGAAACAGCTACTGTTACAACAGTACCCTGTTTCACCAGCCTCGAAGTAATGAAAGCGATGAGGTTGTTATGTTTAAGAATTGTGATTTATGTTCAGGGTTTAACGAAGGTACTCGGCAGTAATGAAGGGTTGTTGTAACCCCTTTTTTCAGGTACATGGAGGGTTATGGAGTGCAGCCGTGGAATGGCAGGGGATGTTAACCGCTGTGGTGAAAGAAGGCTGTGTTTTAATTGGAGCAGCGACACTCGAGAAGCGCTATTTTATGTACAGGGGTGGTTTTGTTTTACAAAGGTCATGGAGGAATATTTTGTTAAAATATTGCGTAAAAATCGCTATCGTTTTGCTCTTGCAAAAAACACGTAATATGCCTGCCGATCTATTAATTTTGTCACTCCGGGCTCCGCCCATGGCACCTTTTAAAATGACGCTTTATAAGGAAGTAAAATGTTTCATGATATTATTATCTATTGAAAAAAATGCGGTTTTAACCGTCGGATCGGATACAGCCGCTTTTTTGTCAACTTCGAGCGAAGTAAGTTCGAAAATTTCACCTAGGAATTTTTGCAACATTTTGAAAGTTAAGTTATTTCACGGTGGGTTTACAACAGGAACCAATAAAATTCGACAACGAAGCGCGCTTGAAAATTTGAACACCACACCGCGAATAAGTTAGGTTTTCTGATGAAATTAAAAGGTCTGTCAGTGCAGTTTGGCCGCTCCTCATTTATGCCACCCTGAGCATTTGGACGGCTCGCCTAGATCTAGATCCGGCCCTGGATGTAAACCTCTTAACTTGTTATTATTTTACTAAATAATGATAACATCATACCTTTTATTCCCCAAAGGATAAGTAGGGCAAAAAATAAGGGACGAACAAAAAAATAAATAATTGCAACACTATATTTCCCCTAATCATTCTCTTCATACAAAACAAGTTAATCACTCCCAGTAATTACTAAACAGCTTAATTTTCATTATTTTCTTTAAACAAAGGGGTCTTTACTTAATTTATAGTATTTTTATTTAACTACTACACAATCAATCTATGTCGGCGTCGCTACGACAACTTAATCTGTATGCAGCTGCGAACGACATAGTTTTATACAAGTTAACACGTCATTTTGATTAATCCTTGTGCTTTGGACAAGACTTAATGGAAAATTAACGGCTTTATTCTTATCTTTAATTAATAGTGTTGGATTTGATTGAACTTTAATACGTCTGGGACTGGGATCAATAACTCGACGCTAATATTTTGCCCTTATTATAATTTATTTGGGGTTGGTTGTAACATGTATCTTCTTCTATATGTACTTCTCTTTTAGTCGCCATTATAGTTGCCAATTATACTCAATTTGAAATAACATTACAATTTGTTACAACTCTTTTTTACAGTCCATTTAACCGATTTTGAGTTCTATCCCATAAATATAAGGATGGCATAAAAAGCATAAACCTGTTACTAACTGTTTAATAAAGCTGCAATGTATCATATCACAAACGCAATAGAAGTCAAAATCGGTTGAACGGGCTGTAAAATGGGATTATTTAAATGTCTAATGTTATATCAAATGGAGTATAGTGACCTTCTTTCGAGTCGTATTATTTTGTAAGCATTCCATCTATCGTTATTTTTGTCTTCTTTACTCTAACAAATTCTTTAGAATTTACCTAATTGCGAGTTTATATAGGGCCTCGGAAACCGGGCATTCTTGCGCATTTTATATCATAGTACCTGGACGACCGAGCTCTGGGCCTGCAGTCTCGACATAGCTAACGATCGTTACGCTAGCTAACATTCGTTAACTCTTACCACAAAATAGTAAGTATACAGAAGGGCCACTCCCGCCGTTTGGAAAATTGACAGCTAAACTTGACAGATTCACTAGGGTTGCTACTATATTGATGCCGAATTAAAAAAAAAAGGGTAGGTTGCCCAAGTTACAAACATAAATACATAGATTCGTCTAAACATACATCATATCATATCATGCTTACATGCCTTAGAGGGTAGACAGGGCATCAAATATCCATTTAATATCACGAACACTACAACCCTAGTGAATCTGTCAAGTTTAGCTGTCAATTTTCCAAACAGCGGGAGTGGCCCTTCTGTATACTTACTATTTTGTGGTAAGAGTTAACAAATGTTAGCTAGCGTAACGATCGTTAGCTATGTCGAGACTGCAGGCCCTGGGGTGAAAATAGAGAAACGACGTTTTCTTATAATGACACCTAGCTAGATCGATTTATCGCCCCCGAAACCCCCCGCATACTAAATTTCATTAAAATCGTTGGAGCCGTTACGATATACAAGAATTGCTTGTTTAAAAATTTCGCTCGAAAATTTTGACGTACTAAAGGTATTAGATTAGTGGAGTATTTCGCATTTTCTGAGGTTATCAATCATACCTGCTTACTACATTCTCTCCATTACAAATATATTGAATCTCCTAGTTGTCTGGCATATAACTGAATTGGACCTATTTGGCGCAACCGCGGGGCACACTAAGTAATTGTTTTTAAAATTAAGTTCCGTTTTATGTGTACCTACATTGTGTGTATCTGTGTGTGCCAAATAAACTAGTTTTCTTTCTTTCTTTCTTCCCAATCATCATCATTTAATGACTTCATCTTTTCCAGATCATTGAATCCAGCTGCTACGTATGCAAATCCTCGAACAAACCCTTCAATCTTTATAAAATCTTTGTAATACTATTCCAAAATCCCATTTCTCTTGAACAGTAATTCCCAGCTAAATTCCATTCTGATAGCATACAATTTTTACATCAACCTGACAGGAAATTATAGGTTTTGGTAAGCCTACGTGAAAGTATGTACCTGTCTACCTACTCAGGTACCAGGGAACGTCTGAAGAGTCACATTTATATGCAAAACATGTCATTTTTTGTGCTCGCATCCTGTCTAGAAGTCGTAAATTACTAGTATGTTGGAGCTAAGCGATTTATTGGTTGACAATACATAGGACATGTTTTTCATGACTGTGCTAGGAATCTTCTATGTTGCTATTAGACCTTTTATGGTGGAAGATGATAAGTAATTTGTTAGCAGACTAAAACGGAGTGTTTTGTTTTTACTTATTAAAATTTTATGCAGAAGTACAAAGGCAGAATTTTATGCCTTAGACATTTTCTACCGACCTTAGGGTGGTTAAAATCAACCGCAAAAAGTAATTCCTGCTATTCTTAATGGAATTGTTTGCACAATTCTTGATTTAATTGTCGTAAGAACTTAATATGGCCAAACTAAGTAGGTTCCATGTTTCTGTTTTTGTAGTGGTTTATTAAATTTTCTACCACATATTGACGTCAAGTTACTATTTTCATTTACATTTTATCCTCGTTATTATACCTTCTCATTGAAAATTACGTAAACATGCGGTTCTATTGTGTATTGAACTATACTGTAGATATTATCACGAAGGGATTTTTTGTGGTCATAACTAAAGCATTTTCCAGCATATGTAATACTCAACCAATGTTGAACAACTTAAGAGTATGGCAACCAATTCAGAAGGAAAACCAAAATTAGAAGAACTTGTTAGTAGTGTTTAATTCACCCCTTAGCATTAAAAGAAAACCATTTAAAGATTGTATTTAAATTAAACTATATAGCAGCACGACTTAAACGTCAAAAATTACAAAAGTCAGTTGCCCAAATCGCCCGTCCGCCACAACTTCCTTCACTGTGTTTGAGCAGGGGAGGAATAGTGAGTGGCGCAACAAACAAGCCAACAACACATTCCTACGTACTTATTACCTACCAGCCAGTACATACTTTGGTAACAAAGTAAACTACGGTCATATAGCACACCCATATACCTACTTACTGACGGGACCCACGACGCAATGCACCATAAAAACGGAAGATAAGGCCGACTCACTTTTATCACCGTAGCTGTACAGTTCCATTGTCTTACGGGTCACGGTTACGAGTAAACGTCACGACAATTAAGTACTTGATGATATGGAGATGACGTGTGAAGACGAGTGAAAGTTGTTGGTAGTTTTAAAAGGAGTATGCTCACACCTGAAACGGCTGTAAAGCTAACAGCTAACTCTCATAGTTACTGCGTTTTGACAGATGAATAAAACATCTATCTCTTTATCGCTACGGAACATTGGAGGTTTTGACACACACACACACGAACGACCAATTCGATTTTCAAGGTATCTTTTTGTGTCCAGAAATGGGCTGCTAACTGTCTTTAGTGAGTTATTTACTTAGTAGCTGTTGCCCGCGTATTCGTCTGCTTAGCATTAGTACTTCGAACAGCATTTTCATAATATCGTGCATTAATATTGTTGGTGTGTTGGCCGCCTTACCTGAGTAATTATTAGTTCACCATACAAACAGCCACCCCCCTTTGCATCCCCTTAAGGATAATTTCCGGGATAAAAACTATCTTATGTCCTTTCCAGGGTCTTAAACTAACTGCATACAAAATTTTATCTAAATCGGTACAGCGGTTTAAGCGTGATCAGGTAACAGACAGATAGAGTTACTTTCGCATTTATTATATTAGTTAGGATGGCTAGCTGTGGGCATTAAAAATACCCAGTAAAACACTGTGATGAATAAGAAACGTAATCATACACTCTACTTATGATAATATCAGATCAATTATTATGTCATCATAAAATGTTGGACTGTCATAGTTTTTTAATTTGTTTGTACAATGCAATGGTCGGTGGTTCTGTAATCAGGGATCGGCAAAACCCTATTATTACTGCACAAGTCACATAAAAAAACTTTGTGGTCTTGTATTATCCTAGAAGGCAAAACTATTGAAAGGTTTTTACCACTTTTTACAATTTCTAATAGTCTTATTTAGTGATAAGCTGGTTAAATTGAATGGATACCTAAATACAAACAAATACCTAGTAAGTGGATCACTCAGAACCACTGAAACCATTTTGTTATTAACGTAACCATATTATGTTGAAAAATGATTTAATAATAACTACTAAGCAACTTATTAAGAGACAATGGAACCGCGCTTCCGTCATAAGCTAGCCACAGTAAAGTTGTTTACTAGCAGTAAATGTAATCAATAATAGTGACTTATGTGCTGACCCCACTTTTTACTCCCACTTAGTACTAAGAGCCTGTCCAGATGACGCGTTTATGCGACTTGAAATTGCAACATAAGAATGTTATGTCTTCTCAATCAAATGAAGATCAAATACTGAGAAGGTTAGGTTCCCTTTTTTATAAAGGGAAATTATTAACCGAGCGAAAAATGTACTGAATGGACGACTATTATACTAAGTAAGTAACTATTTGTCCGGTTTGAGTAATATTTTAAGGAGTTTTGTGTGAGCTGCTGTAATAATATTGATAGGTACATACTTTAATAGTATTTGGGTTTCTATTTTAGCATATTATTCCTTCGGAAATAGCAGAATAACCGACCAGGCGACATCGCTGTGCAGCGCGGGAGTTCGGGTGTATGTATACGTGTTTTCAACAAATTAGTCCAGGAGCAAGCGAAGCGAGCTCGGGCACTTAGGGCACCCCGACACGGATAGGTTAGGTTCGAAGGGGATGGCGGGAGCTGAAGTGAGTGAGCAAACTGCTCGCTCGCTTCAGCTTCAATCGCTGTTGTAAACATTTGTATTCGGCCACTTAGTATTTCATTAAGCTTTTTTTTTTATTCAAATCCGTGCACTTTAACGTAAGGTTCAGTTGAAAACCAGCGTCAGGCAACTCCCAGTTGTCTGGCATTTTGCTGAACTGGACCTTTTTGGCGCAGCCGCGGAGCACACTATGTACGTAATTGTTTTTTTAAATTATGTGTCCTTTTATTTGTACATTGTGTGTATCTGTGTGTGCCAAATAAACTGGTTTTCTTTCTTCTTTCTTTCTTTATGCAGTATTTTTACACCTTTAATTTGAATTTATTTTTGCTTGTTTAAATACTATTATTTCTTTCATCAATTGTCTGTACTGCCCGAAGTGTTGAGAGGTACACCTATAGTATGTAAATACATCTACAATCAAATTTGGCCATTATGTTCTATGTACCTACTCGTAATAGGGGCGAGGCTATCGCTAATCATAATCATCATCTTACTCCATAAAATAAATGGTTTCGCATTTTTAAATCCTACAATTTTTGTCCCAAAAGGAAGTTTTCAATTTCCACATTGTTTGAGCCATGCGTTATTCCCGCGGAAATGCGCGTTTTTCCGCGAGCAATAAGGTGCTTCTGAACAAGCACTTACCAAAATATGGAAGCGTAAAATTGGGCAATATCCTTTGGAAGAGCGACTTGAAGCAGTCAACTTTTAAATATGGCGTTAAATATACCGCAACGCAATAAATATGACCGAACAGGATATAGGGTGGGCTGAGTACGGTATGGACGGTATAGCTGAGCAGTAGTTAAATTATTAGATATAAAGGAGTTTCTTATCCGTTCTTCTCCACTTAGGTAATTTATGAACGGAAAGTAAATTCATTAATCTAGATCCAGCATAGCTGCTCCTCAGCGACGCCCTGAGCCGAGGTCCGACCCCAACTGGGGTAGCCCTCAGCGTTGTCGCTTAGGTTTAGAACTTGTTTGTGCCTTGCTGGAGGCTATAATATAGCTTAGTCTCCGTAGGTCAGTCCGGTTAAGCAGTAAGCCAATCACTTAGATTGAATCTGCGAGAAGCCACTAAGAAAAAAAAAAATGTGTTATGGTTTGGGAGGAAGAGAAAATGGAAGGATTAGATTCTGCAGATTTGTTAATTTTGTATTTTAGATATATTAAGGTTTGGTTGCGAGACGCACGGGACCGGTCAATGTGGCGACGCTTGGGGGAGGCCTATGTCCAGCAGTGGACGTCTTTCGGCTGATATGATGATGATGAAGGTTTGTTCATAGCATGTGTTAATAGATAACTAGAATATCCGACCGGAATAAAATATTTAAATTTATTTCTAATACACTGCATGGTGTGCAGACCGGAATAGAATATATTATAAAATAAAACATCCCCAGGGTATCAAATACGGGGTATCCGACCGGAATAAATCAAAGCAACTTAGGTTCAAATCTTGATATTTTTTTACAATCTGAATTAATAAAGGTTTCCACAGACAGGCGCGGCACGACATTGCGACAAAGCCCAACGACACTGATAGACATTTTACTGACTCTACAGTCTGAGAATCGGCTCTAGGCACAACTCGACAGAAACAACGAAGATTTTCCACTGTAACATTAACTTCAAGAACATTCCTTGCAGTAATATTAGCTTCTTCATAATTTAATCAAAACAGGGCCAGCCTCCGAGATTAAAAAAGTCATATCTTTTTTTTCTGTAGCCAATAGATAACGGTATAACTCAGCCAGGGTTTATTATAAAAATACTTAAGCTACACTTCCGAGCAGAACGGCTTCAGCGAAACTAAAATTCGCGAACAGAAAGTCCTTAGAACGCAGTGAAATACAGTACAATTTGATTGGCTGGTCAGAACAATAGGCTTGCCGATGCCTAAGGCACTGGTATGAGACAAAAACTATACAACGCAACCATTGTAGCCAAATTCAGAACGGCCAAAAAGATTGTACGCGTCGCGTTCTAGTCAAAAGTTCTTTTTGCGAAGCTCGTCGCGTCATTGTCGCTCTCGCCGGAGCAATTCTGCTCGGAAGTGAACCTTTATGTCGCGTCATAAGCCTGGCCGCAGTGATAAGGACATTTCTAAATAAAACTCTCTTCTTAAATCCTGAAAATTTATCCCGTTTTTATTGAAGCAGCCGGTTCAAGAATATTTATATTAAGTCTTTGAATGAATCTGCGACATTGTTGGAGTGAAGATGGATGTTTGAAGGCTTGGTGTTATGCTAATATATATCTGAATAGGTATCGCTTGCTTTGTCAATGGATATTAACGTCAGAACTCTTGAATTAGGTCGGTTATTAGTTATTATTCATTGGGGAAGACCAAAGAATCGTTTCTTTGATTTCGTTTGGATGGAATGCGTGAAAGATGATGGCAATAAATGGGTGACTACACTATTACGACTAAGATGAAGAATAATTGAGTATTAAGTATGGAATGAGATGATATGTTGGAGAGTGGTGATGATTCAACACATTAGGTCAATGAAAAGGCAAAATAATTATAAGCCAGACTGACTGAAATTTGCAAGAAAAGTTTACTATCAAGGCAAGGCATCCCTGTTAATTAAAAGTGTAATAACAAGCAGTTCATTATATCTAGAATCAAAACTGAGATGAAACTTTACAAGATTTTGAAGCAATTATTACCAACCTATTTCCAAGAAAACTTTCGGAAAAGTCCTAAAAGCGACATCTAACGTCATAAGAAAAACAAACACGCGAATGAATAAAATATGCGACCTTTTGAATTCTAAATAGGCGATCACTGAATTACGTCCGATGAATAATTGAAACAATCAATTCGTTTAGCCTTAGCCCACCTATATCAGCTTCCAGTCTAACTAGATTCAGCTGAGAACCAGTATTTTACATGGAGCGACTGTATACCTGACCTTTACAACCCAGTAACTGGGTAACGCGATATACCTTTGCCAGACTGGTGGAAAATCATACAAATTCGTAGCAGACAGCAGCAGCAGGTGGTGGACACGTCGCTGTGTCACTACTCATCATCATCATCATTTCAGCCGAAAGACGTCCACTGCTGGACATAGGCCTCCCCCAGGCGTCGCCACATTGACCGATCCCGTGCGTCTCGCATCCAGCGCCTTCCCGCAACCTTAACCAGGTCATCGGTCCACCTAGTGGGAGGCCTTCCAACGTATCGTCTTCCAGTTCGCGGTCGCCACTCCAGAACTTTTCGGCCCCATCGGCCATCCGTTCTGCGAGCAATGTGCCCTGCCCACTGCCACTTAAGTTTGGCAATTCTTCGGGCTATGTCGGTAACTTTGGTTCTTCTGCGGATATCATCATTTCTGACGTGATCACGCAAGGAAATTCCGAGCATAGCCCTCTCCATTGCCCTTTGGGTGACTTTAAGCTTTCTGATAAGGCCCATTGTGAGCGACCACGTCTCGGTCCCATAGGTGATCACTGGCAACACACACTGGTCATAGACTTTTGTCTTGAGACTCTGCGGTAAATTGGACGAGAAGATACCACGCAACTTCCCGAACGCCGCCCAGCCGAGTCGGATTCGACGGTTGACCTCCTTCTCGAAGTTGGACCTACCCAACTGGACCGTTTGTCCCAGGTAAACATAATCGTCTACAACTTCAAGTGTAGAGTCTCCGATCTTGATAGGAGTGGGTGTTACATGGGCATTCACCATGACCTTGGTTTTGTCCATGTTCATTTTAAGACCCACTCTTTCGGAAGCTCTACTAAGGTCATCGAGCATTTTACTGAGGCTCTCCATGGTCTCAGCCATGATCACTATGTCGTCGGCAAACCGAAGGTGAGTGATGTACTCGCCATTAACGTTGATGCCAAGCCCCTTCCAGTCCAGAACCTTGAAGACGTCCTCCAGCGCAGCAGTGAACAGTTTCGGAGAAATTACGTCTCCCTGTCTTACGCCGCGCTGGAGAAGGATAGGTTTCGAGGTCTGATCCTGAAGACGGACTGTCATGGTGGCGTTTTTGTACAGACACTTCAACACCTCAATGTACCGGTAGTCGATCTGGCACCGTTGGAGAGACTGTAGTACAGCCCAAGTCTCGATCGAATCGAAGGCTTTCTCGTAGTCCACAAACGCTAAACAGAGAGGCAAGTTATACTCTTCGGTCTTCTGTATAACCTGCCGCAGCGTATGTATGTGGTCTACGGTGCTAAAGCCTTTTCGGAATCCGGCTTGTTCGGGAGGCTGGAAATCGTCAAACCTGCGCGCGAGACGATTCGTGATGACTCTTGAAAACAACTTGTAAACATGGCTAAGAAGCGAGATGGGCCTATAGTTCTTCAGCCGGGCATTGTCGCCCTTCTTGAAGAAGAGTACCACCACACCCCTGCACCATGCCTGTGGCGTTTTCACTACTAGTTTCTATGTATTTCTGTGAAATACCTTCCGTGGCTAGAGATACGGTCGTCTGCCACTACGCGCCGAACAGCAGACCTCGCCAAACTTCTGGGCCGCTCTGAAGTTGGCTTTCAGATGCGAAAGGCACGGATCGGTGCTGTTTTTGTATGAGATGTAACTGCGCAGCCAATGTAGCCAACTTCAGGGCGGCCAAGAACGCCAAGCGAGAACTACAGTGATCAGTAGTGAGTGAGTGTAATCAGATATAATATCTCACGGAACACTCAGAACTAATAAGGCGGCGCTGCCGTCTGCTGCTGCCTTAATCATGGCTGCACTGCAGCGACATGATGCCACGACACGTCACCTCCTGCTGCTGTCGGCTACGAGATTGTACCTTTAGTTGTCTAGTCACCGTAACGTCTATAAAAAGCCTTCAAATGACAGCTGGGACCAACAGCTTTACATGCTTCCCGAGGCACAAAAATAAATTATTATATGGTCACCCATCCACGGAACGACCTCGGTAAGCGTTGCTTAACCTTCATGATCGATCCGTGTTTCTGTTGTTACCACAAGCTCCTCAAAAGCGACATTTAATGTAATAAGAAAAACAAACTTATCAATGAAAAAAAACATGCGACCTTTTGAATCCTAAACAGGCGATCACTGAATTACGTCCTATGAATAATACAAATCCGGAACACAATAACAAAAACTTAGTAGCAGAAGAAGCGGTTAAAAACATATTTATTGAATAAACACCAAAAGGGCACCACAATATTTATTTCCTACCGCTCTTTGTTTGTCTAACCGGAATAAAGGACAAACAGACAAACAAATAGACGATAAATATTATTAATTATTATTATCATAAGAAAATACTTGCTCTGTGGTAGATAATGGTCTCCTTAGTAAGGATTTATGAGCTATCTGAGGAAATGTATTAATTTGGATTAAGTGTGCTATATTTTTTGATGGTCTAATATGGCTTCCGTGTAGGCGTTGAAATATCGTGTGACGTCACACCGCTAGTATACTTTACTCACTCCTGAACTTTGATGTGCTTTAACTTTGTCAATTTTGATTGATATGGTAAACCAAAAAATACGTGTCCAATATTATTTGATAATGTCACTGATGGACTAAATAGAATTATTATTTTTCTACCTAGGATACATCCCTGATTAGAGGCATATCTATATGAATTATGAACTACGAATGTAAATAAAAGACATATGCCAAGACAAGACGATTCTGTCCAACTATCAGTACATTTGGAATTAGTCATACCATGTATGGGCGCGTTCAGCGCAATTTTTCTTTGCACTTCTTTACTGCCGTTTACTCCATGTTAGTCGAATAAATGTTTTTTTTGGGTTCCGTACCTAAAGGGTAAAAACGGGACCCTATTACTAAGACTCCGCGGTCCGTCTGTCTGTCTGTCACCAGGCTGTATCTCATGAACCGTGATAGCTAGAGAGTTGATTTTTCACAGATAATGTATTTCTGTTGCCGCTATAACAACAAATACTAAATACAGAATAAAATAAATATTTAAGTGGGGCTCCCATACAACAAACCATTTTCTTGCTGTTTTTTGCGATTATGGTACGGAACCCTTCGTGCGCGAGTCCAACTCGCACTTGGCCGGTTTTTCTATTATTTTACATGTTGCGTTAAGCCGTTTACAAACAGTCGCCACAATTTCTTAGAATATAATATACTGCATTTTATAATTAGGCGAAGTAACTATACTGGTGGTGATGGGTCGCAGGGTTCCGCTATATGCGAATACTAGCAGGAGTCGAGCACTGTTGATATGACGACACTTGGGGATTGCCTTTGTCCATCAGTGGACGTCTTTTACCACACAGTCGCGAAGTTCATCTTCAAAAGCATAATAATGCACCAGTTTGAGCAAAGCCTTCCACATAACTAGGACGCTCCAGACTATCCCACTCTATTCTATATGCCCATATAGTGGCGAAACACCACACCACCACAGATAATCCCTTAAATCTCAGAATAACTTTTACTTGGCAACATTGGAACCGTGAAGATGACCGTGCAATGCGGAAGTGTGGCATCAATACTTGGGCATAGTCAACAAGATAAGGCTGCATGTAGGAATGGCATTCTACCTTGTCTTTGTGAGTGACCGTTCTTTGTCTCTGGCTACCTATCTATGGTATGCAAATGCATGTGATGTTTATGACAAGTTTGTATCAAGAATTTGTCTACTAAGGACATCCAGCAGCAGAAAATCAAGGTAATCCAGTAAACATACAGAAAAACACTTAAGCCAAAGTCTATACTTAATATTATAAAGAGGAAAGAATTTTTTGTTTGTTTGTACCGGATAGGCTCCGAAACTACTGGACAGATTTAAAAATTCGAAAAGAAAGAATTCGAATAGAAAGCTACATTATTCCCGAGTGATAAAGACCAATTTTGAATCCTAAAAACGGGTCCTTTGGGGTGGTCCACGGGAGCGAAGCCACGAGGAACAGTTAGTATAAAGTAAATTAAGCTTCCCACAGAAAGGTGAGACGCGACAATGTGACAACGCGTTTTCTTTGAAATGGCCGTAGACAATAATTACTAGTTTTTTTATGGAAATGCCATCAAAACACCACTACGTACCCAAAAGAAGGGAAAAATGGATTGAAAAAGATAAAGGAGTCGGTCCACACACAGAATGATATTTTAGTCCAAAGTAAAATGTAACTTAAAAATGGTCGCTTATCCAGAAATTCATAAATGGAAATAACACAAAAAAATAACACATTCATAACAAAATGGAATAGTCAGCGAATTTCACAATTGCATTTCATAATCTCAGCTTTTTCGCAAAACAAGCAGTTTTAACATATTCAGAATCCTCTTTGCTGATTATTATGAACTTTTAGCAAAGCTTTGCGTTCTGTGATAACTTAAAATTCAAGCTACTATATGCTGACATTTTTTGGGGAATTAAAATTTTTCGTAGATGCTAACAAATTTTAATTGGACTTTTATCTTCTGGACAAAATGTTGTTAAAACAATAAATCTCTGCACTGAAAAAACTACCAAGTTTTTTTAATGATATCCATTCATTTGCCTAGCCTGTTTCCCAATTATTGTTGGGGTCGGCTTCCAGTCTTACCGGATTCAGCTGAGTATCAGTGTTTTACATGGAGCGACTGCCTATTTGACCTCCACAACTCAGTAACTGGGTAACACGATACCCCTTGGCAAGACTGGTGTCAGATCTCAAGCTTCTGACTACCCGTAACGACTGTCAAAGATCTTCAAATGACAGGCGGGACCAACGGCTTAACGTGCTTTCCGAGGCACGGAGGAAACTCGGTATGTTGAAATGGTCACCCATCCACGGGCCGACCTCGTCAAGCGTTGCTTAACCTTGAAGATCGACCCGTGCGGCTGTTATTATTTAGCCACGAGCTCCTTTTAGTGATATCCACGATACAGAAATATTATAACAATAATATGTTGCTAGAACATTCAAATTGTGTCCACACTTCTAAATCAAATTTCAAAATGGCTACTTAATAATAGCCATGCCGTATTTTAAAAACTACAAAATGTCCGGGTATATTTCGCGTGTAAGTAACAACTAAAATAAGTTACGTAAGTTATTATAACACTTAAAACTTTTATCTGCAATTTATCAAAAAATAAAATAACAATTTAAAAATTACATCGTTACGAAATAGAGAAAGCGTTTATAATCAGACATCGCTTCTGTTAACAATGGATAAAAAACTTGTTACTTAAGTACTTTGAAAAGCGTTTCACCAGTTAACCTCAGGGTTTCAGGCAACAATGAGCTGTTTGTAGTATAAAAAGTAATAAGTAAACACTTAAATACCTAATACAGCTTTAACAATGTATTAGAACCTTTTTTGCAAACTCAAGAATTGTATTCGAATTTTAAAATAATTTCTTGCATGTAATAAGCCGTTAATAATGATGAATTGCATTAATTATAACAGGTTTATTTACCGAGATCGATTATAAGTATTATAACAGTATTTCCATCAGGCATTGAACATAAACTCAACAAGAAATCAAATCGTAACCACACTTCAAGAGAATGAGGGCAACGCTCCACTTTCCGGCTATAACCGGTTTTGGTCGTCTCGGGACCAACACGGCTGCTACTTTACCGTTCCGATTACACGTAAACGTGCTTTTTTACAACGACTATTTTGAATATCCTGATACGTTACAAGATCGTTCGATTTTCGAATGTGTCGAGCATGACGCATTCTTCTATGACGACGGCCATTGCTATAAAAATGCAGTAGGGTTGCCAAGTTGCTAACAAAGTGAGGTTAAGCTTTTAGGATTTTCCACGCGGTAAGACACGTTGACACGACTTCAAGTATGGTGATTGGAACAGTCGTTTAAACCGCACTTGAATAATAAATACGAAGCCGGGACATTCACGTATCTCTAGAACAATTAGTACTGTCGGTCGCTAGCCAGAATGCTGCTTAATGTATTCCCTGAATGTCACTGAATAAAAACTACCTCCGCTTATTTTGGCTCCGAAACAAATTATTTTCCCGCCAGATTTTAAACGACGTTTTAAATTAATTATGGAACAAGCGGCGGAAGCTCAATGACATCGTCTTTCCGATGCCGGAAGGTTTTAATTTTTTTTTTCTGTGTAAAACAATGAGGCACAGATAATTTCGGGCTTTATTTATGGCAGTAAGTAAATTGATATTGGAAAAAACATGGACCATTTTTGTGCGGCGAATTAACCGAATTAATTGAGTCGGTAAGTTCGTTATGTACAGAATAATGGAGGGAGGGAGATACACGGTATTTTGAAGCGTAAAACATGACTCATATTGTATAATGATAGAGTGGTATAAAGACACAACAATGATGTGATGACGTACAAAGCCATGTAAGTAAATCTGTACTAATATTATAAAACTGAAGAGTTTGTTTGTTTGAACGCGCTAATCTCAGGAACTACGGGTTAGAATTGAAAAAATATTTTTGTGTTGGATAGTCCATTTATAGAGGAAGGTTAAAAGCTATATAACATCACGCCACGACCAATAGGAGCGGCGCATAAATGAAAAATGTTGCAAAAACGGGCAAAATTATTCCTTTTTGAGAGCTTCCGTGGCGTGCGCTGCGTAAACGGTTTGAAGTACGCAACAATCATGTATGTAGGTAGCCAGTTGACGGGAGCGAAGCCGCGTGGGTCAGCTAGTATAATATAATTATACATCTCAAATCAAAGTGTATACAAATAACAAACTTGTACTGGTTGACTTAGGTTATGATTTGTATTCTAAAATAAATTCATAAGTGATTTGCCTACTTTCCACGTTTTGAAATCTTGACACACCCTCATCTGTAGCCAAGTTGACAATCTACAATCGATAACGCTAGTAGAAAACGAATCAATGTATGGGAATGACATATCTGAACGTTAAGTCACGTGGTCTGACCATACAAATAGAAGGCGTTAACGATTGTAGAAAGAGATTCGATACGAAACGTTTGTAACTTGGCTAGGGCTGACAAGAATTGCCTCTGGCACGACAATTTGTCTCGTGTCTGTCACCGGACACGAATTTAAGTATCCTCCAAATAGTCCTGAGATTATTCAATTAATTAATAGTTATTAAGAGCGCCTTAATAAATAATGGATTAAGTAGGTATAGTTCTCGCCAAACTTCTTGGCCGCCCTGAAGTTGGCTACATCGGCTGCGCAGTAGGAAATCTCATACAAAAACAGCACCGTTTCGCGCCTCGCGCATCCGGTAAACCAACTTCAGGGCGGCCAAGAAGTTTGGCGAGGGCTATACGTATCAGTTACCCTGTCGTTATTATTTATCTTATGAATATGTCAACAAGCGACCGCAACCAGTAATTAAGATCTACTCAGACAAGCAATGAATGAGATGACTCATTAGTTGCTTTAATTGCCACCAGGGGCCGTGTCTCTAGTTTTAAAACTACTTTCGTGGAATGCATTGTTGTGACGTTGAATCGGCACTTTGAATTCTAAACGATGATTTTGTAAGGTGGGTCCTTAGCTGCCTTTTTAGGGGGTGTCCATAAGGCTGCTAAAGAACGAACACTGTTTTTTTTTTATTCTACGGAAAGGTAGAAATATTTTCTATCAATAATGGTAGTCGCCTCGTTGTCTCATTGTCGCACCGCGACCGTCCGTCGGCGGGAGCCTTAGCAATTTTATTCAAGTAATAAAGTAAGCAGATTCTCTGATGAGAATCTTATTTACTTTTTCATCCGATTTTACATTATTGTGATACTACGAGAAATTATACGATCACACCATTGTTAAACATAATTTATAATACAGGTGGGTTTCGCCTCTGTGGGTTTTTTACATGACCACAACTTAAGAATTTTGTTTTGCTATTTTATACTTTATGTTCTTAATTATAAAGTTTTAAGTTGTGTAGCGATTTTAAGATTTACGTAGGTACTTAAGTAATACGTTTCTAGGTATATGAGTCATTATATTTTAAACAATACAATGATTGTTCCGTGTATGTCAACCTGGTGGTAAATTAAAAATAACTTCTGTATTTGGCAAAAAATACTCACACACTCACATCGCGTCACATTTTTCTTGGTAATTACTACTCTTTGAGTAAGTGATAAGCAAAAACAAACATTAATGATTATGGGCTTAATTTGTGTCAAAACAGATAATTTTCGAAGCAGCACTAAGCTAATAAATATTTATTTGTTAGTTTTGTGCCTTATACTTTGTGAATGCGCTTCTTTATTTAAGGGTAGTTCTACACAGTCTCGCCAGCAAAGGTAGAAGACATAAAATCGAGAAGCCTAAACTCTAGGCAATAAAACAGGCTACCTACAATTTATTCACCAACTTTACAGTTTATTTGAAGTGCCCATTGTTTAGATAAGTAACGACTTATACTCAGCGGCAAAGTTAGTATCAAATTATTGTGTAATATCATTGTTATCTGTTAAACGCTATCTATTATCTTTGGGTGTAAATTATGAATGTGCACCGAGGTATAAATGTTCAATTGTTACAAGGCTAAATATGAAGTGTGATAGGAAACTAAACTTCTAGTTACTAAGACCTGTTTGTATCGATTAAAATTACAACAATCATTCAATCGCGTTTGAATTTAGAACGTATAAAATTTAAGCCACTGTAACTTTGCCCGCCAATTCTGTGTCGAATCTCAGAGGATTTTATTAGCTGCCAGTTACAATTCTACGCATAAATCATAGCTTCACAAAAGTAACAATAGCATGAGTTTTTAACATTTTACTTAATCGCAGATTTAATCAGACCTTGAAACACCATTGTGCAGATTGTTATATTATGTATTTATCTACTAACTGTTCAACAGTACTAAAACCAACAAAGTTAAATAAAATCCAAACTGTTTCTTTGTGCACAGTAGCCATAGAAGATTAAAACAAAGATAAAAGCGTCGTTAAAATTATTCTCACACAACTCTAATGACAGAGTATTACAAAATACCATTTTGAAAATGACATTTAAGTACTAGAACCGGGACCAACGAACCGAAAAAGAAATGGAACAAGGGTATAACTTTTATTCACATTAAAGCAATACGGGTTTTATGTGACTGAAATTACAATTGGAAAGGTTTTTCTTGTAAAACCCACTAAGGTTAAATTACTTGAGATATCAATCACAATTTCTCTTTCCAAAAAAGTATATTAGGTTTTTTCTCCACAAACGTATTCGACAACTGTACAAAGTAATTTAATAATAAAAACTTTCTTTATTGTTAGACTGTATTGTATGATACACAAAATAAATAAAGAACAATAAAACACAAGAAGTTTTTCCTAAGTCTTTTGTGTTCGTCAAAAACGTAACTTTACTAAAAACCGTAATGTAGTGTCAATGGTCCCATCACTATTTAAACGCTCTAAATTCAAAATTACGGCCGTTTGCAGAGCATTGCGTGATCTTGAATGCGTCCTTTGCGTGAGTCTGTAGTTATTACCAATGTTCAAATCGTCGCCATCCGCTGGATGTGTTCTCTGGTAAACTGTGGAGACATCCAATGCAATGAGCAGTTTAGTTTTAACTATTTCCAGTTTTTAGTTGACTTTAAATTATTGTCATTAAGACGTAGGTGATAAATGAATTTTCTTGCGTGATATTACTTTGAGTACCTATCTAACTAAAAAGTAAATCCTTAATTGATTCTTTAAAAACCAGGTAGGTACCTAGTTACTTACCTCAAAATACTCAAGGGACAAATTATAACAAAAGAACCAAAGACGAAAGAGCTCCAGTATTTTTTGTAGACGGCAGGTGGCGATCGGCGCGTTCCGATTGGTTGCGCTCAAGGACCCCCAGACAACCCCTAACTTTGGCGAGCAACTAATAATGATACACACGCTTCGATTGCTTCCACGTAAGTTCGTTTTATGGTACACTAGACATGCAATGCCCGAGTTGGCTGCTACCATTCAAACTTACTCACAAGTGGCTGTAAAAGGTAAAAATAATGCTTGTCTAGACGAAAATTGCCAGTAATTGAGACCTAAGCCTTAATGGCGTGTACTTTATACCCAACTTTATTCTTTTTTTGATGAGATTGCTCCCCCAGCACAATATTAACATTGCACCTCATGCTCTAATGGTTTTATTATTCAATATAAACTACAACTATCACATTGTTTTGGGAACGGTACACCTCTATTATGCCGGCGACGTGACTCACGGCATATTTCCCAGATTTGCTCGATTAAAGTCCGTCGAATAGCAAATTTTACATTACAATTTACTTCAAACACCGTATTGAAATACAGGGAACATTTGTAGCCAGCTCCGTATTCCGTACAAGGGTGAATGTTATACGTGCATTAGAGTTAATGTAAGTTACTTTTAAGGTTTCCAGCGTGGCTGGCAGGCAATAAAAGCAGAAAGTTGTGCGGCGGTCGCTCGATACATTCGATTCGGTCTGTGAGTCACCGCGAAACCTACAAACTTGCGAAACTCGGGCCGCGAATCGCGACCCACCTTATAAACCATTACTTTTGTGTTCTTCGACGAATCGCACCGGATTGTTGGTTTATTTCCTGCGATCGTGTTAAGAGCTTCTTTTTTGGACGCACTCTGCTTTGAATGGAGGTAAAAACTCAGGTCAGCAAATATTAGTCGGACCCGTTGAACTAGTTCAATTCGTTTTGGAATTCGCTTTTTGGCCGCGCTCGCGACTTCAAAAGGCAATACGGTTTCATATTTAGAATTGTTTTATTTTCTCTTCTTTGTTTTTGAATTTCGAAGTATAAAATTATAATTGCAAACTGGATAACGATTCTAAGTTTAAATCCGTATTATGGAATGTGCGGAGGGGTCGGGGCAAAGAGTAAGCTTATAAAATGCCTCTTTACTAAGTAGTCCTTCAAAGTTGTTAAGACGACGAAGTTTGTCGCGAGTTTAATAGAATTCCTTGCTCTTGTGGACTAAAGTTTGTTTTTAAATGATTGATCAGCAAATAACACTCCTGGCGTAATGAATGAGTCATTCAATGAATATGTTCAGTGTTTGCTAAAGCGGAGAATAATGTCGTTATCTGAGAAACAGTTGCTATTTGTTGTGCTAACACAATTAATACCAAAAAATACTTGGTTTGTATTATCAGTAGTTGATAAAGTAAAACAACTGTCCTTAATTATGTAGGCACTTTATATTGAGTTTAACGTTGGTTTTACAAGATATTTAATAATATCAAATTCATTAAAAGGTCTGAGCAATCAAAGATACTGATTATTTAATCGTTTGAATTCAAAGATGGCGTATAAATAGGTAAATACATCAGACGTTACAACGTGAATTTTATTCCATGCAAAATTTTAAACTAACGAAGTTCTACTTTTAAAAATAAAACGGCGGCAGTGGCACCCCAAAATAACACAAAAATAATACCTTACCTAACATGAATAGCGGTTTAAACTCGGTGTGATAAAATTTAATAACAATAGTATGAGAATGACAGCGCTGTCCTCTTGGCGGTTCGCGTAAAATATGAGACCACAAGACACCCGCAGTTTTATTAGTTTCGGGCTTCAGCTATCATGGCGGAACGTTAAATTCTCACTACGTTACTGTAAAATATACTTACAAAACCGCTGTCGTAACATTCATTTTGCACACTAAAACCATATACGAAATAATCTACATAACTTTATTAAATACCACAATTTTAAAGCAATTATTACTACCTAAACATCATCCGTGCCTGAACTTGACAAAAGCAATTTCGGGATTAAAGAGAACATAATAACATTAATTAATGATAACAAATTCCCCATTTCTAGTTCAACACAGAGAGTATTAAAATTCCAAACTGCCCGTATGGAGCGAATAACAAAACGAGATTGTTATGTTCAGGGTTGTCACGAACAGGAAAGCTGGCGACACAGCGGGAAACGATGTGGGGCAACCCTGCGGACGGGGAGATATTCCACTTTCATAACATGTCACAGTTTCATGGCAACACGTGTCAAACGCTGTGTTGAAAAACATCCCTCTACTCGATGAATGTTTGCATGTGTTTGCTTATACACGAGTCAAAAAAACAAAACTACTAGCCAGTAACAACCAGTCTTATTTATAAAAAAAAATAACCATATGATTAGTTTACACACTCATCAGCAGATTTTGAATTCAAATTCTCCATAGAAACCCAACTTCTAAATTCAAATTTAGTTAATGCAGAGATTGTATACGTGCTTACGTGTAGTCTATGTTCTATGGTATACACCTCAATTTCGCGCGTCAATTTGAATTAAGAATCGGCTAATAAGTCTTAATGTTTTTTTTTTTTATAAAGTCCTAATCGTTCCGTGGCAGAACGAATTCTTTAGCCGGCCTGAAATTTCGGTCATCAGTAATTATGATAAATGTTCAGATAAACAGTTAATGATTGATATTATAACGACAGACCACAAGTTGGGGAGATGACACTGCTAATGGACCAGCGAAATGCGAAGACAAATTTGCTTGGAATTACTTTGAAGGCGTCGGATATAAGACACCCTTTTTTTTTGGAAAAACATGACGGAACTCCACTTTAATATTTGGCTGACGTTTATTTCCCTAACTTTGTTTAATTAATACTTTTATTTAACCTTTTTCCGTAACCTGAATACTGAATAGGTTATTTCTCGATACTTTGTGTTATATTAAAGGGCCAATTTCTTCGTTTTATTGGTTCTAAGAAGTCAGAATTAGCACCACTTGAAACCACATGGCCTATGAATGGTTATGAAGTTTTTATTTCGATACAAGATAAGAAAAACACTTGACGTAACATCGCTCACGGAACGAAAGTAAGCCAAGCGTGTAACGAAACGCAACGTATCTTGTGGCCAAATCAAAATATTATAAACTAGGTGTTGAGGAAGTCAAGATTCCTTTATTGGATAAGAATAAACATATTTTCAGTTGAAGTTTCCTGCTCTCAAGAAAGCCTCAACAATGAAATTATACAGGGTGACATGACTTAAGTAGCTACAGCTGTTGTTCTACTAGTATCTCACGACTGCACGGCGCACATACGGGTATTTTGCATTCCTAGCCGGGCGAAATTGGTAAAAACAAATTACAACATAAAAGCAAAAATGAATACTAGTCAGCGAGTCAGGTAGATACAGAACAATAGGCGACCCTTTTCGGGCTCGAGCGCCCGCGCCGTCAGCTAGCAAGCCAGTCGGAACTTAATCGTTGTCGCATGCGCTCGCGTCAGTTACTGGCTACATTAAAAACGTACTGCGTTTGAGACCTCAGTGCTTTTTAATAGTGAGTTATTTAACCAAAACTACTATGGATCATCATAATACTGGTAAGAACAGTTTTATTTATTAATATTTACTAATGTTTACATGTATTTGTAAGGTTCAAAATCAATTTACAACTATCTCGATTTTTTAAGCAATTTTTACCTGAATTTTAAATTTCAAAGTGATTATAGTTATCCTTCCGAGTACTTCCGAATAACGATTTTTATTGTTACGCATGACAAAATCTGTCATATTATAGATATTTTACGAATTGAGTGCTACTTTACGCTACTTTCGACGAAACTTATGCGTTTGTGTTGGTGTTACCTAAAAAGTATTAACCGTTATTTTCAAGCAAATTATGAAATTTTTTTTTTTATTGTTCTAGGGTTACCAGGGGTCTCTAACTACAAAGTTGTGACTAGACAATACCTGTTCAATAAAATGCAACAACAAGAATTACACACTTTTGATGAAAAAGTCGATTATTTGGAAAATTACCTTTTATCGTCTGACAACTTTAATGAAGAACAATTTCCAAAAACCCTCCCCATTGGTCGTCTGTACATTTTAGTAAGTCTTACCTACTTTACAGCAGAAAAAACCGCACAAATAATTTCGCCCGGCTAGGAATGCAAAATACCCGTATGTGCGGCGGCGGGTTGGTCTCACTTGTGTGTGTACTGTGTAGATCAGCGACCACACAGCTCCGTGTAGATGCACATGCACATTGTTTCTGTGTGCTCAGGCGATACTGAGCAATCCCGAGCTTACGCACACAGAAGCACTGCATGTGCATCTACACACACGACTAACCCTCCGCCGCCGCCAAGCCCTCGTGAGATACAACAATGTAATTTTTTTAATGTTTTTTGTTTACTTGAATTAAAAGTTATTCCGTATTAATTCAAAACAGCTTATTAGCAAAGCTTTAGGTAAAGGACGATGAGACACGATCTCTGTACCTAGTCTGTTTATAAATCCACAACTTAGCGCTCCGTTTCTTCCCACTCCTCTTCCTGCCTTATATGAATTTCTAAACAGCCTCTTAAGGCACCGAGATAAGGAATCCTATTTTTAGTACCGAGGAACCCCTAAAAATAGAAGCTGCCAGGAGTGCTAAAGATCCCTTGGCATTAAGGGACCGTCACGGATTCAGGTGCCTTCGACTTTCAAGGATATACCTTATTTAGACAGGTGTAGGTATTTGAAAGTCAATTTTATGTAAAACTACAGACGACTTAGATTTGATCACATACATTTGGTAAAGGGCATTGACTCTGCAGCTAATGCTAGAACAAAAGTCGAAAGTTTTTTTGTACTTTGTTTTACATGGTTTATTTTGCATTTAATTTCTTTAGTTTTTTTAGGAGTCTCGTTGAAAAAAAACTTAGTCAAGTGACTGTTATTTGAACGTAGATCATTTAAGAAATGGAAAAAGACTTGTTTGAAAGGGTCCAGGTAAATCTTTGAGATAGAAAAAGAAGACAATCCGACTTCAAAAATACTTTTTTTACACTATCCCAGTACTGGGCAAGGATCGCCCCGAAATCATTCCAGGTATTCTATTTTTGAGCCACCTCGAAATGTGCCACCTGGAAATATCAACAATAACCTAATCAATAATATTATAGTAAATGCTACATTCCTTACGTAAACTCTTTAATGTCAACTCATACATAATTACAGTGAAGGAAGTACAGTTATATTATATATATAAGAAGCGTCGCTTATATCTTCAGGCTAAATTGAGCTTCTAGTCACGAGCCAGCTGGCCACAGAGCACAGACTAACCAGACGAAGAAGACATTCCACTGAGACTTTGATATACTTGGACTGTGTTTATAACCAGCGGTGTCATCCGACTTTGCACGAGTGGATTTGTTTTATTTTTCACATGATAGTAAAGGCTTAACACGCATTGCGATTTTTATTATACTTCCGCGAGATTTTATTACAGCAATGCGTGCACCGTCATACAATTTCATAGGTCGCAGAATGGACGGGAAAAAATCGCGCGAATAAAAATCCCAGTGCGTGCTGCCTTACGATGATGTGGTCGACGGTGAAGTACGTTCGCACAAGTACAAGTAACCTAGACTGATACTTAAACCTGGTCTGATTGTTATCTTTGAAAGTTTGAATACAAAAAGAAAACACCTACAAACGCAACTTTATTATGTCTGACCAGAGTCAAGCAGACAAAATTAAGTTGCATTTTCAATTTTTTATTTTTGTACAAGTTGTTTTTATTATTTATACGTCTCTTTCAGTTATTTTTATGTCTCAAGGCCTTCGATCAATGATACACAGTGTATAGTACAAGGCAGTGATAATTACTCATGTTAAAATACTGAGTATTTATTATGAAAATCAATAACGGGACCATATTTTATTCAAAAATATTTCTCGTCTGGAATTTCACCCTGTACTGTCTATATGTGCATAGTACCTACCAATAGTCCGTATGGTAACAAGTACTGTCATTATGATTAATGTACAAAGCACTTAAGAAATATTCATTGTCTTATAGCCCAAATCCACGTGTGTATCGCATTATAGACATTTCAAGGCCAAGCACATATCCCTCAATTCCAAAAGGTCACGGAAACCAACTGTTCCTATACAATTTACGTTAATGTTAATACCTACTTTCTTTGAGTGGTAAAGGTGTACAAATAAATGATTTTCATTGAAATAAATAACCGAACATCAATTAAATATTATATCGGGATATTGTTATCCTTATTGGTTTTAACATTATATTTTATGTTTGTTGTAGGAATCGGGAAGGTAATTGATTTATAATTGCTGAATGCTGATAAAACGAGGAAAATTAAATTCTTCATAATTTGTTAATATTTTATGTGGGTAGTTACATATCCACGGATATTAATTGACCTAATTTTAAACAGACGTATCATCAGATTGATAAGTAGGTAGGTTACTGAAATTCTAATCTAGATCACAGATAATGTAAGACTAGCATACAGATGTCTCATCCCATACAAAGAAACCGTGCCGACGTAACTAGCGTTTTTCATCTGATTATACGGATTATTTTTTGAAAATCGATCGCGTTCGGTTCCGTTCCACGGAACACCATCCATATCGGATAGATAGATCACCATCTATATCCATGGAACAGAACCGAACGCGATCGATTTTCAAAAATAATCAGTACCTATAATCAGTACAGTACGTCGGCACGGTTTCTTTGTATGGCATGTTACCACTGTCTAGACCTAAAAAGATTTTAATTAACCGGGTTTTTACAAGAATTTCTTATCTTTATTTTCTCAAGCGTAAAAAAAACAGTGTTAATAAAACATCTCAGTAGCTCGACGACTATCCCCGACTCCGAAGCAGATATCAAAAGATGAAGTATTTTATATCAATTTGCGCACTCGTGCAAAGTATATTTAAGTAGCTCCGTTTCCGCCCCGGTCTTAGGTTTTTAATGGTGCCATTTATGGGGGATGGGGTAAAATATCCGTATAAAGGAAGACGGACCAAGAATTCCGATGATTGCAGCGTGCCCGGAATACTCCATAAGTCTCAGCTATTAACATTAACCGACCTGCCCAAATATCCCTTTCATTGCCTTAAAATATCCTATATTTTATAAGAGATCTCGGAAAATTAAATTAAATCTTTGGAACTTAAAAGATTTCTCGTGAAAGCGATGGTTATTGCCGCCAAAATGTTCTGTGGGCGCGAATGGCCATTGATTGGCCATTGTGAGTTGGCCACAATGAGCAATCACGAATTCACGGAGGTCTGCTAATAGTTGCTTGGCGCGAACTCACTTCATTTCACAAAGCTTGTTTTGATGGCGCTTGACATCGCCTGTCATCCACTTACAACATCAACTCATACCTAATCATATCCCGACATTCCAACATGCATATAGTCCAGTATAGTATACCACAGATATAAATCTATACTAGATGACACGATTGTATGTACTTCGCGTGTCAAAAAACGGCGTAAAATTACGATCAATGATCGTACTTTGAGCTTTTCATTTAGCTTTTCATTTAGCACCTGAAAAACATCGAAATCTAGAAAAATTATGCCAAATTGAGCTGTTAAGACTGTGTAGAAAAAGTTGGCCGAGGCATTAGAAATGTTTTCTTTCATTGGTAAGTAAATTGGTTTTTTAAATTGTGTGTGAAAAAAAAGTTAAATCAAAAAACCTGACTGCTTCAAAAGCGAACTAAAAAGTCGTAAACAAGGAAAAAATCATGCTGTGCAGTCGGAGGATACATATTCGCGGGCTGGCTGACCAAAATCTGGTGTATCCTCCGCCTGCACAGCACGATTTTTTCTTTGTTTACTACTTTTTAGTTCGCTTTTGAAGTAGTCGGGTTTTTTTGATTTAATTTAATATAAGTGTTATATATTTTTGAAATTACCTCTTAAACCCCTTTATTTTAATACCCCACACGATGGGTTTGGAAGAACAAAAAAAAATTGAGCACCCACAATATAGCACCCAAAAGCCGCCATTTTTCTACTGTCCAATTTTAATGTAGCCTATGACACTCGCAGGGTTAAGACGAATCGATTGACGTATGAATCATCAAAATTAGCCAACGCGTTTGATTTTTGGAACGCCATATAGGAACAAACATACATACATAGACTGATACACATTACCCTCCTTCGGCAGTTAAAAGTGGCACGCTTGGTTTTTATACAGACGGAGGGACTTGCGTTATCTAGTTAGATTTATATCTGTGCAGTATACGTATTTCCATCACTTATATCTCGAATGACAGCTCTCCCGATCGTTTACAATTAAGAAACCGATAACGAGAACGTTATTCGCAGTCGGTTCGATATTAAGCCTCCATTGTGAGAGCGAAAAGCAATCGGAAGCCATCGAAACTAGTTTCAGCGGAAACCAGCACGAGATAGAGACTCGCCACACTAGATAAATTGGTATTTTTATAGCCAGTAAGTGCTTTTAGACTTAGGACTGTCCTGGTTCGATAAAACCTTGGAATTTGCTTAGGTATTTAAATTCTCAAAAAAAAAGTTAATAAAAAAAATAAACAGGAACCGAAGGGAACAAAAAAGACGTAAACAAGAAGAAACTCATGCTGTGCAGTCGGAGGATACAATTCGCGAGCTGGCTGATCAAAACCAGATGTATCCTCCGACTGCTCAGCATGATTTTCTTCTTGTTTACGTCTTTTTTGTTTCTGGGTTTTTTGTTTTTTTTAATTAACTTTTTATTTATAACTTTTTAGGTAGGTAGTTAACATTTTTTTTTTCCTTTTTGGTACATTTAAACATACAGGTAGGTAAGTGTTATATATTTTATTTTTTGAAATCACCTCTTAAAACCCTTTATTTTGATACCCCACACGATGGGTTTGGAAGAAAAAAATAATAGGGCCCCTACAATATGGGGACCTTAATCCGCCATTTTTTTTTTTTACAATTCTAATGTAGCCAATAATACTCGCAAGGTTCTGAAGAATCGATTTACGTAAGAATCATCAAAATCGGCTAACGCGTTTGGTCTCTGGAACGTCAAATAGGAACAAACATACATAGACTGAAAAACACATTACCCTCCTTTGGCAATCGGGAAAAAACAGTGTCTAAGT
Source organism: Orthosia gothica (assembly GCA_949775005.1). Lineage (NCBI taxonomy): Eukaryota > Metazoa > Arthropoda > Insecta > Lepidoptera > Noctuidae > Orthosia > Orthosia gothica. The sequence goes on along the minus strand of OX459051.1, from coordinate 16,710,882 downwards.
TTAAACTTTTGACTAGAACCTGTTGATTTTACCAGAAATTCTAAGTCAAGTTTCGGAAAATTATCGCAGAAGAAAGAAAACAGTCGGGTCGACCTCGAAAATCAATTAAAATCCTGTCAGTAAGGGAAGGCAGTGATCGTGGGGGTCTATTTTTAAATCGAGCGCTTTGGCTTTGTTACTATACCCTCGGGAAGCATTCCGTCGATGTTCGTTTAATAGGGATCTATTGTTGTATCTCCCCCGATTAATTACAATTGTTTATTGTAAGGTCTTTGGAAGCAGATTGTAATTTCCTACGACTTCATTTACTGCTTGGTTACCACTCGCTACACTAAATTCGGTTGCAACTAAAATTGCTGTGATGAAATTAAGTGTTCGCCTCATTCGAGTCGAGAACCGGGACTACATTATTCGGAAACATACTCGTATTCTGTCCAATCAATCTGCCTAGCCTTTTCCCAACTATATTGTGTTCGGCTTCCAGTCTAACCGGATTCAGCTGAGTACCAGTATTTTACATGGAGCGACTGCCTATCTGACCTCCACAACCCAGTAACTAGGTAACACGATAACCCTTGGCAAGACTGGTGTCAGATCTCAAGACTTCTGACTACCCATAACGACTGTCAAAGATCTTCAAATGACAGCCGGACCAACGGCTTAACGTGCTTTCCGAGGCGCAGAGGAAACTCGGTATGTTGAAATGGTCACCCATCCACGGACCGACCTCGTCAATCGTTGCTTAACCTTGATGATCGACCCGTGCGGCTGTTATTATTTAGCCACGAGCTCCTCGTATTCTGTCCACTACTGCTAATTTCCGGCTTTTTGCTCGCATTTCCGTTTCTGTGGCACTAATTTTAATCAGAGCACCGAAGGTAAAATTAGCTCTAGAAATAACATCGCCAAAATCTGTCTAACATTTTATACCAACAGAGTTTCATTACATTTCCGTGAACTGTTCAAACAGACATAGTTTTCTTAGCTCTGTAGTGCTTCGGCAATCATCGGAAGGTTTCGGGCCCCGACTGTTGCCTTCTACGATACCCTTGAGGAACGTATGGCTGTACTCTAATAGGGATCCATTGTGATATCCGCTGGCTTAATTACAACTGTTCAACTGATATTGAGGATGTTCTGTAGGTCAATGGGATGTTTTTCCACGGCTAATTACTGAACAAAATAGAGGAAATTGTCTTTTTACATTGCGATAATTGCGGAAAAAAAAATACGGGATTGGAAGATCATTTTTAGGGTTCCGTACCCAAAGGGTAAAAACGGGACCCTATTACTGAGACTCCGCGGTCCGTCTGTCTGTCACCAGGCTGTATCTCATGAACCGTGATAGCTAGACAGTTGAAATTTTCACAGATGATGTATTTCTGTTGCCGCTATAACAACAAATACTAAAAACAGAATAAAATAAATATTTAAGTAGGGTTCCTATACAAAAAACGTGATTTTCCGGTTTTTTTGCGATAATGGTACGGAACCCTTCGTGCGCGAGTACGACTCGCACTTGGCCGGTTTTTACTTTTTCAATACAATTAGGTACCGTACAAGCAAAGCCTTCCTGATTTTCTGAGCGTCTCCAAATAAAAAAGTCAAGCCAAATAAAGTTGATCTTCCTCACAGACTTTCATCGATGTCTACGATACAAGTAAAATTTAAAAATTTAAATAAACCCCCGACACATTTATCTTGCGAAAACACCCCGATTCAAACAGTAATATCTAACTAATAAGTAACTTTTGAACAGCTGAACAGATTTTATTCAAACATAGCTAAAAACACTCGACAAAACCACCTTTCAAGCAAAAAAAACTAAATCAAAATCGGTTCATCCGTTTAGGAGCTATGATGCCACAGACAGACACACAGATAAACAGCAACACACGTCAAACTTATAACACCCCTCTTTTCCCGCCGGTTGTTAAAAACTAAAATAAAGATTTAGCTACTCGATTATGCCTCGCAAAGTCGTTAAGCCGCTCAGATGCCATTTCAATAAATACTTGAACAGAATCTTAACACCCAATAGCGAACCACAGTGTATAGCCATTCTCTAGAATACTCTAGATAATCTGTGAACATGGGGAGAAAATCTACAGGTAGACGCTTCAACGGATAAACATTACGCCACTTTTCTTTCAACACTTTTCTCCGTAGTAAAACTAAACAACCCACTTCACGTAATGGAAACTCATTATGATATAATTTCAAGCGTTTTTAAAAGCAATAGCCATCTTTGCAGCTGCGCAAAGAAACTTAATATTGAAGATTATATCTTGCTAGTTCCTCGACAGTGTCGGAATGGATATTCTCGATTGGCGATAAGAAACGATTTAAATGCTGGATTTATGTATAAAAAGTAAAGGAAATTGGTTTTTATAGGCGATGACAGGCGAGAGTGCTGTCTTAGAGAAATAATGCGGTTTTATTTGCAGTGTTTATTAACTAGTGCATAATATACGAGCTAAGACGGTGACACACAGCGCCCTAAGACGCGGTTGAGTGCGTTCTCGCAGTTCGACTTTAAGCGCGTGATCTACTTAGTGGAATCAAGTCACTTTCGTATTATAAATTACGCGATGGTTCCGCATGAGGTAATTAAATATGCTGATGGTGATTAACAGGATTGTTTTTAGTGTAGTTATAATCCCACATCCCGGGTATTTTCACCAAGTCCAAACGCTTTTTGAAGGTTTGGCAATGACAGACGAGAGAGCTATCTTAGAGAATTAATGCGGTTTTATTTGCAGTATTTATTATCTAGTGCAAAATATACGACTAAGAATAAGACTGGAGACACACCGCGCGTTAAGACGCAGTTGTGTGTGTTTTCGCCATGCGAAGCCGCGACTTTAAGCGCGCGATCTACTCAGTGCAATCAAGTCAGTCTTGCATATAAATCACGCGATGTGAAACTAGTCTCAGAGCTCAGCAAAGATAAAGGCACACAAACCAAGCAATATTCTCTTATTTGTGCAACCAAAGCAGCATTGGTATTTGTCGTTCTCCGTCCCAGTAATTCTTTAAACTATCTCAGTTTTCAGGAAGATTAACAGTTAGTGTTTGGCGCAGAAAATACAAATAGCCTTTGGACATTTAAATTTGTTCTGCTCGTTACCGGGATTTGTGTTTAGAGCTAGAATTCCAATTACTATAGAGTTAACTTTAATTAAGCGGCGAGTGCTGAGCGGTTTTTGACTTAGTTACTTTTAGTCGTCATAAATATTCGTTTAGAAAGGTCTGAACGATGAGATTAACTTCATAAATGGTAGGTTTTAGCCTTTTAGTTGAGGAATATTGTCATTAAGTCCACATTTAGCCAGGTAACATTTAGTCTTGGCCACTTTCCGAAATCATCTAGGTATGAAACGAAGAGCATCGAGTGTCGAGAATCACAAAGTGTCTCATTTTCTAAATGGAACAGTACCTACTAAAATAATAACAGAAAGCCTTTCAACTAGAAACAAGTATTATTATTGATGCAAACAAACATCACATGAACTCAGAACTATAACATCAAAGCGAAAAGCATCAATGTTCGAACCACTCAAAGAGTAGAAACACAGGATTTCCATTACGTACTTACTTAAGTCGACAACTCGACAGCGAAGACATAGGCATGATCGAATTACTCCCGGTGTATACTTACCTTTATGCATTGACGAAAGAATTTCATAAGAAAATCCTCTTTTCGTTTCGGAATATTCAATTCTAGAATTTTGTTTATTTTCTGTTCTGATCTAGAAAGGTTTTGCTTCGTGGTTTTGTGATGCGAAGATTTGTTTCTTGGTTTGTTCTTTTGAGTGCTCAATTAGTTGTCTTTAATATATATGATTATTTTGTTTATAATAAACTGAGTGTATAAATAACTAGCTGACCCACGCGGCTTCACTCCCGTGAACTGGCTGTCAAATTACCTACCACCTACCCTACTTCTACTACTATTAACATACCTACCCTACCTTAATAATCCATACTAATATTATAAATATTATATGTATAGATGTGAAAGTAACTCTGTCTGTCTGTTACCTTTTCACGCTTAAACCGCTGCACCGATTTAGATGAAAGTTGGTATGAAGATAGTTTGAGACCTGGGAAAGGACATAGGCTATATAGGTAGGGTAGGGTAGGGTAGGGTATGGTAGTGTAGGGTAGAGTATTGTAGGGTAGTTTAGGGTCGGGTAGGGTAGGGTAGTGTACGGTAGGGTAGTGTAGGGTAGTGTAGGGTCGGGTAGGGTAGGGGAAGGTTATGTAGGGTAGTGTAGGGTAGGGTAGGGTAGGTTAGGGTAGGGTAGGGTAGGTTAGAGTAGGGTAGGGTAGGGTAGGGTAGATAAATGTTTGGTCTTTTTACGGCAAATCAAAGTTTGCCGGGTCAGCTAGTATATATATATAATTTGTTAAACTATTTATTATTTGACTAAGAATTAATACCATACGACAGTAACCAACTCTTGTTTCTACTGGCGCTGTAATTAAATTTTAGAACACAAAAGCTGCTATTGTGTCTTAACTATGATAGTGAGATATAATCTCTCGCAGAATTTCATGTAGGTAATAATGAGTACTATAATCATGTAGTACATAATTTTTATGTACCATCAATAGTTTTCTCAGTGCACGCCAAATCATGAATTTTATAAACAAAATTTTGCTACTTTGAATTACATTATTGCAATTTTGATAAGCATCTCTAATATTTTTGCAAATAAATTATAGCCTATGTTACTGGGGATAGTGTAGATTTACATACGTGAATTTTTTTTTAAATCGGTCCAGTAGTTTCGGAGCCTATTCGGTACAAACAAACAAACAAAAAGTTTTTGTTGTCTATTAGGTCATAAAAACATAGCTCTATTTTTAAACATACCAAACTGTTATTAGTCAAAACAACAGTTTAGACAGCTTTAACTCAAATCATTTTTACTATAATAACCTGTAAACGATCGTAATACCCTCGTTTACAAAAAAAAGACTACACAGGTAACAGTACACATAATTACACTAAAATTACACCGTGTTTTTGGAAGTCATCACCTCTAACATTCGAAGTCAGGTCGCGTGACGATAATCACGTAACAGAATGGTGTTATGCCGAAGGCGGTCGATCAAGTTCTGTTATCATATCGCTTGATAACACGCCCCGTAGTGCGTTTGATATCGACCTGGGTGAGATTGAAATATTTTAACCAACTAGATGCACTAGCGTAAGAATAATTAGTCTGTTCGCACTGCTGGGATACAGGCCCCTCTCTGCGAGACGTGATGGGCCATAATATACCACGCAGGCCCAGTGGGGGTTGGTAGATCACTACAAATGCACTAAGGATATCGTAAATTAGTTTTTTACGCGAAGGGGGGTTATGTGTTTATCAGTCTGTGTATGTATGTGTGTTCATATGTGGAGTTCCAGAGGCCAAACGCGTTGGCCGATCTTGATGATTCTTACGTCAATCGATTCGTCTTAACCTTGCGAGTGTCACTGGCTATATTAAAATTGGAAAATAGAAAAATGGCGGCTTTTAGGCGCCATATTGTGGAGTCCAATTTTTTCAACATCTGTTTTTGGTAAGCCAGCTCGCGAATACGTATCCTCCGACTGCACAGCATGATTTTCTTCTTGTTTACGTCTTTTTAGATCGCTTTTTTAGCAGTCGGGATTTTGATTTCTTGAATTAACGTTTTTTTTTATTGTGTCTAGGCTCGCGCTATCTCAGCTGATAGTAAACGATGATGTGGTCGACGGTGAAGCACGCTTGTCTAGAAATAACCTATTCACTCTTGATTTGCTAATGAAGTTGGCACCACCTAGTAATATATTATCTGTGGCATTTTTAATGAACTAGTAAGTTTTGAGTCACGTAATGTTTATCTAGGTATTTTCCTAGTTTAAATGCAAGTTGACATTTATCTATTTTTCTAATAGAAACACATAGGTAAGTACCTAATACTAGTTTTGTAGATCATATTTACTGTATGTGTACTTGACACTAATTAATTAGCTGACAATAATTGCTTTATTTGCCGCGCGAAAAAAATATAGTTCGGAAGACAACGAACGGAACAATTTTTATTAAAAATCATAACATAACACATTAAAAAAAAAATAACATAGTTACCAACTTGATGAAGAATTTGTCAGCAATACTTTAGTTGTAAACTTGTTCATCTGCAATACATTTGAATGCAATTTTCGTTTCATCGCCATTGTATCATCGATGTCGATCGACAGAAATAGGTTAATGCGATACCACAGTAAAAATATACAAACAGTATTGAAACTACTTACAAACGCTCGAAACGGCACACTCACACAAACATGCGAGTCGACGAGACCCCTAAGCGGCTCGCAGTACTTACAGCACTGCAGAAGTGCCCGAGTGGTCTCGTCGGTGCGTATGTTATGTGAGTGTGCCGTTTCAAGCGTTTGTAGGTAGCTTCCATACTGTTTGGATATTTTTACTGTGGCGATACTCAGGCAATCTGTCACTACGTGATAAAATGTATGCAGATTTGTACAGTAAAGAAGTTTTGTATCATTTTTGTCTCTTTTACGTAAGGAGGGAAATAGGGACTATAAAGGTTCGTTCTAAATTTTGGTTATCACTGGTTTCAGTTAAAGAAAATGTCGTGAGGTTTGGACTTACAGCTAGTTCACTTCTGAAATCGTAAACTAGCGTAAAGAAAACTTGGTGTTCAATGATTGTGCCTTCTTTGTGTGAGAAGTAGCTTTTGCCTTGAAACGGGGTAGTTTAAAGGTTGGCATTATTAGGGTCATGAATTTATGATTCTGGACCAGCTCAAATAATTAATTAGGAAGTGAAGGCTGAATTTTTGTTTGGATTACTTCGCATCGACATTTTTACATGGCGCCATGCATGAAAAGTAAGGTAAATGTAATCAAATGAGAATGCCCATTTTGTAGGGGAACTTGGGCCCCTTTGAAAAAATTGTTGTATCTTGATGAATTTTGTTGTTGAAGAAAAAACACGTTATATTCATAATTAGAAAATATTTTTCATTTATTTTGTGGGGTTCACGAGATATAACGATGTTTCTGTTCTTGAAATGAACCCTTATTACAATGCAATAAGGTGCATACAAATGTCCAAGTGAAGGAACCTGATCTGTTGTTGTCTGTACATATAAAGTAAAGGACACGGATGGTAAAAAACACAAAATATAAATCCTATTTTCGGATAATATTGAAATCGCAGACACGATATCTCATAAGGGGCCTGTGTATGGGCAATCTCCTTTACGAAAATTATTTCTCATTCATCAAAACAGAATCCAAGAATGTCACATCAATTTAAAACTTGCACATTTCGGGCAACTTAACAAAAAACCCACATCCAGTCAACTTATTGTTACCTTTCATAAAAAGGTCAGCCACATACAACTGCATGCATACCAAAGCCATTGAGTGGTCCGGTTGCATGGTGACGTCATCCGATAGGCAGCCGTGTCACAGAAGCCATACAAACTAAATGCGCGGGCAAAAGTGACGGCCATCTTAACTTTATTGTCCATTGCCACTTTGGTGTAAAACCTCTTCATAGTGATGTGAAGAGGGTGAGCAATGGATGATCGGTGTTGGGTATAAAACCGTCTATGTTGTAGAAATTGTCTCTGGTTGAGGTGAGAGCAAGGAGCATAAATTAAGGCTAATGAATGGCTTATTGTGAGGGACAGGAAATTATTATTGGTGGGACGCTCGCGTTACTGTGAGGGTCATACTTGACTGAGTGCTTACGAAGCGTATATTGACGCGTTTTATTTTTAAAAGCAAGTTACTGAGTAAAAAGAACATGACACTATATTAATTAAGCCATAAATCAATGATGTAATTACCTACAGGTGTTTTTAATGACCCGTTTTCTGATTACGGTGTTTTTACACCATCACAGATATCTCACTTTTTTAATTAACACAAGATTCGGTATTGCCACTAGGGCTAAGTAACCGGGCTTGCAACTGCTAGCAATTAAATCAAAATAAATGCAATTTTTGCTCAAACCTATTAGGTAGGACTTAATCGGTTTCCTGTGTCCGAAGCGCTGACATAACAAATTTCTTAACAGGTTTATTGCTCATCGCATTTCTTAGTGCCCCACACAAAAATGCAGGACTCTAAAATCGGTCTTAGTCATCCTACGGGTCCCAATAAAAATATCTTCCAGTAAGTATGCGGCCATGTTTTATCGAAACGTGGCCGCCCATACTGGCAGTTATAAAACTTCGCTAATGTAATGAACGCAAAAAAAAAACAATTTTTAAATATCGAACGGAGTTTTACTACTCAGTTGGTAATACCGGTTTATTGAAGTACAGTTCATCATACTTCAGATACTTGTGCTCGAGTCGTGGGGCTTGCAGTCCGTCGGGGTAGCCATTGTTCTCAGTATGGCTTTAGTAAGTCTATGCTTAAGCCTGGTACATAATAAGTAGCTAGGACTGGGACCTACTTGGTCATAACCTTGTTGGTTGTGCTTCGAGCTCGGTGAACTACTTTATGAAGTCTGTTGAACGACTTGAACGATAAAATAAAAAAAATAAGTTTAATCGTTCAGTGATTGCATTTATTTTCTGATGAAAATAAATTGATAACATTACTTTATTATTAACTCGCTTTTAATGCATCAAAAATAGAACAAATATTTCATTTAATTTTAAATAGTAATGTAACTGTCTACCTTTTAAAATTTACCACGTTCTTTTCTTTTTAACCCCTGCCGCAAAAAGAGGGGTGTTATAAGTTTCACGTGTGTTGTTGTGTATCTGTGTGTCTGTCTGTGGCATCATAGCGCCTAAACGGATGAACCTATTTTGATTTAGTTTTTTTTGTTTGAAATGTGATTTTGTCGAGAGTGTTCTTAGCTATGTTTGAATTAAATCGGTTCAGCCGTTCAAAAGTTATGGGCGTTTTACTGTTTGAATCAGGGTGTTTTCGCAAGATAAATGTTTCGGAGGTTTTTAAATTTTGAAATTTTACTTGTTTACTTTTGCAACCTCCATCCCTAATTTTAAAAGGTTTAAATCGGTAAACAATTGACAGACCCAAGGGATAAACAATTGGGACCCTTTAAAAATACTTCAATAAAGTCAAGCATCTTCTCTTGTTAAGTGTCTTGAGATTTGACTCGGATGGCTTCCAAAACAAAGGTCTTTATTGCCATGAAATTTTACTAAATAGGTACCTAAATTACAGACATTTTAAAAACTATCTTTACCCGTGACTTTGCTGAGTTCCTTGACACACGGCAATCTTCCGAGCAAGTTTTCTATCAGCAAAAGAATTTTCAAAAATGGAACAGAATTTTCAGAGACAACCTTTGACAAACATAAAAAAAGAAACAATATATAGCCCCAAATGTGTCGGCGTTTTGAATTTCACTGTTGACCATTATTTTTAATGGGTACTTAGAAACCTATTCAGCTAACTAGAAAGAGGTAAACCCTAGGTCATCGATATTACGTATCGAACCCACCCAAAGATCATACGAAGGTGATTCATAATTTTATAACTTCATAAGCTGCACTAAACAATAACGGACAGCTGAAGCCTTTCTACCCATGAATACATGGGCATCTGGGTCATATGAAGGGGACTTTCATAGTCCGAGGTAGTACAAACTCACAATAGACTACCTATGTACAACTAGTACATAGGTACTGGTCACGATCGCCTTTCACTAAGACAAATGACTTTGTCGGCCATCTTAAGTAATGGTTGACCTCTTCTAATATTATTTTATTAAATAATAACTATACCTTTGTCAGAAATTACTGGATAAACAAGAGAGATTCGATTAAAATCGACCCTTGAATGTCAAAGTTAAGAATTTTCTGCGAATAGGTTCTAGGCAAGCGAGCTCCAACGTCGACCGCATCATCGCTTACCATCTGGTGAGTGAGATAGTGGAAACGCGAGCCATAAAAAAAAGAAAGAAAAAAATTGTTTATCTGTGCAACTTATGGCGCTTTTTTTCTATTTTCTTACTTTATTTTCGTAAGAATATGAATGCATGGACATTGTTTTATTTAAACACACTATCAATTAGGCACATTCTGTTATCAATTAATTACTCAACAACAAGTTTTCGTTGAATTAATTAATACGACAAGCATTTTCTAGTCTGAGTGAGCGTTACTTCTAACAATTATTAAGTGAAATCGATAATTCTTAGACTGTCCTTGAATTTTAACCGTGAAAAGACAGACGTGATTGTTAACCGGTCTCGCAGGTATACCAACTTGAAGAAAAATATCAATAAACAAGTTCTGGAAAGTTTAAAACTTCGTCATCAAAATGACGTCATGGTTTTTTTATACTATTACACCCAAATTGCACCACTTCCTGTATGCCACGATCTTGTGATGATTCATTATTACAGTTTTGGTGAAGTTGGTATTTGCTAAGTACGATTTAAGACCAAGAATAGTTCATAATCTTTAGAAATTTTTGGTTATGCTAACATTACATCCTATTTTTCCACCTCCTTGGGATAAGTTCAGATTATTTCATCCGGTTTTGATCCGGTTTTTATTTATCGATACTTTGGTTTGTTTTACTTTGTGTAAGGCTTAGCACGTATTGCGGTTATTAGCCGCCCGGATAACACGCACTGTGGATAAAATACAGCGTGATTTTTGTGTTTCTACCTGTTCAAAAAGCTCAAAATATTCGCGCGAATTTAATCCGCGCCGTGGTGTGGTGGATTCTGTGGCAAAACACAGATCTGATATTTTGCGCATTTTTTACGCCGCATTTTTTTTACCGCAAGTTTTGCATCTTCGGTGAATTCCATATAGGTATTATATCGCAGAATTAGCGGTTTTTATCCGCACGGCTTCTAATCACAATGCGTGCTAAGCCTAAACAATCTCTTTTCTTTCAGATAACCAACCTATTAAGTAATAAAACCTACAAAGTATTAGTCATGATATCTTGTCCCTAGAGTTCCACGGTCTACGTATCCAGAATCCAGCCAGACACAGAAACTCGCCCTTAATGTCTCCATCTGGTTTTATTGCTATATATTTTTTATTTACTTACCTAAATAGGTACCTACCTACATTTTTGTGGATTGCACTGTGGTGGGAATAACTAGGTTCCTTCCAATTTAGGTGTACTTAAATGTCCTTACGTATCCTTTAGGATCTAGGTGCCTAAATTTAGCCTTTTCGTCCCCTAGTGCCTGTATTCATGTTAGGAGTTTAGGACTTATTACGAGGGTTTGACAGAAGGGGCTGGTTAGTATGATTTATAGGTTTAGTTATGACATAACACGTTTACATTCATAGACAAGCACGTAATCAGAGTACTTAACATGAAAACTGGCGTGTAGGTATTTATATTTAAAGCTTGGAATTAATTTTATTCAATGTAAACGGTCATAGAACGGAGGTCATGTAAGTACTAAGGTAAATATTTATAAATTTTAGTCCGTTTTTACAAACACTATATGACACTGAAATAAAACCTCAGTTTGCATATTCTACGCTGAACTCGAAGGTTGAATCAGTGCAATAATATTTAGCTATTCAATTAATTTTTAATTTCATTGCGTAAGTGAAAATAGGTTAGCGACCGGCAGACAGATCAAAATGCAAAAAGTTACAAAAAAAATTTGGCATCTCATTTTACAACGCAAAACATAAAATATTAGCCGCCATTGAGTAACACGAAGGTAAGAAGTAAGAACACGTGTAGAATAACCGCAGAATGCTAGGTAGGTACTTGTTTGCATAAGTTATTAAGTATTATTATTACTTAAGTAAAGATTATACTCCTAATGAAAATCGTGTAGCCAACCAATCTCGTCATCACTATTTGCATAGTTACCTATTTCTATATCAAGTAAAGATATCACCACTTATCTGTGCTTGTAATAATTCTTCATCAATTTATTATTATTTACTAAGTGTCTATCGAAGTATTGTAGGTAAGAATTTATTGATAGGTGTGGCGCGCCGGTCTTATCGTAAAATTCCGTTATCAAAACGCTCGTCAGAACCAGTCATTTACTTACTCATTCGATTTTACTTAGAAACAGGACACAAACACTTCATTCACATAAATTTAGTGCGGATAACATTGCCAATATCCGGCAAAACATGCTAAGGTAAGGTTAGGGAAAATACCATAGACATCTAGAATTTCTAGAAACAACTTTCTTGAATGAGTAGATAGGGAAAAAGTACGAACTTGTTAATGACGTCATTTACACATTCTCATTTAAAAAATTCAAAAGACGTTCCATGAATCGAACAAAAGGCCATAGAACAAAGCTCCACGACAAACGTAGGGCTGCGTGTGCACACCGCAGTCCGCACAGGTAAGAAAGCAGTTTTTACCTTTTGTGTATTGCGCCGACGCCACCGCTAGCGAATAGAGCAACAGCGCCGCGAGGATGCCCCCCTCACTCCTGCGCACGAACATGATTCTTGACTTGAGGTAATTCAACTTTTTCGTATCACAACTCCGAGCACGTCACTATTGTAAAAACTTGTCACAATCTCCTACAACGCTCTCACAAAGTTTTATAACACATAACACGCACACTATCACAGATTTCAAACTCACATCCATTTGAAAAATGTTCGTTTATCCGATAAGGTAGGTAACCGCTCAGACGTGGGACGAGGCATGCAGGTAAAACGAGTAAGCCTATTAAGTTTCAATGACTTAAAACTACTTATATGTAACGTTTTACATGGACTGATCACAAATAAACACGTTCGACACGGTTGTTCTGCACAATTTTGAATTTGGAAACTTCACATATTTTCGTAAAACAATTTCGAAGTTCGGAGCGACAACGATGCGTACGCGGGACACGACCACCCGGCGCATCGTTCGCGGCTCAACTGGCGTGAAGTGAGTGAACAATCAACAAGTTGGGATCGCGCGCGAGGCGGGCCGTTGCTCGGAGCATGCGCGATCCTTGCCTATGTTCATACCCGAAAGGCACTGTACACAACAATGTTGACAGTGCTGCCCCCTGGCGTTGCGCCGCGTTTCCCCGCTTCGCTCCGTTGACGCCGCCCGGCCGGCCGGCAAAACTCTAAACTGGTTATTTTCGCGCAAAAACGAGAAGACAGAATCTCTCCTCGGTCGAAACCTGTTTCAAGTCCACTCCTAGTCGATCCAGTATCCACTATCCAGGTAGGTACAGAAATAAAATACCCGTCTATTAATGTAGCTAAGCAGTTTATTTCACATCCGTTCTAATAGCAGTCAACGAAACATTTCTGATATTCAACTAAGTTAGTATCTTGATCTTCACAGTTGCTGCCCGTCGGCTGCGCTTGCATATTATCTTGATACTGAAACAATGGATGAATGCTCCAATTATTTAGAGTTGAATTGAATGAGGTAGATAAGTAGGTGTTACTAGAGCTTCTTGGGTAATTAAAATCTTGGTGTTTTAGGGATGCCGGTTAAACGTAGAAAGAAAACATTTTTGATGATTAATCATTTTAGGTTTTTTTAATCCTCCTATTTCGTAACGCAAGATGTGTGTTGTATATCACATAATATAGACAACACACATGTTGCATTTCTGCAAACCCTCATCTGAAGAAAGAACGGATGCCTATGCGATGAGTAAGGTCGCGAGGGTAACGGCCAACGGGGTTGAACTTGCGACCTCTCGGTAGCTATGCCATGCACGTTTTAACCGTTGGACTATTGTCGTTCATCTTGGTACCGGCTAACAACCCAATTGATAAATCTATGTAGACAGAAAAGTTATGAATGTGAAAGGATTTTTTGATGGTGGCTTTGGAAAAAAATTGCGGAGAAGACGGATTATATAGGTTGTATATTTGACTTACCCTCTTACTAATAAACGCAGTATAAAGTTATACCAGGTATAACAAAGGTATACCCATACATTTTCATAGGTTTATACTCGGTATAACTTTATTCCGCGTTTATTTGTAAGACGGTTAGAGTCTATGGAAGACGAAGACATGATTGTTGCTCTGATCCAGAAAAATTGGAATAAGACATTGTTGTAACGATTATGAATATTCTTATGTACAGAATTATGATGAATTGTATCACAAGACATTTTTTGGTCGTTAATTTGCAGAAGTAGGTGTATCTACACGTGGTATTTAAATGATAGGAATGTATAAAAACTGGCCAAGTGCGTGTCGGCACGCGCACGCAGGGTTCCGTACCATTATCGCAAAAAAACGGGAAAAAATCACGCTTGTTGTATGGGAGCCCCACTTAAATATTTATTTTATTCTGTTTTTAGGCTTTTTTTGTTATAGCGGCAACAGAAATACAACATCTGTGAAAATTTCAACTGTCTAGCTATCACGGTTCATGAGATACAGCCTGGTGACAGACGGACGGACAGACAGACAGATGGATCGTGGAGTCTTAGTAATAGGGTCACGTTTTTACCCTTTGGGTACGGAACCCTAAAAAATATGAAACAAATAATAGGCAGGTACCTAAAGATATTTTACCTTTTTTTGTTTCTGTAAATTGGTTTGAACAAAAAGATGCTTTTACACCTCAAGAAAATATTATTTCAGAAGTAGACGAGGTCGGTGCTATAACCGACTATTCTATGAAGAAACACCGAAGTCAGAAATAAACTTTATACTACACCTGCTCGGAAAGTACCTTGATACTTTATCAAATTTACGGTAGAAAGTACGTCATTGCATATCGAACAAATATGCGGCGAGAAAACGCATCTGAGCGGGAGAGAAAAGTGTATGAAAATCCATTTCTTACGTGGTTTTTCTTTTTTAATTTTGGGTAAGACTATGCGCTGGTAACATAAATACCAAAAGCCAAAAAGTTTTTACTGTGAGTTTTTATCTCCAAGTTCGCAAAATGACACTGGCCACTAGCTGTGTGTTGGATGGTGTCAAACAATTTGAAAAAAGAACATGTGAAAATTGCAGACGCCATTGGCGCCATTTTCAATTTGTGTGTTGTTTGAGGATTCAGTTTTCGTAGAAAAGTAAAATAAAACTATCAAAATGATAAGTAGTGATAGTGATGATGAAGATTTTTTAACTCCGCCGCAGTTGAAGGAAACAGCAAAAATACTGATTGATAACCTTTTACCACAGAAATCAATTAAAAAATATAATAAAACTTATGACGTAATATAATTAGCCAAAAATTTCAATTAGTAAAGATTTAGTTTTTTATTTTCCTCGTAGGTGTAGTATAAAGCACTATGTATCACTCGAGAGAAAGTGCGATTCCCGATCTCGGGTGTTTTAAAGCCCTCGACGGTAATCGGTCACTTTCTCCTCTCGGTGAGCAATGTACTATTTGAGTTTGTTTTGGTGTTTCTTCTCAGTGAAACTCCAGACATTATCTTGGTCAAATCGAATGGGAAGGTGAGGAAAAATTGCAACACATTGTTGATAAAGGCAGGAAGGAGGTTGAAGAACATATTTTTATCCGACTTAAAGTCAGGCCATTTCATTAGAGTGCGCGCAAGATAAGTCTGCGCGCGGCCAAAATCGGAATCAATCGTTTGTCATTTATGTCAGGTGTCAAGAGAGTGTGTTGTATTCCGTCCGTTTCCGAAGTAAATAATCGCCATCATTATGCCAAAAGTAATTTCAAGTGCTGGCAGGGATGTTTTCTTGAATTGAACAAGACAATAATGGGCCTACGGTACCGTTTTACAAAGATAGAGCCCGAGTTGCTTATTTGACAGGTAACTTTTAGGGATACCATTATACTAAAGTTTCCCTAAATTTTCGTACTAGCGGTGCCTGACAGTATTGGTTTTTGGTTGGTACATAAATATACCAGCGGGACAGGACCGGCATCATGTAATATAATGCATCATTGTTATTTTGATTTAGGCGTTTCTAAACGCACCGTCACCCAAACAACTCAAGAGGGTTATGTGGCAGCAGCTACTTCAAAAATTGTTGAATAAGAAATTAAAAAATTATTGAAACTGAAATGGACAGCATTAGCCACTCCAGGACCATTGTGAGACAAAATTTAACAGTAGGTTCTACTAATTATTCAATAAAAGATTTACAATAATTTCATGAAACTTTTTTCATCATATCCGGTCATCTGTCCACCAGACCGAATCGGATTAGAACAATGGTAATTTCTATTGTGTCTGGAAATGGACAATTGAAGGTTTACTCTATGCAAGTAGAAAAAGCTAGTAATTAATTATGCTTAACTTAAATTACTTTAAGTTTTGAGTAATGAAAAATGACTAGGTATTGATTAAATGAAGGAAAAAGTTCAGTTATGCTGCCAACATTAAGCACGCCACCCGCCGCGCGCAGACTTATCTTGCGCGCACTCCGTCTGTCAGTTTTATCTTCATAGTGAGGTGATCTGCTTAAAACCGTCGATTAAAGTGAATGAATCGATACGGACTTGAAACTTAAGTGAGTTTTAAAAATCATCAGGCGAATCCCTGTCCCATTATAATTTTTTCTTTCGTAAATTTAAGGAGCAAAATAAGACAAAATTTAACAAAAACTTGCATTTATTCAGTTGAACTTTCAGAACTGTTATTAGAATTGTCATCTTCATCACTGCTGTCAGCATGATCATGGTCATGATGACATCAATGATTTTTCTATTTAGTTATTTTTTTGTATTTATACAGTTAGTTAAAATAATAATAAATATAATTATGTTTTATTATAATCACAACGTGGTTATAAATTTATGGTGATATTTCTTCACAAATAATCATTGCATTCGATTCAACTTATCAGCTTTCGCTTTTTACAGTAACATCCCTACCCTCTTACAAATAAACGCAGAATAAAGTTATACTAGGTATAAACCTATGAAAATGTATGGGTATACCTTAGTTATACCTGGTATAACTTTATTCCGCGTTTATTAGCAAGAGGGTTAGTGCTTAAAAAGAAAAAGAGTTAACTGACGCAACATTGTAACGACGTTCAGTTCTTTAGATCAAAAATTGTTTATGATCTGATGAATACGCTGAGCAAGCAATATTGCTTAAAAAATATTAAATTTAATGTTTAGAATGGTTTATTAGTGAAAGCAAGTCGTAAAATTACTCGTATCGGTCATTATTACAATAAATTTGTAGGTAATCGTAATTGAAAAAAGTTAAGCAATTGTGCAGTTCTTATTCGCTTGCCCGCCGTTACAAGGTTACGTTGTTGAATTTTGATGAATTGTCAAATGTTACCTATTAAAATGACCTGACTTTAGGCTTAGCACACACTGCTATTTTTATCGCGCGAATTCTTCTGCGACCTATGGAATGGTATGAACCTGCACGCATTGCGGTAAAAAAACGCGCGGAAATAATACCGCAAGAAAACCGTGTTTTGCCACAGAATCAGATTAAATTCGAGCGAATACTTTAAGCTCTATGAACGGGTAGAAAGATACAATATTCGCGCGAAATTTTATCCGCAGTGGAATATAATCCGCGCGGCTAAAAATCGCGATGCGTGTTATGTCTTTATGGCTTTATTTTACGGAAGTATCTAGAACAGGTTATATGTACTTACATCATAATTCTCGTCATAAATACTCCTTCCAGTAGGATGTCTGGTTCTAGTCCTGAACCCATTGCCGCAGTTGCCATCATTCAGGACGCAGGGAGACCAGTCACCCCATTCGCTGATAGAACACTTTCCAATCACTCCTAGGTCCTGCTTCACTTCTCCTAGAACTGGTTCTTCGGGCTCACTGGGAAATAAAACATGATGGTAAATCTTCAAAAGAGGGGGTAAAGCTGGAAACAAATTATCGGACGCGGCTTACGGACGCGACTTATCTAGGTAATGAATGTACATTACATTGTGCAAACTATCGGACGTAAGTCGCGGACGTGACCTTGGGCGTTCGGACGTCTGATAGAGATCTGGCAGCCGCGTCCCATACGACTGTGCACACATATCAGCCCGGCTGTAAGTCGCGTCCGTCAGCCGCGTCCGATAATTTGTTCCCAGCTTAACTCTTTAAAATTGCGCTGGCCTAGCAAAGGACGTTCAATACTCGGAGGTTCAATAGAAGGTGAGACCAGTATATACCAGGCCCCTCAGAAAGTATTGCGAAAAAAAGTTTTTATATATGGGAGACTGGCCAGTTATAATGTTTTTCGAAAATATGATTATTTATAAGTAAAAATAAGTAAGTTCCAATTTCAAAATTTCCCTCCACATTTTTTGCGAGTTAATTCAAAGTATTGTGTCTCACTGAAATATGGATCTGCGCCGGGAACATTTTAGAGCTATGATTTTATACGATTTCAAGTGTCGCCTGAAACCGGATGAATCGTACGATAGACTTCAAATGGCATTCATGGATGAAGGCCCTTCCAAGGCAACCGTGTATCGTTGGTATAACGAATTCAAGCGCGGTCGACCAACTTTGGGGGATGACGAAAGAAGCGGTCGCCCTTTGACGGCTGTTACCGAAGAAAACGTGCTAGCAGTGAAAAATTTAATCCAAGACAATAGGCGAATTACATATCAGGAGATTCAACACATATTGAAGATTGGATCGGGAAGCGTTCACGAGATTCTACACAGCCATCTTCGCGTGAGGAGGATAGTATCACGCTGGGTGCCGCACAACCTCACCGATGCTCAGAAGCAGGCCCGGGTGGAATGGTGCCGTGATATGCTTAACAAATTTGAAGCAGGCTCGTCTCGGCGTGTTTACGACATCGTTACAGGTGATGAGTCCTGGATTTATCAATACGACCCAGAAACCAAGCGCCAGTCGACTGTTTGGGTGTTTCAAGATGAGCCAACGCCTACCAAAGTGAAGCGATCTAGAAGCGGGGGTAAGATTTTGATCGCTAGCTTTTTTAATTTGACTGGCCACTTGGTATCAATTCCCTTACGGGATCAAAGAAGCATTAATGCCGAATGGTATACTACCAAATGTTTGCCAGAAGTTTTCTCTGTTATAAGCAACAAGCGACCAAACACAGGGCTCCGCGGGCTACTGCTCCACCACGACAATGCACCTGCGCACACCGCACTCAAAACGAGGGACTTCCTGGACAGCACGCCAGTCAAACTCCTGGGTCACCCTCCTTACAGCCCTGATCTAGCACCGTGTGACTTCTTTTTATTCCCAAAAATAAAAAATCAGCTCAAAGGGATACAATTTTCGTCGCCGGAAGATGCGCTGGCTGCGTTCGAGCAGGCTGTAAACGAGGTGTCTGCGGCGGACTGGAAAAAGTGTTTTGAAAACTGGTTTAGGCGCATGAATCTTTGTATAGAGGCTGGTGGAAAGTACTTTGAAAAGATTTAATAAAAATATATGTACGTATAGAACAATTTTTTTTAGTTTCGCAAAACTTTCTGAGTGTCCCACGTATGTGCCCATGTGATTAATACGGCATTATTCATAAAGCCAAAGCAATTTGAAAAATTGCCCAATATGAGAAGGCAATATGATAAAAACTATTATATTTTAAATAAAAATATTTAAATAATTTAATTGACCGAGCTTTCTGAATAATGCCCAGCACTTATTGGGCAGGGCACTAAAAAGATGTGTTTTATTAAATTTTATAGAATTTGCTTCTGCCCGCGGCTTCGCCCGTGTAAAAAGTATTTTATTATCCCAAAGGAAAACAAAATATGTCCTGCCCAGGGTCTCAAACTATCTTCATGGCAAATTTCATCTAAATCGGTTCAGTAGTTCCAGAGATTGCCCCCTACACAACCTCACAAACTTTACCTCTTTATATTTATAGTATAGAAGTATAGATAGGTAAGTACGATAACTATTTAAGCAACAGAGTCTAAAGTAACCAATCATGAAGGAGATGACGTCATCTCCTTCGAACATAATCTATCGGTGTCGGGGTGCCCTAAGCTCCCGAGCTAGCTTCTCTCGCTCTTGGACTAATTCATAAAGCATAATTATCGAATTACCCAACCGTTACGTAACAATGTTCATAATGACCAGACAATGTGATAAATATATAAGTTTATATCAGTATTCATTACATTGCCCGCTTTGACTTGACTTGATTCATAATGCCCGGGCATTACACATAGTGCACATATATCACTTGGTCCATGACATATATACAGGGTGTCCCAGAAATCGACGTCAAGCCGTAAATGGGTGATAGACCAAGTTATAACAGTTCTCAGAAAAATACGAAAAAAAATCTATCTCATGTTTTTAAAAATTGATGGTCACTTTAATAATTTACTAAAAAAATCAATCCCTGTAATGGTTCTTTAAGTCCAATTGCTACAAATCCCATAATTTATCTATTTTTTTTATTATTATATAATCTTGAATAATGCTTGTGTAGATTTTTGCCTAAAATTCAAAGCCAACTCCTCCTACTTGGAAGAAAATTAAACTTTTTCAAAACCAAATTATTAAAATTTACTATTTCGCCCAACTTTAACTGACTGTACTGAAAAAAAAATGTACTACGCTAGTTTGGCAAGTAACATGAAAAATTGGAGCATTTAATAAGGATTCAAAAATGGTGTAACACTTGCTAGATTACGTTTTCAATAATTGGTCAAGTTTTTTTTTGTAAATAGTCTCAGTTTTTACACAAAATGTCCATACTTCCTTAAAATGACTTTAGCTTACCTAAAGCTTTGCTAAACTCCGTTTCTAGTTCGATAGAGACGGAGAGAGTCATTTTACGAAGTGTGAGCGAGACAGAGAGTGACGCCACCTTTATCAGTGACACAACCTTTATCATGAAACGGAGATACAATTTACCGATGAGTGCGAATGAGACAGCAGTAGTTATTGTTCTGTTTTGTAAGCGCAGACGCACACACAATTACAAATCAGTACAAAGTAGTAAAAAATTAAATCTGATAATTTGTTTTTTTTTTCTAAGATGAGAAATCTGGTCCTGACTTAAAGTAAAAAGGTTGAGTCACTATCATAACTTTGCTCTTAAATTACGTAAAATTTCGATTTCTTATCTCGCTCACACTTCGTAAAATGACTCTCTCCGTCTCTATCGAACTAGAAACGGAGTTTAGCAAAGCTTTAGGTAATCTAAAGTCATTTTAAGGAAGTATGGACATTTTGGGTAAAAACCGATACTATTTACAAAAAAAAATTTGACCAATTATTGAAAACGTAATCTAGCAAGTGTTACACCATTTTTGAATCCTTATTAAATGCGCCAATTTTTCATGTTACTTGCCAAACTAGCGTAGTACATTTTTTTTTCAGTACAGTCAGTTAAAGTTGGGCAAAACAGTAAATTTGAATAATTTGGTTTTGAAAAAGTTTAATTTTCTTCTAAGTAGGAGGAGTTGGCTTTAAATTTTAGGCAAAAATCTACACAAGCATTATTCAAGATTACATAATAATAAAAAAAAATTATAAATTATGGGATTTGTAGCAATTGGAGTTAAAGAACCATTACAGGGATTGATTTTTTTAGTAAATTTTTAAAGTGAACATAATTTTTTAAAAACATGAGATAGATTTTTTTTCGTATTTTTCTGAGAACTGTTATAACTTGGTCTATCACCCATTTACGGCTTGACGTCGGTTTCTGGGACACCCTGTATTCTGTATGTGTAACCATTGATTTGCGTAGTTTCAGTAAAATAAGAGGCCAGTTTATTACATGTCCTCCGCCGGGGGATTCCCGCATTGTCGAGGTGGGGGAAGTCAGTAGCCGTGGCTTGGTCATCCACGGTGAAGCGAAGAGGAACCCGAGGAGGGGTTGCTCTTCAGGGCTTTTGCCGATAAGCCGACGACGTAGCGGCCAAAATGTAGATTGCAGTGCCGCCTGGGCGACATCGCAACTGAGGCGGGCCTCATACGATATCGCGGCTGAGGGTTGGAGGCCGCGGCGGGAGAGGAGTGCCGGCATTGCGGTGCGCCACTCTCCCTACGTCACGCGGTCTGGACGGAGTCGCCACCGTCATTTCTCAACGAAAAAAAAAAAATATTACATGTCGTGTCCGAGATTCTTTCGTGCCTCGGAAAGCACGTTAACCCCTTGATCCCAGTCATTTGTAGATCTTTTACCGTTGTTACGGGCAGTCTTTTGGGGGCCAAGTCACCCACGTCCGTAGGAGAGTACCCTTAGATTCCCTACACGTGGTCCCCGGGTGGTGCAAATCAGGTGACACAACTGGTGGTAGGCTTCGGCCGAAGGCTTGTGACCACCCACTGAGCAAAGACGTACCGCCAAGCGGCCTGGCCGTGTTCCGGTTACGATGCTCAGTGTAGCCATCTAGAGGAGTTGGGTCGAGATAGCTGTTCCACTGCAAGCAGACCAGTCTGGCGCGCGCTGTTATGGGCGTATCGGGAGACTAGTCGCGGAGGGTAGCGGGATCCGAGGCACGGTGCACCGCTGGCCGACCGCAGGTAGTTGGGGGCCCAAGTAGTGTGCCAGCCACACATGAAAGGCTGCCCCGCCAACTGTCGAAAAATCCCGGAATGCACTATCGTGCTGGTTGGCGACCAGAAGGGAGGGCCCGATAGACATTCCGGGGGGGCTCGGGCGTCCCCGCAGTCTCCGGGCTAGTGCCCCAATGATGGCGTCCTTTCAGTGCGTGTCTGTAGGTTAGCAGCGTGGAACCTCGTCTCACTTCCTACTCCTCTCTTCCATTCACTCTTCTATAAAATAAAATGCCAAGGAAAAAAAATACAGGATATAAACAGCGGCTGCACCCCCTCCCACACAAAGTGCACCTCACCAACATTAGAGGTCTGCACTCAAATCTCTCTGCAGTCCACTACCACCTGGAGACTGAAAAACCAGCGCTGTTTTTCCTTACGGAGACGCAGATAGCGAGTCCGTCAGACGCGTCGTACCTATCTTACCCAGGGTTTACCCTGGAGCACAATTATAAACCGCGCGCGGGAGTGTGTATGTACGCCCGTGACGACACTTGCTATCGGCGTCTCCGTAACCTTGAGGACCCAAGATTTTCGACGCTGTGGGCTCTAGTGGACACAGGTCTGGATAAAATTATCTACGCCTGTGTCTACCGCTCGCACAGTGGAGATCAGGAGACAACCAGGCTCACAGAGTACCTCAGTGAGGCGGCTGATGCGGCACAGCAGCGGTACCCTTCCGCCCAATTAGTGTTACTGGGGGACTTTAATGCCCACCACCAGGAGTGGCTCTTCCCATACCAGTGCACTGACCATGCTGGACGGGAGATGCGTAAGCTTGCGCTTGCGCTTAACCTTACCCAGCTGGTCCAGGGGGCAACGAGGGTGCCGGATGTTGATTCGCACACGGCCAATTGCTTGGACCTTCTGCTGACAACAGAGCCAGACCGATACTCTGTGTCGATAACTTCACCTTTGGGTAGTTCCGACCATTGTCTGGTGAAGTCTGTGTCCGTCTACTCCCCGCCCGATCCCAGCCCAAGAGGCACGCGGCGGGTTTGGCGGTACAGGTCAGCAGATTGGGATGGCATGCGATCTTTCTTCGCATGTTATCCTTGGCAGCCTACTTGCTTTTCTTCGGATGATCCTACGGCGTGCGCGGACAACGTGACGGATGTGTTGCGTCAGGGAATGGAGTACTACATTCCGTTTTCTGACGTAACAATGACCAATGTTGACCGGCCATGGTTTGGCGCTGAATGTCATCGCGCCGACGCGCTTAAACATGAGGCGTACCTGGCATGGGTTGACGCTCGTTCGCGCAAAGCGAGTGACGTGGGTCAAAGGAAGAAAGCCTACAACAGGGCTGCCAAGTCCTGCAAGAAGGTGTTGAGAAGGGCTCGGTTCGACCACATTGGCCGAATAGGGGCCAAACTTGCTTCTTACCCAGCAGGTAGTAAAGCGTTTTGGTCCCTGGCTAAGTCGGTCGAGTCCAACTTCAGCCGTCCCTCACTACCACCACTGCTGAAACCCGACGGGTCGCTGGCCCACTCTGCTGAGGAGAAGGCAAATTTATTTGCCTCTCTTTTTGCGGAATCTTCACGTCTGAACCCTGGTGACGCGCGGCCCCCTTCTTATCCTGATGGATGCGAGACGAGTATGTCGGACATTCGTATCCACCAAAAGGACGTCCGTAAGGTACTGCGCAACCTCGACGTGAACAAGGCTAGTGGCCCGGATGGAATACCAGCAATAGTTCTCAGAACCTGTGCGCCTGAACTGTCTCCGATCTTGACACGCCTATTCCGCCTGTCGTATGAGACTGGAAAAGTGCCGAATGCTTGGAAGGTAGCTAACGTACAGCCCGTGCCCAAGAAGGGTAGTCGAGCTGACCCGGCCAATTACAGACCCATCTCTGTAACGTCCATACTCTGTAAGAGTATGGAGCGTGTACTTAACACGAAGCTCCTGGCATACCTAGAATCTAACGATATCCTTAGTGACCGCCAATACGGCTTCCGCCGAAATCGGTCTACTGGGGATCTTCTAGCGTATGCCATTCACATCTGGAGTGAGGCCATCGAGAGGCACGGGGAAGCGCTTGCCGTCTCCCTCGACATCTCGAAGGCTTTTGATAGGGTCTGGCACGAAAGCCTTATTGGTAAGCTTCCTTCATTCGGTTTGCCCGGTGGTCTGTGTGATTGGATTGCAGACTTCCTGAGAGATCGGTCCATTCGAGTGGTTATCGATGGCTGCTCGTCGGACCAATTGGATATCAATGCCGGGGTCCCTCAGGGGTCGGTACTCTCAGCAACTTTATTCTTGCTGCATATTAACGATCTGCTTAAACCCGGCACCTTTGGGTATGCAGACGACAGCACTGTTGCTGAGAGATACTTGTCCAACGCTCGTGCTACCGGGCCTCAGATCCGGTCTCTCCGGGAGGCCATGGTGGAGCGCTTGAACCTGTCCTTGCAGGCAGTCTCCGAATGGGGCGATGCCAATCTGGTCAGGTTTAATGCTGCTAAAACCCAGGCGTGTCTTTTTTCCGCTAAAAAGAGCCAATTTTACCCAGATCCAACTTTCCGAGATGCGACCGTGCCAATAACTGACCATCTTGAGCTTCTTGGCGTTACGTTGACATCTACTCTCAATTTTGGCCCTTACATTGAGGCAAAGGCTCAGCTGGCTGCCAAAAAGCTGGGGATCCTTGCAAAGGTGAGACGGTACTTCACGCCAGAACAGCTCCTCAACTTGTATCAAGCGCAAGTTCGATCATGCATGGAGTACTGTTCTCATCTCTGGGACGGATCAGCCAAATACCAGCTTGACGCACTAGAGTCGATCGAAAAGCGAGCCAAGAGGCTCATCGGCGATGAGGCGCTGGTCAAGTCAAAGCTCCAGAGTCTTGAACATCGTCGCCGAGTTGCCAGCCTGTCGGTTTTTTATCGGTTACATTTCGGGGAGTGTGCGATGGAATTGCACGATATAATTCCACCTAGCCCGTTCCATCATCGGACTACCAGACGTTCGGCGATGCGCCATCGATACATGGTAGACATCCCACCCATACGCACAAAACGTTTTGGGAACACTTTTATTATGCGTACAGCTAAGGAGTGGAATTCCCTGCCAGAGTCTGTGTTTCCCGATAGCTACAATCTAGGGGTCTTTAAGTCAAGAGTGAATAGGTTATTTCTAGGCAAGCGTGTTTCACCGTCGACCATATCATCGCTTACCATCAGGTGAGATTGTGGTCAAGCGCGAGCCTATAGGTTATAAAAAAAAAAAAAAAAAAAGTCAGAAGCCTGAAATCACCATTCTGGACAGGGGATTTCGTGTTACCCAGTTACTGAATTTTGGAGATAGGCAGTCGCGTCAAGTAAAATACTGATAGCCAACTGCATTAGGGTTTTCCGAAAATCGTTAACTCTGATATAAATCACTTTTTCCAGGTGGTCTAGCATAGTACGAATTGTCAATGGAATATTAGGCCAGCTTATAATGGTTATGTTACTCCACTGTCGTGCGTCCCTATCACTTGTAGATTGATTTCTGTACGTCGTGGGTTCTATTTCTATTTGGGTCATTTATTTGTGAGTTTGGGCTACTGATTACTGCTAGTACTATAGTTTTGGTTGAGTTTTTTTTCATCGTCTATAGGCTTGCGTTTGACCACTATCTCACTTGATGGTAAGCGATGATGTGGTCGATGGTGAAGCACGTTTGCCTAGAAAAAAATCTATTCACTCTTGACTTAAAGACCCCTAGATTGTACCTATGGGGAAACACAGACTCCGGCAGGGAATTCCACTCCTTAGCTGTACGCTTACTAAAAGTGTTCCCAAAACGTTTTGTGCGTATGAGTGGGATATCCATCATGTACCCATGACGCATCGCCGTACGTCTGGTAGTCCGATGATGGAACGAGCTCGGCGGAATTACATCATGCAATTCCATCGCACACTCCCCGAAATGAATCCGATGAAAACCGACAAGCTGGCAACTCGGTGACGATGTGCAAGGCTCTGGAGCTTTGACTTGACCAATGCCTCATTGCCGAAGAGTCTCTTGGCCCGCTTTTTGACCGACTCTAGTGCAATCAAGCTGGTATTTGGCAAATCCGTCGTAGAGATGAGAACAGTACTCCATGCATGATCGAACTTGCGCTTCATACAAGTTGAGCAGCTGTTCCGGCGTGAAGTACCTTCTTACCTTCGCAAGGATCCCCAACTTTTTGGCAGGCAGCTGAGCCTTTGCCTCAATGTATGGTCCAAAATTGAGAGTCGATGTCAACGTAACACCCAGAAGCTCAAGATAGGTCCTTTACTGGCACGGTTCCATCACGGAAAGTTGGAGCTGGGTCAAATTGTATTTTTAGCGGCAAAAAGACACGCCTGGTTTTCAGCAGTATTAAACCTGACCAGATTGGCATCGCCCCATTTGTTTTTGCAAAATGCACGTCAGCTTTCTTTTCTTCTACTTATCTCCAAACAAGATTTTGCCCTTTCTCGGATGCTGTACAGACACAAAGCTTGCAACTGTGTCTCTTATTCAATGCTTTGTGGTTTTACATGGAAGCTATTGTTACTAATGCTGTACGTGTGGGCTGGCGAGATCCTAGAAGGCATAGCTTATTGCCCCTTTTTCGTGGGGGTACCTACCATAGCAGATACAAAAGTTTTGTCGATGTATTTAGTAATACACTATAACTACGTAAAGTATTAAATATAGGGTTCCCTCTATCTGGCAGAATCTTGATACTCCGAAATTTATTTGGCATAACACACTTGGCATAATCTTCTTTAAACGAATATTCTTAAGGCATAAAAATGATTTAATGTAATTGTTGTTTGCCCGAATGTTTGTATGTCCGAATTTACAATGGCTTACTTTTAAGATGGCAGAATTTTATTTGGCATAATTTCACTTGGCATATTATGAAGATGGCAGAAATTCATTTGGAATGATTTTAGTAGGCATTTCTATAAAATAGCATATTTAACCTTAAATTAAATTTGAAATACTGCCTTAAAAAGTCAATATGTTGTGTTACAAAAGTTAGTGACAGAAACGAATCGCTGCAAAACCGACTCCACGTAGTCTTGTCGTTGCTAGAGTGTAATTTAAGCCCGCGTAGGCGCGTAGGGGCGAGGCGGCCTGCGAGCTGCGGAGCAGGTGGTGAGCGTTAAAACCAACTGCGACGATAAGCTCGCGTGGGACCGCCGGAGCACCGCAGCGCCGGAGCCGTGCCAGAAACCATGCCTTCTGCATGCTGCATGCTCACTTACATTCTTGCTTGAATGTTGCATGATTGCTGCATGCTCACTTGCATGGTTGCTTGCTTCTGTATGCTTGATTGCATGTGCCTGCATGGTGTATGCTTCTTTGCATGTTCCATGTTGCATGCTTACTGCATGCATGGTGAATGCTTGTTTGAATACTGCACGCTTGCTGCATGCACGGTGTATGATTGTTTGCATGCTGCATGCTTGCTGCATGCATGGGGTATGTTTGTTTGCATGCTTCATACAGCGAATTAAAACACAAAAAAAAACAATCTTTTATTATGGTACAAAAGGCAAAATTACTCTAAGCATTTTCTGTAATGTGAAAGATGAGTATTACAATCAATATGGATATAAAATGTAGGCCAAAAGACGATTCTGATTGTGAACACTCTGCGATGTGATGGTTCTGCCTTTTAATGACTATTAATATGAAATTTATCCCTAAAGATGATTCTGACTTACAAAATTATGAGTTTTGAATGTATGATAAATGAGTGTATGCCAAACGATTTTCTGCGAAATGAAGTTTATGCTATCCGTTGTTATGCATAATAATAATATGACATAAAATGTTCTGCTATAAAAGGTAGACCCTTAAGGCGGTACCCCGAGCAAAACGCCACGCAAGCCGTTTTTGTTTTTTTTAGGAGCTATCTACTCGTTATTTAAAAAGAAATATCAATTTATAAAAATACATTAAATTTCTACATAATATAGATTCTAAAATGGTAAATTTAGTAACCATCTTGTTTACGTTGTATAGCGACCTTTATATAACACTAATATAACAAAAAGGTCGTATACATTTTCTTGAGTCTATGACGCCGCGGCCATGTTCAGTTTACTTTAGGGTTCCATATGCATTACTTACAGATCTAATAAACATTGCATAACTTGAACAGAGAACTAACTCGGCCCTTTATGATTATAAATTCATCTTCTTTTCTTGTCAATGGCTATCTAATCAAATAGTACGTATAGCCCAGATTATTATTATTATTTTTTTTTTCAGGTCTAACATAGGATATGAATGAACTATGGTAGTGTTCTTGGACATCGATAAATTTTTGATCTGAAATTATTTAAAACGTCTTAAAAGAGAAAAATGGCCTTGGCGAAGCATTTATTTTACCTTTTCAAACAAATGTTATAACTGTCACAGTTCCATTGTTAATTGTTTAATTGTATTGCTGTTGTTTACATTAAATGATAATTTAAAAAAAATATATATACGGAATCTTTTTCGGCAACATTCATTCGTTCTATCCCTTTTTTAAAAGACAAAACAAAATAGAAATGGTTCAATTAAAGTGTAGATTTGACCTTTAAATGATTCAAAAGTCTACTTAAAGTAATGTAACCGTAGAAATTCAACATTTTAGTTGCATACAAGTCTTAGTAAGTCTTCCATACGATCAAAATAGTTTTGTTATAAAAAGGTCATACGCAAACGTTTAAGTGGCGTTTTAATTATATAAAAGTTATGTTAAGATTCACACACGACGATGGTTGTCTTACAAAAACCTTTTATTTAACCGAAACGTTGATATGACCAATACATTGTCCAATAAACGTCATGGCTGGCACCATTAGCCGACGTCATATATGTTAGTCCTGAAAACTTTTACTCAACATATGCACTGGCACCACTATCCGACGTCATATAAGTTAGTTCTGAAAACGTCTACTCTACATATGCACTGACACCACTATCCGACGTCATATAAGATAGTCCTGAAAACATTTACTCAACATATGCACTGATACCATTCTACAACGTCGTATAAGTTAGTCCTGAAAACGTTTACCCAACATATGCACTGGCACCATTATCCAACGTCATATAAGTTAGTCCTGTAAACATTTACTCAACATATTTACTGACACCATTCTACAACGTTGTATAAGTTAGTCCTGAAAACATTTACTCAACATATATTATGTACTGACACCATTCTACAACGTTGTATAAGTTAGTCCTGAAAACGTTTACTCAACTTTATATTAAGACATTACAGTCCCGCGACTGAACCGTCGTAAGATAAACGTCTATATATCAAAATAGTTAACTACATACCACTATATAACTGTTATATACCATGAAGTCTTATAAGACTAGAATTATACGACGTTTTTGCTAGTTGGGTAAAGTGTTCAATAATTTAGTTTGTTGTTAATTTTGTTGATAGACAATTAAATAACGAACATTTTTGTAGATTTTTTTTTTCAAAAGACGAAAATTCGATTTTATAAAGATTTTATTCTAAAATCTGGGCGCATTCACTACTGTAATTCATGCGCCACCAGTGCCGCTAGACCAATAGGAATGCTCATACCTCATGCCGATTTTTTGGTCAGGGTACCGTCTTAAACATATGGTGTGGCCAGCTGTGTGGCTATGAACATTTTTTTTAGGGTTGCGAATGCAAAAAGTGAAATCGAAAATCTTGTAGAAACTTTAATGTTTGTGAAATAATTAAGATTTGTTACAAAATACTCACTCTTCTGGATCTTCCTCTTGCTCTTCTTTTTCTTCTGCGGCCTTTTGTTCCGCTTCTTCTCTATCTGGATTATAAAAATATATTTAAATTTTAAAATAGTGACGCAACAGTTAACTTTTGAATAAAATAAAATAATTAATTAAAAAAGTTTTTTTTTAAAACAAGCTTTTCTCTTATTATTCTTAGCAAACCCTTTCATTTGATAATCATGGCAGTGCGCAAAAAAATAACTATTCCGCCATCTTGGGCCGTCCGCCATATTGGATTTAGAATGACGTCAATTAGCTAACAGCTAACCATGCATTGTCATCCAAACTAAACGTGTATGCAAAAATCTTAATCGGTGGAGGATAACTGCTTGAAAATTCAGTTGCAAGATTTGACCCGAACACACTTACATACATTGCAAGTTAAATAAAAGCTTGTAAACACACTCGGCTAGCTTCTTTTTAGGGTTCCGTACCCAAAGGGTAAAAACGGGACCCTATTACTGAGACTCCGCGGTCCGTCTGTCTGTCTGTCTGTCTGTCTGTCACCAGGCTGTATCTCATAAACCGTGATAGCTAGACAGTTGAAATTTTCACAGATGATGTATTTCTGTTGCCGCTATAACAACAAATAATAAAAACAGAATAAAATATTTTTTTAAGTGGGGCGCATCATATACAACAAATGAGACTTTTTTGCTGTTTTTTGCGATAATGGTACGGAACCTTTCGTGCGCGAGTCCGACTGGCACTTGGCCCGCTTTTTTACGAACCTTTTGTACTCGGTACCTGTAAATTGGTTATTGGCCAAGCTAGCAGGTATGCGTACGGTCATAATAATTAGTAACAATACTCTTTCCCACTCTTTGTGTTACTGGGATAATAAGTTATATCTGGGAGCGCCGGCACTTTTGCTCCAAGGCTTAGCACGCATTGCGGTTTCTAGTAACTCGAAATGACACACACAATGTTGACTTCTCGAAGTCATTATTGCTGATACAAAGTCATTTAGTCAAGAGTCTCTATGTTCAAGATAAGATAAAGATAATTTATTTGTCCATACATGAGTTTACCTACATACAATAGGCATGCAGGATTTTTAATATAATTTCATTTCGCACTGACATGATTAGCCTTGTGAGTTTGTGAGGCGTACAAATCTATATTAAAAAAAAACATCATCATCATCAGCTTATTAATTGTTTCCACTGCTGGGACACAGGCCTCCTCTCTGTGACTCTCACTCTGTGATTCCCTCTGGAATGGGCCGTAATCCACCACGCGGGCCCTGTGCGAGTTGGTGGATGTCACATGTCTTCGATTTTTTGGTTCTAGGACATGTCGGTTTCCTCACAAGGTTTTTTCCTTCACCGTTTTGAGAGCAGTGGTGATGATATAATTTACACAAAGTAAAGCTTCTGCCTGGGTTCGAACCCACGACCCACAACTTGTAAGTCGCGGCCGATACCACTGGGCCAACACTGTTCTAAAAAAATAATACATTAATTAAATCGACATCAAGTAATTACACTAATGATTATAATTTATATAAATTATCATAATCCCTTGAGTGCTATATTCCAAAACAATTGTTTTTTTTTCTATTGTGTCCGCTAATTAACACTCAAGGGGTTAAAGGACAATATGTTGATATTTATCTTAATTAAACCAAAAATATCGAAATTAATACAATTTTGTAATGTCAGATACAATAAAACAAAACACACAATATAGGTCAAAAAAAAGTTCAGCAGTGGACTTCTTCATGTCAATAAGAGAAGAAATAGTCTAGACTAGATAGAATAGAGGTCGCAAGCACTACTGCTGAGCGTAGGTCCCGGATTCGATTCCTGTGTCGGGCAAAGTTTAATAGTGTTTTCCATCTAAAATATCTCAGTAGCAGATCGGAGATTGGATTTGTACCCGTTCGATGGCAGTACGCTCGCTCTTTAGTACATGGGACCTAAAAACCGGCGAAGAGCGAGTCGGACACGAAGGGTTCCGTACCATTATCGCAAAAAAAAACACGTTTATTGTATGGGAGCCCCACTTAAATATTTATTTTATTCGGCTTTTAGTATTTGTTGTTATAGCGGCAATAGAAATACATCATCTGTGAAAATTTCAACTGTCTGGCTATCACGGTTCATGAGATACAGCCTGGTGACAGACGGACAGATAGACGGACAGTGAAGTCTTAGTAATAGGATTACGTTTCTACCCTTTGGGTGCGGAAAAAAACATCCGAATTGAGAACCTCCTCCTTTTTGGAGGTCGGTCAATTAAAATCATAACCAGTCTAAAGCTGCAACTCTGCTTTACCCTTTATTCCTCGAGGAATAGAGACGTGGAATAGTAGATAACATATTATCACGACGATTAGAACTCATGCTGGTTTCACACGGGGGCAGGACAGTGAGACAGAGCAGTAGACATCGCAGAACTGCTACTGTTGACAGTAACCAAGCAAGATCAATTAATAGCTCGCCGGTCAATTTTTTCGGGCGAGTTTGCTCCCCCCACCACCTTTCTCGCTCGTCTGTCTCGTGTGAACGAGAGGGCAGTGCTGAGTGCGGTGCAAAGAGCAGGACAGTGTGCGCGCACGTGTCCCGACTTGTTTTGCATGTGGCTTGTGGTTTGTAACGTCCTTTGCTTTGGCCCTATATTTGAACGCCACTGTCCTTCCAAACTGTTCTGTCCTACTGTTCTGCCTCACTGTTCTGATCTCGTGTCTGTGTCACAATGATGCTGGTTTCACACGAGATTAAGAAGAGAATAAAAGAAGATAAAGCCTTAAAGCAGCTTGCTAATGTATCCGTCAAAGCTTTCCAGGACAGGCTTGACGTTCGGCAATGAAGAATGCGACTAAGAAGAAGAGAAGTAGACTCACCAGCAGCATCTTCACTACACTCCGCTCCTATCAGCGGGTACACGTCCAGTCTGTGGACCCTCAGCATGGCGAAGGGCTGCAGATCGTTCAGGTTGATCTGATAGAACGGTGACTCCGCGTTGAAGGAGCCCACTTCTACCCTCTCCACGTTGTCGCGTGGCGTTGAGACTGTGGCAACGGACTGAAACAAGGGCATTGATGATAATTCTTGAATATTCATTATAATAGCTGATAGACATGCACTGAAGAACATAGGCCTCTCCCAAGTGTCACCACATTGACCGGTCCAGTGCGTCTCGCATCCAGCGAATGCCCGCAATTTGTACCAGGTTATCGGTACACCTAGAGTCAGGCCTTCCAACGCAACGTCTTCAACTTCCGTGTCGCCACTCCGGAACTTTTCGGTCCCATCGATCATGCGTTCAGCGAGCAATGCACCCAGCCCACTGCCACTTAAGTTTGGCAATTCAACTTATTCTTCTTGAATCTTGTTTGTTTTTAAATTTAAGCTTTCGTTCATCCGAACTTAAATACGGCTGATGATAGGCTGATTGCGCTCTGTCTGTCTCTCACACCGGAACCACCTGTTTTCTTGTTTCTTGACCCTTGGATATCGGAGATCTTACAAGCTTGAAAGCTCCTTAATACATGTAAATTAGTTTATATTGCTCCAGGCAAATAAACAATCTTTGGCCCCTAATTACATAGTCAAGATAAAGAAATCGAAAAGCTCTCGAGTTTTCGTGGCATTCTGTAGTTTTTACCTAACCCAAGGGAGAAATCATGAGTTTATGTACTCGTATGTTTGTGTTAATAGTTACCTCATAAGAAATCCCATCCATCGTGCCCGCATCCCATGGGAACAGAGGAATCGTTTCGTCTTCAAGCCATCCATCATCAGTGCACAGTTCAAACTGCGAAGTACCCAGGAACCAGTCAGGTGAGGGTCTCATGCCTACGGCTATGGAGAACAGGTGATGGAACCTATCGACCCTGAAGAGGGCATGGGAAGGTTCTGACATGTATGGGTGGTGACGTCTTTTGCCTCTAATTAGAGTTCTGGTACCAGTTCTTTCGCCCATCTGAAATGGAATTGGAGATTACAGCAAAGTCAAAGTCAAATATATTTATTCAATTAGGCCAATAAACGGCATTTTTGAACGTCACATAAATTAAAATTTAAAAGTAATAAAAAAAAAAAAAAAAAATGATTCTGCCGGCTTCCGGCTTCTAGCAGACTGGCAAACAAGCAGTCGGTACACCTGATGGTAAGCCACAATGGTGGTCACCGTTGCGTATGGACAGGTGATCGTTGAAGTTTTTAGGTGCTGCGGATTTTTATGCTTTAAGTTTAATTCCTTGTTTTTCTATTCATACAGGCCTCCAAAAGTCGGTGATGACACTCAGACATTGAGCTGGCCTAGCGTATTACGGAGTTCGAATAGGAAACGAGATCAGCTTATACTGATTTTTTTAACACTGTTTGTTCGGATTAGATTTAGGTTATTGACTACTTACTTAAATATTCAATAAACTCCCTTAGTTTTATAGCACTCAATAACTTATTTTTTATCTATGTTTATTCAGGACGTTTTACTAAAAGTTTTCTTAATAACTCTTATTTTATATTCAAAGACCTTCATTATTTTATACATCAATCAAAATGCATTGAAATTAATTACATGATGAATGAATTGATGATCCGTTAAATATTCAAAATCTTTTAATACATTTTAGACTAATATAGGATTACTTGGCAATACAGGGGCTCTATCTAAAATTTGATCTAAAAAGATTAGTTTCTAGTTTAAAACTACTATGCAATTTATTAAAATAAAACTCAAATTAAAATGTATGGCAGGGATTTTTTGTGTTTTAGTCTGGGATAACTAATTGAGTAGATATTGCGTCAAGAAACTTTTAGAGATAATTATCGTTTTCATTGTAAGAAAATTGAGTGAGCTCTTTGTGTGTTCTCATCAAAGGAAGCATGACATTAGGGATTTGACAAAATGTAATTCTGTACCTAAAGTCTGTTTTTTTTTATCTTTT
This sequence comes from Orthosia gothica, assembly GCA_949775005.1. Classification (NCBI taxonomy): domain Eukaryota; kingdom Metazoa; phylum Arthropoda; class Insecta; order Lepidoptera; family Noctuidae; genus Orthosia; species Orthosia gothica. The sequence continues at coordinate 16,675,822 of OX459051.1, read as the reverse complement.
AGACATAGGTAAAATTGACACATGCATATGTCAAATAACTCCTTCTAGACCTATTACTCCTTTGAGATTAAAAGAGTTATCAGCAGGCCTTATGCCCTAAAAGAAGTAATTTGACAAATGCATGTGTCAATTTTGTCTCAGAGATAAAAAAACTGGCCAAGTGCTAGTCGCAAAAAACGGTAATAAAATCACGTTTGTTGTATGGGAGCCCCAATCATATTATATTATTCTATTTTTAGAAATTGTTGTTATAGCGGCAACAGAAATACATCATCTGTGAAAATTGCAATTGTCTAACTATCACAGTTCATGAGATACAGGCTGGTGACAGACGGACAGACAGACGGATCGTTGGGTACGGAACCCTAAAAAACAGACTTGTTAAGTGATGGCAATTGTGAAAGGCCCAAAATATTTGAGAGTGAAATTTAGGTAGCGCATGTCATTCCCATACAGTTTTTGACGTTTCGACTGTTTGATATCTTTGATAAAATGTCACTTTGTCCAGAGGCTTTGTTGGACCCCCAAGGATCTGTGAAAATGTGTACGGAATTCTTAATAAATCTTCTTCTTCTTCATGTCGTGGTACAACAGTCGTTCATATTTGTTTGCCCCAAAACTTATACAGTCTAAGGGCTCTTTCTATTTAGACGTTTGGTGTCGGACTACTGCGGTGCCGCAGCGGTGCGGGTATCGTACTGCGCACGACCTGTTAATTATTTTCATACAATTTAAGCACAAACATACTCGTCCAGCTGTCGTGCGTGCGCTGCACCGGCGTCCGGCGGCGTCATACTGCGCTCTTGGTGAACACATTTATTTATTTATTTTATTTATTTATTTATTTATTTATTATTATTATTATTTGTAAAGTTTTTTTTAACTACTCAGCTCTTAGGCTGGTTTAAGCTGCATTTACGGGCCGAAACCAAGTAAATGCAGCGTGTGGTGTGTTATGCAGAGGGTGTGTTTTGATGTGGTCCTACTTCGTTTTCTTCTATTTGCAAGAACTTTCTAACTATACGACATGTATTTAAGATGGCAGCTTTTTGTAAAGTAATATAGAGGGTTTCTTGTAGACTTAGCAATTTTAAACTGTGAAGAAGATGATTTGGGATAACGCCTGTTGTGGAGAGGACTATAGGCACAACATAAACTTTTTCTTGACGCCATATTCTAGTTACCTCATCCTTCAAGTCTGCGTATTTACTGATTTTTTCAGTTATTGTTTTCTGTATGTTATGTGTGTTGGGAACAGCGATATCTATTAGGTAGGTAACTTTATTTATTTTATCCTGCAGAGTGATATCCGGTCTATTGTAATGAATTGTCCTGTCAGTGAGAATGGCGCGGTCATAGTAAAGTTTATGTGTGTCATTTTCTAATATGGTTTGTGGTGTATAATTATAATAAGGGGTGTTTGCGTCCTGTATAAGTGTGTATTTAACGGCTAATTTTTGATGAATCACGTTTGCCACCTGATTGTGTCTGTGTGTGTAGTCTGTCTGAGTGAGAGTTGTGCACGCCCCAGTTATGTGCTGGATCGTTTCTGGCTGTAAGTGGCACCTACGACATTTATCGTTTGTAACTGAAGGATCCTTGATAATATATTTTCGGTAATTTTTTGTGTTAATTATTTGGTCTTGTATGGCAATTACAAATCCTTCAGTTTCAGGGAACAAATTACCTATCTTAAGCCATTTGTTTGACGCGACTTTATTTATATGGGATTGTTCCAAGTCGTGAGGATGTCGGCCATGAAGTACTTTTTTCTTCCAGTCTTCCATTTTTTGTGTCTGTGGATTAATGTTGGTGCTATCTAGTGGATCTGACTGTTCAATTAAGTTAAGTGGAGTGTAGTTGAAATCATTTAGGGCTATAGTTTTATGAATATTGCTGGTACGTGATTTTGAGTGAAAAATGTTTTAAGTCTACAGATTTGTTTTCTCCACAGATGCTGGATATCTATTAGGCCTCTCCCTCCGTTATGTCTTTTGATCGTGAGTCTTTCTATTGCAGATTTAGGGTGTAAGTTGTTATGTTTTGTAAGTGTGGTGCGTGTGGTTCGCTCTAATTGTTCTGTATCTGTTTTTGTCCATTTAATAACACCGAACGAGTACGTTAATATGGGGATTGCAAATGTGTTTAGGGCCTTGATGAGATGTTTACCCGAAAGTTGAGTTTTACAAAGAGCGTTTAGTCTCTTCTTAAACTCTGTCGTAAGTGTACCTTTAATTTTAACATGATCTAATCCTTTTAGTTGTGTATACCCTAAATATTTGTATAAATCAGTCGCTTCCATTGCTGTTATGGTGTCTGTGTTATTTACTACATAGCTGCCGGGTCGTATCTTGCCTCGTATGATGTGAAGTGTTTTACATTTATCCAGACCAAATTGCATGTTAATATCTTGGCTGAAATCTGCTGTGGCTTCTACTAGTTTCTTCATATCTTTTTCGGTTTGTGCATATAGTTTAATATCGTCCATATAAATGAGATGTGAAATTGTTGTTTGGTCTGTAGTGTGTTTGAAACAATATCCGGTACGAAAGCTTTGCAGCAGATGAGATAGAGGATTTAGTGCGAGGCAGAACCACAGGGGACTCAGTGAATCACCTTGGTATATACCCTTCTTAATATAAATTTGTCGCGTTATAACACTATTGTTATTGCTATATAGATTAAGTGTGGTTCTCCACTGTGGCATTATTTTTCGTAGGAAGTCTATTATTTTCGGATTAATTCTGTAAATTTCTAGTATTTTAATCAACCAAGAATGTGGAACACTGTCGAAAGCTTTTTTATAGTCGATGTAGGTACAATGAAGATTTCTATTTTTAGTGGTGGCGTGTTTATGAATTGTAGAATCAATAATTAATTGCTCTTTGCATCCCATGTGGCCCCGCCTGCATCCCTTCTGCTCTTCTGCCAATATGTTGTGTCTTTCAGTGTGTGAGTTGATTCTTGCTGTGATCGATGATGTTAATATTTTATATATCGTGGGTAGGCATGTGATTGGCCTATATTGGGAAGGTTGCGGTGATTTTTTAGTTTTAGGCAGCATGTAAGTTATGCCTGTTGCAATAAATTCCGGTATACTCTGTTGTCCTAAAATGATTTCTGTTAAATTTTTTGCTAAAGGTTTGTATAATAGAGTTAATTATTATCTCCTTTATTCATATTCTTTCTTATTGTCTACATTTTTAAATATTTTTATAAAACATACAAAAAAAAACATTTAAAAATATAAAAAATAGAGACCCACCGGTATCGGGAACAGGGTCCAAGCTACCGGCGGTCAGGGCTCCAGAGAGAGGAACCTCCTAACAATACGAGCCGTGTCCAGCAATACTGCTTTCTGGATCAGGCCCTTGACCCAGCCGCCTAACGAGAGCCTCCTAAGGTGTTGGTCGAGGCTCGTGGCTATTAAGCCATTGGCTGACACGACTATCGGTACAATGATCGCTGTGTCCACATCCCACATGTCGACAACCTCGCGAGCCAAGTCAAGATACTTGATTTGCTTATCTTTCTCGGCTTTCACGAGGTTCCCGTCATGCGGGACGGTAATGTCAACAATCATTGCACGCCTCTCTCTAATTATTATTATTATTATTATTATTATATACTTTATTGTACACCACAAAATATATACAGGACAAATATTCACAAAAACAAGTGTACAATGGGCGGTCTTATCGCACAGGGCAATCTCTTACAGACAACCTTTGGATGGACTGTACGATAGGAGAAGAATTTAGGGCTGTCAGTGTACAAAAAAAAAAAAAAAAAATACACACTTAAATAATATAACTTACACCTACTAATCTACAATACATACATACAATATTATATAATATACTAATACATATCAAATATATAACAGAGAAAGGAGAAGAATAAAAATTATAGTGACAGGTAATGCTCTTTTACCATTTTCTTAAACGTTGGCAGCGTTTGAGCACGTCTTATTTCAATTGGTAATACATTCCACAACCGCGCCGCTTGAATCGTGAAAGATTTGTCAAAAAAGGAAGTGGAATGCATACGGATATTTATTTTTAAATTTTCCGATTTATTTATTTATTTATTTATTTATTTATTTATTTAAATATTTATTTATTTATTCATTTATTTATTTATTTATAGTGGTTATATTATACTGGTCGTGTGCAGGAACTTAGTTTTATCAACTTACCGCAGCTATAATCTCCCGTTCTATACTCGTACTGTCGGCCTCCTCAGCCAGCATCTTCAGTCCGTCGCTGGCATTGAGTCCTTGCTTCCACAGATTGTAGTCGAAGGTGTGTGAGCAGCCCACCATGTGGCTGTAGCCATTGTCGTCTGGCTTGATGGGATAGTAGCGAGGATGGGCCACGCGCGACCATTTGCCGGTGAATATCACCTGTAAGAATGTGGGATGGATTCGCTCGTGAATAATTATACTACTAAAGGGATCGAGCTCATATTATATATGCTAGGACGGTCTTCTTCGCCACTTCTTCCTGCTGAATCACTAGAAATAGGAACTGGTGATGGCGGGCCTTGAGGGACTCTTTGTATCGTCCGAAAAGCGTTGTAAAATTCTCTGCCTAACTTGCATAAATGAGTTTTGGTGTTGATACGCCTTATCCGGTCAAGATCTGCTGACTACACGGCAAGATGGGGATATGTGCTCGGTATATTTAAGCAGGCGCCGACAGTGAATATAATTATGTTTGTGGGTAAGAAATCTTGCTATCTTACTTCTTATTAATATTATAAATATGAAAGTTTGGATGGATGTGTGTAACATACACACACATCCATCCAAACTTTCATATTTGTTACTCAATCATGCCAGAACGGCTGAGCGGATCTGGATGAAATTTGGCACAGAGATAGATTATAGTCTGGAATAGCACATAAGGCTACTTTATATTCTGGTATAATGTTTCCTAAGGATAAGAAAACACTTTTCATGCGGGTAAAGCCGCTGGCAAAGCTAGTATTTAATATTTTTGGCTACAGTTCATATTAGAATAAATAGCGAGGTAATTGTGTAACGCACACTCAATAGCAATGCATACCTATATTAAGGGTCCCCTCGTCAGCACAGCACGAACTATTTTGTGCACGAGGTTAAATTGCATGTTATCTCATCCGACAACACGTGGGTAAGATATAGATGCTGTGATGAGCAGTAAGAAGCTAGTTCTCGTACGAATTAGCACTTTTGCAAATTTGTATCTAAATGGATGATGATTTAGGACGAAAACCAGCGCGCGAAATTTTATAAACAGACCTTTGGGAGTCTAGATAACATGAAAAAACGACTACATAAATGTATATTGACCAAATAAAATTATTTGCATTGTTGAATTACTAATCTATCCCTATATGGAGGCCGTTTTGCAATTTTCCTTCTTCTTATGGTATTTATTTCCGTCCAAAGATGCGTTAAAATTAGTGTTGAAGTATGGTACTTTCGACGCTCATAACATTTTTTTTTACTCTTTTATTTCTATGCAGGGCTAGATAATGAAGAGACAAATTGCTATATTTCTTTAGTTTGAACTTTCATTTCATTCTGACTGATTATATATTTACAAAAACATTGTCGAGCACACAAATGTTTCAAACATATAGGTAAAGCAAAAGAAAGTGTGTTAGAAACGCAATTACGGTTCAGTTATGTCGTATTTTGTCTTGTAATTGAACACAGAGTACACTTTGAAGTTTTATTCCTGTATAAATTCGGTTACTTATCTGTATCTAAGTATGCGTTTTCCTTACCTCATACCTCGCTTCACTGCAAAGATTGCAGAACGGCGAAGCTGGGAACGGTGGACTATCCAGTGCCTTCTCAGTGTTCTTACGGAGCACAACTGTCAGATTTTCCCCAGTGTACCAAGCCTCATTATTCTCGGCCACCATGGCTCGGATGCGAACCGTTTGGTTCTGCGAACCTTGCTTCGGAGACACCCAATGGACCTGGTGGAGTTAGGCTGGTGTATTTATAAAGATTATTGAAAAAGAGACACGTTAGCACTCGTATGCATATTCATCATTATCATCAACCGAAAGACGTCCACTGCTGAACATAAGTCTTCAAGTGTCGCTACATAGACCGGTCCAGTGCGTCTCGCAACCTTTACCCGGTCTTCAGTCTAACTAGTGGAAAGCCTTCCAACGCAACGTCTTCCGGTTCGCGGCCGCCACTCCAGAAAGTTACGGCCACATCGACCATCCGGTCTGCGAGCAATTTGCCCTGCATACTGCCACTTAAGTTTGGCAATTCTTCGGGCTATGTCGGTAATCCTGGTTCATCCAAGAAATCCGCAAGAGAACCAGGGTTACCAAAGCACAACACTGAGAAAATTTAAGGAAGATGACAGGCCTTTGCTCAAATGTGGGACAACTCTTAAAAAGGAGGATAGAAATCCAACTTTCCGTAGCCATGTCATATTTACGACCGGACTTTGTGTGTGTGATGCATTTTTCATATTAGAAACTGTCCCACATCTGACCAGAGGATGCCCAACTTCCTTCCATTTTCTCGATGTTGCTTTATCTCGCAAATTTTCGAGTAAGCCATCAAAGTCGTTCCGCCATCTTCTTGGTCTATTGTAACCCTTTATAGATGTGTTAAGGCTTCTTAAATCGAATCCAGAAAAGATCTTAAGCGCGAAATATTATATTTACTTCCAGGGGCCGTACTATAACGCGTCAACACCTTCATGACTACTGTGAAAAAATTATAGTGCTCTTCGTCCTGTACAGCTCCGTATCTCTCTTAAAGTGGAACCACGTACGTTTTGACAAGTCAGAGTAAGGCCCCAGGTCCAGCAAGTACTGTACCTACCTTATAAAAGTTAAGTTACCTCTACAAAATTCTTATCAGAGTTATCAGCATTTTCCACGGAGCTAGAACATCTCTCACTGTAGCGAGACTTGTCGCGGTCCAAAGTTTTCAAAGTGCCCACGTCAATGTTTTTGTGACTAAACTCAAAGACATTGTAGTCTACATCTGGATCTTCAGCAGTAATCATGAACCAACGGAACGGCCTATCGTCAATCGTCGTGTATATTTTTACTATAAAAAAAGAAAAAATAAGCTGTTTGTGCGCCTAGCCATTTAGTGATAGCAACAATTTGACGGTAGTCGGTTATCCAAAACAAATTGAAAGGCTTTATTGTTTTACTATACTTCTTTTATGTATGTATGAAGATTTTTAAAATGCTTTTTCCTATATGAATATGACCATTCAGGAATGATGGGAACCCATTGTTTTTCGCCCATATTTTTAACCTACAGCCCGAAAAGGAGGAGGTTATCAATTCGACTGTATTTTTTATGTCATATGTGTGTCACCTCATAACTTTTTATGAGGTGAACCGATTTTGATGTTTCTTTTTTATTTGAAAGCTGGTGCTTCTCGTGTGGTTCCATTTAAATCTCAAGATCAAGATCTGATAAAAGATACTTCGGAGATATATGTTACCTTACTATATTGAACTGCCTCATTATGTACCATAACTAAAAGTGAAAAATAAAAAGTTTCTGTCGACTTCCGAAATTGAAGTTATTTTTCACTTAGTAGTATTTGGAAGTCGCTTGTATTTTTTTTTTGCAAAATGATTTTTTGAAAGAAATATTTGCATAGTAGGGCTTTTCTATTCCAGTAGGATAATAAAAAAGAATGGATAAAAATAACTTACTAACGTATGTTTGGTCCGGCCTGTAGCTAGTTTCATTATCTCTAGTAGAAATATCTAAACGGTAAATGGAATTATTCTTAGAAGGCTCCATCACAGTAGCTTCAGGAGGCCTTTGATCGCATCTTCCTGGCTGGCCTGCTGCGTAGCAAGCCGTTAAAAGAAGCAATGTTAAATATTTGATGTACCTGAAATAATTAATTTAAAAAAAAACTTAGAAATTGTTTATTATTGTGGTCTTTGTGGTAATACCTACAGTATTCAACTAAAGGTTGTAGGTTATAAAAAGTGCTTAATAGTATAAAAAATTGCATTGTTAACAGAAACCAACGTGTGTTCAAAATACACGGGAAATGGATCTTTATATTGAGCTTTAACTGTTTTTTTTTCCAAAATACCTTCAGTCTGAGTACAGTTTCTAGTTGGCTTTTGTATCATTACACCTGAATTGGTTTGCATTGGTACATACACAAGACACCGGGACAGGTAAGGGCAGTAGGATATTAAATAGAGACTTGTAAAAAACATAATCCTTCCTTGGCAGTCGGGTAAAGAAAAAACATTGCTTTTATGATGTTATTGAGCAGTATGCGTCTTCTACTGCCCCGCCAACGCTTCTCGATCCGACCCTAATTTAATGTCCCCAAATTAGGGACACGATATATTTTGTCTTTCTAATATACACTTTCTGCTACTTCATGAAAATGCGAGACTCAAATCGGGTTTTCTCGGAAACACTAAAATAATTTCGTAAGAATCAGTCAGATAGCGTAAAGCGAGCTTTTAAGCAATAGTCCGATTTTGCGCGAAAATCCTCGTATTTTCGTGAAAACACATTTAAGGGGGGGGGACACCCGGACCAAAACCGGAAAAACAAACACGCACACCATTACAATAGTCTCTACCCTGGTAACCAACTCCAGAATCCCAAGATACATACTGTCTAATTTGGGATTCACTGGCTATTAGACCTATGAGATCTAGTTGAAAGTAATATTTAATAAGTTACTTTGACGTGTATAACTGTTTACAAGCCATCACCTGTATAATAAACAATTTGTATTAAATAAATTCTATTACTTTAAAGACAGAGGACCGTTGGATATAAATAAAGAAGCTCCTCAGTAATTTGCCAAAATCTCATCATAAAATATTAGGTGCGTACTTACGAACTATTTAATTGAAAACAATCTTCAGACATTGTTTACAAAGACTCATTAACTCTTAATATCATGCGAGTCACTACAAAGTCAAATATTCTCTTACTAAATTAATTTAAGTTTCTTCATTATCAAATTCTATCAATAATTTGGGTCATGTTTGCAACACACACTAGTATACGTACATTGTGATCAAACAAATTCCTGGTTTCCAGAACTTGGGACATTAGCGTTCATTACAGCTTCCGAACTTGAAGTTTCACTGCTGCAAACCACTTTTGTTGAAACTGCAGGTCTTTTAAGGTATAAGTTAGAAGAAATTGGAAGAAATAGTGCAAATTCAATCGATTAGGTTGGCGGGTTAGCGCCGTCAACTGAAAGCGGTATACTCAAAATAAACCCAAGAAGCGTGTTGTTGGATCTGTGCCAAGAAATACGGCATATTTCTTTTGGATGCGTTCGCTTCAGATTGGTCCACATTTGGCGAACTTTGTTGTAACTGGGTTTCGTTCTCTGTGTTTGCGGTCTGGTTGCTAGAAATTTATTCAAGTGCTGACGTAGGAGTTTATAAATTGTTGAAATGTAGTAAAAATTATTGAGACACCACGGCAATCAATGTAATGGCAACACTGTTTTAAAGCAGAGTAGTACCCACCAATGTATAAATTAACTTCGAAATTAACCAAAAGCTTTATTTGAAGCTACATTAATTAAACAAGTAATAATTTTTTTCTCAATCAATTTATTCTGTCTATTAAACCACATACAAAAGATTTTATACTTAAGTTGTAAATCTGCATTTCATTGCTGTAAGTTTTCTAGCAGGCGTTAAAATTTTAATCAGCGTTTTATCAAACTGTATTAAATTTAACTGGTCTGGTAAACTTTTCCGATCCGTGTGCCGTTTTATGGATTTAGTAAACAGGTTTGAGAAGTTTTAATCAGGTGAACAATTTATATATTTTTTGCTAGATATTTACATAGCTTTAGTGGAGTAAATTCTCCTTAGTTTAACTATTTTCGTAAGCTTGTAAGTTTTTGTTTAGTGCCAGTTGTTTTTAACATAATAGTAAGTCTTCCTAACCATTTTTGAGACTTATGTGTATGCTTTTATCATCTGTAGTAATAGCTAGCTTTTTTAAGTTTAGCCGCCCTTTTCTATGCATTTTCCGGGATAAAAAGTAGCATATGTAATGGCACACAGAGTTAGTGTAATTTTCTATCAATCAAAGACTTGAAGTAATCAAATAAATCTGCCTTACCAAAAACAAACAAAAAAAAAAACTAATACAAACATACATCCCATGGGGGTAGGCAGAAACTACAGAACGCCACCTGCTACGATCCTTACATCCTTCTTTTGTTTCACACACATTCATACATCTAGTCATTCACACACGCCGGTTATGGGTACTGCGCACTTTGCCTTTCTGAAGAACATCACCTATAAGTTCTATGTATGTCTTTTTAGGGCGTCCCCTCCCGGCGCAGCGGCGTTTCCATTCACGGCTGCCTTGTAAATACATTTCGTTAGTCGCATTTCATTCATCCTCTCAACATGGCCAAACCATCTTAACATACTCTTTTCAATTTTAGTCACTACATCTTTAATCCTAAATAAATTTTGCCAGTCATCCCCTGCTATTTTATAGCTGTGATCAACAGTGGTCAGGCAGGGCATAATAGTCCTTCTATAGTTGTAGGTAATCGATCGACGAAAACTCCCAAACCCATAGCCGAATGTGTTTTGTCTCCGTATTCTGCAAAGTCCTGCACCAACCGGGGATTGTCCTTGGGTGCTCTTGCGTAGTGACAAGTGCATACAGGGATATTCGCCGGTTGGTGTCACATTTCATCCTACATGCCTAACAAGACCTCTGCGAGTTGGTTTCGGTCCTTGGTACGCCTTCCGAAGGTCCGGGACCCTAGAGACCCGAGAATTAAAAAAAACAAACACGCACACCACATATAGTCTGTACCCTGGTAACCAACTCCCGAGTCCCAAGATACAGACTGTCTGGTTTGGGATTCACTGGATATTAGACCTATGTGATCTAGCTCTATGACCTATGACATCCAAAAGCTCGCGAAATATTTTCCTTAAAATACATCTTCTTTTTAACCGATTTCAAAAAAAGAAGGAGGTTCTCAATTCATCGGAATCTTTTTTTAGGGTTCCGTACACAAAGGGTAAAAACGGGACCCTATTACTAAGACTCCGCGGTCCGTCTGTCTGTCTGTCTGTCTGTCACCAGGCTGTATCTCAGGAACCGTGATAGCTAGACAGTTGAAATTTTCACAGATGATGTATTTCTGTTGCCGCTATAACAACAAATACTAAAAACCGAATAAAATAAATATTTAAGGGGGCTCCCATACAAAAAGCTTTATTTTTTTGTCGTTTTTTGCGATAATGGTACGGAACCCTTCTTGCGCGAGTCCGACTCGCACATGGCGGGTTTTTTATGTATGTTCCCCGATTACTCAAACACGCCTAGACCGATTTGGAAAATTCTTCTTTTGTTTGAAAGGGTATACTTCCTTGTTGGTCCCATAGTTATCAGGTCAGGTTCTGATGATGGGATCTTGGAGAAAACGAGGGAACTTCTCAAATATTATAGGCATACATATAGCGAATTTGGTATTTTCATCAATAATGCAATCATTTGCACTCAGAAAGTATAATTTGGAGAAGTGGAACTGGTTAAGAAGACCACAGATGGCCAATGGAACTCCTTAATGCAAAGTATGTCATGGATATTAGATATCTCGAATAGTTAAACGACTATGATGAAGCAAATACCTATAAATAAATAGTACTGATGAAAATGGTACCCTCGAACTGATCTGATGATGAAGCCGGCAGGCACGCACTGGAACTCCGAAATAAAATAATATTTGGGCTTATTGGAATCGTCAGGAGATGTACTTTGGCTATATGATTTTTATGGCAATTGGAGGTACCTATCAAAACTAAAAAGAGATAAATAAAAAAACTTAAAAAAAAAACCAACTGACTTCCAAAAAGAAACACTGGAAAGTGAAAAATAACGTTCTTTTCCGAAGTCGGTGTCGAAACACTTAAAAAAAATAGGTACCAAAGACACCGACTTCGGAAAGGAAAGTTATTTTTAACCGTCTTCAAAAAAAGGAGGAGGTTCTCAATTCGTCGGAATCTTTTTTTTTTCACCTTGCAGTGTTTCTTTTTGGAAGTCGGTTTGTTTTTTTTGTTAAAAAGTTTTTTTTAGGAAAATAATCTTCAAACTTTAGGACCTCGCCTCGTAATATTACTTAGGTTAGTACCTAAGATGTTTTTGATTAACCGTTCACAAAAAAGATACGTACAAATTATGTAGGTCAGTACATATTATTTTTCAATTATGTATGTTGCTCGTTATTTCAGGCAACAGTAAAGCAATGCATTCATAGTCAAAATAATCATCCTCATGAAATCTAAATGCGCTGGAGAGCGGTCGTATAACTTTGCCGAAGAAAGCTCCGGCGGCCATTGAAAACGAAGTGCAACGCCTTTCAAGTGGAAAGTCGCTCTACACTTACAGTGTGACATATTTTAATGACAGAGACGCTAGGAATAATAAATTTATTTGTGTTGTGAGGGCAGGAGGACAGGAAAGCTTAGCTGCAATGGTAATATCAGCATTATTCCAGTTTCAAATAGAGGTACTCAAACAGTCGATGGTCAGAGCTTTCGGAGTCGATGGCAATAAGAAGGTATACGAGTATACGTGTAAGTAACATAAAATACGGTTACTCGTACAACGACATCTGTAGTTTGTTTTACTTTGAACGAATTTACGTTTCATCATCAGCCTTTAAATGTTCCCACTGCTGGGACACAGGCCTCCTCTCATAGAGAGGGAATTGGCTATAATCGGGCGCACGGTTGGCGCAGTGGTTTAGCGATTGACTGCTGCGCTGCGTGTCGCGGGTTCGATTCCCGCACGGAACAAATATTTGTATGACCTACAGATAGTTGTTCCGGCTCTGGGTGTTTGTGTATGTGAGTTTATATGTTTGTAAACGCACCCACGATACAGGAAGAAATTCCTAGTGTGGGGCAAAGTCTTAAAAAAAAAAAAAAAACCACCACGCGGGATCAGTCCGGATTGGTAGATGACACATGTCTTCGAATTTTTGGTTCTAAGACATGCCGGTTTCCTCACGATGTTTTCCTTCACCGTATTGAGAGCACTGGTGATGAAATAATTTACAAAAACCGGCCAAGTGCGATTCGGACTCGCGCACGAAGGGTTCCGTACCATTATGGCAAAAAACGGCAAAAAAACATGTTTATTGTATGGGAGCCCCCCTTAAATATTTATTTTGTTCGGTTTTTAGTATTTGCTGTTATAGCGGCAACAGAAATACATCATTTGTGAAAATTTCAACTGTCTAGCTATCACGGTTCATGAGATACAGCCTGGTGACAGACAGACAGACAGACAGACAGACAGACAGACAGACGGACCTCGGAGTCTTAGTAATAGGGTCCCGTTTTTACCCTTTGGGTACGGAACCCTAAAAAGTAAAGCGCATGCCTGGGTTCTAACCCATGACCTACAACTTGTAAGTCGCGGTCGATACCACTGGGCCACCACTGCACTCACCACTGTTCGAGCTCATCGAAGCGAAATTCTATTCGACACGCGCTTTCGAGAAGATTAGTTCCGCTATTCGATACTAGATGGCGTTACTAGTCACTACCTAGTTCTTCCTCTCGTCACAAGATGGTGTTGCCCTATCTTGTAACAATAAGTACTATTATATACATGAAAGTATGTGAGGATGGATTGATGATTGTTACTCTTTCACGCAAAAACAACTGAACGGATTTAAATTAAATTTTACAGAAATACAGCTAACATCAGAAAAACACAAAGGCTATAATTTATAAAGATATTGGAAGAAGTATTAATAATACGGGGGCGGATCCGCTGACGGCGCCAAGTAAAATAATAATTACTTTTTGTCAATTTGTAACACAAGAGACACATCATACATACATAATACAAATTCTATCAGCAGTTACTCGTAGAAACATAAGTTGGTAACACATCAACACGTGTTCGGTTTGTTGCTAGGCGTGAAATTACATTTTTTGTGTCAGAGACCGGCCGGCCGCTTAATAGGTATTTTCCACACGGATGTAATACTAACATAGGAACCTAGCTTTAACGAGAACGTGTTGGTTTTGAAACTTTGTGTAGGTATCATTAACCTTATTATTAGTCAAATTTTGTAACTACCCTACAACAATCTTTATAAAGTAAAGGTCAAGAACCGCAAGATACAGACCCGTCATATTTCGGGCTTTCAGGCAATTATAACTTTGTAACCTAGCCGTTGGTAAGATTTAACCCATCCCAACTTGTATTTAACCATAAAGGCGTTTTAATTTTGAGAATTCTAGAATAATTTAAGACCATTGTAGTTTTTTTACTTTTCTGGACCAGAGGGCGCAAGTAAAAATGGAGTGGGCGTCATTTTGTCTCCATTTATCAACAAGTCTGTCTCCATTTATTAACAAGTCTGTCTTCAGATACAATCCAGTAAGTAACCGGATAATGACTATGCGAATTAACACAAAACTATGTCACATGAACCTGGTCGTATTGCATTCAACGACTTCCCAGTCGTCTGGAACAGAGATCGAGGCTTTTTATAGACAGCTATAGGACACCATTAAATGCTGGCTCAGAAGAGACATCACTCTTTTGATGGGAGACCTGAACGCAAAGACTTTTCAACAAATCGGGTGGACCATCTAAGAGAAGTAGTAGATGGTCTTGGGGGAAGGAATGATAGAGGTGAAATGGGGCTGCAATTTTGCGCGGATATTTCTCTCACTATCATGAAGACGTCTCTACACTTCCAGAACCACCCAAGACGTCTCAACACTTGACTCAATTCGATCGACTATACTGCATTGGCAAAGCGATGGAGATCCTGCATAACCAATACCAAGACATACCTTGGTGCCGACTGCGAAAGTGATCACAAGCTTTTGGTGGCAGAAGTGACCATCAAACTGAAGAAGTGCCCGAGAACCACAGTCAACCAGCAAAATTGACCCTTCCAGCCGACACTCTCCGCTTTTAAAGAATTACTAAAGTTTGAAGTGGATCCCAGAGCTGACGTAGACACAAACTGGACTAGAGTAAAACAGATGATGTTTGTTTGTTTGTTACTCCAATCTCGGTCAGAAGTCAAAAGTCAGGACACTGATCGTCCAAAGAAGGCGTGGATTACTGATGACACACACCTACTGACAGATAACACCTACTGACAGCCAGAGACAACTCAGACCGAGCTCAATATCAGCTCCTATCACCAAAGATTCAGCCTTTATGCCGCAGAGATTACAACCAATATCTAAAGTGTGAATCCGAAGTAGAAAGTGCGCTGAAAAAGCTGAAGCCTAATAAATAAACTGGAAGAGACAGCATCGCCGCCGACGAGCAGAAAGGTCTTGGAGAAAGAGGTATTAGGCTTTTACGGGATTTATGTAACCAGCTTTGGAGAACGGGTAGATTGCCTAAGCACTGGAAGGAGTCTCTTTTGATACCACTGCACAAGAAAGTGTCAACAAGGAATTGAGGGCACTACCAGACGGTCGCACTCATATCCCACGCTAGCAAGATAATGCTCTATATAATGGACGGCTCGAATCGTATTTACAGCGACACAGGCTGGTTTTGTTAAGGGTCGAGGCACAAGAGAGCAAATTGTGAATATGAGGCAAATGATAGAGAAGAGCTACGAGTTTAATGTTCCAATGCTCTTGTGCTTATAGACTGCTCCAAGGCGTTTGATTGTGTGAGGTGGGACTGCCTGTGGAGAATATTCAAGGAAATGTGAGTACCCTCGCACTTGACACCACTGATTGCAAACCTGTACGAAGATGGAGAGTTGATTTTCAGAGTCAATAATGTGGTGGTGGGATTTTTTAAGCAAGAGAAAGGAGTACGCCAAGGATGTGTTCTGTCATATCTTCTTTTCAACATATATGGCGAATAAATCATGAGGAGAGCCTTAATAGAGTAGGAGAGAGGCATAGCGGTAGGTGGCAATCGGTACGCAGATGACACCACTTTGTTTGCATCCCCAGAGTGCGAACTCACGGCACTATTTGCTAGAGTGGAGCGTGAAAGCGAGATGGTAGGATTGTCGATTAACAAATCAAAGACCAAAGTGGTGATCATCGACCGAGCTGGACTAATCGCACGCACGGGAGAACTTGTGGATCTGCGTGAGTGAATTTGTGTACCTGTGCTCCATTATCAGTGATCAGGGAGGCTGCGACGGGGAGCTTCGGAGGCGTACGCAGAGCAAGATGTCTAGGATATTACAGAACAGAAGTGTCTCCAATAGCACAAACAAGAGGCTCGTAAGAACTCTGGTATTCTCGATATTTCTTTACGGCTCCGAATCTTGGGCAATTCACACGGTGGATCGGTAAAAGATAGAGGCTTTTGAAATATGGTGCTGGAGAAGAATGTTGCATATACCATGGACAGCCAAGCGCACGAATAAGTCTATTCTCGACCAGTTGAACATCAAAACCAGACTCCACGATCTGCTACCAACGAGTTCAAATTCAAATTCAAATTCAAAATATTTTATTGTGGGCATATGTTAGTAATTACAGGTCTTAAGAATAAATTAGAGTTCCAATATGTCCTGCCTAATAGGCATACAATAATTATGTACCTAGTGGAATTACATTTGAAATTGTTTTACATGTCAAATTTAGTTATTATAAATGTCAAAATATCAATATACAGTCAAATTAATACATGGTCAAAAATACAATCAATAATTCAAGAAATCTTGGATCGTGTAGTATGCTTTATCAATTAAAAAGTTACGAAGTTTATTTTTAAATAGTGGAACTTCCCTAGTGCTCAGAATGTCAATAGGTATTTTGTTGAATATTTTTGATGCCATGCCAAAGAAGCTTTTGTTAAACAGAGCCGTCTTATGTGGTAGATTAGAAATTTTAAACATGTGTCTTTTCGATTTGAGTTTACCAAATAGATTTTCATTTGTCTTTATAAATACGGCTACTTCATATATATAGATTGCAGGAAAGGTCAATATTTTTAGTTCTCTGAAATGTGGTTCACATGAGTCAGGAACACGGATACCAGCAATCGCACGTATACACCTTTTTTGCGCTTTAAACACTAAATCTCTATTAGTGGCATTGCCCCAGTATATGACTGCATACCTCAGTGTAGACGAAACATAAGCATGGTATGCGGTCAAAAGAACTGATTGGTCAACAATTTTGGATAATTTATATAAAGCATATGAGTACTGATTAAGTTTGTTGCATATTGTGTCAATGTGTGTTTGCCAAGTCAGATCAGTATCTATCCACAGCCCCAGAAATTTAACGCAGCTGACTTGTTCAATTTTCGTCCCATTATAATGAACATTGATTTTATTATTTTTATTGTTTCGCCCGAAATTGACTAAGTTAGTTTTTCCTAGATTGATAGTTAAGTTATTAATCGTCAGCCACTTAATTATATTTCGAAGAGTGGAATTTATGTCATTTTCAATATTTTGACCTGTAAAGATGGCTGTGCTGTCATCAGCAAAAAGGATCAAGGGATGCTGTGAAACTTTGGGCAGATCATTAATGTAGATCAAGAATAGCGGTGGACCTAACACGCTACCTTGAGGCACTCCATATAGTACTTTTTTGGGCATGGACTCATTTTTTTGTTCGGTATTATTTAAAAGATTAATATTATTTATTTCTACTACTTGATATCTGTCATTTAGATAAGATTCTAGAAGTTTATGGACGTTGCCCCTTATTCCATAACTGTACAGTTTGTTTAAAAGTGTTCCATGGTGCACACAATCGAACGCTTTTGTCATATCCATAAACATTGCAGAGACAGGAACATGTTTATCAATATTAGTATACACTGTTTTTAAAAGGTCATAAATTGCTAAATTAATCGACTTATTTTTCCTAAAACCTTTTTGTTCCTTAGCAAATAGGTTGAACTTCTCAAAGTGAGTATTAATTGCATTACTGAGTTCTAAGTTACTTTGGTCACATGGCCCGAGACAGCCAGACGTAGTAGTGGCTTTCCCACTAGAATACCACGCGGTCGTTCACCTACTCGCTGTTCGGATCAGATCAGGGCCGTTGCAGGACTCATGGTGACCACTGCCCTAAGAAGAGCGGAAGATAGGGTGGCTTGGAAGCAACTCATCGTTTGACTCCGTCAAAGCTTTTCAAGACGGGCACAACCTTCAGAAATGAAGACAACGAATAAGAAGAGAGTAGTTTCTTTTTAATTTAATCAGTAGACATAATATTAAATTAGATTTATGCGCGCGAAAACACAAAAAAAAACCGGCCAAGTGCGAGTCGGACTCGAGCACGAAGGGTTCCGTACTATTTTCGTAAAAAAACAAAAAAAAAAAACACGTTTGTTGTATGGGAGCCCCACTTAAATATTTATTTTATTTTGTTTTTAGTATTTGTTGTTGTAGCAGCAACAGATAGACATCACCTGTGAAAATTTCAACTGTCTAGCTATCACGGTTCATGAGATACAGCTTGGTGACAGACAGACAGACGGACCGCGGAGTCTCAGTAATAGGGTCCCGTTTTTACCCTTTGGGTACGGAACCCTAAAAATTTACTGTGGACGATGTGCACGCCTGTAACTGACTTATTTGCACAGAACGATCTTGTTAGTTATTTGACTCTTCAATAAAATTGCAAATTGTATGTTGTTCAGATGCCTTACTTATCACTCTGCACATCACACTATAATATAATAAGGCGAAAGTTTGGGAGTGTGTTTGTTACTTCTTCGCGCTTAAACGGCTCTGGATGAAATTTGGCACATATATAGATTATAGTTTGAATATGTTCCTTTGGGCCAATTATCGGCTTTCACGCAGGCGAAGCTGCTGGCAGAAGCACATCATCATCACATCACATCATCAGCCTATTAATGTTCCCACTGCTGGGACACAGGCCTCCTCTCTGTGAGAGGGAATGGGCCGTAATCCTTTTTTTTTTGAACTTTTGTTTCTAGGACATGCCAGTTTCCTTACGATGTTTACCTTCACCGTTTTGAGAGCAGTGGTGAAGAAATAATTTACACAAAGTAAAGCGCCTGCCTGGGCTCGAACCCACGACCTTGTAAGTTGCGGTCGATACCACTGGGCCACAACTGCTCCAGCTGTGAAGCTGTTGGCAGAAGCGTTATCTATACCAATATTATAAAGAGGAAAGATTTTTTTGTTTGTTTGTACCGAATAGGCTCCGAAACTACTAGACCGATTTTAAAAATTCTTTCACCAATAGAAAGCTACATTATTCCTGAGTGACATAGGCTATTTTTTTTATCCCGAATACGGGTCTTGTGGGGTGGCCCACGGGAGCGAAGCCGCGGGGAAATGCTAGTAAATAAATAAAGCTAAAAAGATGTTTCGAACATGTCTATGAATTTCGACTTTTAACGGATATTATACATAGTCATGTTTCGTACCAATTTGGCTAACGATCCTATCAAAAGCAGTACAAGGAGCCTGTCCTTGTGTATATTGAAGCTAAGCAAACATACCATATTCTTAAAGTCGGCAAACTTCGTGTTTCGTCATTTGTCGGATTTGTATCAGTTGTCCTTTGCAATTGGTGCAGATCAGAGGCTCTCAATCAACTTGAAAGTATAAAGAGTTGTTAACACACTTGTAATATACCGTAATTTATTTTTAAAATGGGTGGAAAGCTGCTGAAGCTGCTATTTTAACAGCTCTATTAATTTCACATGAAAATGGACATGAGCAAGGCATTTGATTTTGTGGATCGAACATTACTCTTAAAGAAGTTGGAAAGGTATGGAGTTAGGGGAAATGCTTTAAAGCTTTTGAAATCGTACTTGTCCGACAGAAAACAAGTTACGAAAATAGATGAGGTCTGTATTCCTTCAAAAACCGAACGTACTTATATTTCTAGTCAGAGGCCTAATAACTACGGTGTACCCCAAGGAAGTATTGTAGGCTCTTTATTATTTATAATTTACATTAATGACATGCCAAAAGAAATACATCACCCGATGGTTTTGTTTGCTGATGATAGCACGGTCGTTTTTAGTGACAATAATGATGCGACGACACTTGAGGGAGAGACAAACCACTGTCTCCAAGTTTTAATAAAATGGATGACCGGGAATAATTTAAAAATAAATATTGACAAAACTAAAATAATGACTTTTGAGCAACGGACAAATCACAAAAAACCTAACGTAAAATATGATGACAAAGTAATATCAGAAACGACAACCACAAAATTTTTGGGTCTGGAACTGGATAGGGACATGTCATGGAAAACTCACACTGAAAGTGTATGTAAACGCCTGAGTCAGCATTCATATGCTTTACGGAATCTCGCAAAGGAGGTACACCAAAAAGTTTTGGTTACGGCGTATCATGCTTATGTTACATCAACGCTGCGCTACGGTATTATATATTGGGGTAACTCCACGAACATGGAGACGGTGTTTAGAGCGCAAAAGAGGTGTGTTAGGGCAATATGTGGTATTCAGAGCACGGAAAGTTGTAAACCATTTTTTCCATATTTACGAATATTAACAGTACCCTGCCTGTACATATACGAGGTGGCTCTATTCGTAAAAACAAACTTGCACTTGTTTCAAACATTACACAGCACGCGACATAAAAATATGATAAGCGGTAGACAGCACAAAAAAGCGGTATTCCATAAAAACTTTCTCGGAATGGCACCGCAGATTTATAACAAACTACCTAGATCTTTATTAAATCTTAACGATATAAATAAATTTTAAAAGCAACTTAATAATTTTCTGATGCAAAAGACATACTACACAATAAGTGACTACCTGCCAGATAGAAATGTGTGTGTATAATAATAATACATATTGTTAGGGTGAATACTTGGGTCCGATTTGTTTTATTAAATTATTTTATTTTTGTTTTGTTATTTCTGTATTGTTCATTTGACATTGCTTACTTATGAAGTTGATTTTGTGACATTGTATAACTTATTAGTTTTGAATTTATGACATTTTAATAACTTTTTAGTTTTGAATTTATGAAATTGTATAACTTATTAGTTTTGAATTTAAGACATTGTATAACTTAAAAGTTTTGAATTTATGACATTGTATAACGTATTAACTTAAATTTATGACATTTAATAGGGTATTATTTTGACATTATGACATTGTTTAAAGTATTAATTTGAATTTATGACATTCTATAGGGTATTAATTTATGGGATTTTGTAAGGTATTAATTTGAATTTATGAGCATGTGTAATTTTAATGATAATTTTGCATGCCTAAATTGGTGCAACACAGTGGACTGCGCATTCACTTGACATCTGGAAATGTTTGAATATGTACTGTGTTGAGCAATAAATATATTTGAATTTGAATTTTTGAATTTGATACAAAACAACAATAAAGTACTTAGTTCTGAATTCAAATTATTATACACGATAAATAATTGATGGACATGGAAACTAGCATTCGTTTGTATTCGGAAATCCATGATTGCATTGATTGTAAATTTTATTGTAATATCTGAAACATTCATCATTTTGATGAAAAAATCTAAACATTGGAAATTTATTTACCAAATGAACTAGCGTATTTGAGTTTGAGTGGATCTATTTTAATAAAATCTTAACATTCTAGTCAATTTAATATCTGTAATATTTTCGCAAAAATCATGTTGAATGTTGAACATGTTTTCTCTAAAACAATTTTTCGTGAAATAATAATAAGTGGCCAGCTAATATTATATATGCTATTATTTTTTTGACATTTTCACTATTTATTTACATATTTTTGATTAATTGTGGTTTTAATCAAATGGCAATATTTTGTAAATGTTTATTTGATTTGTAATTTACCTTTTTCTAACACTAGTTGTATAAGTTTTTTGTTTCTAACTAGAAATGGACTGTAAATTGTCTGAATCTTCAAATAAATTATTATTAAATTATTATTATGATTATAAATATTTTGTGTAGCATACCTATAAATAAAATTATTTAACCTATTTTAAATGTGAAAGATTAAGTGTGACTGTACGGAATACTTGTAAAACCTAAGGTTTCTTTATTGAAAAAAATAAATAAAGGAAAACTAACCCTAAGTTATCTATGCCTGTAAGAAAATAATAAAAACTGAAATATCATATAAAAAGCAAATGTAGATAGAAGTTAAAATAGAGCAAGAACGTTATTCATGAATTTAAAGTCAATATAAGTCTAGACAGAGCCCTTCTTAAAAATAAACAAAATAAACCCTTAAAATAGCCAAATAAATGAGTATGTTAAGGCCCCATCACAGCCGCGGAGACAATCCGACAATTCTGAAAAAAAATAATGGTCGTCGTAGTCTATATGTGTCAGATTATTGCGTCGCGCGCAAATATTTTTGAGATGCTTTAATAAAATAAATAACTTCAATTTCGGAAGTCAGTGTTCCTGTTTTTGTTTCTTCGTTTTTGACACCGACTGCCGAAAATTAAGTTATTTTTCTCTTGGTAGTGTTTTTATTTGGAAGTCGGTTGTATTTTTTTTAAGTTTTTTATTTTTCTCTTTTTAGTTGTGTTACATAATAGACCAGTTCTATAGGCTAGGTACCTATAATGCCCAAAGTGATGCCAGAATTTACTAACCCAATAACATGAAACTTAAACAAAACCGGTATAATGCGAGTATACCAGGGTGAACTGTTCACACCTGCGAACCCCTTAGAGCGTGCCAGTGTGTTGTTATGTTATGATATGGCGTAAACAATAAACAGACTTGCGATTTCAGCTATCCCAAATTATTTGTCGTCATTTATTGAAGAGTTCTGATGTATATGTCCGAAGTTCTTCATCAGATCTTGATGAAAATAAATGGGACCACATGACAAGCACCAGCTTTCAAATACAAAAATAATCATCAAAATCGGTTCATCTAGTAAAAAGTTCTGAGGTAACAGACATAAAAAAATACAATCGACTAGATAACCTTCTACCTTTTTGGTAAGTCAGTTAAAAAAGCACTAACGCTGCTGCAATCACTAGTTCCACCTAGAAAACCAATAAACCGTTGGACGGATTGTACAACGGATTATTGGATTTCACACACAATAATCTAAGATACAATCAACAAGGAAGTTTAAATCTGTAATTTCCTACCACCTGGACACCAGAAAGAAATTAAACGTTTACCACCTGTGTAAGATATCAGGAACACATAAAAGGTTCATAGTTTTCTATTTTTATTGGGAAGAGTTCGGAGAAACGGGTCAGAGGGAAAGGGGAAAATGGGGGAATCGCACCTAACTGTTCAATTAACAAAGAAATTGATGGTCGGGATGTTTGTTCCGTATTTTATTTTAACTGTCCAAGTTTACGTGTAATTTGAGACAATTGGATCTTTTATTTCTGTATTCTTTTAGATGTTTTAGTACTGTCTGGTTTTTTTTGATGTATTTTACTGTTGGTTGTCAGTAATTAAGTTTTAGCGTGTCTATGTTTCTATAAGCATAATAGTCAGCTTATAATGTTTCCGCTTCTGGGACAAAGGCTTAAAGTGATTTTAAAAGCTATACAGACGTTGCTCTTCTTTGCAACCTTATCATCATCATCACTTCAGCCGTCGACGACAAAGACTTCCCACTGCTGAACATAGGCCTTCCCCAAATGTCGCCATATCGACATGCCCCGTACGTCTCGCATCCACCGGATACCCGCAACTTTAAACAAGTCAGCGGTCCACTTTTTTGTTTTTGTTGCGGGGTGGAAAATCCTCATTGGATGTCCTCTCCGGAGGAGGGGGTCTGCCAGACTCATACTAACTTAAAACCACTCCGGTGTTCCGTCTCACACCTATGCCTGAGGTAGCGGGCACGTACGATCCTTCCATAACTCTCGTATTCTCTTGCTCGACCTCGGGTCGGGAGTGACGTTTAAGAAGGGTGCTTGGAACACTACGCGCCGCCACCTCGGGTCCTGATGTGTGGTGGTCGACGGACGTAAGTCCACCTCGTGGAGCCTTCTCATAATGGAATTCAATAGTTACGCAAAGGTTTAATCGCCGTAATCAAATGCCGTGGCACTATAGATTTGCCAGATGCCGACGTAATCTTGAATATGAATGACACCAATGAACTTCCGTAAGTGTGTCTGTGGCATCAACAGTGGACCCTATCAGAATATCAGCGCAGCGTTATTTCTTTTTTGGATATCGCTGCCCATGCTGGGTTAGGAGCCTTTTTGGTATCGCACGGGGTTTTTTATTTTTTATTATTGTTTAATTTTATGCTTATTTCTCGTGTCTCTTGTGCGGGTCACAAATAAATATTTTTCTTTCATATTAGTGGTTATTTTGGGCAGAACTTAATGGGCAGAGTGTACACAGAAGGCGTAGCTGGATCGCTGTTGTAGCAGAAATAAATAAATCCCTCTCTGCCTAGCCTTTTCCCAACTATGTATTGGTCGGCTACCAGTCCAACCAGATGTAGCCGAGTACCAGTATCTTACATGGAGCGACGAACTAAATATGCCTTGGCACCATTCATCAGATTTTTGGCTTCTGACTCGTAAGGACTGTCAAAAATCTTCAAATAACACCCAGAACCAATGGCTTAACGTGCTCTCCGAGGGACAGAGGAGTCTCGGTATGTATGATGATGATGATGATGGGGCTTCCGTTTTCCGCACTTTGCGCTTAGAGCGTTTTTGCCCCGCATGCGTAGTACCCTTTATTGTGAAGCCCGCGTGCGTAAATCCGCGTTATGCTAAAAACGCCCTAAGACTCACGTTCGGTCCGTTGTGCGTGGGGATTCTGGCTCACAAAGCCAGCCCAGCTCCGCCCAAAAGCACAGAAGCTTCCTGAGGGCTTCACAGGCTTCGTGGAGCGACATCATTGTTCTGAGGATTTCTTCACGTTGAGAAGGCACGGCCTCGCATTCTAGGATGACGTGCCCTCGTTATGTAATTGCTGGTCATCCATCCACGGAACGACCTCGGCCATCAAAGATCGACCCGTGTTGCTGTTATTATTAAGCCACGAGCTCCTTAAGCAGCAGAAATAAATACTTAAATGATGGACTTTTATTATATCCTAAAAAGTTATCATTATTACCATAATGTTATATTTATGAAGGCGATTTTCATGGCTTAATAAATATAAGGACTACTTTATTATATTTCATGAGGATGGGGTCTGTATAAGGACGGCTGTTTCTTCCCAAAGGTGCCGTGAATGGGTTCTAAGATATTTATGGACCTGAATTTGGGGCCGTTTGCTGTCACCGATAAGGCGATGCCATTATACTTAATTTCCTAACAGGAAAACAAAACCCTTCGTTTTTAAGTATATTTTCTCTTAGCACGCCACAGTTTTTTCTTGTAAAGCTTTATTACTATTACAACAACAAATTATCTTTTAAAATTTTGTCGGTATAGAGTAGAAGCAGACTCTATCATCAATTCTACTCACCGTCCGTAAGCCTGCGCCTACGGTGGCCGGGAATCGGCTTGTGACTCCCGACGCCTGAGGCGTCTCCTGCGGTGGATAGGGGCATGACGGCGTCTCCGTTGCATCTCCGTCACGCGTTCCGCCTCCTCCTTTGCGAGCATTACTGATTCGCAGAAGGAGGAGATAGCTTCCCATGTCCTTTCGCTCCGTACCATGGCCTGGACCAGCGCCGGACGCGAGGGGTCTCCACCGCCGATCGCCTTCACGAGGACACGGGGCGGTGCTCCACCCAAGAAGGGCAAACCTCCGCCGTATGCTCCATACCGTGTACCCTTTTGGTCCTACCTGGGGTTTGGTATAACCAGATGCATCTGAATATCAGTATTTTATATGGAACGACTGCCTATCTGACCTCCGCCAAACAGTAACTGGGTAACAGTACGATACCAAGGCAAGGCTGGTGTCAGAATTTATGATTAACACTACCCTAAAGGCGGTCAACGATTTTGAAAATACAGTCGATACGAAAGTGCTTTCCGAGGCACGGAATAATCTTGGTATGAAATGGATGCGTTGCTTTGCCTTGAACGACGTTGTTACTACTTACTTAACCACGAGCACCCCACCATAACTTGAAAACAAATAATTACTTAATAATATCTATAACCAACTTTAAAATAAATACAGTTTCAAACAATAGAGACTGTGACCTCTGAGTTTGTTTCGGCCTTTCTTCTCAGAGTAGTCAGATAGGAAACGCCGACCTCATCTAGTTTTAAAAAAAAATATGTTAGACATGTAAAAGCGTTTGCACAAACCAACTTACAGAAATAAAATCATTTATCAGTTATCCATTAGTCATCTCGCAAGATGTGAGCCAACAACTCGTAGGAAGCGATTTACTAGCCGTTCTCTTGTACCGACGTCCGTAGGTAACCGGTACGATTTGTGGCGAATTCGCACAGATTTATACCCGCCCTAGAGAGTAGAGACTGGACTTATTGTGTGTGTCTGAAAGCATTTGTCGCTTGTCTTTGGCGAAGATTTGTATAGTTGGTGCGTTTTAGTGTGGCAAAAGCGGTCAGTGACCTTTCATTAATATCTTTTTTGCAAACCTGAACAATAAACTACCTATGTATCGTTTTCATTAGTAAAACCATTTTGAAGATTACGATAGATATAGACTCAAGACGCGACTTTATTTCCGTTTTAGAAATCTAGAAAGCTAGAATATGTGAAAGTCTGTATGTTGGCATATTGGTTAATAATTAATTGCGCACGCCTCAACGGCTGAACAGATTTGGATGGGAATATAGGCAGTTAATGCCTCTTTTTACCCTACTATCGCGAAGCAAAAAGGAGGGTTATGTTTTTGACAGTTATGTTTGTATGTAAGTATGTATGTAAGTAGGTATGTATGTAAGTATGTATGTAAGTAAGTATGTATGTAGTTCATCTGTTCCCTCATAACTTTTTAAACTATTTATCTTAATTAGAAAAATGAGGTGTCGTTGAAAGCGTCTTAATTGTCCGCTGGCTAAAGGCTATGTAACGCCACATTAAATTGAATATGGCCCCCTTTAGGGGGCACGATGACGAGAACTAAAAAAAAATCGCCTTTCCCCTCTGCAGAATGTATTGTTTTGATACGGTATGCGTCCCCCCCCGGTGGGATACCTCATTGTCGAGGCGGGGGGGCTCAGTAACCGTGGCTTGGTCACCCACGGTGAAGCGAAGAGGAACCCGAGGAGGGGCCGCTCGTCAGGGCTCTTGCTGATTAAGCCGACGACGTAGCGGCCAGGCGACATCGCAACTGAGGCGGGCCGCGATATCTTATGGAGCGTCCCAGGTCCCATACGATATCGCAGCTGAGGGTTGGAGGCCGCAGCGGGAGAGGATTGCCGGTATTGCGATGCGCCGCTCTCCGTACCTTCCGCGGCCTAGACGGTGTCGCCAGCGTCTGATGGCGGACGTGGTGGGGCCGCAGGGAAAGAGGAGTGTCGGTATAGCGTAAGCCGCTCTCCCTATCTCCTGCGGTCGCAAAATGGTAGGTGGCGGGGCCATTGACCTTGACCCGTCACAGGGGGACCAAGGGTGCCATACACGGGGTCGTCTGGCACCCATGTGCTGATTTGGTCCCTGGAGTGGTCACGGCGTACACTGTGTTCTGGTGCGCCGGTGATGGGGGGTTCTCCCCCGAGGAGGGTCCGGTGACGGACAGCCGCGGCGGGTTCGCGGTGAGTGCTAACGCGTGCCCGTGTTCCCGCCATAAGCGGCACAGGAGGACACCGTGGAGTTTTAGTGGGTAAGAGTCCCACATAACTGCACTATCTCCCCATGGTAGTGCAGTATGCATGGGCATTTCTCCACGCACAAAAAAAATAAAAAAAGGTGGCATACGACCACGGTTATCCTCTACGGAATACTTTGTACATAACAATTTCAGATGAGAATATTTTCTAGTTTTATACGTTTTAGCGTGATTTTTCAGTAGTTGGGTTTTACTACTTATTTTATTACTAAGTTTCCTTTTTATCCCATCATGATCTTTGTAATTACTTAGTTTGTCAACAAACTTAGTTAGGTCAATGACCGTTATTGCACTGCTAAAATGCAACAACTATAGCTCTAAAAGACAAACGTGTGAAGGATTTCTCGGGTCGATAAGAGCTTTACGAGAATAATTCTTGCGGTGAAAACATTAGCCAGTACGATCTGAATGACCAGGAAACGCCGGATGTAATGAAATAGGTATATTTTAGTACAAACCTAGATTTACAGCAGGCTGCACGTCAGGGGTAACACTGTGAACTTGAACTGGCGTTTGCTCTGTTGTCTATAGTTGTTTAACTATGTTAAAATATCAGCTATTTCCAAGTATGATGCCGTAATAACAATTCCGGGCAGTTAAGGTCACCTACTTCTTCTATCTGCAGTTGAACAGTTGTCAGATTTTCACTTCATGCAGGATATTTCATCGTGAGGGACCTGAAGTACGACTTCCTTCACAGAACAAAATAGGTTTAGTGTGCCCCAAAATTCAGGTTTTCCTCACGTCACTTCAAAGCAACCAACGTGACTACAAAAACAGGGCGTTCAGTTTCCGTCCTTTGAGATTTGTGTTGGAGATTATATACAGAGTGTTCTCGTTATGAATTCTCTGGAAGAATTGTTGAAATTGTGGCTTCAAAGTAAATAAATGTAAAGGTGTGTTTGTTTTGTTTGTGCCTGCATTTAAATAATACTTTAGTCACTACACTGTACACTATATTACATTGACATGCAACTTTGTAATAGATTCGCTAGTTAATTACTAACTAAAATTAAGAAGGTTTTCCATGAAATGTCCACATAACTATTAAATATTCATATAATCTTCCCCTTTGGTTTAGTAGTGCAAGTAATACAGCTATGCAAAGAGGCCCTGAGTCCGATTCCCGGTTCGGTCAAAGTGTTATTGGCCAGTAGCAGCGCAAAACTAAGAAATATTAAAATATATAATAACTCTAATAAAATAAATATACTTGAATTACTGGATTTTGTAGCTTCAATTTGTAGTCAAGTCCTAACGGTAGCATTACATTTTATTATGATAAAAAGAAACACTTACCTACGCATACTCAACATAAGTTATAGGGATTGACGTCGAAGTCAAATATACCTAGATCTATGTACCTAAATATACATATTATTACGAAGAAAAATAATAATAATGCCGGTATGAAAAATGTAATGCCGCTACTCTTATGGCAAGTGGTCACTGCCAGCTATGGACAATAAGGACATCTAAAATTTACCAGAGATAGATACAGTGGAGGTTGCCTGCTGAAAGGAACCAGGCAATATGCTGGCAGGCAGAAAAATAGTTCTGGATGAATTTGGACTCTCATTTGACTTTAAAAGTCACAGAAATTATTAGATAGATTACTAGCAACCGGCCCGGCTTCGCCCATGACAAATTATAAACAAAAACCTTCCACGTTTCTCACTCTTTCTTTTGGTGAAAACCGCATGAAAATCCGTTCAGGAGTTTTTGAGTTGATCGCGTACAAACGCGGCGGTGGACTTTTTTTATAATAAGTGAAACTGATTATGAAATACTAGCTTTTACCAGTGGTTTCGCCCGAATATAAGTAAAAAGTAATCTCAAGGAAACTCAATCCCGGTATAAAAATTACCCTATGTCCTAATCCACGACATGGTCTACCCGTGTAAAAATCTGTTCAGACTTGAAAACCTAACAGACAGACAGGGTTACTTTTGCATTCATAAGTTTGGAGTATTTGTGCCCGCGACTTCGCTGCCGTCAATTGACTACCCTATCTTACTTACCTAACCTACCTACCCTACTTACCTTGATACCTACCTAACTTACCCTACCTACCTTCCTACCAATTTTTTTCTAGTGTCGTTCTTCCGCGGAAAATCTTAAAATCGCCACTCAGTAAAATGACGTCAAATGCAAAACGCCATACATCGGATATGGAGTTCAACTGTCCGAGTATCTGAATTGCATGTGTTGTGATATTTTACTTCTTGAACACTTTAAATCCATCTAACTTTTGATAGAGTAAACCGATTGCGATGAAACAAAAACTCAGTAATACTGCAAGTAACGCCAATTTTTATCTATAAAAGTTATCTACATTGGTTTCGTACATATTACGTGATGCGTGAACAACTAAACAGACAAGCATACAAAAATCCAAAAATGATAGGGTTCTGTTGGTTATCTTTTAACACTCTGGCAATTGTTTTTTTTTTTTTTTTCGATTTTCAAAAATGACATCTCTACAGATTTATTATATTTATTGATGATTTACCAATATGCATTTTCTTGTATAAAAACCTCGGTTACCTCAGGAACGCCTGAATCCTATAGGACCCATCGCAGCTACGTTGTCATACCAGAGACAACGCCAACATGTCCCAGGAGACTTGTCACATAACATGTCAATTCACGACAAGTTTACTGCCACATGAACCCCGCCGCATACACGCAGCAATAACTATAAACCTTTTACTGGTTCCCCTCTTATTAATGAAACTGTTAATTGTCTCTTGCTTTCTTAGATTAATCCAATTTACTGTGGCGTTTGTTTTGGCAGTATCATTCGGGAGAAAATAAAACCGGCCAAGTGCGAGTCGGACTCGCGCACGAAGGGTTCCGTACTTGGTAAATTGCGATTTACGATTTATGACGTATTAAAAAACAAACTACTTACTAGATCTCGTTCAAACCAATTTTCGGTGGTAGTTTACATGGTAATGTACATCATATATTTTTTTTAGTTTTATCATTCTCTTATTTTAGAAGTTACAGGGGGACACACGCACATTTTACCACTTTGGAAGTCTCGCGCAAACTATTCAGTTTAGAAAAAAATATATTAGAAACCTCAATATAATTTTTAAAGACCTATCCATAGATAACACGTATGAGTTTGATGAAAAAAAAAATATTTTTAGTTTCAGTTTCAAGTATGGGGATCCCCAATTTTTTTTGTTTTGTTTCTATTTTTGAGTGAAAATCTTAATGCGGTTCACAGAATACATCGACTTACCAAGTTTCAACAGCATAGTTCTTATAGTTTCGGAAAAAAAGTGGCTGTGACATACGGACGGACAGACAGACAGACAGACATGACGAATCTATAAGGATTCCGTTTTTTGCCATTTGGCTACGGAACCCTAAAAACGGTGTTACTGCACTGTATTAGTAAAGTCCAGTATAAAGGCTTTTCACAGACAGTCGCGATGTGCCGATGCGATCACCCTTTCCACAGAAATTGGTTTATTAAGACGGTACCCTGACCAAAAAATCGGCGTGAGATATGAGCGTTCCTATTGGTCTAGCGGCACTGGTGGCGCATGAATTACAGTAGTGAATACGCCCAGATTTTAGAATAAAATCTTTATAAAATCGAATTTTAGTCTTTTGAAAAAAATAATTCTACAAAAATGTTCGTTATTAAATTGTCTATCCATTAGTGTTAGTACAAAAAATAATCAATGAACACTTTACGAGGAGATGCATAATATCAATAATTATTTTTCAATTTCATGTTTTTTTGGAAGTAGATTAGTGAAATATATACAACATTTAAAAAAAACTAAATCTACCATTTTAGAATAAATATTATGTAGAAATTTATTGTATTTTTATTAATTGATATTTGTTTTTAATTAACGAGTAGATAGCTCCTAAAAACAGCACAAAAAACGGCTTGCGCGGCGTTTTGCTCGGGGTACCGCCTTAATATATTAACCGTTCAGTCCATCCAAAGGTTGCCGTGAGCGATTTAAGACATGTGTTTTTGAGGTGTACAATAATGAATATAATAAACTAGCTTCTGGTCGTGGTTTCGCCTGCGTTAAAAGTGTTTTATCATCCCAAGGGAATAAAAATTGTCCTATGTCCTTCCCAGGGTCTCAAAATATCTCCATGCCAAATTTCAAGACCCAGAGATTACCCCCTAAAGCCTCACAAACACACAAACTTTGCCTCTTTATAATATTATATAGAACTATATAAATTAGTATAGATAAATAAGCAACCGTAGAACAATTTCTATGAAATTATGGCCGTGTTATAGTTCTCGCATTGTCTCCTGGTGCCAATCTGCGTGAGCCTTTAGAAAGACAGATTTTCATCATAAATAAGTATCCATTGTAAATAAGTCTATTCTCACCACATTAACCTTCTATTAAAGAAAAATGAAACCTAATTCACAATAGAACTTTTAACTGACTTCAAAAAAAGGAGGAGGTTCTCAATTCATCGGAATCTATTTTTTATGTACCACCTATGTTCTTCCGTTACTCAAAGATGTCAGGACCGATTTGGAAATTCCTCTTTTGTTTGAATACTTCCCAGGTGGTTCCATGGTCATCAGTTTAGGATCTGATAATGAGATCCTGGAGGAATCGAGGGATAACTATCAATTGTGGACCGATTTTGACATATATTTTTTTGTTTCAAAAAGTATGTTTCCGAATTGGTCTCATTTAAATTTGGTGAAGATCTTATGAAGAACTTTGGAGGTATACACCAGAACACTTCAAAAAATGACGGCAAATCTCTCGGGATTGATGCAATGGCATGTCTGTTTATAGTTTACACCATATTTTAGCATAACATGACGCCGGTACTCTCTAAAGGGGTAAGTAGATGTTTACGTTTACCCTAGTACACTCTCTTTCCAACAGTTGTGTTCAATTTTCATATTATTTGGGTAATCTATTCTGTCATCACTTTGGGCATTATACCTTGCTATAAAATTTGTCCATTATGTACTACAACTAAAAAAAAGAAAACTTTTTTACAAAAAAATACAACCGACTTGCAAAAAAACACACTACAAAGTGAAAGACAACTTCAATTTCGGCAGTCAGTGTCATAAAACAAAGAAACGAAAACACGAACAACGACCTTCTGAAATTGAAGTTATTATCTTTCACTTTATAGTGTTTTTTGGAAGTCGTCGATTTCAATAAAACTAAAATCACTTCCGTCACAGTATCCAAACAAGGCTTGAACAACAAAAAAAAAATCGCCTGACACATATTTATTTCATGCAACATAATTTATCTAGTAGGAGACAAGCTTCGATCGGCAATCTATTGAACTCGTAGTTAAGACACGATATCTTGTGAAAACACCCCGATTCAAACAGTAAAACGCCCATAACTTTTGAACGGCTGAACCGATTTTAATAACACTGTATATAAAAAAAAACGTAATCAAAATCTGTTCATCCGTTTAGGAGCCATGATGCCACAGACAGACACACAAACAAACAAGTACACGTCAAACTTATAACACCGAAGATTGCAAAGATATTGCAAGAAATTGTTTAAACCTACGCAATCTGAAACATTACGAGTAAGTACAGCTAATAAGGGTATGTTATCTTTCTGTCTGTAGACGTTTATGATAACACAAGTGCCTCGTAGAGAGCGAATGGGAGAATGAATGTTAATTGATTTATCCCAAAATAGCACGAAACTGCCGAGTTCGGGTAACTACTCGATTCTCAGTTATTGTGTTACCTATATTTATACAAAACTGTAACGTCCACGTGCGTTTCTAGATTATTCCACGAAAACGGCTCGTTTTGCATCTCTTGTAAGGTACTTGAAGTCAATGAGTGGTAGTGGGCAAGGCAACTGATATTGTATTTAAAAATAATGATTGTCGAAAAGGTCCAAAAGATATGGGATGAACATGCGTTACCGAAATGCTCAGTATTATCAGTGACATAAAGGTAACTTTTGACAATTCTACTTATAGAGTTTTTATATTAATCGCTGATATTTAGAATGTCACTTTATCTAAACCTCAAGATATAATTCTACGAAGTCTATTCATTTTTGACCTCAAGTAAGTAAGATCGGAAGACAATATAAATTTTCTAAATCATTATCATCATCATATCAGCCGAATGTTCAGCAGTGGACGTCTTCCACTGCTAGAAATAGGCCTTCCCCAAACGTCGCCACTTTGACCGGTCCCCATCCAGCTGATTCCCATAACCTTCACCAGGTCATCGGTTCACCTTGTGGGAGGCCTTCCAATGCAGCGTCTTCGGGTTCGCGGTCACCACTCCAGAACTTTTCTGCCCCATCGGCCATCCGTTCTGCTCTGCCACTTAAGTTTGGCAATTCTTCGGGCTATATCGGACATTTTTGATTCGATCACGCAAGCACACTCCGATTATGGCCCTCTCCGTTGCCCTTTGGGTGACTGTAAGCTTTCTGATGTAATTTTCAAATAGTGAATATTTATAATTTAGTAAACCGTACCCAATATCTTTAAGCAATTACTGGAATTCAAATACTTTAATGTAATAAAAATACATCCTTAGTAACATACATTATCTTCGACATGGCAGTAAAAATATTACTACGGTCCGGTGTGACAGCGACGCGCAGTTTTCCTGTACCGAACACTTCCTTAACGAGAGATATCCGGCCGTCTTCCTGTGCACTTAACGATGTGCGATCCACACACTTTTCCTCCACTAACGCTACAATTATACCTTATATTTTAGTAATAGCACCTTTTTATCAGCTGGGTAATGAAAATGGGGAAAATTAACAGCAGTATTTTGCTTAGATTTCAACATAATGATTATAACATCACCGGTATTCGCCGAAGAGAAAGCAGAGGGGTACAATCCGCAGGGCAGCTTTGTGTCGAGCTGGTGCGCAGTGGCGACCCCACGGACCTGATCTCCAAGGCAAGAAGCCTTGTTCCTCATCTCTAGCTTGCCTTTATTGGCCAGTTTGAGTGTTGACTGGTAGAGAATGCCTTGCTGCATTAAGTCCGCCTATGTATCACCATTGTACATGAAGTTTAAATAAATAAATAATAAATAAATAAACACTGACGGACCAGAGCTCCCAACACTCTCTTGCCTTAATTGGCTGGCTTGTGTGGAGATTCGCAAGAGCAAACGTGGTCGGAGGAAGAAAGTTAACCCAGTAAGTCACTGGTAGGGATCTTGACCACACTTCTGGGATTGTCCTGATAGCCGTGGTATAACGCCTCTCCACTCCTCAAGCACCTCTGGATATGTTGCCCCCTTGGCGCTACGTCACTAAAGTGCTAGCAACTCTTTATGGGGACCCTTTAATTGAGTGTACAAGTCACCCCCTGCCATTTTATAGCCGTTTAATTTAAAAGTGGTCAGGCAGGGGCCAGTAATCCTCCTATAGTTTTAGGCAATCGATCCACAAACCTACCAAACCCAAAGCCCAATAAAATTTTCTCCATATTTTGCAATAGTCCTGCATCAACCGGGGATTGCCCTTGGGTGCACTTGCGCAGTGCATACAGGGATAATCGTCGGTTGGTGTCCCATTTCCTGATACATGCCTAACAAGGCCTCTGCGATTTGGTTTCGGCCCCTCGCACGCCTTTTAAAGTACCGGAACCCCAGGGTCCCGAGATTGTAAAAGTTATGTCAAAAATTATACAGAATTAAAATTATGTTTGTTGAAATAATTTTGAAGGGTTATCTCTGGAAGACTCAAATTCCTTCACTGATCGAGATATACAATGTCGCAGTCTTATAGACTAGAGATGTTACGGAGGTTCGATTCCGATTCCAAAAAGTCGGAACTTCCGATTGTTTTTTATTGATTGTTGCGAAACTCTTAAGTCTATGGTTACCGGAGGTCGATGCGCAATTGTGGCAGGTTGCAGTCAACGCGTACAATCTTTAGAATTATAGATTGTAGAAAACTTGTTAGTTATTTCAACGCCTAGTTACGTGTATTGTTTGTGAGCTGCAATTAAAAAGGCTGATTAACACTGTATGTATTATTTTATTTTATTAAACCTGCTTTCTGTTAACACATCTTTCTTCAGACTCCGCCTCTGATTCCAATTTCGGTTCCTTCTAAATTTAAAACCTCCGATTCCAATATCATCACTTTCGTAATATTCCTATTATAGACTCGATACTTTCATCTCGGAAAAGTGGACATTAATTACTGTGGGATAGAACATGAAAGCTAAGCCGTGGGATAAAATTTGTCCTTAATAATTTATCTATAAAGTTTGTTTCCACAGTAATTAATGTCCCATACCTCATAGCGCCTAAACATAATACATACCTGAGCCTGACTCACCAGACACAAGTACATACATAAACCCACCGGACTATCAAACACGAGAACATTCTATATCCTACATCGAAGAGCATATTTTAACCATTTCTCCATCGAATTAGCAGCCCAGTCTAAAACCGGCTAAAGGCTTCAAAATTCAATCCAAGCTATTTTACCTGCAGGCTAGGAAATAATCGTGGCTAAATTAAAGCGAACATTTCTGCCTGTATTTGGTTTACTACCTGGTATATGAGGCATGTGTATTTTGCTTACGCGTGCCTTTAGACTTGATATTATTACTTTGATTGAGCATGTTATGAAGGTGTTCACGCTATGAGTTGGCACCACTTGTGCGAAGTCCTCCGCTTGGAAAATGTAACTCATGCCATCAACATGATGTCGTTGTCCATAAAACGAATGTCAGAAAACAGAAATACATTGTCACGTCAGTGGCGTCAGTGGCGGCCTTTGCAATATTTTAGGTGTTGCGAGGTCTTAAAGTGGCGCCCCTCCAAATACAAGACTTTCGTGTACATGAATATGTGCATGTAAGATTCACATCTAGTAGATGTCAATCAGACTTTTTCTGTTAGACCTTTTTTTTGCTAGTATGATTGTACATCAGTTTTGTGAATTATAATAATAAAAAAAGAACATCCAGTTTTCTAGTCTTTCCGAGAAAAATATTAAGTCTCTTTTTCCGTGAAACTTTATCGAAACATGCAGAACAGCTTGAGGAAGGGCTACCTATAGATATTTTTTGTTACTGATAGGCTATGTCTATTACTATTAAGTACTGTATAAAATATCAGAGGCGGACTAAGCCTGTCGGGGCCTCGGGGCCCAGAGCAGCGAAGCAAAATGGAGGCATCTGGCCCACCACAAGATTCAAGAGCGAGCGAGCACGGAGTAAAGATAATACCACCCTTGGACAACCAGTCTTTTATAATTTTTAAGGTGAATATCTAGCTAGACTAGATCAAGAGAAAGAGCGAGAGTAGCGAGCTCAAAAATGTTGGCTTCCAACGTTTGTATTTTTCAAGTGTACCCTCAATTATGGATTAGGCATATACTTATACAGAGTTAAAAGGCGCATTTAGGAGCATAAAGCGTCTAATTCATGTCAAATTTTATTGATCGATCTTGCGCGTATCTAACGGCGGTGCCATACAAGAGACCGAAGGAGGCAGTCGTAGTTCACGAGGCATAGTTAAAAGCGATTCATGTCTGGCACCAAGGGCAGTCGCCCTTCCTCGTACTCCCTAACCGTTTAGTCTACATTGGACAGATTCTACTTTTGACATCATAGTCTACTTTTCACAGATTCTACATATGCCAGATTCTACTTAAGACAGATTCTACATTTGACAGATTTTGAATTTAGGAACATTGTAGCATCAAAAATAATACTGTTTTATAGTAATCACTATATTTATTGATAAGCATATTGTGTTTTTATACCTTTCGTACAAAATGTATGAGAAAATGAAATGTCTCCTCATTT
Source organism: Orthosia gothica (assembly GCA_949775005.1). NCBI lineage: Eukaryota > Metazoa > Arthropoda > Insecta > Lepidoptera > Noctuidae > Orthosia > Orthosia gothica. Next base: position 16,638,315 of record OX459051.1, on the reverse strand, counting down.
TCTTTTCCGACGTCGGTGTCTTTTGTTGGGTACAAAAGACACCGACGTCGGAAAATGTTTGTTTTCCATTATTTGACACCAACTTTGTAAAAAAAAGTTATTTTTAGCTTTGTAGTGTTTTGTTTTGGAGGTCGGTTTGATTTTTTGTTAAAAAGTTTTTTATTTTCCTCTTTTTAGTTTTGGTACATGAAAATCATTTATATCCAAAGTACATCTCATGACGATTCTTATAAGCCCAAACACGACTAGGATACATTGTTTTATTTCGGAGTTCCAGTGGCCATTGTGGTCTTATTCATCAGTTCCACTTCACCTAATGATACTTTATAAGTGCGAATGATTGCATTATTGATGAAAATACCAAAGTCGCTATATATATGCCTATAATATTTGAGGAGTTCCCTCAATTTGTCTAGGATCCCAATCATCAGATCATGGTTTCCTCATCATGGTACCACCCTTGGAATATCTCCTATCCAACAAAAAAATAATCATCAAAATCGTTTCGTAAACAACGAAGTTATCCGCGAACCAACCATAAAAAATATACAGTCGAATTGAGAAACCTCCCTTTTGGGGGAAATCGGTTAGTGAGGAGACAGTTCATTTTCGCATACATTTTGTACGGCTAGCAACTTGAACTTGAACGAAAAATATTAGTTACTATATAATACAAACCTTTAATACTAGGTATAAAAGCAAATTATGCTTATCAATAAATAGTACCTAGGCGAATCAGCTCTTCTCGGATGAAAATAGAGAAAACGACGTTTTCTTAAAACTAAACCTAGCTAGATCGATTTATAGCCCCCGAAACCCTCTGCATACTAAATTTGATGAAAATCGTTGGAGCCGTTTCCGAGATTCAGATTATATATATACAATACTTGCTCGTTTAAAGGTATTAGATAGTAATATTACAGTATTATTTTTGATGACACAATGTTCAATCTGTCAAATGTAGAATCTGTCTTAAGTAGAATCTGTCATAAGTAGAATCTGTCAAATGTAGACTAAACGTCTCTTAAGCTGGGAACAAATTATCGGACGCGGCTGACGGACGCGACTTACAGCCGCGGCTGATATGTGTGCACAGTCGTATGGGACGCGGCTGCCAGATCTCTATCAGACGTCCGAACGCCGAAGGTCACGTCCGCGGCTTACGTCCGATAGTTTGCACAATTTAATGTACATTCATTTTTTTTTTTTTTTTTTTTTTTTTATATATTATAGGCTCGCGCTTGACCACTATCTCACCTGATGGTAAGCGATGATGTGGTCGATTCATTCCCTAGATACTCTATAAGTCGCGGCTGTCAGTCGCGTCCGTAAGCCGCGTCCGATAATTTGTTTCCAGCTTTACGCCGCTTCTGGTCTGATCAGTAGCGGCGCGCGGCGTTTGAAAGGGCGACCAAATATCTAAATGTCTAAGGTGACGTGTTGTAATTGCACAAATGAAAAATAATGAGAGTTTATAGGTTTGACAAAAATTATAACACTTTGACTTAAATAATGTAAACTATTATGCTATAGCTTTAAAATAAAAAAATAACAACCAACGTGATAAAAAAGAAATATATATATACGTGGGACACTCACACACACTGAAAGTTTTGCGAAACTAAAAAAAATTGTTCTATACGTACATATATTTTTATTAAATCTTTTCAAAGTACTTTCCACCAGCCTCTATACAAAGATTCATGCGCCTAAACCAGTTTTCAAAACACTTTTTCCAGTCCGCCGCAGACACCTCGTTTACAGCCTGCTCGAACGCAGCCAGCGCATCTTCCGGCGACGAAAATTGGATCCCTTTGAGCTGATTTTTTATTTTTGGGAATAAAAAGAAGTCACACGGTGCTAGATTAGGGCTGTAAGGAGGGTGACCCAGGAGTTTGACTGGCGTGCTGTCCAGGAAGTCCCTCGTTTTGAGTGCGGTGTGCGCAGGTGCATTGTCGTGGTGGAGCAGTAGCCCGCGGAGCCCTGTGTTTGGTCGCTTGTTGCTTATAACAGAGAAAACTTCTGGCAAACATTTGGTAGTATACCATTCGGCATTAATGCTTCTTTGATCCCGTAAGGGAATTGATACCAAGTGGCCAGTCAAATTAAAAAAGCTAGCGATCAAAATCTTACCCCCGCTTCTAGATCGCTTCACTTTGGTAGGCGTTGGCTCATTTTGAAACACCCAAACAGTCGACTGGCGCTTGGTTTCTGGGTTGTATTGATAAATCCAGGACTCATCACCTGTAACGATGTCGTAAACACGCCGAGACGAGCCTGCTTCAAATTTGTTAAGCATATCACGGCACCATTCCACCCGGGCCTGCTTCTGAGCATCGGTGAGGTTGTGCGGCACCCAGCGTGATACTATCCTCCTCACGCGAAGATGGCTGTGTAGAATCTCGTGAACGCTTCCCGATCCAATCTTCAATATGTGTTGAATCTCCTGATATGTAATTCGCCTATTGTCTTGGATTAAATTTTTCACTGCTAGCACGTTTTCTTCGGTAACAGCCGTCAAAGGGCGACCGCTTCTTTCGTCATCCCCCAAAGTTGGTCGACCGCGCTTGAATTCGTTATACCAACGATACACGGTTGCCTTGGAAGGGCCTTCATCCATGAATGCCATTTGAAGTCTATCGTACGATTCATCCGGTTTCAGGCGACACTTGAAATCGTATAAAATCATAGCTCTAAAATGTTCCCGGCGCAGATCCATATTTCAGTGAGACACAATACTTTGAATTAACTCGCAAAAAATGTGGAGGGAAATTTTGAAATTGGAACTTACTTATTTTTACTTATAAATAATCATATTTTCGAAAAACATTATAACTGGCCAGTCTCCCATATATAAAAACTTTTTTTCGCAATACTTTCTGAGGGCCCTGGTATAAATAAAAATATTTCTAGTTTTTACGCTTGCATTTTTAATTCCCGTTATGATGGCGTTGAGTACGTCGCAACGCTTGCACCACCTTTGGGCCACCACTGAGTGTGATCAATGTCTCAGAGCCACCTGATGATGACTATGATGTGCAATCATTTCAAAAAACTCTCATTTAATCAGATACGGTTAAATTCAAGTCAAATGTATTAAACATATTAAATATTGCATAACTAAAAATACTAATTGGGCGAATGAATGTGAGCGACAACAAATCTTGAAAATGTCGTTGAGAATGCGAGTTACTAGTTATTCTGAACGACCAGCATTGTAATTCTTGGACGAACAATTTTCTGTTTGAGTAAACGTTTTTACAGCTCTATTTTTTATTTTATTATTTTCATAATTTTCGGCTCATAATAATCATGAATCAAGTTAAGACTTCGAATTCATATTTGTTTCGGGATATTCACCATGTATATTTTGATTTTGGTTGAGCACTCGATATTTCGGCACCGTTACAAGCGCCATGATCACGAGAACTTAAGTCTTTTTAAAAATCTAAATATACATGGTAAATATCCCGAAACAAAAATTTATTCTAATGATTGTGACCATGTCAGCTTAAAAGTTAAGACTTCCCTAAACATATCACACTTCGCCTTTTTTCTATGGGGGTAGACAGAAACTACAGAACACCATCTGTTACGATTTTCCCCTTCAACTTCCTCATTTATTATTGAAAAATAAAAGCGTTTGGAAAACAACAGGCTTATTTTTTACTAACTAACATAATGTACGATTATATGTTCTTTTTAATTTTTTTCGTCGATCGAGTTTGTCTTTATAACACCGCTTTAAGTGATGAGGCCACACCACAAGTTATAAAATGTTAAGTATTTGGTTTTATTGCTGTAAGAAATATTATATTTATATAAGATATGTAATCTTTATTTTTTAAAGCACAATGTGTCTATCTGAACTAAGGTGCCATATTGCGACCACCCTAGATTAGTTCAACGTTACCTTCCAGATACGTTTCAAAATCGGATAATCTGTAAACAAATTGAAGGCTTGCGGTCGTACAAAGCGATCGCAATTTGTAATACAATGAGAGCTACGTCGTAGCACACGGTCTACGCCGTAGCTTTGCCGTAGCACATAAGCTACGAGGGTACAGACTGCGTAGGCGACGAAACAAGCCCACGCAGACTTGGACCGAAGTTTTTCTTTGGTTGTTTTACGTAGGTAGGTATTAAAGAAACATATCATAAAATCATGCCGGTTTTCCCCGAAGGGTACGTAAAGGTAGAGTAAACCCAAATTTTGCCAGTTATATTTAAGTACCGCGTTCAACGCCTAATGCCAGATACACCCACATTTCCGGCAGTTATTTTTATGTCCCATGTAATTGTGGGTGAGCCTAATGCCAGCAACCGGGCACAAACCCGGGCTGCTACTGAGAATATCAGGAAAAATTAACACTTTTCTCAACCCAGGAATCAAACCCAGGACTTTACGCTATCGCTCGCGAGCTATATTTAATATTTCTTTTTAAAATTCAGACACTATGTAAATTGATATAGAATAATTGAAATGGCCACTATACCAAGAAGGCATTATTGCCTAACTACTCTTCACCAAAATACAGTTAAAGTAACATCCAGTATAAACAAACCCCAAATCTCGACGGTTAACTAAATTAATATAAAGATGAATCAAGAATTCGGTATTTATCATTGTAATTTCAGCAGCGGGGTAACAAAGGCGAGCAGTCGAATAGTTTGTGAAATAAACGTATTGTTCTAACCGGATTGCGTCAATATTAACTCTCACAAATCTACAATGGCAGCACTTGGGCTAAATGTTTAATGTCATGTTGTATTCTACTTAGGGTTGCCAACTTTTGTTAGAAGAAACAGATGAAAGAAAGAAAAAGTATTTAACTGCCATAAAACGACAAACAAACATTAAATTACAAAAACAAGAACAGTGGTAGTAGATTTTTCAAACTTAACGATAGTGTTAGTAGTTTTTAAATTATGTTAGTAAAGAAAAGTTAAAAAACCGGCCAAGTGCGAGTCGAACTCGCCCACGAAGGGTTCCGTACTTGGTAAATTGCGGTTTACGATTTATGAAGTATTAAAGAAAAACTACTTACTAGATCTCGTTCAAACCAATTTTCGTTGGAAGTTTACATAGTAATGTACATAATATATATTTTTTAGTTTTATCATTCTCTTATTTTAGAAGTTACAGGGGGGGCGACACATTTTACTACTTTGGAAGTGTCTCTCGCGCAAACTATTCAGTTTAGAAAAAAAATATATTAGAAACCTCAAAATAATTTTTGAAGAACTATTCATAAATACCCCACACGTACGGGTTTGATGAAAAAATTTTTTTTAGTTTCAGTTTCAAGTATGGGAACCTCCAAAATTTCTTGTTTTTTTTCTATTTTTGTGTGAAAATCTTATTGCGGTTCACAGAATACATCTACTTACCAAGTTTCAACAGCATAGTTCTTATAGTTTCGGAAAAAAGTGGCTGTGACATACGGACGGACAGACAGACAGACAGACATGACGAATCTATAAGGGTTCCGTAATTTGCCATTTGGCTGCGGAACCCTAAAAAAGGGGAAAAAATATGTGATAAGCAAATGCATGTAGTGGTTGTGGCAAGAAGGCTTTAAATCAGAAGGATGGGGGACCCACAGCACGGTCCTTATTTTCAGTGGTCACCTTGGACGTGACGTACGGAAACCAAGGTCTATAGATACAAAAAATATAAAACAAATAGAGTAAAATATTAAAAATAAGCTACTTAAAACTACTTGGAAATAGAGTATATCTATCGGATAAGGTCCATGCGCGAATAATCCAGTTCCTTGGTCACGTTTCCTAATGACTCAATTGAGCGGCTTGTGGTCCAGGGTAGAGTGGCAGGAATCAGAGCGCGCGGCAGATCAGGTGACGCATGGGTATGCGATGGACCGACTAGATTAAGTCAGCAGTAGGCTGCCCGTTGCATGAGAGGACACAATTCACCGTTGAAAAAGAGGGATGGAGTCGTAACGTGAGGCGAATCATGGCAACCCAGTTTCTCACTGCAACATGGAGAGCACATTCGCATTCGCGTTCGATTTTTGCTGAGAGCAGTTGTGTTACATGCGATCGCGCGCGTACCACAGTGTAAAAGTGCTTACGCATCAAAATAACGCCGTCCAGTCGGATGCACCGCAATGACCTAGTTATTGCGTAATGCTGACGGCTGCAGGCGAATATTATTGTTAAGGCGAAGTTAATACTCGATTAACTTCTACAATGAGTTCGAATAAGCAAAAACTCAGCGTGAACTTATCAACAGAGACTGAACATCTGTTGTTCAAGTACTTTTGTGAAGAACAAAGGCAGCGTGAAAAGCTTGAAAAAAACGTAAATGACTTGAAAAGTCATATAGAAAACCTCCAGCAACAGCTGAAACTTCAAGCGGAGAACCCACCGAAATCAGATACTACAACCGCCCCTGAAACTTCTCCCCCGCCTGTTGAATATACAACGGATGAAGAAGAACTTGCTCGAGAAACAGGATGGATACGGCAAAAAAGCAGGAAGAAAAGAAAATTGAACACCTCGCCCGCCCAACCCACTCTGCATGAACAAGGAAGTGAACATAATAAAGGTAAGGAAAAAACCATTAAAACTCCTTTGCCACCACCTATTGTAGTAGATGGTATCCAGGATTACCAGAAATTCTTTGATTTTTTGTCTGAGAGCCAACCAGCTGACGCGTTCAGCATCAAAATGATGAACGGCGATACAATCAAAGTAAATGCCAAAAACGATGATTCATACAGAGCAATTACAAAGGCCCTCTCTCTCAACAATTGCCTTTGACACTCGTATGAGAACAAGCAAGAGAGACCAATTAGAGTGATGGCAAAAAAATTGCATTTCACATGCATTCCGGAGAGAATTGTTGAAGATTTGCGTGGCAAAGGCTACAAAATCCTAGAAGCAGTCAACAAATTGAGTTGGAAAACCAAAGCGCCACTCAATATGTTCATGCTAACATTCTCAAATGATGAAGAAACTAGCAAAATTTTTAACATCAAAACTGTGTTGGGATGTAATGTGGAAATACAACCGGTAAAATCCACAAAACTGGTACCTCAGTGCAAACGATGCCAGGCTTACGGCCATACGCAAAAGTACTGCTCCAAAGAACCGAGGTGCGTAAAGTGCACAGGCAAACATCTCACGAAGGATTGCAGAAAATCAAAAGAGGAGAAGCCAAAGTGCGTTCACTGTGGAGCGCCACATCCAGCTAACTACAGAGGTTGTATCGTAGCTAAAGAAATCCAGCAGATGAGAAACAAAAAATCAAAAGGCAATAATACTGCCCCTCAACAAAATACACCTAGTGAAAGAGCCGAAGTCCCCACCCAGTACAAACGAAGGCAAAGCACTACAATTAAAAACGTATCTTATGCCCAAGTAGCTACAAGAGGCATAGCCAAGGCGCCTGTGGTTGATATGAACAGTGACAAAAAGTTAGATGAAATCTTAAAGTTAATGTCATCATTCGACGAGAGATTGAAAAAAATGGAAAATAGCAACAAAGCTGCTACTACTAAGCCACAAAAATGAATACTACACTAAGAATTATGGCGTGGAACTCAAATGGGTTACAAAAACATCAGAACGAGTTACAAGTAGTATTAGATATAGAAAAGATTGATGTTTGCCTGATATCAGAAACTCACTTCACAAAGCAATCTCACATTAAGTTTAAAGGGTACAAAGTATACCATGCACTTCACCCAGACAATTCCGCAAGAGGTGGTAGTGCCATTATAGTAAAAGAAAACCTACAGCACTTTGAAGAGTTTAAATACGAAGAGAGGGACCTCCAAGCAGTGGCAATTTGTCTACAAACCAAAAAATATACTCTAACAGTATCTGCCATCTACAGTCCACCACGGTATATGATAAAAAAGGACCACTATATGAACTTTCTAACTCGCTTTAGAACTCGATTTATCTTAGGAGGTGACTTCAATGCTAAAAATACGTATTGGGGCTCAAGACTAACAACTACTAAAGGCAAAGAACTACTAAATGCCATAAAAGAGCTGAAATGTGATGTCATATCAACTGGCAAGCCCACCTACTGGCCAACAGATCAAAATAAAATTCCGGACTTAATAGACTTTTTTATAACCAAGGATCTATCAACTAGTTATATAAAATCGGAACAAAGTTATGACATGAACTCAGATCACTCTGCAATATATCTTGAAATTAGCGAAACCATTTTGTGTAAAGAAAACAGGCCCACTCTTGTTAATAAGTGTACAGACTGGGTGAGCTTCAAGACCAGATTGAATGATCAAATAGACCTTAAAATTCCACTAAAAACACCCGAACATCTAAACGTCGAAGTGGAAAAGTTCATAATGCATATCCAGCAGGCAGCGTGGGAAAATACACCTGACTTCAACAAGAGGACGAAAGGAAATACTTACCCGCTCAGAATCAAGCATCTCATTATGGAGAAAAGAAAACAGAGGAAAACTTGGCATCAATCTAGGTGCCCTGAAGACAAACGAAAATTGAATTGTCTTACAAAAAAAGTAAGAAGACTAATCCAAGACTTTAAAGACGAGTCAACCAAAACCTATCTTCAGAGCCTAAGTAACGACCAAAAGACAGACTACTCTCTTTGGAAGGCTACTAAGCACTTAAAAAGACCGATTACCCAAATACCACCTATCAAATGTGAAAACGGGCAATGGGCAGTAACTAACGAGCAAAAAGCGAAAAGGTTTGCAGAGCACCTAGAAAATATCTTTCAACCAAACGACGGGGAAATCATTGAAAATCACACTTTTCTTAATATGGTGACATCGGAAAATGAAGTTACCATAAAATTAGTAACACCGAGAGAAGTCGCACGAGAAATAAAACACAATATAAGTACAAGAAAATCACCAGGGTACGATTTAATAACAGGAGAAGTACTTCATAACCTACCGAGAAAGGGTCTGGTTAAATTAACGACCCTTATCAATGCCGCATTAAGGCTTAAATATGTACCAGACTTATGGAAGGTGGCTGAAGTAATAATGATAGCTAAGCCAGGTAAACCGGCTCACGAAACATCATCCTATAGGCCTATTTCCTTGCTACCAATAATGTCCAAGCTATTTGAAAAGCTGTTACTCAGACGACTTAAACCTATAATAGATAGCAAGAACATAATACCAGAGCACCAGTTTGGTTTTCGAGAAAAACACTCTACTATTGATCAAGTACATCGGATCACAAACGTTATAGAAAACGCCCTTGAAGATAAGAAAGTATGTTCTACTGTATTCCTAGACGTGGCGCAAGCGTTTGACAAAGTATGGCATGAAGGCCTTATACATAAATTGAAGAGCTTATTACCGAAGCAATTTTCAGATATATTAGAGTCCTATGTTCTAAACAGAGTCTTTAGAATAAGACAAGAAGACGCCTACTCTGAACTGAAACAAATAAAAGCTGGTGTACCGCAAGGAAGTGTGTTAGGTCCGGTCCTGTACCTACTATACACTTGTGATATTCCTAAATTAGAGCAAAACACGATTGGGACCTTTGCTGATGATACGGCCATAATGGCTGTAGGAAACAGCCACGTAGAAGCAGTAGAAAAGGTTCAAATGGCTGTTAATCTAGTTTATGACTGGACCAAAAAATGGAGGATTAAACTAAATGAATCTAAATCTGTTCACATAGATTTTACCAACAAAAAACACCAGTATTCTCCAGTTTATATTAATAATAAACAAGTCCCATACGAGAATACAGCCAAATATCTCGGTATGACCCTTGACGCAAAGTTACGCTGGAAAGCCCACGTCAAGAAGAAAAAAGAAGAACTCGACTTCCGATATAAAAGAATGTATTGGCTGCTTGGAAGAAACTCCATGCTGTCTGTGCAAAACAAATTACTGCTATACAAACAAGTCCTGATGCCAGTTTGGACTTATGGTATTCAGCTATGGGGCTGCACCAAACAGAGCAATATATTAATTATACAAAGATTCCAGAACAAAGTGCTAAGGGCAATTGTAAATGCACCGTGGTACATACGAAATGATGACCTCCATCGGGACCTAAAAGTTGAGTTCATCGATAAAGTGATCCAGAAATTTGCAGAAGCTCACGAAAAGAGACTTCATCAGCATGTGAACGTCGAGGCAATCCAGCTTCTCGACCACACAAACATAGTTAGAAGACTAAAAAGAACAAAACCGTTCGAGTTAGTGTTTAGTGTTAGTGAATAGTGTAACGTACGAAAGTGCTACCAAATAAACACAAGAACGAAGTGTATTCGCCTTAATAGAGACAATAAGAAAAGTGCTATTGGACACATTCTTAGTAAAGACAATGTAATAGTTTAGGTTATAATTAAATTACTTATTAGTCTATTTATAAGGCTAGATTGTAATAAGAGTAGGGTCCATCCTATTGATGAACCCTAGAAAAGGCAAAAAAAAAAAAAAAAAAAAAAAAACATGGAGAGCACGACCGTTCTGCTAAGATTAAACCGAAGTAGAAAAATAAATGAAGCGTACAAATTAAGAAGTTGTAACTTTTTGCAAATCAAACATCGCAATTTTAACCGAAATGATAATAAAAACTGAAAGTATTCCACAGTTAGAGTCAAATAAATAGAGTGTTTCAGCGTACTCTATTGCTTTCATTTATTAAAACTTCAATGCAACATAAGCGGGTGGCGGTTTTTGTAGATTATAGAATACACGTTTGCAAAATAGAGTACAGTACTCTATATTAGCGTACGGTTGGCAACCCTATTTCTACTCGAATTAATGTTTTAATAAGAGCTCATGTTTGGTTTGTAGTGTTTTTGTTGATATTATTGAAGTTGTATTTGAGATAAATGCGGCGGACCCGAGAAAAGCTGATATTAATAACGCTAGTCGCGGAAGAAACTTAATAGATTAGCCGGTTGTAAGAAGTAATCAAAAGTTTACAAAAGTGATGGTTTCTTTTGATGACTAAGCGTCTATGATTTTGTCTATTTTTTCATCATTGTATGGTGACGTCCAATTTTCTGCTATTCAAAGTAAATTAATTCATTAAATACATACCTGTGAGAAGAAGTTTTTCAATATAATATAAAAAAATTATATGATCTCTCGTCCTTTCAGTTACTCAGAACGTTTTTTAACCCCCGACGGAAAAAGAGGGGGTGTTATAAGTTTGACGTGTGTACCTGATTGTGTATTTGTTTACTTGTGTATCTGTCTGGCATCATAGCTCGTAAACGGATGAACCAATTTTTTATTTAGTTTTTTCTCGGAAAGGTGACTTTTTCGAAAGTGTTTTAGTTTTGTTTAATGAAAATCGGTTCAGCCGTTCAAAAGTTATGGACGTTTTACTGTATGAATCGGGGTATTTTCGAAAGATATCGTGTCATCATTACGTGTTCAATAGATTGTCGATCGAAGCGTGTCTACTGATAGATAAATTATGATGCATGAAATAAATATGGTCCGGGGGCTTTTTAATTTTTTCTTGATATTACAAACTGATATTTAGTTTTAACAGTCCCGGTGTCAGTGGCAGTTTGACGCACTTCTCGGTATTTGATTGAGTAGAAATTTTGTACACACGTTTTTTTCTCGGTACAATGTAATTGACACTAAATTAAAAAGAAAAATGCTTGAATTAAATTAAAATTAAATTAAATTATCATTTATTTCAGGAAGTTTTCCACATATGACGGACTAAAAATTACATAGATCAACCCAAAAACATTCTCAGAGAATAATGAAACGTCTGAAACTTAACAATTTTCATTCGCCAAGCGCAACCGCGATCATAAACTAGTTGCCCAAAGGTCGTCAGAACATAATAGTAAGCTTAGTTCGTAAGTTTCCTTTTATGACACAACAGAGGGCGCTCGCGGCGGTCGGTAATTAGCCGGGCCTACTGGATATAGGCGACTTAAACCAACTCCTTACCCGTTCATCTGGGAGTGTTGCTACCCTCTGTTTTTGGTTTTCCCCTAGCTCCTACCACAAATCCCCTTGGAATAAAAATACAACAAAAGTAAGATTATTAACCAGTTGAATGCTGTAATTACTGAAAGCCATTGTGTCTTGCGTGGATCCACGTTTCGGGCACTCAAAGGATAAATCTAACAATCAATTAATAATAATAATAATACCAGTTAAATCCCACTAGAGGGCAAACTCCTATTCTCATACAGAGTAGGTACGAGCACTATTCACCTCGCTTGGCGAAACAAAATCAATCATATTAAAAACATTCTTGTGTTTTAATCATCATCATCATATCAGCCGAAAGGTGTCCACTGCTGGACATAGGCCTCCCCCAAGAGTCGCCACATTAACCCGTCCTGTGTGTCCCGCATCCAGCGGATCCCCGCAACCTTCACCAGGTCATCGGTCCGCCTGGTGGGAGGCCTTCCAACACATCGTCTTCCGGTTCGCGGTTGCCACTCCAGAACTTTTAATACCACCCAACTTTGTGTTTGAATACCAGTCTTGAAAAGAGTTAAAGATTTTGTGAGTTTTGTTTTGGTATTTTTCCCACTATTTGTTTCTGCTTTCTCCTGAACTAATCTCCTCAATAAACAAGCAAAATCTTTAATAAAACTGTAACCCGACTACGGTTTTATTTAACCTTTTTCACCTGGGGCATAATAATGAATTGACAGACACCTTATTTATCAAAATCGGATAAATAGTTTAGGCGCTACGCGGAGAAACATACGTAAATACATACATAAACGGCTAAAATCATAAACACAACAACACACTAACATAATTATATCTATTTACCCGTCTGATTACATCGTAAAAACTGTTTCACATCCGTACACTTTAACGTAAGGTTCAGTTTAAAACCAGCGTCAGGCAACTCCCAGTTGTATGGCATTTTGCTGAACTGGACCTTTTAAGTTTACACTAGTCGAAAATTCTTCCATACAAACGTAGTCTGGCGATTGCTCCACTGTTTGACGATGTACATTCAAAATAAAAATGATATCAATTTGTCTCATCATTATCTAGCCCTGTATGGAAACAGAAAAGTAAAAAAATAAAATATTTGAAAGTTATGAGCGTCGAAAGTTCCATATTTCAACACTAATTTTAACGCATCTTTCGGCGGAAATAAATACCATAAGAAGAAGGAAAATTGCAAAACGGCCTCCATACAGGGACAGATTAGTAATTCAACAATGCAAATAATTTTAATTTGAAAATAAACATCTTGTCGTTTTTTCATGATATCTAGACTCCCAAAGGTCTGTTCATAAAATTTCGCGCGCTCGTTATTGTCGTAAATCATCATCCATTTCGCTACGAATTTGCAAAAGTGCTAATTCGTACGAGAACTAGCTTCTTACTGCTCATCACAGCATCAATCTCTTTCGCACGTGTTGTCGGATGAGACAGCATGCATTTTAACCCCGCGCACAAAATTGTTCGTGCCGTTGACTAGGGGAACCTTAAGCGTAGCCGGGGGCACACTATGTATGTAATTGTTTTAAAATTAAGTTCCCTTTTATTTATACCTACATTGTGTGTATCTGTATGTGCCAAATAAACTTGTTTTCTTTCTTATAACCCTTCCTTTTGGCTTCATTGTAGTCAGTAAAAAGTAGGTAAAAAAAATTATACGTCAATGTAGGGTACCTATAAGCTCCTCAATGTATGGTAAAATACCTTAAAGTGAGAACACTGTCGTGTAAGAGTGACCTTCGAGTTTTGGAGTTTTTGCGGAATCGTTGCCCAATTTTGTGGGACTGCTTTATTGTGTAATGTCGAAAGAGTCTTTTCAGAGAGAAACAGTTGTGGTTGCTGTTAGACATTGGCTAGCATAATGAAGAATTATGTATTAGATTTTAACATGGACTACATTCATAGTACTGCATTCTTCACCTTATATGTAGGCATATTGGGTTGGTGTCCACAATATCACGTTCAAGCGCGTATTTTTGTGTACGGGTGGGATAAGTAGTTTATATGATCCATTCCAACTCATCAAGGAAGGCCAGCAACGCTTTGGTAGAAACTCTCTGGTAATTGAAGCACGGTTGGCGCAATGGTTGAGCAATTGACTGCTCACAATTCAGCGTAAAACTTTGCTTATAGTACGAGTCCATCTGCAGGTGTCTTGGTTTTGTTGATTTGGGCTTGGTTTTTTACTGATAAAACTGAAATTTGCATGAGTGATACTTGATCAAGATCATCATCAGCCTTATAATGTTCCCACTGCTGGCACACAGGCATCGTCTCTGTGAGAGAGGTAATGGGCCTTAATCCACCACGCGGGTCCAGTGCGGGTTGGTGAATGTCTCATTTCTTCGAAATTTTGGCTCTGGGACATGCCGGTTTCCTCACGAGATTTTAATTCACCGATAATTGCGGTAAATTGAAGGGTTGAGTGCACCTGCGTATTAGAACGCTCTTATGCACTATAATATCGCCCGCGCGGATGGCTAGCTTCCGCTGAAAATCAACCAGTCTAGGTGAAATTCTGCTGCAGAATTTAAACTTAATATTATAATTGCAAAGCATAATATTCTCTATCTTAGTAAACCCCGGCTGCCATAAGCATATATAACGAAACAAGCTCGTACCGTTTCAATGCAAACACACTTTCGCTTGCCACGTCACTCCAGCCTATACATACACCCTCACATATCCTACTACTATTGTTGTTCTCATATGTCAAGCTTGTGTGTTCCCTGTGATACATCATAGTGCTATCAGTGATAAATCTCGCATAGTTTGTATACCTATTGTCCTGTCCGTCTCTCAGACGAATAGTTGGACAAAACACCATGTATACGCAGATACTAGATATGTACACGCATTGTAAGTTAGCAAATTGTTAAATTGAATACAAATGCTTGTTGGCGTGGAATCATTTATTCTCGAATACCAGTCTTATTGATAAAGTCCTTCAGAAATGGTAGGTGCGTAGTATTTTTATCCAGCGTGCTTGTATGTCCCCCTGGACATACAAGAACGTATGTGTTTAATGTTAATCAACATTACAAATTGTAATTTTTATTTGTATTTTACAAATCTACAAGTTTCTGTTAATAAAGAATACAACCCACAAATTTCTCATGTTGGAAAACTGACAAAATTGTACCTGGAATTTTACATATTTCTGTTTAATAAACATTTTCTCTTTACAGGTGACAATTTACATATTTGTTAGGAAAACTTTTACCGCTGTTGCTGCTGTTGTCTGTTGTTGTTAATTGTAGAATTATTATTGTTATTCGACAGGTGGCCTCGCCTCGTGTCAGAACTTAACAATTATATACGTCAATTTAATAAGTGAAAAAATTTAATTGTTTACATAAAAAAATGCTTTTAACAACTAGTAGTGAAAGTAGTGACAGTAGTGATGATGAATATATGATTGAACGACAACGGTGAGTTTTTCGTAAAAGGATAAATTACTTTTGATCTGACAATTCCATTCAACCAAAAATTGCGGGTTAGCAAAACTACCGTCGAATATTTGGTAACGAAAATAGGGCAAGATCTTAAATACTATTCTAAGAGAAATTCAGCCCTTTACACCCACTCAGCAAACATACATTTTATGTAATTTGTTACTTACAATTACTAATTTGTAGATACAATATTGTAATCGACGACATGTAAACGTTTATTAAACACTAGCTGACCCCCGCGGCTTCGCTCCCGTCCAAATTATAGCCTATGTTACTCAGGAATAATGTAGCTATCTAATGGTGAAAGAATTTTTTAAATCGGTCCAGTAGTTTCGGAGCCTATTCTGTACAAACAAACAAAAAAATCTTTCCGTTTTATAATATTGTTATTAAACATTTATTTGTAATGTTTTGTAAGGTTTATTAAATGTTGTCATACAAATTTAAAAATATGTCATTTATTTACAAAATTGTTGGATTGTAACATTCATTAAACAGGGCCCTGATGTATGGACATTAACTTCACTCGTATAAGGTGGCGTTCTGCAGTTTATGCCTCCCCCCTTGAGAAAAAGGCAAGAAAATGTAGGTATGGAATAGAATAAGAATAAAATTATCGTTATTTGGGGTAATCTTTGTAAGTAAGAACTGATTGGATTACGAAAATTTTGATACTGATGGCTACATTGTCGCCGGGTGTCATAGTCTACTTTTAATTCCCATCCCGGAAAAACGAACGAATCCTGTCCGTAAACAAATTGATGAATACGAAGTATGTCCGTAGCTTTATAATTTAAAGGTATTTTTTGCTAATAGGCAAAAGGCTATTATTAGGCTTTCTGTCTTTTTAACCTCCGACGGAAAAAGAGAGGTGTTATAAATTTGACCTGTGTGTTAGTGTAAGTGTGTATTTGTGTAACTGTCTGCGGCATCATAGCTCCAAATGGATGAACTGATTTTGATTTCGTTTGAAAGGCGACTTTAACGAGAGTGTTCTTAGGTGTGTTTGATGAAAATTGGTTCAGTAATTCAAAAGTTATGGGCGTTTTGCTGTTTGAATCGGGGTGTTTTTGCAAGACATAATTACGTGTTCAATAGATTGTCGATCGAAGAGAATCTCTACTAGATAAATATGTATCATGAAATAATAATGACGTGTCGACGTGTGTGTAAATCATATAGGAAACCACAATGGGTCTCACGTGGAATAAGACTTTGTAGCAAGAAAAAGACACTGCTATAGCGGTATAGACTGCACCCCAGTTACGCAG
This sequence comes from Orthosia gothica, assembly GCA_949775005.1. Taxonomy (NCBI): domain Eukaryota; kingdom Metazoa; phylum Arthropoda; class Insecta; order Lepidoptera; family Noctuidae; genus Orthosia; species Orthosia gothica. Next base: position 16,621,638 of record OX459051.1, on the reverse strand, counting down.
GTAGAGATAAATTTAAAAAATACTCTACAACGTACAAAAAGAATATTAAACTGACCCAACGCGCTCAAAATACACATAAGATCAAAACATCAATAAACAAAGTAAAAACTGCATGGGAAATTATTAACAGTTACAAAGTGAATGTACCGAAGGAGGCTATTACGCAACTTCAAGTAGGTGATAAAATTGAAACTAATCCAACTGAAATAGCAAAAGCTTTAAATATTTTTTTTATAGAAAAAGTCAAAACTATTCCTAATTGTGGTAAACATGTTACAGAAAATATATCCAAAACTAACAACTCCATATTTATGCCACCAAGTAGCCACCATGACATATCAAAGATTATTAAATCACTTAAAAATACAAAGAGTGTAGGACATGATGGTATTTCCACACATGTAATTAAAGAATTAAATGTTTAAATTTTATTTGTTACCGTTTTAAGTCCGCGGTCCTACAGAGCTCGTAAGAAACTCTTGCTAAACTTATGAATTTTGTTTTTCAGGTTCCTTTACCATACATTCTCCTTCGTGTAACAAGTGACCATAACTGGAAACCCCTTTTCATCTGCAGACTGCATGCAGACTGTCATTCTCACCATCATCTTTCTGCCATGCTATCCCATGTTACCTACTTGGGGTCGGCGCAACACGTTTTCTTCTTCCCTACCGTCCTGTTAACCGTCACGCTATCACTGGCTCCCTTTCCTTTCATATCACACCTCACACAGTCCATCCATCTGTTTTTTGGCCTTCCTCTCCCTCTCCATCCATTCACCTTCATATTCTTTTTTTATTGACAATTGGCTCGTCGACATGTCTTTGACTAAGGCTCAGAAGTCCAATCTTAAGGTTTGCCAAAGAGCGATGGAGCGTAGCATTCTGCAAATTAAACTGACCGATCCGCAATACAATTATACGCTCCAAGACAGGCATCGCTGATGTTGAAGACAAGTTTGCGAGGCTGAAATGGAATTGGGCGGGTCACATTTGCAGGATGCAGGGGGACAGATGGGCCAGGATCGCCACGCAGTGGGTACTTGGAGACGGACGACGTAACTGAGGCAGGCCCAAAAAATGCTGGCGTGACGATCTGGACTCGTTCCTACTGGATTGGCCGAAAAAAACAGGAGACAAAGTAGCCTGGAAGGATGTGGGGGAGGCCTTTGCCCAGCAGTGGGAAAGAGTGGGATGGAATAAAAATAAGCTCGCGTTCGATCACTATCTCACCTGAAGGTAAGCCATGAAGTGGTCGACGATGAGGCACGCTTGCCTAGAAGTAACCTATTCACTCTTGACTTTAAGTCCCTCAGGTTATTGCTATCAGGCAACAAAGACTCCGGCAGGTAATTCCACTCCTTAGCTGTACGCACAAAGAACGTATTCTCAAAACGTTTAGTGTGTATTCATAACTCTTTTAGTAATATTCGTCATTCTGTTTTCTAAAAGAAACTACTCTATCCGATAGGCTGTTTTTCTGTTTTCCAAGAAAAGTAATCTACAGAAAATCTTATCGAAAATATAATTTTGCTTAGTAGGAAATAAATAAGCAGTTATAAAAAGAGCCTTTGTGGTTTTAAGAACGATATTTATATATAATAACAAAGGAGCTCTACGTAAAGTTTATTGAACTGAAGTCACCGCCAGATAACAAGAAATAAAAGTCGTTAACACCTGTCTACCAATGTATTCCAATATTTAAAACGATACGAAAAAATGTAAAGGCAGTATCGATAACATGATCAACAAAATACGCATCGTAACGTATCGCGGTAAGGGGCGTCTGTGTCCCTTTCACTTGGCATTCAGTAATGAGTTAATATCTCACAAACGCGTAGACCGATTTACATGATTTAAACGGTTAAAATGATTCTACGCCTATAACTTTCATGTGAGACCAAAAATTATCAAAATATCGAAATAAACCAAAAATCATGTTTTCAAGTTACGTAATTCTAATTATACTTTTTGATACAAGTCAGATCAATGACTGTTATTTTTTTGTTATCTAGCGGAGACTTTAGTATGATAAAATTGTATGCTTGTTTGTTAATAGGTTTTATAGGTATTGTACAGGAATAACTGATCTGATTACGGACACTAACTGCCTCGTTGGTCTATTGGTCACAAACGCTACTGCTGAGTATTAAGTCCTTGGTTCGATGATCGGGTCGGGCAAAGTTTTATTGAGTTTTCTATCAGCAATTTCTCAGTAACAGCCTGGAGTCTGGAATTGTGCCCGATTGATGGCAATAGCCACCTATTACATGAAACTTAAATATAACTGGTGAAATGTGAGTATATTAGGTACACCTCTGGCTTACTCTTCAGGTAATAAAGTCTTGATATTATGTTCATCATCATGATTTCTGCTGAAAGTCGTCCACTGCTGGACATAGGCCTCCCCCAAAAGTTGCCACACTGATCGGTCCTGTGCGTTTAATATCCACCAGACGCCCGCAGCCTTGATCAGGTCTTCGCTCCACCTAGAGGGAGGCATTCCAACGCTGCGTCTTCCGGTACGCGGTCGCCACTTTAGAACTTTTCGGCCCAACAGCCATTCGTTCTGCGAGCAATGTGACCTGCCCACTGCCACTTAAGTTTGGCCATTCTTTGGGCCATGTCGGTAACCTTGTGATTGGTGATGTTATGTTATTGCGATAATTCCTTCATTGTTTAGAGCTACACAATTTCTGAATGTTTTAGGTTATTTATTTATCCCGAGAAATCTAAGGTTTCTGTAGGATACTCGTAGACGACAACAGGCTTATTACGTAAGAAACAGCAATCAGCAATCAAATCAAAATCGCGATCAAACGCTTTATGTCATAAAAATCGAAATATTTTACCTACAGTGTAGGTATGGTAGGTCCTACACAATCGTCTGCTAATCGCTCGTTGTTTGTCAAATGCACTTACATCTAAAATAAGATGATTGATTAAAAAATCTTTCTTATTTAGCATAATTATGTATTTAGTTGTGTTTCTAGAAAGTATTATTGTTATGTCATTGTTGGTATTGTCGCACCAATGACAACCCCATGTCATGTCCAGGTAATCTCTGTCCATTCCAGGTTCCAGGTTGCCTAGAAGAGATCGCGGTATGCGATAAGGCCGCCCATTGTATGTTTTTAGTATTACATTTCTTTTTTTCTTGTTTATTATGGTGTACAATAAAGTGTATATAAATAAATAAATACATTGCAAGTTAAATAAAAGCTTGTAAAAACCACCAAAAACTCTAAAACTTCTGTATTAAAAAGCAATTATTGCGCAAAAATCGCTATCGTTTGGCTATTGCATGATACGTAATAAGCCTGCGGAAGTGAGGCCGCGGGAAATAGCTCGTTGTAAACACAAGTTAAGGACTCCAAACTTTTTCTTTTAGCAATTTAGGCTTGTCCCGTTTTACTGCTTAAGTCCTAAGTTTTTATTATTACGGCTTGTGGCTTAATTATACGCTGTGTCTGTAGGTTTTAATTTTATAGTTTTTTTTTTGCGGTTTATTACAGAAGTCCAGTTTAATCCACAGTTGTAAATGAGTAAAGGCGCCTTTTTATGACATAATAAGTAGGTACCTATGCTTCTCTATTGTTCTGTGTTACATGTTGGTGTTAATGCCAGTGAAATAAAAGGCACGTAGAATTTTTCGACGATCAGCTATGCCCTTTAGTCAATAGAGGTACAGTACAACTATTTTCCTAATGTTCCATAATCATCGCATTTCCGAATACAAACGAATGCTTTCCATCTCAATTATTAGATTTATCATATATAATAATTTAAATTTAGAACTAAGTACTTTATTGTTATTTTCTTTTGATTTCCGTGTGAAATATATAGCTGTAAAAATAGCAGCGTTCCTCCTATTTTTAAAATAAATTACTTTATGTTAAAAGGGAATTAACAACTCTATATACTCCGAAGTTGATTGAGAGCGTCCGGTCTGCACCAAGAGCAAAGGGCAATTGATAGAAATCTGACGACTGACGAAACACAAAGTTTGCCGAGTGACATTAAGAAAATGTTTGTACTGTAAGTATTTTATAGGTAATAACTCCAAAACAGGTTTGCAGAAAATGATTGCTAATCCTACTTCCTACTTATCTTGCTACTATTATAAACGGGCAAGTTTGTGAGGATGGAAGGATGGATAAATGTTTGTTACTTACTCTTTCACTCAAAACCTACTGAAAAGATTTTGATGAAATTTTAAATAAATATAACTAACACAGAATAGAATAGAATAGAATACTCTTTATTATGTACACCATATAAGTTACAGAAAGTTTTGACGAAGAAAACATATAGGCTATCTATTATTATACCAATATTATAAAGAGGAAAGATTTTTTTGTTTGTGTGTTTGTTTGTACCGAATAAGCTCCGCAACTCCTGGACCGATTTCAATAATTCTTTCACCGTTGGGAAGCTACACTATCTCCGGGTGAAATAGGCTACTGTTTATCCCTGTATTCCCACGGGTACGGGAACTACGCGGGTGAAACCACGAGGCGTCCGCTAGTAATTTATAAATATATTGGGAGAAGTACGAAAACGCGGGTGGAGCCGCGATCGGAATCTAGTAATATTATAAATATGAAAATTTTAAAGTTTGTGTTTTAATCGCACAAATACGGTTGAATAATATTTGAATAGAATTTTGCGCGCAGATAGGTTATAATCTGGATTATCATATATAATACTTTTTATCCCGATAAAATCGGTATAATGGTCCCTTAAGATAATAAAACACTTTTCACTCAGGCCAAGCCGGGGGTAGAAGCTGGTTATAGTTTTTCTTATTGGTAATTAACTTTCAAGTCATATTTACTTATATGAGTTGTTATAATTTACATAGAAAGCAATTAAACTCACTAAGCAAGCATGTCAACATTATACAAATTTAAAACAAAATCAAGCAAATAAAAGTTCAATATTAATGTTCGAAATATCAAATGAATGCCTGAAAACTTATAGAAATAAAAACAAAGTTACTTTGAGCAATAAAAATGTCATTCAACAAAATTAATGTCGATGATTGTCAAGTTTATAGAAATAGTTATCCTCCAAAAACTATAATTACAGTTCTATAAACCTTAAAAGTAATTTCGCCAAACGCGTAAGAATTGACAAACTTAAGTGGCAGTGGGCAGGGCACATTGATCGCAGAATGGCGACTGCGTACCGGAATACGCAGCGTTGGAACGCCTCCCTCTAGGTGGAGCGACGACCTGGTCAAGGCTGCGGGAGTCCGGTGGATGCGAAACGCACAGGACCGAGTGTGGTGACGCTTGGGGGAGGCCTATATCTAGCAGAGGACGTCTTTCAGCTGAAATGATGATGATCATAATTAAACCTTAAAAATCTTTTTTTCTGTTTAACTGTCCCGAAGTACAATTCGAATAGAGCAGTGGTGGCCCAGTGGTAGCGGCCCCGACTTACGTTTCATAATTCGTGGGTTTGAACCCAGGCAGGTAATTTACTTTGTGTAGATTATTTCATCACTACTGTTTTAAAAACGATGAAGGAAAACATCGTGAGGAAACTGGCAAGTCCTAGAACCAAAAATTCGAAAACATGTGTTATCCACCAACCTGCACTGGGCCCATTACCTCTCTAACAGAGAGGAGGCCTGTGTCCCAGCAGTGAGAACATTAAAAGGATGATGATGAATTACAATTACACATGAATAATATCTTGAGTCGGCCGTTCCAACTGAGGTTATTATATCAAAGCCTTGCCATATTATAACCTATTATCAGCATTATAATGTTCCCACTACTGAGACACAGGCATCCTCTCTGTGAGAGAGGTAATGGGACTTAATCCCCCACACGGGCCCAGTGCGGGATGGTGGATGTCACACGTCTTCGATTTTTTGGTTTAAGGATATGCAGGTTTCCACGATGTTTTCCTTCACCGTTTTAAGAGCAGTGGTGATGAAATACTTTACTCAAAGTAAAGCGCCTGCCTGGAATCGAACTCACGACCTATGCCACGTTAGTCTAGGCCACTACCACTGGGCCACCACTACTATACACACTATTTTATTTTATATAACCATACAACATAATCCGTCAATCACACCATAATCTTATTATCCTTGACGGGTGCATCAGAGTACACTCATATTTCACCAGCTATGTTTAAGCTCCATGTAATAGCAGGCGAGCCTATTGCCATCAACCTGACGTCACAATTCCTGACTCAGAGCTGTTGCTGAGAATTTCCAGATAGTAAAACCCAATAACACTTGGTACGACCTGGTAATCAAACCCAGTACTTTATGCTTCGGGCTTGCGGACGGCGTGTAATAGGTAGCTCGCCGTCCGATAAGCAGTCCAGGACCGAGTCGACGGCGCGTAGTGATCCACGCACGCCTCAATGAGATGTTTAAAACTGACGGGTCCGCTAGGCCCGATGCCTGTCTTGGTCGCAGATAGATTTGAAAGAAAGATACCGCGGCCATTGATAATATAGCATACAGATGCCTCATCCCATACAAAGAAACCGCGCCGATGTAACTAGCGTTTTTATTCTCATTAAGATTATTTTTCTAAGAACATCGATCGCGTTCGATTCCGTTCCACGAATATAGATGGTGTTAGCAGCGACTTGCAAGTAAAAGGGTTTACTAGGTTAGTGAATACTTTTTTTTTTAATACAGCGACGATTTGTTTTATATTATTATTTGCAAGTTTTTAATGTTTCATTATACCAAAATGAGTTATGAAGAAAAAAAAATCGAGTGGATGCATCATAAATTTAAAACGGCGCCATCTATTGGTTAAAAGATCCATTCAAATAATCTTTGAAATATGAATTAAGAGCCAAATATTTCTTAGTTAAACAATAATATATAAAGTCTCTAGAAAATCTTAATATTTTACAAAACTCAATAACAAATCGAAGTTTAACAGTACAATTTCTTTGAATCAATCTTTTTTTTTTGCGTAAGTCCCCGTGCCGTGCCCTGTCACAAGAAACTGAAGGAAATTTCGGTTAAACGCGTTCATTCTTCGTTAGCTAGTCTACTAAATGGTCAAACAATTAATTATATAACTTATTTGACCATTTATAAGGCTAACAATAGATGACAAGGGACATTTTACTGAAATTTAAAACCATTGGTTAACAAATATAACCATTGGCTGAGTTAACTATGGACAAAACAACGGGGCCTAACGAGGCAGTAACCATAGAGTTGAAAACAATACAAATCCAAACTCGTCACACACTATTAATACTTACAAATGTTGGTAGTACACATATAAAGACTCGGGACCATTGTAGACACTTCGCCGTACTTTGAAAGCTTTTAATTAGAAGTCTAACGCGGCTTGCATGCATGGAAGGACCAAAGAATAGATACATACAGAAGGCAAGCTTCATGCAACGGTAAAAAAAGCACGACAAGGTGTAACGGCAAGGTAGGGCCATATTTTAAAAACTGCTTCTGCTACTTGAGGTAAATGGACAAATTTCTCCAAGGAAGTCAAAGCCAATTCTACAAAAAACCAATTGTACTTATCTCCCATACAAATTTTGGTCATCTGACGACAACTTTGTATGAGACAATCCCACCGCACTATTCTCAAACCACTGCAACTCATGAAAGCCAGAATCAACAGTGGTGACCATCAGAAAAGCGCCGAGGCAATGAAGCTCGTCGAAGTCCCGGAGAATTAATTTAACTGTCTTGGATCCCGCAACGAAATGAATCAGAAAAGGATAACGGAGATTTCCCTCCATACCATGCAGGAGCAAAACAAACAAGGCCAATAGGCACAAAGGGTCATTTACCACTGGGATAAGCTCAGTTGCCAGGCACCACGGATAAAAATTTGCATTAATGTTAATGGGTCTTAACATTGTGAGCTGTTATATGAAATTTGTATGAGAGATACAATTTATAATCTAAAAAAATGCCAATCATAGTAACTGCCGAAAAATGAGCGTGACCGAAGAAGTTTTTACTTCCTGGTGTCCTGAAATACAGACCTCACGTCTAGTTCAGGCACCAGTCTCCCACAGTATAATTATTGCTGTTACGTACCTACTTTGTATTGATGTCTCTCTAAATGTACCTATATTGTGGTGAGAAATAAATCATTATCTTAAATCATTATCTTATCTTATTATCCATAGTAAAGGGGGTATTACACTATCAAATCTAAGACCATAGATCTATGAGTCATATTTATATGATAATGTAATATAGACATATGAATCATATCGTCTTTGATAAAAGATTTTTGACATTTGATGTTAGATGGGATCATAGAAACAGGAGCAGGACGGAGCTAAACAAGACAGATAGCTCTGTCCCTTTTTCACTGTTGCACTGTGATAGTTTTAACACGTCATAATATAAGGCCCCTGGTCTTGCCATATTGAATCATGCTATATTGAATTATCAAATTTATTTTCATAATTTTCTGATATAAAATCCGTCCATAAAATTATAAGATTATGCCTTTTCGGTTTTGCTACTGCCATATTCTAAGTCCTAAGACAATTCATTATTTTGACGGTTTGATTGACGGAATAAAGTACGTACAACGAAATTTTGGCGTTTGTTAACAATATGCTCAGTGGATGTGGAATTCTTAAATGATTGTTGGCAACATTGCTGTACTTACTGCCGAAGAAATAGTAGTACACACAACCGACTTGTCCTCCATTGCAACCAAATATGACGAAAAATAGGATCAAAGAACTATGCTAATGTAAAATACACAGATATCATTCTAGAGGACATATATTTAGGATAAGAGATGAGGGGGGTGACCATAAGCTCTTAGAGTAAGGTTATTCTAAGTGCGTGTAAGGGAAAGAAAGAAAGAAAGAAAGAAAGAAAGAAAGAAAGAAAGAAAGAAAGAAAGACCCGCACAGGATACACGAGAAATAAGCATAGACTTAAGAGCGGACTCTAGTCAACAGGAATTTGAAAAATAGGTATTCGAAGAAACTATTGCCGTCGCGTCACCTCCAACCTCACCCCGTAAAGTGCGAAAGGGACAACTGCAGCTCAGGCTGATTTTACCTACAAAAACTTTGACTAAAAGACGTTTCGTATTCAGCTGTTTTCTTCATGAAAACTGGTCTGAACTAAAAAATTCTTATATCAAAATTTAGAGGAAAAGTATATCTATGCTCCTATCATTTCCTTTTTTGTTTAAAACATGGCGGTAAAACGGGCATTTTTTCGGATTTTTGGATTGTCATATTTCTTTTTGTGATTATGTTTTGGAAAAAAGGAAATGATACAGGCACGTATTAATTAGACCTAGATTTTATGGAAAAAAATCATTGCTCTAGAGACATTATCCACGAAGGAAACAGCAGAATGTGTTTGTATGGAGAAAGTCTCACTAGAGTCCCCTCTTAAACAATAATAAAATAAAAAACCCTTCGCGAGACCAAAAAGGCTCCTATCTCAGCATGTGCAGCGATATCCAAAAAAGGTTATAACGCTGCGCAGGTCAGGGACAGATGTATATGACTTGTATACATCTGTCACTTACGCGATCTCAAAATAACCGTTCTACGTTCATAGAACTCACACATTTTGGACTTATGATAACCTTTATCGCTGAATTAAAATCACTATAGCAAGTTTCCAATGTGAATTTAAACCAAACTATCATAGCGATCCAACTAACAAGAGTATTATTTTTGTGATATTCTTGCCATTTTAGTATGGAGACAGTTAGCCGAATCTTCATTTGACCAGGGGACTGGCTTTTGTGGCTGGCTTTTCTTCGGCCAAAGAATCAGCATTGCTATTCATCGTGGCAATACCAGGCCCCTCAGAAAGTATTGCGAAAAAAAGTTTTTATATATGGGAGACTGGCCAGTTATAATGTTTTTCGAAAATATGATTATTTATAAGTAAAAATAAGTAAGTTCCAATTTCAAAATTTCCCTCCACATTTTTTGCGAGTTAATTCAAAGTATTGTGTCTCACTGAAATATGGATCTGCGCCGGGAACATTTTAGAGCTATGATTTTATACGATTTCAAGTGTCGCCTGAAACCGGATGAATCGTACGATAGACTTCAAATGGCATTCATGGATGAAGGCCCTTCCAAGGCAACCGTGTATCGTTGGTATAACGAATTCAAGCGCGGTCGACCAACTTTGGGGGATGACGAAAGAAGCGGTCGCCCTTTGACGGCTGTTACCGAAGAAAACGTGCTAGCAGTGAAAAATTTAATCCAAGACAATAGGCGAATTACATATCAGGAGATTCAACACATATTGAAGATTGGATCGGGAAGCGTTCACGAGATTCTACACAGCCATCTTCGCGTGAGGAGGATAGTATCACGCTGGGTGCCGCACAACCTCACCGATGCTCAGAAGCAGGCCCGGGTGGAATGGTGCCGTGATATGCTTAACAAATTTGAAGCAGGCTCGTCTCGGCGTGTTTACGACATCGTTACAGGTGATGAGTCCTGGATTTATCAATACGACCCAGAAACCAAGCGCCAGTCGACTGTTTGGGTGTTTCAAAATGAGCCAACGCCTACCAAAGTGAAGCGATCTAGAAGCGGGGGTAAGATTTTGATCGCTAGCTTTTTTAATTTGACTGGCCACTTGGTATCAATTCCCTTACGGGATCAAAGAAGCATTAATGCCGAATGGTATACTACCAAATGTTTGCCAGAAGTTTTCTCTGTTATAAGCAACAAGCGACCAAACACAGGGCTCCGCGGGCTACTGCTCCACCACGACAATGCACCTGCGCACACCGCACTCAAAACGAGGGACTTCCTGGACAGCACGCCAGTCAAACTCCTGGGTCACCCTCCTTACAGCCCTGATCTAGCACCGTGTGACTTCTTTTTATTCCCAAAAATAAAAAATCAGCTCAAAGGGATACAATTTTCGTCGCCGGAAGATGCGCTGGCTGCGTTCGAGCAGGCTGTAAACGAGGTGTCTGCGGCGGACTGGAAAAAGTGTTTTGAAAACTGGTTTAGGCGCATGAATCTTTGTATAGAGGCTGGTGGAAAGTACTTTGAAAAGATTTAATAAAAATATATGTACGTTTAGAACAATTTTTTTTAGTTTCGCAAAACTTTCTGAGTGTCCCACGTACTGATAAATTTTAAATGATTTTATTTCTCTAAGTTGGTTTGTACAAACACTTTTACATGTCGATCATATTTTTTTAAACTAGATAAAGTCGGCGTTTCCTATCGGACTACTCTGAGAAGAAAGGCCGAAACAAACTCAGAGGCCACAGTCTCTTTTAAAGTCCAGACAAAATCTTGGTAAGATCATGTGAAGACCATGTAGACAGATGTCTGAAATGGTCTTTTGAGGAAAGAACCAGCCAGATTGAGTCGACCTGTCCAGTCAGTGCCCGCATTTGTCTTTAAGCACGCACGCAGAATTTAAGGAGCTCAAAAATTTGACGAACAATACTAAAGATAGGACATTTGGGTACTGCCAGCGTTCTGGGCACTTTTCCCATTTAAAGCGATGTGGACGAATTGTTTTATGGGGAAATGAGCCCCTTTCCCTCTCCCCTCGATTGTACATACTTTGTATATAGGGACGTTATAATAATTATTTTTTGGATATCGGCTTTTTAATCACACGCGGCGTTATCGCATGACGTCACCCAGATGCTTTCCAGATGGCCGCCACAGTTGCGCAATTTTGCGTAAAAAAGCGCGACGGTCGATCGGTTATGTGCGTAAGTATGAAAGTGTACGGGACGGACGTGATCGTCCAAGACCGACAGGCAATCAGGAGGTTGTAAGGCTCCTGCTTGAACGCGTTGACGCCCCTTGCACCTATTGTTCAGTTGTCATCTGGTAACTATGGACCTTGGAGACACTTGAAGGCTGCCAAGTAGGTTGAGGTGAAAAACGTGATGTCCAGGTTAAATAAAACTATTTGTTCATGGCCAGAAGCGATGTTCCTTCATGGTCCTCGAAGCGCAATGATGCGTGGAAATACTTTAAGTGAAATAATGGCTACGAAATGTTCACGCGCCTGCGCACTATTAAAGAGGCGAACTCGACTGCGACGAGGACCACAACATTCCGACCGCAAAAACTTTTATTTTTCAAAAAATATACGCTAAGACTCGTAGCTTGAAACTGACAGGAACTACCCTTCCACTGGACCGATTCTGGTGAAACTTGTATTTTTGGATAGGTCTCGAGGAGACCTTCCCTCCGGTCTTTGATCCAGGTCCCTAGCCCCTACCATCAGGGAGTTCTCGTAAGGAGAATGTCGAAGAAAGGGAATTCCCGCCAGTTTGAAGCTTTACAATCGAGTTTCTCCTAAAACTAGACATGTTAGCTCTAGGGTACCAGCGAGGGACTTGGAGCCCTCCTACTGGGCCGTTGACACACATAAGTGTTACAGTTATATTCAAAACATTCAGGCGTACAGCCGCGAAATGGTGCGAGAAGTTAGCTTATGCCCCTGATCTTGGCACATAAACTCGATTCCTACTCAGACTGCTGGGTGGATTTTCAAGTTACATTCACACCCGGGTAGCCCTCGTGATGGGCTATCCCAAGGTAGAAGTCCGGCAGCTACATGTCCAACCCCCGATGAGTTATCGTTTGTTACAAGTTTGTTTACATAGCAAATCCATGTAACCTCGCACCATATCAGGTCGCTTAACTCCTCAACCACCAGAGCTAAGCTCCTCCCGGAAGTGTGGTTGGGTAGCTGGAAAACTAGGCTGTCTGACGGCGGTACCCTGATGGGTGTATCACCAGCCTTTCCGCAGCTTAAGGTGCCGGGAAGCGGCCGAATACTAAATTTTACGTCGTCTCACAGCTTTAATGTGTCTGTGTGCGTTATATACACCTATATACTAGTTTTGTGTCATGACTGAGTCTAGACGCCCGCCTGTGGGTCCACGAAGGTAATGCTTCAGACAGCATATCTATAACTGACCAGGCACCAAGTGTCCCTGGACGTAGTGACCCGTCGGCAGACGCATAGAAACGTCCATGCCGGCATACACAGACACATCACTTCAAGCAAGTGATGTCTATGTACTAGAATTACACAGGTGCTATCTATTTATAGGGCCTAGACAAAATTCTAGGTCACCTAGAAGCGCTAAATGGCTTGTATCGAATTTTCCAAACACTTACTTGAGTAAAATGTATGTATATTTCCCTTTTTAGAGTGAAAATGCACTATGACTGGCCATGTACTGCTATTATGTATAATTTCTCAGTCATGGTATCCAGCCATCCTATCTAGAACACCTAGGTGGTGTTTCCTAACAAAACAATTATGTGTAAGGAAGCAATCTGATTGGTTGGTGAATAGAATACCTATAGCACCACCTGATACCCTGCTCAAAACGGGGGGTCTAAAATAAGTAAACAAAATATTTTTATTTCCTTAAACCTATACATTTATCATATAACTAAGGTACCTTATGTATAATTCTAACACATAAGCGCTATATTCACACTATAAACTATGTAAAAGCCCCCAAAACATGAGTTTAAAGTTATCAAAATTCTACAAAAACTGGTTTTAGTATAAATATAAGGTGCCGCCCTCTTACAGGTCATTGTGAACTAAACGCTCGTTGAGGACGGTTGTTTTTTACGGAGTTAAATACTTGTTTCTTTCCGTAATAACACAATCAGTATGCATATTAAAGCTTCTAATTTATTGTTATTAGACTATATAATTCTATTACCTACTGATAGACACATAAAATATAATTTTAGTGTCTCAAAAACATGAGCAAAAATTAGTTACGAGCTTTACTATAAAAGGTTTTTTCACCTACCGACATCGCTTAGTATGCGATGGCGCTCTGGGGTGAGCAGACGTGTGTCTGTCAATACTATTTATATTTTACATATGACAACCTATCTAAAGGTGACGTATCGTCGCGAACATCTCTCCCGCCGTGCAGTGTCGCGTCGACTCGATGCTACGTTGGCGCGGCGCTGCATCAGCATTGTGAGCGGCGCACGTCGGCAGCGCTCGTGACCTCGACGCTCTGCGAAACGTCGCTCAGCTCTCGCCGCTGGAACTCTGCTGCACTCATTTTGGCAAAGGAATGAGCTTCTTCACCGGACGCTTTAGAGTGCCGCCAGTGGTGCGCACCTCAGCGGTCCGGACTTCTCCATCAGGGCCAGGGTATATGGCCTCGATGCGGCCTCGCGGCCACGTGTTGCGAGGCAGCTGCCCGTCCGCGATAAGGACGGGGTCGCCCACCAGCAGGCCAGGCCCGCGGCTATGGGGCTCCCGCCGGTTTTGGAGCTCCGGCAGGTATTCTCGCACCCACCGGCGCCAGAACATGTCGGCCAGGATTTGTGACCGACGCCACATCTTTTTGTGGTCGATGTCTTGCTCGGTGAACACGCCGGGGTTTGGGAGTCTAGCCGACCCACCAAGTAAGAAGTGGTTCGGCGTGATAGACTCGTCGTCATCGCCGTCGACTGATACATGTGTCAGCGGGCGGCTATTTACCGTGTACTCTGCCTCACAAATCAGTGTGGACAACACCTCTTCGTGTGGGTGTTTCTCTGTGAGTACGGTATACAATGCGTTTTTTACGCAGCGAACTAGACGCTCCCATGCACCTCCCATAAAGGGCGCTGATGGGGTGATGAAGCGCCAAGTGATGCCTCGGCGACTGGCCTCCTCTCGGAAGGCCTCTCGTAGCTCTCGATCGGCACCGTGCATGTTGGTGCCGTTGTCTGAGTGGATCTCAGTTGGACATCCTCTGCGGGCGGCGAAACGGCGCAGCGCTAATATTGCGCTGTCTGCGCTGAGGCTGGCGGCGATCTCGAGGTGGACAGCTCTTGTGGTGAGGCATGTAAACAGTGCTACATATCTCTTGTGATGCTGGCGACCCACGGTGACAGATAGCGGGCCGAAGTAGTCTAGCCCGGTGTACGTGAACGGCCTTTGGTGATGAGCCAGGCGCGTTCGTGGGTGGTCGCCGGTCGCTGGCACAGGTGCTTGTGCCTTACGAATACGGCACTGAAGACATTGTGCCAGTACTTTCTTGGTGGTGGGACGCATCCTTACGACCCAATAATGCTGCCGTACCTCATTTATTGTGAGTTCAGTCCCACTATGTAGTAAGCTGCGGTGTGTCCAGTCTATATAGAGCTGGGTTATATGATGGTCGCCATGTAATATTGGCGGTCGCCTTACATCTTCCGTGACCTCGTCAGTGGCGGCTATACGGCTTCTAATACGTAGTAGGCCATCTACTACTTCTATTTGCAGCGCGTGTAGCGGACTATTTTTGTCCACTATTTCATGTGCATGCAATCTAGCTATTTCTTGAGCGAACGATTGCTGCTGTGCAACTTGTACGAGTATTTTCTCGGCTTTTTGAAGAAAGCTCGCATCTATGTACTGCTTTCGGACTTCTGGCGCTATGTATGACGGCTTGGTTGCTGCAGTCGCTGTCTTCTTTTTCTTTCGCCAGTCCGTGTCCTCCTCAGCGTTTTTCCGGGTTCTTTTGTAGAACGTTTTCTCTGTCCTTTGTTTACAGAGATGTATAAAACTTAGGACGGTAGCAGTCGCACGTAATAGCCGCTCCCATCTCGAAAAGTTGACGGGATTAGGTATAGCTTCTATGAGCTGTGAAGTGTATGTATGTCTGTCTGTTATTTTCTCCAAAACAGATTTTTCTTTTTCTGTGACAGTGAGCGTTCTTTCCTCTCCTGTCTCTTCTGTGATTGGAGGTTTTTCTGATGGCCATGAAGAAGGGTCTTCATACAAAAAACTTGGGCCACAGAACCACTCGTGTTGTGAGTCAAACCTCGGCGGCACGTCACGAGTCGCTATATCGGCGATGTTCAACTTCGTGGATATCCATCGCCAATCCTCCACTTTGCTACCTTCTTCTATGGCAGCTATGCGATGAGCTACGAAAGCTTTATAGGTTCGTGCTCCTTTTCTTATCCACGACAAGACTGTTTTGCTGTCTGTCCAATACGTGACCGACGATGGATTGTTGTCGTGTTCACGTTTCACAGCTGCGGCCAGACGGGTTCCCATCACCGCTGCCTGCAGCTCGAGGCGCGGTATCGATTGTAGCTTTAATGGAGCTACTCTCGCCTTGGCCATGACTAGGCTCACCTTCTGTGTGCCTACTGCTGTGGTGGCTCGCCAATACACAGCTGCTGCATGTGCCAACTCGCTTGCGTCGGTAAATACATGTATTTGTATTTCTGTGGCATCACTATAACCAGGATAACATCTTGGTATGCTGATGCCCTTGAGCTGCCGCAGGTTTTCGATCCAACTTCTCCACTGAGATGCCAGGTCAGCGTCTAATAGCTGGTCCCAATCGACGCCTCGCCTCCAAGCTTCTTGTAATATTTGTTTAGCTCGAATCGTAACAGGCGAGGCTAGTCCTAGGGGGTCGTATAACGACATAACAATTTTGAGAGCCTCTCTTTTTGTAGGGGCCTCCTTTTCTAAAATTCCTGGCGGCAGTCTCGCAAGCGTTAGGTTGAAACCTAGCGTATCTTCACTAGGTCTCCAAATCAGGCCGAGTATTTTCTCTGCGCCTACTGTATCTCCGATGTTCACAACCTCAGTGCAGGTTTGTGACGGATCGATATTTTCTATCAGGCGCTTACTGTTTGATACCCTTTTTGTTAGGTCAAACTTCGCCTGTTGGTGTATTTTCTTCACCATTGTCGCGACTTCTGTCGCTTCTTCGACTGTTTTATAGCTGTCCAGATAATCGTCCATATAATGGCTCTCTACTATAGCTTTCACTGCTACTGGATGCTGTTCGATGTGCTTTCTTGCGTTCCAATTTTTCGCAAAGATAGCGGTGCACGGCGAGCTTGCCGCGCCGAAAATGATGGACGTCATACGATATTCTTCTGGGGCTCCATCTCTTCTGTTGCCTCTCCATAGGTAGCGAAGTGAGTCTCGGTCTTCACTTCGTACTTTTACTTGCATGAACATCTCGGCTATGTCTCCGGAGATGGCCACGCAGTGTCTACGAAATCTCATCATGACGCCGGGCAGCGACTGCAGCAAGTCTGGTCCAGTTAGCAGGAAGTCGTTGAGTGACTTTCCTCTCGATTTTGCGGCGGCATCATGTACTATTCGAATTTTCTCTGGCTTCATGGGGTTGAAGACATCGAAATGAGGCAGGTACCAGGTTTTTCCTGGCGTGCTTGACTTGGGAGCCTTCTCAGCATATCCCTTTTCCATCAGGGAGTCCATCTGTTGTGTGTATTTCACACGAAGAGCGGGGTTTTTATCCAGCTTCTTCTCTATGGAGACTAGCCTTTTGAGTGCTGTCTCGTAACTATCGGGCATCTCTATTTTCTCGTCCCGCCATAACATAGCGGTTTCTATGTGCCCATTTCCTAACTGTCTTGTGTGACGGTTCAGTATATCTTCTGCCCTCTTCTGGGGGTCAGAAGCTGGTTGTCGTGGATTGATAGCCAACGACTCGATAGCGAAGAATTCACGGAGCTGCTCGTTCAGTTCCGCATCTTGCCTTGCGTCAACGGACTGACACCCGTTGACATAGTGCACCTGCTGGCCCAGTGTTCTGGTGTGCGCGCCGTGCAATGTCCAGCCCATCATGGTTTTCGACGCGATGGGTTGGCTTCTAGGTCCTCTGCGGACTTCAGTGGCCAACAACAAATGCCAGTTGTCTTGGCCGACGAGTATCTTTGGCACTCCAGCAGGATACGTAAGCTGCGACGTCAAGTCTCGAAGGTGCCTACAGCGGGCTACGTCTTCTTGACTGACTGCCTGTGGTGACAGGTTGAGCTTCGAAATGGTGCGCGCCTTGAAGGGCACCCTATCTCTCATACGACTTGTGAGAGTGACGGTTATACGTCTCGATAAGGGAGTGTCGATCATGGTGTTTCCAATAGCACCGATCTTCAGAGGGTCGATTGGGCCCACTGCTCCCACTCGCTGAGCGATTGCTTCGTCGATCAGCGAAACGGTGGATCCGTCGTCAAGGAGTGCGTATGTGTCTGCCTCTCCCGCCGGTCCTATTACCCGGACCGGTATTATCTTCAGGAAAGCGTGACTCGAATCAGTTCGCGAACTGGCCACTATCTCTAGCGACTTCCTCTTCTCTTCTGGAACAGCAGGCTTCCTTGTCCTGTCTGTATGAAGAAGTCGATGGTGCGTGGCTGTACACCCCTTATGACTACACTGCTTCTTGTTGCAAGTGTGTCCAGCACGACGTTGTCTTAGGCAGCGATAGCACAAGTTGTAATTCTTGGCTAGCTCCCATCTTTTGTCACTTGCTGCGTCTCTGAACCTTTGGCAGTCAGACGCGTAGTGACCACTTTTGTCGCAAATTCGACATTTGTTTACCGGCTTGTCGGTAGCTGTATGCGTCCGTTGTATGACGCGTTTTCCCGCTAGAGAATCCGTTTCCTTGATGTTCTCAGGCGGGGCGAATGCACTGCAGAAGTGAGCTTGCTCGGTTATGAAGTCGCTGAAGAGTGACAGATCCGGCAGCGACTGGTACTTTTCCGTGTACGTTCTGTACCATTGTACACGCAGAGAACTGGGTAGCTTCTCAGTTAGCTGGCGCACCAGCTCGGCATTGAGCAGATAGTGCCCCTTCTTGAGAGCTCGCAGAGTGACAACTCCGCTTCTGACTCGACTTGCAAAGGTGCAGATGTCCTTGGGCGACTCGCTGCATTTTGGTAGCCCTCTAAGTCGGTCTGTTTCGGCCTGAGCTATTGAGTCAGGACGTCCAAACTGTAGTTCCAATTCTCTCATGATCTCATCCGGCTTTGCGTTCCCGATGAGCTCTGAGCTCACTGTCTCCAGTGCGCGACCACGCAAGCTCCTTCTGAGTCTTGCCGTGTTTTCTATGTCGCTGAAGTAGGCATGAGTTGCCTCGTAAATGGCTCGAAAAGATAGCCATTCTGTATGAGCTCCACCGAAATTCGGCAGAGTCATGATAACCTGCGACGCCGATCGGTTAGGCGTCCATGGTTCGATTTTTCTGTCGGCTAGCGACGCTATAGCGGATGTCAGCTCCGTTAGAAAAGGACGGAGTGACTCTTTCGCTTCTATTTGCCTTGGCGGCTCCACGTTGGACGGCTCTGTCCTAGGTGGTTCGATGTTAGACTTCACTTGTGGATGTTCTATATGGTCGATATGTTTCCGGGAGTCCGCTATAGCGTCGACGGCCGCAGCCGGGGTCCAATCGTCATTGTCCCCTTTGGCGACGTCATTCTCCCTCAACGGTGTGGGCTCTGGCGCCTCTTCGAGCCACGAACGGACATACTCTTCATTAGAATTTCTGTCATCCATATATTCATCCTCAGAAGCTTCTTCTTCTGCTTTTTGAAGTGCTAACTTAGCGAGTTCCAACTTTATTTTCAATAAGTCTTCACGAGCTCTTGAAATTTTCTTACGTGACCGGGTCGACTTGCTAGTTGACTGCGGTCCAGTATGTTCGATACGGGCGTCACCCCGGGCAGCCATTACTTCTCCTTGAACAAAGGTCTTATCCTGGATCCTTTGTTTTCTACCAGAAGGCTTCAGTGTTTTTTCTGAAGAATCTTCTGATTTCGATGCCTTCCTGCGTGTGCTTGGTTCCTGTGGTTCCTCCTCCACATGTGTGGGCGTGTTGTCACCTATCTGTGACGTTGGTGGGCTTCTGACTGGTATGGACTTTTCTGTCCCTTCAGTAGTAGACGGTGAGCGTGGGGGCAGCTGATGTTGTACGCCCGCACCTGGACGCTCAATGGGGACTGTCCATGATTCAGGCCTCTTGTCCTGGGATCTGGTAGTCGGCATCCTGATTGGTTCAAAGTTTCAGTTTGAATACGCCAAGTACAAGTCCAATCTTCAACTTGTCTTCAAAACGTTGGCTCGAAACGGCTGAGTCCAATTCTAGACTTCTTCAAAATGTCAGTTTGAATCGGCTGAGTCCAACTCTAGACTTCAACACGAACTGGTTGACATCTATTTTCGAGCTTCAAAACGGCTATGTCCAAACTTAATTTTTTCTTGAAAACTGCTAAGTGGTAACTCTGGGTTAAGTCCGATTTCAGTCGTCGGCTTGAAGAGGGTTCGCTTCCTTTTTCAAACTTCGAAAAGTATCTCCAAACTCCGGGTTAGTTTAAACTCCGGGTTATATCCGACCCTCTTAACTCCAGGTTATTCTTCAAACTATAAGTCGCTAGTCAGTCTTCAAAACTATAAGTTCCAAATCAGCTTCAAACTTCAATGTTGATACGTAAACAAGTTCACTATAAGACTTTCAACACAAAATGGGTAAGCACATGAGCATATGTTTTCACTGTACTTACTGTTGTCTAAGTGTCAACTTGTCCAGCAGCCTCCAAGGTTGAGCAGCCGGTCTGGTACCAATCACTGAACTGTTGGTCCAACTCTTGACGTTAGTAGTCACTTCAGACTCCAGATATCCAGGTTTGAAACTCCAGACTTCGATCGAGAGCTTCTATCTCGATAACGACTATTTGTTTTTAAACAAATTCTAAGTCAAAAATAAGCCTTCAGCTATAACGCTTCAGGAAATTTCAGCAACTATTTTTTCGTTCTATTTTATAGAACAAGTCGCCCACACGACTATTCAATATGCTTCTGTGTGTAAGCCTCTTCTTGGATAACGCTTCAGCGATAATCCTTCAGCCGTAACCCTTCAGGAATTCTATGAACGTCGTATGTTCGTTCTATCTCCTAAACGAGCTCCCAACACGCTGTTTGAAAACTCCGATTATGAGTTTCCTAGCGATAACTCTTCAGGCTATGCTATATTCCTTCAGGATACAGTTTCTGTGTAATCTTCGATTACTGTGAATTCTCAGTAAGCAGGTTACACAACAGAAACAGCTCAAAAAACCGTCTTTTCGCGACGGTAATCACACGGGAACGGTTAGCTTCTCAGGAAGCCGGTAGAACCACAGGAATAGCTCAGGAATGGCTGCTGTGTCCCAGCAAAATGGTTGTCTTCCAGGTAGTCCACGCGTGGGCCTAATCCACTCGTGCACTCTTCACGACTGTAGTCGCTCTGGAAGTTTCTACTATGAGACGATAGTACGTTGCGCCTTTTGACGACGCTAATCACCCAGTAATACGGTTGCTGACCAGTAACTGGGTTATCTCACCCAGGAAACGGGTTTCTATCGTCCCAGAGTGTACGCTATGTTTTTGACTGTTAAAGAAACATGATCTTAACCCTGGCACTTGTAAGGTTTACGAGATGGAACGTCAGTATTCTTATTTCCCTGGAACTTTTCTCACGAACGCAACGCTTAGTACCCCAGTTGGCACATTTGTGTGGTGTGTAATCTTACCAGATTTATATTGAGGGTACCTTGAGATATTTGAGCATCAGTTTTCTTTGTTCTCACGAATGTTCACAGGCGTGAGCGTCAGTTTTCTTTGTTCTCAGGTACTAGTTTTCACAGGAACGATACGTTTTGACATTACCCAAGAAACAGGAATGTAACCTCAGTATATAAGGTCACTTTACATCAGGCTTGTTTGTTCTCAAGGCAGCGTTCGTGTCCCCAGGGCATCAGGTTTCTTTTTTCACAGGAATGGGACATCAGTTTTCTTTGTTCTCGGGAACAAGGCTCTTCCTTGGCCTATATTTTCACAGCGTCCGGGACATCAGTTTTCTTTGTTCTCGGGAACAAGGCTCTTCGTTGGCCTATATCTTCACAGCGTCCGCAGGTCTGGTATTTTACCAGAGAATCCGGTACGAAGGACCAGCAAATGGTCCGTAGGTTACCAATATTCGGCTCGACAGGACCAGCAAATGGTCCGTAGGTTACCAATATTCGGCTCGACAGGACCAGCAAATGGTCCGTAGGTTACCAATATACGGCTCGACAGGACCAGCAAATGCACGGGACGGACGTGATCGTCCAAGACCGACAGGCAATCAGGAGGTTGTAAGGCTCCTGCTTGAACGCGTTGACGCCCCTTGCACCTATTGTTCAGTTGTCATCTGGTAACTATGGACCTTGGAGACACTTGAAGGCTGCCAAGTAGGTTGAGGTGAAAAACGTGATGTCCAGGTTAAATAAAACTATTTGTTCATGGCCAGAAGCGATGTTCCTTCATGGTCCTCGAAGCGCAATGATGCGTGGAAATACTTTAAGTGAAATAATGGCTACGAAATGTTCACGCGCCTGCGCACTATTAAAGAGGCGAACTAGACTGCGACGAGGACCACAACATTCCGACCGCAAAAACTTTTATTTTTCAAAAAATATACGCTAAGACTCGTAGCTTGAAACTGACAGGAACTACCCTTCCACTGGACCGATTCTGGTGAAACTTGTATTTTTGGATAGGTCTCGAGGAGACCTTCCCTCCGGTCTTTGATCCAGGTCCCTAGCCCCTACCATCAGGGAGTTCTCGTAAGGAGAATGTCGAAGAAAGGGAATTCCCGCCAGTTTGAAGCTTTACAATCGAGTTTCTCCTAAAACTAGACATGTTAGCTCTAGGGTACCAGCGAGGGACTTGGAGCCCTCCTACTGGGCCGTTGACACACATAAGTGTTACAGTTATATTCAAAACATTCAGGCGTACAGCCGCGAAATGGTGCGAGAAGTTAGCTTATGCCCCTGATCTTGGCACATAAACTCGATTCCTACTCAGACTGCTGGGTGGATTTTCAAGTTACATTCACACCCGGGTAGCCCTCGTGATGGGCTATCCCAAGGTAGAAGTCCGGCAGCTACATGTCCAACCCCCGATGAGTTATCGTTTGTTACAAGTTTGTTTACATAGCAAATCCATGTAACCTCGCACCATATCAGGTCGCTTAACTCCTCAACCACCAGAGCTAAGCTCCTCCCGGAAGTGTGGTTGGGTAGCTGGAAAACTAGGCTGTCTGACGGCGGTACCCTGATGGGTGTATCACCAGCCTTTCCGCAGCTTAAGGTGCCGGGAAGCGGCCGAATACTAAATTTTACGTCGTCTCACAGCTTTAATGTGTCTGTGTGCGTTATATACACCTATATACTAGTTTTGTGTCATGACTGAGTCTAGACGCCCGCCTGTGGGTCCACGAAGGTAATGCTTCAGACAGCATATCTATAACTGACCAGGCACCAAGTGTCCCTGGACGTAGTGACCCGTCGGCAGACGCATAGAAACGTCCATGCCGGCATACACAGACACATCACTTCAAGCAAGTGATGTCTATGTACTAGAATTACACAGGTGCTATCTATTTATAGGGCCTAGACAAAATTCTAGGTCACCTAGAAGCGCTAAATGGCTTGTATCGAATTTTCCAAACACTTACTTGAGTAAAATGTATGTATATTTCCCTTTTTAGAGTGAAAATGCACTATGACTGGCCATGTACTGCTATTATGTATAATTTCTCAGTCATGGTATCCAGCCATCCTATCTAGAACACCTAGGTGGTGTTTCCTAACAAAACAATTATGTGTAAGGAAGCAATCTGATTGGTTGGTGAATAGAATACCTATAGCACCACCTGATACCCTGCTCAAAACGGGGGGTCTAAAATAAGTAAACAAAATATTTTTATTTCCTTAAACCTATACATTTATCATATAACTAAGGTACCTTATGTATAATTCTAACACATAAGCGCTATATTCACACTATAAACTATGTAAAAGCCCCCAAAACATGAGTTTAAAGTTATCAAAATTCTACAAAAACTGGTTTTAGTATAAATATAAGGTGCCGCCCTCTTACAGGTCATTGTGAACTAAACGCTCGTTGAGGACGGTTGTTTTTTACGGAGTTAAATACTTGTTTCTTTCCGTAATAACACAATCAGTATGCATATTAAAGCTTCTAATTTATTGTTATTAGACTATATAATTCTATTACCTACTGATAGACACATAAAATATAATTTTAGTGTCTCAAAAACATGAGCAAAAATTAGTTACGAGCTTTACTATAAAAGGTTTTTTCACCTACCGACATCGCTTAGTATGCGATGGCGCTCTGGGGTGAGCAGACGTGTGTCTGTCAATACTATTTATATTTTACATATGACAACCTATCTAAAGGTGACGTATCGTCGCGAACAGAAAGAAAGTAAATAGTTTTTTTGTTTATGTGCGTACGTGTTTGCACGTTGTATGGACCTTCTGTACCCGTCTATTCTGTGGCATAACTGTGTGAACAAACTCACTAGTTCCAGGATGGAAGCAATGTTTGTAGACATAGTCGCTGTTCGCACTTGATTCTTTCTGCGGAGGCGACAAAGGAGCTTGTTTGTGGGAGGGTAGTTTAATTTTGTGTATCCGTTTGAACAGTTTGTTTATACTGAAAATTAATTATAAGTACAAAACTTCACAGTAACATTGTAGGTTCCGTACCATTATCGCAAAAATTTCACGTTTGTTGTATGGGAGCCCCACTCAATGACATAGAGAGACCAACTATCTGACCTCCATAAACCATATACTGCTTACGTAACACGATGATACCCTTTTACAGGACTGGTGTGAGATTTTCAAAATTCTGACTACCCATAACCCGTAACTAGGCATGAAGGAGTATCGGTTGATCACCGACCGACCTCGGCAAAAGTGGCTTAACCTTCGATCGACCAGTGCGGCACTTACTACTGAAGGCGTATATTTATTTATTTAGATAACATGGAAAACTAACAGCTAAAAATGAACAGAACAAGAGCAGTAAATTTGACAGTCAGCCAATTAAAGTCTTCACTTATAAAATATTGGATATTACTTAATATATATGGACACTTCAGAAGACGACTATAACCATAGATCGCCAAACAAGTATATATCCCCTAATGTCAACGCGCTACTGGCCGTGCTCCCACTCGGATATGCCAGGATATTGGACCTCCTTTTGGGCCGTTTTGTTTGCAAAATATTTTTTGATTTACTTATACGTAAGTTAAGTAGAAATGAACAAATGGAACAAATGTTTGTATGATCTACAGATAGTTGTTCCGGCTCTGGGTGTTGTGTATGTGAGTTTATATGTTTGTAAACGCACCAACGATACAGGAAGAAATTCCTTATGTGGGTCAAAGTTAAAAAAAAATCCTTACCAATATTACTGTGTTAAATATTTATCCAAGTCGCTTTGTAGAAAGTACAATGGAGTAAGCAAAGGAAGCGAAAAAATATTGTGTTGTTAATTATTTTTTTAAAGCAAAAGTATTAAAATTAATCATACGAAAAAACCATGTTCACAAATAGTGTACACGAATTAATAATTTTCTTTTTTAGGGTTCCGTACCCAAAGTAGAGTAAAAACGTGTCTGTCACCAGGCTGTATCTCATGAACCGTGATAGCTAGACGGTTGAAATTTTCACAGATGATGTATTTCCGTTGCCGCTATAACAAAAACAAAAAACAGAATAAAATAAATATTTGAGTGGGGTTCCCATACAACAAACGTGATTATTTTGTGTTTTTTTGCGATAATTGTACGGAACCCTTCGTGCGCGAGTCCGACCCCAGGACTTCATGCTCCGTAGTAGCGCTTGCGATCACCAGAGGGAAAATAGATGTTTGAATATGAATTCACTAGAATATCGTATAATACTCACAACGGATCTTTGTGTCTCTGAATTGGCTGCAAGACCTTGCGCAGTAGCTATTTTTGTGTCAATGTTGAAGGTGAAGATAGCATTGTATAACTGTCTCTTTCACTCGTTTACGTTTGTCGCATCGTCCTCGCTTACTCTATGCAGTATACTCGATGACAAACTGTTTCTTGTGCAATGCTTAGCAGCCAACTTCAGAGACACAAAGATCCATTGTGACTATTATATCTTCACGGGTGACGGGGCCAAATGATTTTCGAGTACGCTAGATGCAGCGCTGACCGCGATAGTCGGTGAGGACTGCGAGAGTTATGCTGGATGCAAGATGTATTATGACCGGTCTACGGGATCACCGACGCTTGGCTTACGTCCAGCACCTGTAGCCGATTCGATAACGCTAGTAGAAAAGGAATCAATGTATGTGAATGACACATCTGAACGTTAAGTCACGTGGTCAGACCATACAAATAGAAGGCGATAACGATTGTAGAAAGAGATTCGATACGAAACGTTTGTAACTTGGTTAGAGGCGGCAGTAGTCTTTGGGATAAAATGAAAAATGATGCCGCATCTTTTGTCCTGCTCCTTATGTAAAAATACCTGCTCCATAAGAGACCTTTGCAAGGCCAGCGCTAAGGTTATTGACGAGGCTGAGTATTGGCCGAAGAAATTTTTAATTAAGTACATCATCACGAAGAAGCAGACGAATGATTATAAATGATGTCGATGATAATTGCCGAAACATTGCCAAAATCTGCACAAAATATTTGGTTTAAATTTACGGAACTTTCAAAAAAGCCTCGTCGAACCTTTTTCCCGTTTTGTTTCGCTTCTCAAATCGCAAATCAAAGTAAAAAAATCCTTTTTAAAAAGGCGAGTCACGGTAGAAAAAGCTTCGTCCAAAGAGAGAAAGGGTTCCGCAGAGTAACACAAAAAACAGGTGTCAATTAAGAACAAATTAGCGTCTCGAAACATTGGTGGGACCAGAGTTTTATTTAATTTAGGACAATCCGTCTGGGTTTTTTTTTCTAGTGATTTCAAAATATCTATAGCAATTTCTATAATTGCTGAAAATAAAGCGAAAGCAGTGTAGTAACGTGAGGTTAAGCAACGTTTCCCGAGGTCGGTCCGTGGATGGGTGACCATCTTTACATAGCGATATTCTTCCGTGCTTCGAAAAGCACGTTAAGATGTTGGGCCTGGTTGTAATTTGTGGGTACTACCTTCCTAAGACAGTCGTTACGTATAGTTAGAACTTCAGAAGCCAGGTAATCTGACACCAGTCTTGCCAAGGGGCCCAGTTACTGGGATGTGGTGTGCACGTAAAATACTATTACTCAGCTGCAACCGGTTTGACTGCAAGGCGTCCCCAATGTAGTAGAAAAGTTAATTTAAAATCAAAAAATGCCCGGTTGCTTAAAAAGCGAAGTAAAAAGCCGTAAACAAGAAGAAAATCATGCTGTGCAGTTGGAGGATACATATTCGCGAACTGGCTTACCAAAACCAGATGTATCCTCCGACTGCACAGCATCATTTTCTCTATCTATCGCCATATAAGAACAAACATGCATACATACATAGACTGTTAAACATATTACCCTCCTTCGGCTGTCGGGTAAAGAGGCTAGGCAGATTGTAATTATTATTTTCTAATTATTTAAATAGTGTTTATTAGTTGTAAATAGGAGCTCGTGGCTAAATAATAACAGCCGCACGGGTCGATCTTCAAGGTTAAGCAACGCTTGACGAGGTCGGTCCGTGGATGGGTGACCATTTCAACATACCGAGTTTCCTCCGTGCCTCGGAAAGCACGTTAAGCCGTTGGTCCCGGCTGTCATTTGAAGAACTTTGACAGTCGTTACGGGTAGTCAGAAAGAAGCTTGAGATCTGACACCAGTCTTGCCAAGGGGTACCGTGTTACCCAGTTACTGGGTTGTGGAGGTCAGATAGGCAGTCGCTCCACGTAAAACACAGATACTAAGCTGAATCCGGTAAGATTGGAAGCCGACCCCAACATAGTTGGGAAAAGGCTAGGCAGATATATATATATAGTTGTAAATAGTGTTTGCGACCCAGCCGCTTAACTAATAATCTCTTGATAACCGTTGCATTAACATACAAAGTGCTGTGTACTTTTCTTTTCCAGCACCGATTTCAACCTCATCAAAATGTTAGCTATTTTCTCTCTCTGTTCCTACTTTATATCATTGGAAGTAGCACAATTTCTTAAAATAACTACAGCAACTTCGAGTATTAACTGCTTTTACACAAAATTTATGTTTATAGAAATCACATCACAGAAATCACATGAACATAACATTATATACTTATTATTCTAATCCTCTACATTTGGTATCTTGCCTCCAAATTCACTAGTGTTATTCGATTGTCTGGCGTCTGATCTTATGTGAAATTTCAAGAGTAACCCTGGTTTTGGACACTCAACTTCACAGTTACCTTGTAAAATTAAACCTGGCTTTGGACACTCGACCTTGATAGGTACTTAAATAAGCATATCTATATGTTATGGGACAAGTGTTCGGCAAGTATACGGCATTATTCATAATGCCCGGGCAGTTCGAAAAATGTTCAATATGAGTAGGCAATATGATAAACCTATTGCAATAATTAAATTGAGCAGGCTTTCTGAATTATGCCCATCATTGATTGGGCCGGCTGATAAAAAGATGTGTTTTTTTAATATTTTAATGTTGACATTGGTTTTAATATATAAGATAGACCTGAAAAATTGTAATCTGTAAATCTGTTAATTTTTGATACAAATAAATTTATTATTATTATTTCGTTTATTCAATTTTGTGCTCATTTCATATTTACATTTTTAAATATTTCTTTATAAAAACAAATCATAAAAAAAAACATTTAAAAATATAAAAAATAATGGTTTTCCGCCGGTGTCGGGAGCAGGGTCCAAGCTACCGGTGGTTAGGGCTCCAGAGACAGGAAACTCCTCACGATGCGAGCCGTATCGAGGAGTACTGCCTTCTGTATCAGGCCCTTGATCCAACCGCGCAATGACAGCCTCGACAGATGGTCGTCGAGACTCTTGGCCATCAGGCCGTTGGCCGTAACGACAATCGGCACAATGATCGCCGAGTCCACATTTCACATGTCGACAACCTCGTGTGCCAAGTCGAGATACTTGATTTGTTTCTCTTTCTCAGCTTTCACGAGGTTCTCGTCATGTGGGATGGTAACATCGATTATCATTGTGCGGCGCGCTAATCGGTCTATCACCACTATATCCGGCTTATTGGCAACAATAGTCCTATCAGTGATGATAGACCGATCCCAGTACAACGTGACATGGTCATTTTCGAGAACTGGGTCGGGCACATACTTGTAATACGGTACCTCAGAATCCACTAGATTGTACTTCAAAGCAAGTTGCTGGTGAATAATCCTGGCCACTTGGTTATGCCTGTGTAAGCACTCGTCGTTAGCCAGACGAGAACAACCAGAGATAATATGTCTGATGGATACACCCGGACGGTGGCATGCCCGACACACGTCAACCGTTCCGTCCTTCGTTATATGTCTCCGGTAGTTATTCGTCAGGTTTACTTCGTCCATAATTGCACAGACAAAACCTTCAGTTTCCCCGAAAAGGTCACCGAAACGTAGCGAGGATACAGACGCTTGGAAATGTAATTGTAATTATTATTATTATTAATATAGAATGGTTAAGTACGATTACTAGTTAAGCAACAAAGTCGACGGAGTGGAGCTGAGTTCGCTCGCTTTTCTCGCTCTCTTCAGCTCCCGTCATTTCCTTCGAACCTCACCTGTCCATGTCTCGGTGCCATAAGCACCCGCGGTCGCTGCGCTCGCGCACGGATTCCCAGATTTCGCGGTTTTCCCAACCGTTACGTAGCAATTTTCATAATGACCAGACAATGTGATAAATATAGAACTTTTAACCAGTACTCATTATACTACCCGATTTGATTTGACGAGATTCATAATGCCCGGGCATTATTCATAGTGCCACTTGGTCCATGATATAAACACGAGTCACCGCGGCAAATTTGCCCTTGTTTGGATAAAAAATACGTGAATAACGAATTCTAATTATCCATAAAAACACCAAAGCCTGGCTCCCTCACTAACCAAACTTCTAGACCAAGTAAAACACTTCTCAGCGAATACGAATACTAGTTGACTACATTCTCTTTATCCAACCTTCCTTTGTGAATCGTGGTCACCATTCAGGACACACGACACTGATTACACCTACAGTCTGTTTCAGGGTATTTGGGGGTGTTTCAGGCTGTTTCAAGCTTTGTAATCATAGCACAATTAGCCACAGTGTTCGTCTTCTAATAAGGAGGAAGAAAAACAGGCTCGGATGACACAAAACGGTTTTTGTTCGATTGAAAGGCGATTAATCGAAGGGGTATTTGAAAGGAGGGAGAGAATGGTTAAGGATTTTCTTTTTTTCTTTTTGATTCAGTGGTTTTTCTTAAATAAATTTTCAATGGTTTAAATAAGTGTGGGTTTATGTATGTGTGTATTATTTACCTGTATTGTATGTGTTTCTGTAATTAGAGGAGGAGCTCGTGGCTAAATAATAACAGCCGCACGGGACGATCTTTAAGGTTAAGCAACGCTTGACGAGGTTGGTCCGTGGATGGGTGACCATTTCAACATACCGAGTTTCCTCCGTGCCTCGGAAAGCACGTTAAGCCGTTGGTCCTAGCTGTCATTTGAAGATCTTATACAATCGTTACGAATAGTTGACGCTTGAGATCTGACACCAGTCGAAGTCTAGCCAAGGGGTACCGTGTTACCCAGTTACTGGGTTGTGAACGTCAGATAGGCAGTCGCTCCATGTAAAACACTGGTACTCAGCTAAATCCGGTTAGACTGGAAGCCGACCCCAACATAGTTGGGAAAAGGCTAGGCAGATGATGATGTATGTGTTTTTATAATTAAAGTAAGAATGTCGTGATTGGCAAAGGCTTGACCTGCAGCCGGAGTTTGGCCAGACAAAGGGTATGACCCCGTGAAAGAGTATTGTAGTGACCGGTAAATGGGGCAATTCACAGGCTCGTTCACGCACTTAATGACCACACTTCAACACGTCTGCTCAGGCCAGTGGCTCGCGCAATACAACATGGTGCGCACGAGATTGTGTATGTCTGTGTGGGGGAAAGTGGGGATGGCAAAGTGAACGTGTGAGTGAGACAGATACACTACATCCCTTCCTCATTAAAATCTTTATTAAGAATATCAATTCAATATTTATTCATTTTGTAAGAATGAACAAACAAGTTTTCATATTTGTTATTTTTATGTAATCATAATATTGTTTGTTCTTCACGTGACAGATTCTTGTATTTTAGTCACGATCTCAACATCCCTTCACCCTCCTATTTTTTCTTCAATTTAATGAGAGAAAATAAAGCTATCACCAAAACTCTGTATACTGTAATATTCCACTGTGTTCCATTTCTATAGTTGTTGTTAGTACGTGGATATTAGTTTGTGATACTTGTTTGTGTTTCTAGAATGTTACTGACATTGAAAAAAAAAAAAGGTGTGAGTTCATGTATGTACTCAAATCTCTAATTTAATGGTAATCACAATTTCTCCAATTTAATGGCAGCAAATCCCACCAATTTATTGGTAGCAAATCCCACCAATTTAATGGTAGCAATATCAACCAATTTAATGGCAGCAACATCTCACCAATTTAATGGTAGCAAATCTACCAATTTAATGGCAGCAACAGCCCTCCAATTTAATGGAAGCAAAACCTACCAATTTAATGGCAGCACAGCCCTCCAATTTAATGGAAGCAAAATCTACCAATTTAATGGCAGCAACAGCCCTCCAATTTAATGGAAGCAAACCTACCAATTTAATGGCAGCAACAGCCCTCCAATTTAATGGAAGCAAACCTACCAATTTAATGGCAGCAACAGCCCTCCAATTTAATGGAAGCAAACCTACCAATTTAATGGTAGCAAAACCCACCAATTTAATGGTAGCAACAGCCCTCCAATTTAATGGAAGCAAACCTACCAATTTAATGGCAGCAACAGCCCTCCAATTTAATGGAAGCAAACCTACCAATTTAATGGCAGCAACAGCCCTCCAATTTAATGGAAGCAAACCCACCAATTTAATGGTAGCAACCCACCAATTTAATGGCAGCAACCCACCAATTTAATGGCGGCAACCCACCAATTTAATGGCGGCAACCCACCAATTTAATGGCGGCAACCCACCAATTTAATGGTAGCCAAACCTGCCAATTTAATGGCAGCAACCCACCAATACGTTGCCCCACCTCGGCATTTCTTCCTGTATCGTGGGCGCGCTCACAAACATATAAACTCACACACACAAACACCCAGAACCGGAACAACCATCTGCAGGTCATACAAACATCCGTTCCGTGCGGGAATCGAACCCGCGACACGCAGCACAGCCGTCAATCGCTCAACCACTACGCCAACCGTGCGCCCAAAATTGAAAGGTAGAACAACCAACCAATTAAATGGCAGCGTCTTTTCACTCCAGCTATTCCTATAAGCATAATCAGCCTATAATGCTCCGTTTGCTGGCAAGCGTACCTCCCCTCTGCGACAGGGACAAGGCCTCAATCCACCACACGAGCTAAACATTGCCCGGCGGACGTCACACGTGCCCGAATCACCGGCAACTGGACATACGGTTTCCTCAACATAATGATGTTTACTTATAACTGAGAACTATTCCGTGACATTGTAAATCTGACAATCCTCAACACCAATGGACCACACACCTACGAAAGTGTTTACCCTTATGGTTTTACCAAAACAGTTCGGGGTAAGGTGTTAACGTTAACATTGCATATCTTCACAGCTAAATAACTTCAAGGCTATCGATCGATGAGGCACTTTGTTAAAACTGACATTTCGATAGTTGTCTGGTCCTGGCGGTATCTTTTTACAACAGCAGTGGTCATATGGCTATTCTGATCCAGCGTGCTCTCCAAACTGTACACCACTTTAAATCAAATCGTTATCTACGTATATTGAGTTTAGATTTTCATTAGACTCATTCTACATGAAATAGACACTATTACACAACATGACCCGCCTTGAATCTAACCCAAATTGACATAACTCGACTAGGATCTAGCCATACCTTATGGCATCACCCGCTTATGATTAGCCAAACATATGCCATACGTTCTTTTGTTTCGCTTGAAATACGCTTAATGTTCAGGCAAACCATCTCATTTTAATGATGAATGCTGATCGTTTGCGTTTGTCCATAAACTAACCTTTTCGTCCGTTTGACGTTAATGAAGAACTCATATTCAAACTTTGTATTTGTAAGACATACACACACAGGTGTAAATCAAAGTACAAAGATAGCTATTGCTCATCGTGTCTTCTCAAATAGATTCAGGTGTCCTGATTTAAATACTCCGAAAACTGCAAATGTAAATTCTGTGTTGTATTATTTTATAGTGGCGCGAATCTCAGTGTCACAACACTTCCATTTAAATTTTCAGTTTAAAATAATTAATTTTGTAATGTCTCAATATAATTATATGTACAATCAACAAGATTGAAGCCTGACCCACCATATACTAATTCTTCTACAGGTATTCTTACCCAATTTGGTCTAATCTCGCTTAAATATATATTTTTTAGCAACAACTTGCCATCGATTTGATAAGACAGTCATAGACTAATATATTATAGTGTGAAAGTCAGTGACAATTCGTTTAGCAATCTCGCCGTGATAAAAATCGAATGATATTTGCTTATTGAATATTTACTCGACATTTACTCGTAGTTATTTAGCATTTTCTTTGAATTCAGAATAAACTCATAAATAGTACACTTAATTGTTCGTATTTATTTCATCTAATTTTATTCTGCGTTTCCTTCTATTAGTAAACAATGCGCGACTAAAGTTAATTCTAATTTCTGCTTTATCACAATATATATTTTTGAACTAATGATCTACTTACTGCAATGAACAAAATGGTCATAGTAGTTGCGCGCCTGTATTGACACAGTTTTTTTTTTGTTTTTTTTTTTTTTTTTTTTTTTTTTTTTTTTTTTTTTTTTTTTTTTTTTTTGGAACGTCTTAAATCCACCATGAGATGACTGGTGTATATATATAGTAAGAAAAATCTAATACATACCTGATAGGGTCAGCAGCTCAACCCCTTTTGAAGAATGGTAGGCAACTGTCAGTTGATTTTTTTGGTCAAAGACTGATCATCACTTTAATTATAATCGTAAAAGTACGGACGGACGGATGCATGTCCACCCGCCAACCACGACAGAACCGCTGAACGGATCCGGACGAAACTCGGCACAGAGACAGACAACAGTCCAGAACAGCACATAAGCCACCCATCTTAGTAAATAATAATTAAATGTTTACTAGGGATAATTTTCGAACTGCGCGCGAGCGATTTAGTTTTTTTTTCTTGCTCAGAATGTAATAAGTTTAATATATTGTTTCAAAGCGTACTGTATATGCTGCGTAGGCAATGAACAAACAACAAGGTCTTGAAAAGATTATTTCAAAGTTAATACAAATTTGTTAACTAACTAATATTGTAATTACAAATTGAATAGAAATACAAATTTGTTTATATTGTTATAAATCATTCATTCATTTTCTTTTTAGGTTTAATTTCCCTAAACCACGTAACTAAAACCCCGTATTTTATATAGCACTGTCATAGCATGAGTCACCGCTGTCTACAGCAGGAATTTGGACTCATATGCATGGCTTATGTAACCAAAATGAATATTGTATGCATAGCCTTAGGATGTTTGCAAATATTTACACGTGCCCATTATGAGCTCTTTTGAATCAGCGTGGCTTGACGTTATTCAATTAAATCTTGAGACCTACAATACACAATTTTTTTTTTTTTTTTTTTTTTTTTTTTTTACCCAAACCACTTTTGATGATATTAAAAGTTATTGTTTATTATCATTAACATTTTAATCGGTAGACTCAATATGGGGTAGTCTCAGTATTGGCCATTAGGATGTACACTACATTGTTGCCCAAACCACCTTTGGTGATATTGAAAGTTACTGTTACTGTTAATTGTTGTTAATAAATACGTGGGCATTTCGGCCTATATTTACCTGCAATGTACACACACAACATAAACAGTTCATATATACCAAAGTTTTTAAGGCCTTCCATTAAGATTATATAGATAAGCCAGTATGGACACCATAGGCGTGGTTGTAACTGCAAACTGCACTAGAGTGCCTATAATCTTTAGGTTTACTGCTTGATTTCGAAAGTCCCGATGGCTAATTCCCCAAAGTAATCCAATAATCCAATCGAACTGCCGAATTGCTGAAACTCCATAGCATCGATGTACCACAATTTCAAATAGCTTTATGTGTCCGAATTGAAACGAAATCACAATATGCCGCTATAAAACATATGTAATCAAAACATGTTTCCCGATCATTTGAAACCCCTATTTGAGTTATGACCGGTAACCATAAAATATTTCGACTAGTTGAGTAGACTATCGATTGTCTGTGGAAAAATTTCAAAGATATTCGCTTTGCAGACGCAGTAATTTGGTTTCAAAATAACAATGTATCGATTTTATTATTCTGATCAGATGTTATGATTTGAAATAGTAAAGTAAATTTTGTTACGCAGCTACCCACAAATACAATTTTGAAATCGTTTCAGAACAGCTGTTTGGTGTTTGTTTAACGGCACAGTTTTTTAATACTTAGACACTACTTAGTCATGGCCCTCGGCTCTTTGATTACAATAACACGAATTTATTTACCTTCGTAATACTACATTTACTTTATTTTTAAAATCTGGAACGGTTATTTACTCAATACTTAGGCAGATTTATTTTCCGCTACATAGTTATGTATTTAAGCAGTCATATGATGTTAACACAATAAATAGGTATTTACCATATACTTTTTTCATTTTTATCACGTGAGACCTGCTTAAACATCTTATTTACATAACGGAATGTGGGTGCCTAAACGATAACAAATAACCATGTGTCATGTCATGCATTATCTACTTACCCCAATCCTTCTTCTTTTTATTTACACAATTACACAATGTTACTTTACCCTCGTCGCCATTTGTAGTGACCGGTAAATGGGGCAATTCACAGGCTCGTTCACGCACTTAATGACCACACTTCAACACGTCTGCTCAGGCCAGTGGCTCGCGCAATACAACATGGTGCGCACGAGATTGTGTATGTCTGTGTGGGGGAAAGTGGGGATGGCAAAGTGAACGTGTGAGTGAGACAGATACACTACAAGTATGAAAAATACTCTTTAAATAATTAGGTGTTGCCAACAAATCTTGGACTCCTTCGAAAAGACCTGAATGGGTCTTCACCAATGAAAGCGTCCAATAATGTTTGGAGAAACCTTATTATTTAAAGAGAATTTGTCATACTCTTTCACGGGGCCAAAGCCTTTGCCGTGCCAAATAAACTTATGCAATTAAGCTGCTGATTAGTCTTTGGGCTATTTGAAAATCTGTCTTAGAAATATTGTTCATGGGTTAAGCAGCAATATTTGTTGTCGTTGTTTTTAATACTAGTTATAGTATAATTATAGTTTCTTCACCATTTCCTTAACAAGCTAGGTGATTAAACGTCTGGCCTCAAATGTGCCCGTTGATTGAACAAAATTGTCTCCGATCTTGACTCGCCTGTATCGCCTTTCGATAGAGACTGGAAAAGTGCCGAGGGCTTGGAAGCAAGCCAACGTACAGCCTGTGCCCAAGAAGGGCAGTCGAGCTGAACCGGCAAACTACAGACCCATCTCTGTAACGTCCATCCTCTGTAAAAGTATGGAACGTGTGCTTAACGGAAAGCTCCTGGCATACCTAGAAGCGAACGACATTCTCAGTGACCGCCAATACGGCTTCCGCCGAAATCGGTCCACTGGGGATCTTCTAGCGTATGCCATTCACATCTGGAGTGAGGCCATCGAGAAACACGGGGAAGCGCTAGCCGTCTCCCTCGACATCTCGAAGGCTTTCGACAGGGTCTGGCACGAAAGCCTCATTGGTAAGCTTCCCACCTTCGGACTGCCTAGTGGTCTGTGTAATTGGATTGCGGACTTCCTGAGGGATCGATCCATCCGAGTGGTTATCGATGGCTGCTCGTCCGGTCAGTTAGATATCAACGCCGGAGTCCCTCAGGGGTCAGTGCTCTCGGCAACATTATTCTTGCTGCACATTAATGATCTGCTAAAACCCGGCACCTTTGGGTACGCAGATGACAGCACTGTTGCTGAGAGATACGTGTCCGACGCACGAACTACTGGGCCTCAGATTCGGTCTCTCCGGGAGGCCATGGTCGAACGCTTGAATCTGTCCTTGAAGGCAGTCTCCGAATGGGGTGATGCCAATCTGGTCAGTTTCAATGCTACTAAGACCCAGGCGTGTCTTTTTTCCGCTAAGAAGAGCCAATTCCACCCGGCTCCATCTTTCCGTGGTGTAACCGTGCCGTTAACGGACCATCTCGAACTTCTTGGTATTACGTTGACATCAACCCTTAATTTTGGTCCATTCATAGAGGCGAAAGCTCAGTTGGCTGCAAAAAAGTTGGGGATTCTTGCAAAGGTGAGACGGTACTTCACACCTGAACAGCTGCTTAACTTGTATAAAGCGCAAGTTCGATCGTGCATGGAGTACTGCTCTCACCTCTGGGATGGATCTGCCAAATACCAGCTTGATGCACTTGAGTCGATTGACAGACGGGCCAAGAAGCTTATTGGCAATGATGCACTGGTCGCGTCAAAGCTCCAGAGCCTCGAACATCGACGCCGAGTTGCCAGCCTGTCGGTTTTTTATCGGTTACATTTCGGGGAGTGTGCGACGGAACTGCACAATTTGATTCCGCCTAGCCCTTTCCATCATCGGACTACAAGACGTACGGCCATGCGCCATCGGTACACGGTGGACATCCCACCCATACGCACAAAGCGTTTTGCTAATACTTTCATTGTGCGCACAGCTAAGGAGTGGAATTCCCTTCCGGAGTCTTTGTTTCCTGATAGCTACAACCTTGGGGTCTTTAAGTCAAGAGTGAATAGGTTTCTACTAGGCAAGCGTGCTTCACCGAAGGCCACATCATCGCTTACCATCAGGCGAGGTAGTGGTCAAACGCGAGCCTATCAATAATAAAAAAAAAAAAACTCTAGGTAGCTGGGGACAATAATGACTCCGAAAATAGTTGGCTATATATAATACTTCCTAAGCTGATATCTATGAAAACTATGAGAAGATGATTAATTCCTTGAACATAATGAACACTTGCCCTTTATAAATTTTTCAACCGATTAGTATAACCATATTTGAATGCTAGTGTACCAATTAGTTTGACATTTTAATTGAATTTTCAGTTTTGCCGTAATTTTCAGCTGTGATAAGTTCAAGTTTGATAATGAATGGAATTTATTATTCTCATAAAGGTCGGAAATATTTTAGGACCGGTTTTATTAGTAGAAAATTGAGAGATAATTTGTTCGTACCTCCTGCGAGTAAGTATTATATTTTATAGAGAGAAAATTAGAAGTTATTGCCCCAATTAGACGTTAAATTTTAATATTAGCATCTACAGCCAACTCCACACGCTTGGCGAACAATGGCAAACAACAAACACGAAAGTGTGGCAAATCAAAGGGTTTTTGGCAAACGTGTTTGCGATGTATCCAGACGCTTGTTCAGTTCAGTAGTACGCGCGAGTTTGTGGGCGGCGGACGGAGTTAATAGTGGTGGTCAAAATTACGAATCGTGACATTTTGTGTATCCTATGCTAAATTGTAAGGAAAAATGTCTGATAGGTCTGAGGCGGTTAAATCGAAAGTAATCGCTGCCACAACAAGCTCGTCGTCTGCCATGTTTGCCAATACGGAATATACTAGCTCGTTCGCCAAGCCTGTGGATGCCGTGTTTGTGTTGGATGATTTTGGTCAGTGTTTAGCATGTGTTTGGCGTTCGCCATTGTTTGTGGCAAACAACAAGCGTGTGGAGGCGGCATAAATGAACTTGTCGAGTATGGCACCAGAGAATTCAGAATTGAATAGGTTTTGCCAGCGGGTTCAGTCAAGTTAAAACCACAAAATTATCCCACAGGAACGCACAACCGGAACATAAAGTATGTTCTAGCCATGGTCTATCCCTGTTCCAAATTTCATCCGAAGTTCATTCGTTTAGGCGTGATTGATTATTAAAATTCCAGACATACAGCCTTTCACATTTATAATATTACATGGTTTGCTCCAATTAGCATGATAAGTTTGTAATATTAACATCTAAATATAGACAATATCGGGTATATGGTGGATACCTCACCCATACGCTAAAAGCGTTTTGAAAATACTTTCATTGTGCGTACAGCTAAGGAGTGGTATTCTCTACGTTTTTGTTTCATTTTCCTGATAGCTACAACCTAGGGGCCTTCAAGTCAACAGTTAATAGGTTACTTATAGGCAAGCTTGCTTCACCTTCGACATCATCACTTAACATCAAGCGAGATAGTGGTCAAACGCAAGCCTGCAGCGAATAAAAAAAAAATATAGCTCAAAACATCTACGGAAAACGTTAAGAACTTTGAATAGATTTATACAAATATTGACAGACCTCCATCAAACTTCGAAGTAGCAATCATACTCGTATATCTAATAATAACACACAGTTCAGTACCTACTTCAAAACACGAGTGAAACCACTTCATTATCATAATGTGTGTCGTCAGAGACAAGATCTTGTCAGTTATCATAAGGAGTACCTTGTGAGATCGAGCAGTAGTAGGTATATTGAATAAACATAATTAATAATATCTTGCTGAAGACATATTAAGAGGTACCTACTCATTTTCAGCAGCTGTGGCTCGTGGTTAAGGCCCTTACTCCGCTTTAGTGCCGTTAAACGGTTAATTTTTAAAGCATACTCCTTAGTAAGGGCTAGGCTAAAAACCGGCCAAGTGCGAGTCGGACTCGCGCACGAAGGGTTCCGTATCATTATCGATAAAAACCAGTTTGTTGTATGGGAGCCCCACTTCAATATTTATTTTATTATGTTTTTAGTATTTACTAATATAGCGGCAATAGAAATACATCATCTGTGAAAATTTCAACTGTCTAGCTATTAATGTTCATGAGATACAGCCTGGTAACAGACAGACGGACAGTGGAGTCTTAGTAATAGGCTTCCGTTTTTACCCTTTAGGTACGGAACCCTAAAAAAGAAAATCATTAATTCGTGTACACTATTTGTGAACATGGTTTTTTCGTATGAATAATATGTTGCTTTAAAAAAATAATTAACAACACAATTTTTTTTCGCTTCTTTTGCATACTCCTCGAAAGCGACTTGGATGTGTATAAATATTTAACACAGTAATATTGATGGTAAGTTTTTCTACTTAACTTACGTATATGTGAATCAAAAAATATTTTGCAAACAAAACGGCCCAAAAGGAGGTTCAATATTGATATTCTGGCAACGAGTGGGCGCACGGCCAGTACCGCGTTGACATTAGGGGAATATATACTTGTTTGGCGATCTATGGTTATAGTCGTCTTCTGAAGTGTCCATAGATATTTAGTAATATCCAATAGTTTATAAGTGAAGACTTTTAATTGATTGACTGTCAAATTTACTGTTCAGTTCATTTTTAGCTGTAAGTTTTCCATGTTATCAAAATAAATAAATATACGCCTTCAGTAGTAAGTGCCGCACTGGTCGATCAAAGGTTAAGCAACTTTTGCCGAGGTCGGTCGGTGATCAACCGATACTCCTTCGTGCCTCGTTACGGGTTAGTCAGAATTTTGAAAATCTGACACCAGTCCTGCAAAAGGATAGTTCCGGAGGGAAAATTAAAAAAATAAATTAACATTTTACGAGTTTGTCGCGAACGAAGTCGAGGGCAACAGCTAGTAATTTATGTAATCTTGAAAGATAAACTCTTTCAAGATCACATAAATTACTAGCTATCTATAGCTTTTAAAATTAAAAAACCCAGTTCAACACAAAATTTCTCTATTTCCTTTCAAAGACACTTTGAAAACAATACCCACCATGCTCCTACTACATTATAACAATCAAAAACAAAACACACGACAATTAAACAAGAACAAATGAACAACAGTCGCCTAACAGGTGAAACTGGCGTGTAAACGAACAAACATGGCGGGTGACTTATTCGTCCCTTTGTCCGGTACCGGACCGGTGGTGTTGCAACCGGACTCAAAGCTAATGTGGACCGGTACGACCCGTACCGATAATTAGGAAGCGCTTGTTACTTCGTTACTAGTGTCAACTTGTAGCTGTGGTAAGGTACTTGTATGTAGGTACCTATTGGGTTAAAAAGAGATGGCTTTTTACCGACTTCCACAAAACGGAGTTAATCAATTCGACAAATATGTATGTAATATTGTTGGAATTGCACATTATATTACTCTATATGGGCTTCTAAACACGTGTGCCAAATTTCATAAGTGTATGTATGTATGTTTGTATATTTGAATGTATGTTTGTCCCCGCATTTCGCCATGTCATCGGCGTAACTTATGCTATTTATCATCTGCCCATCAAAGGAGCATCCGTCACCTGTACCGCTAAACTCCTCAATCTACTGATTGACGTAAAGGCTGAAGAGCGCCGGGGAGGTCAAACCTCCCTGTCCCCACACTCCAGACCATAAGTCCCGCACAATACACTCAACCATCTGACCTGGTTAATTTGGTTGTCATACCAGTACTGCAGAAGGTCAACTAGCTCGTCGGCTAGACCCTGTTGCGTAACTTTGACACAGGATGTCATAATTAACCAGGTCTAATGCCTTGGATTGATCCAAGAAGGCAGTATACACCGGCGTGCTTCTGTCAGTGTAGTACCTGTCGGTGTGCTTGAGCGCCAGAATAGCAGTCTCCGTGGAAAGCCCAGCCCTAAAACCAAACTGGGCATCCTGCAGACTGAGCTGTTCAATTAGTGTCCGCTCAAGCACACCGTCCAGAACCTTTGCAGTGACTATAACTAGGGATATTCGCCTGTAGTTATGTCTGTCCGAGACATCCCCGGCTCTATTCTGAGAACTTCACTCCTTCTATAGAACTTGCTCAATTTTTAGTGACAGGGTACTAAAACTAAAAAGGGAGAAATAGAAACTTTTACAAGAGGTATCAAAGACACCGACTTCCGAAACGAGAGTTATTTTTGCCCTTAGTGTTTTATAAAACTTACCGCTTCGCGTCAGCGACATGCTAATGTGACAGTGTCATCGACATGTTAATGTGACGTGTGACGAAATAACTGCAACCAGTCTGTCACACATAAACACAGTTGTTCCAAACTCTTGAGTTTTCACTTTAGCGGAATGGTTTCAGTTGTCGACGCAATTCCTAAAAATTGTTCTGAAACTATTTTTTTATTAATTCTGGTCAGTATGCCGCTGATTATTTGAAGGGCCTAGTTTCGGATAGTTTGGGCAAGTCATAATCGACCTTGGCATGTAGGTCTGTCTTCAAACATGACATGGTTCTGCCCAATTAACATAACCTCATTCTTCTGCTGAATGTCACTGATTTTAACGTAAAAACGTTTTTAAAACTCCCGTAATAAGTTTGTCAGAGTTCACAACGAATCGCTTGATTCAAGGATTGTATCGCCCTAGTTTTGTATATAATAGTCTTAATAATATGAAAGTTTGTATATTTGTGTTTCAATCACGCAAAACTGATCGGATTTAGATGAAATTTTACACAGGAATAGTTGATTAGCACATAAGATACTTTGTTTCCAGGTAGTAGGTTCCTTTGCGATGTTTTCTACTTTCATGCACCTGCGGGCAGCAGCAGTTCGTTAGTTATTCATAATTTCGCAATGGCAAGGGGAGCTATTAAATACATATTATTCTCTTTTATAATTATGTCAATATTGATCTCACTTGTACTACTTTCCACCATTAAGAAACTTTCCATTGAATTTACTTTAGCAAGTTCCTTCTTTATACTTAATTCTAACAAAAAGTTGACTTCCTGTCAGGGCAAATGACGCGGCAATCAAACCTGGCCTTTGTCACAAAATTATTTAGAACAAAAGAAAATTTCATTTTATATTAAACTTAATTCAACAATGTCGGGACTCTCTTATTATTTTTCTACTTTTGTTTTGATTGGCTTAATCTTATACTTGGTTTCGTTTCTTTAAAATATATTTTTTACAAATTGGGTTTTATGAATTATTTGATATAGCAATTTTTCTTAAGTTACGTTTTATCGTGAAATTATATTGTGGTAATGTTTATAATGCTTCTACATTTCAAGGTTGAAAACCTTTAAAGGGGACTCCTGTTTATGAATTAAAATATTGAAATAAAAAAATATTAATGAATAAACAGTAAATGACATTGTGTAACTTTTATTATGCGTACAGCTAAGGAGTGGAATTCCCTGCCGGAGTCTGTGTTTCTCGACCACTACAATCTAGGGGTATTTAAGTCAAGAGTGAATAGGTTTTTTCTAGACAAGCGTGTTTCACCGTCAACCACATCATCGCTTACCATCAGGTGATATAGTGGTCAAGCGCGAGCCTATAGTGTATATACAAAATAAAAAAATAACATGACGATATTCTATACAGGTACACCTGTATAGAATATCGTTAAGTTAAAGAAAACGTAATGATGCATTAAGAAAAGACATAACAAGGTCAAGAAAAATAACCGACTTCCCACTATACGCCACTTGAGGTCGTGTTTCTTTACAAAATCATCAGTAACATACTGTATACTGTACAGTAATGACTAAATCAGTAAATAGTACATTTTGATGCTGTGCGTATTCCACGTACACTGCTGGTATAAAAATAAAAGGAAAAAAAACTGAAAAACAAGCTGTAATAGAAACCAAATAAAAAGTTGAAAAAAAAACGCCACCCTTTTTTTAATAATCACACTATTCTTAATTTAAATTTATAGAAAATTATTTTCAACTTTTTAGTTCAATCGCTAATCCTGAAGATCCTGGTAAGGATAATGGAACAAACTATTCAAATTATTGCATTGTCATCGGTCCTTGATAAGTGTGCAAATTTTCAAATTAATCAGACGTCTTAAGACGGTACCCTGACCAAAAAATCGGCATGCGATATGAGCATTCCTATTGGTCTAGCGGCACTGGTGGTGCATGAATTACAGTAGTGAATACGTCCAGATTTTAGAATAAAATCTTTATAAAATCGAATTTACGTCTTTTGAAAAAAAAAAACTACAAAAATTTTCGTTAATAAATTGTCTATCCATTAGTGTCAGTACAAAAAATAATTAATGAAAACTTTACGAGGAGATGCATGCTATCAATAATTATTTCTCATTTTTATGTTTTTTTTGGAAGGAGATTAGTGAAATATATGCAACATTAAAAAAAAACGAAACCTACCATTTTGGAATCAATATTATGTAGAAATTTAATGTATTTTTATTAATTGATATTTCTTTTAAAATAACGAGTAGATAGCTCCTAAAAACCGCACGAAAAACGGCTTGCGCGGTGTTTTGCTCAGGGTACCGCCTTAAAGGGGGTGAAAATCACGTTCAAATATTCCGTTACATAGATATATACATAACAAGCTAATAAAAGCGCGTTAAAAATGCAAAGAGCCAGCTTTACAGTATAT
Organism: Orthosia gothica; assembly: GCA_949775005.1. Taxonomy (NCBI): domain Eukaryota; kingdom Metazoa; phylum Arthropoda; class Insecta; order Lepidoptera; family Noctuidae; genus Orthosia; species Orthosia gothica. The sequence continues at coordinate 16,577,407 of OX459051.1, read as the reverse complement.
AAGTGTGTTGAAATAGTTATTTATGCGGAAAGTAGGTGATTTCCGATGAGTGGCATTTTTATTCACGAGCGAGCGAAGCGAGTGAGTGGATAAATCGACACAAGTCGGAAATCATCTTACGTACGTGTATCATACAACATTTTACTATGCATTGTGCGAGAAAATAAATAAAATAATAAAATGAAATTATTAAAATGGCGGGCTTATTCAAGCGCGTTCAGCATATCCACAGATTAACTAATAGTTCCTCGGGCATATCTACAGCGCATGTGCGAATAGCTGTCACATCGTAACGCAATAAGGCACGAATACGTTCTGCCAAACATATTTAATGAATATTTAAAATTAATTTATTGATCAAAATCTAAATCTAGAGTAATTTAAAACGCCTGAAATAAAGTATTAGTTTTTTTACCTTTTATATGAATGATAATCTGTACATAACTAATTTTTTAAACTTTTCTCAAATAATAAAAACTCTATGCATCGGGCTGACGTTGGAGTTAAAAATTAAAAAAATACAGGAAAGTAAAAAGCACTAGTGAAAAAAAGTGGCACTTTCCGCACAGTTTGGCTGCTTGTAAAACCTCTCTTTTCGAGGACATGCATTGTAAAATAAATATCTAATCACCTGAGTCCGGGGGTACCAGTGTCACATAACACAGCTATTTCCATACTTATTTACTAAGCCATTATGTCGTTCCCAGTAGTTAGTTTACAGTAGCTACAATTTAAACGGAACATTTTTACCCCGCCGGTGAGTTATGACGACTATTAGTTTCGACACGGCTCTACAATAAACTTGGAAATGTATACTAATTGAAGTAAATAACTTTTAACACCTAGCTATAAATGGTAGATACTTTTACTACGGAGAAATGAAAACAACGTTTTAAAATGAAAACAATTCTAATACATGTATGATTTTTAAACTCTGCTAATATTAAGGGGTTAAGTGTTTTAATTTACATGTTTTTCATAGGTAATCACATCATCAGCCTATCAATGTTCCCACTGCTGGGACACAGGCCTCCTCTCTGTGAGAGGGAATGGGCCGTAATCCACCACGCGGGCCCAGAGCGGGTTGGTGGATGTCACATGTCTTCGAATTTTTGGTTCTAGGACATGCCGGTTTCCTCACGATGTTTTCGTTCACCGTTTTGAGAGCAGTGGTGATATAATAATTTACACAAAGTAAAGCGCCTGCCTGGGCTCGAACCCACGACCTACGACTTGTAAGTCGCGGCCGATACCACTAAGCCACCACTGCTACCAATAATCACTTACTACCAATTATATCACTCATATAAAGCTACATACAGATCTCTGAGTATCATTTATCCCAGAAAAAGTTTTGTTATTTTTCTTTATTTTATTAGAGACTTATGATATACACAAAGCTACGGTAGAAATTAGTGTTGATTAACTAATTACTTTTACAGAACGGTTTAATGAGGTCATTATTAAAACAAACTTCTTTTTTAAATATCTTACTTACAACCCTGCCCCCCCCCGCCACCTCTTAAATAATAATAATAGTTTATTTGCATAACAAGTTTTACATTTTATATTAAACACATGGTAGTACATAACATTAGGCAAGTTGCACATTAGTGTGGCGACACCAGCACCCTTACTTAGTTGACAAGACAACTTGTGTTAAAGATGCTGGGCCCGACCCTTAAGTAGATGCTTCTTAATATTGTATTTGGGTAGTTACATACGTATTCTGTAAGCATACGAATAGTTCATTGTAATTCAGATTCAGATATATTTATTTGCATAAACATGTGTATACATACAACAAATAAAAATAAGTGCATGCAGGATAACAAGAACAGAAATGGCTCAAACATGTTTGTCCCATACTGCGGCGTGCAAATCTTTGATTAATTAATTAATACAATAAAAATTATAAATTAAGAATACAAACAATAAATTAAATTCATTCAAAAGTAATTATCACAATTAATTTCAACAAAACAAACAAAGTAAAACAGTGAAAAATAAATGCCAAAAATGTAAAAGATATAAAATAACAATAAAAACAAAATAATAATAAGCAAATGTCAAATAGAAACAATTTGTGCCAAATTTAAGTAAAAATATCAATAAACGTCATTAACAATCATTTATGTCTAATCAATTCAACATTACATCAATCAATTGTCAAATAGCAATAATGTAGGTATGTCAAGGGTTATTAAAATGTCACAATAATAAAAATAATTTAACAATGTATGTCAAATCTGTACAAAATTTAAATCAAATGTCAAAATAAAAAAATAGAAAATAATAATATAAGTCAGATCCATACAAAAGTTAGTCAAAACACAACGACATTTAATATATTCACTGATGGAGTAAAAACATCTATCACAGAGCCAGTTATAAAGTTTGGAATTAAAATCCTTTGTGTGTTCTCTGAGTTCTTTAGGTAATTTGTTATAAATTCGTACTGCCATATTAAAACAATTTTTATCACAAATTTTCAGCTTGTTTCTTGGAATTACAAGTGGTTTTTGAACAACTTTCCTTTTGAGTAACGCCTTTTCGTCCTTTTCGAATAGTGAGTGGTTATTCCTTACAAATTTGCACATTTTAAATATAAAAAGGGATGGAAGAGTAAGTAGCCTTTGCTTAAGGACGCTATTACATTTTTCTACAAATAACAGTACTTTTGAGGTACCATTTTAATGTATAAGCAATCACCGATGTGAAGATATCATGGTCTTAATTTAAAGATAATATATTCAGCTCCAGATAAGCATCAGAAAAATTGTATGACATCATACAAAATTTTCGCACAAATACGTTTTGCCCATCACAATAATCGCAAAAAATTGAAAAAAGTAGGGTCCGAATAGGTTCCAGTTTAGGTAAATTTACAGCATATTTTATCTTCAAAATTATAAAAAATTGCGGTATATATAGTCCTTTACAGGTGCAGCTAATTATTTTTCACCTAAATAATTATATTTTTTAATTATTAGCTAAAATAAAATCACTTGCCGACGTCTTCATACATTTTGTACCCGCCGCTCATCATTCCGCGCTCAGAAGCGCTCGTGGAAGGACGGGCGTATCACTTTCTCGCAGGAAATAAATACGATAAAAGTAATAGAAAGATTGTAGTGTGCTTGCGTGTGAGTACCGTCCTCGTCGTGATCGAAAGGAGTTGATATTTTATCGGACGTATGCCGTATTTTTGAGTTTCCTATTATTATTAGAATGTGATTTAGAAATTATTTTGGGTAAGATCGGGTTTCGAATAGTTGGGTGTTAAGCAGTTGTTGACAAGGTTGAGAAATGGATGGGTGGGTTTAAACAGCTCTGACTAAGGTTAGAATTTGGATGGGTAAGGTTAAGCTGCCGACGGGGAAGTTTAGAAGTGGATGGGTGGGAGGAGATTTATGATTTTAACCGGTTTGTATGTATGTATGTATGACAAATACGGGGCCAAAACCAAAATACAAAATGGCGCCGAAGAAAATTTGGCCGCTTTTCGACATGGGTGTCATTTTCATGGTTATTGGGGTCACTTTTATCGATTACGGGGTCAAGACCAAAATACAAGATGGCGCCGACTAAAATTTGACATCTTTTCGTCATCGGTGACATTGTCATGGTTTTTGGGTTCGCTTATATCGAATATGGAGTTAATACCAAAATACAAGATGGCGCCGACGTAAATTTTGCCTGCTTTTCGACATGGGTGTCATTTTCATGGTTTTTGGGGTCGCTTATATCGAATATGGGATCAAAACCAAAATACAAGATGGCGCCGACTAAAATTTGTAATTTTTCGTCATGGGTGTCATTGTCTTAGTTTTTGGGGTCGCTTATATCGAATATGGAGTCAAAACCAAAATACAAGATGGCGTCGACGTAAATTTTGCCTGCTTTTCGACATGGGTGTCATTTTCATGGTTTTTGGGTTCACTTATATCGAATATGGAGTCAAAACCAAAATACAAGTTGGCGCCGACGAAAATTTGACATCTTTTCGTCATGGGTGTCATTTTCATGGTTTTTGGGTAGTATGTCATTAGCTTGACTTACAAGTTGTAGGTCGTGGGTTCGAGCCCAGGCAGGCGCTTTACTTTGTCTAAATTATTTCTTCACCACTGCTCTCAAAACGGTGAAGGAAAACATCGTGAGGAAACCGGCATGTCCTAGAACCAAATATTCGAAGATATGTGCATCCACCAACCCGCACTGGGCCCGCGTTGTTGGTTACAGCCCATTCCCTCTCACAGAGAGGAGGCCTGTGTCTCAGCGGTGGGAACATTAATAGTGACTGATGATGTGATAGTAATATTTAATATATTCCATATAATGAAAAATGTTCAAGTCATTTTTTAATCCTTGTGACCGGCAATTAATTCGTTTTAGGTATCTACTTATTTCACGTAGCGTTGTTTTTAGGGTTTCGTAGCCAAATGGCAAAATACGAAACCCTTATAGATTCACCATGTCTGTCTGTCTGTCTGTCCGTCCGTATGTCACAGCCACTTTTTTTCCGAAACCATAAGAACTATGCTGTTGAAACTTGGTAAGTAGATGTATTCTATGAACCGCAACAAGATTTTTACACAAAAAAAAAAAACAATAAATTATGGGGGTTTCCATACTTGAAACTGAAACTATTTTTTTTTTTTTTTTGGTATTGAGGTTTCTAATATCATTTTTTTCTAAACGGAATAGTTTGCGCGAGAGACACTTCCAAAGTGGTAAAATGTGTGCCCCCCCCCCCCTGTAACTTCTAAAATAAGATAATGATAAAACTAAAAAAAAAAAAATGTACATTATCATGTAAACTTCTAACGACAATTGGTTGGAACGAGATCTAGTAAGTAGTTTTTTTTTTAATACGTCATAAATCGTTAAAAGCAATTTACCAAGTACGGAACCTTTCGTGCGCGAGTCCGACTCGCACTTGGCCGGTTTTTTAAAATACCTACTTACTACAACAAAATGAAAAATAAAATTCTTTTCGGAAGTCGGTGTCGGTACCTATTGTTTTTCGTCACAGGAAAGCTATTATTTTTCTCTTTTAAATTTTTGTAGGTACCCCATATTGGGTATACTAAATACATCTGTTTACCCCCTAAAACCGTACAAGCGTGATGATTTATTATGGTATGGTTAAAACAAAACATAAACATACGATCACAGTAATCGCAGGTCATTTGCTGTTTGTTATTAAAGAGTTCCATTATCTATCTCCGAAGATCTTTAACAGATCCTAATATATTATACAATAAAACCTTCCCTGAAAATACCACCACATACATTTATCGATGAAAACCCGATAAGTATCGGATAAGTAGTTTGGCCGAATAGATAGAGCATCTCCTTTTTTTGAAGTCGGTTGAAAATAATAACCTACTTTTTACGACGTAAAAAGTAGGTTATTATTTTCAACCGACTTCGGTTTGTAACAGTTATCAAATGCATTTTCAAAGTGCCAACTAACCATCCTGAATCAACTTAATAAAAACAATAAAATTCAAAAATAATATCAAGGACCAAGATTGTTTCCGTGATGTATAAAATCGAGCGCTCAGTAGTTTTAATGTGTGCGTACGCGTAATGTTGCTGTGTGCGACTAGATACCTAAATTTGAGTTCGTCGAAAATGTAACAGCGTCCTTAAGAAATATAGGTCTGCAAGAGTCTGTCCATTTAACATTGAAAATTGATCTCAAACACTTTTTCTGGGCAATGAATGCCCTTCGGGCATCAGTTGAATTTCCCCATATGATGATGCCGTATCTTAAAATGGAACCTACATGGCTATGGTATACCATTTTAGCAGTTTGTATGTTGGTCAGATTTTTAATTCTCTTGAGTGCAAATACAAATTTATTTATTCTTTTACACACCTGATCAACATGAGCTTTCCAATTACAAAATCTATCAATTACTATGCCTAAAAATTTAATGTCAAGTACTTCTTCTATGTCAATATTGTTATGTTTAATTTGTAAATTCATTGTGTCCCTATTTTTATTATTGTATGTCATAAAATTAATAAATTTAGTTTTGCTCGTGTTTATCTTTAGATTGTTTCTACCTAGCCAGTCGATTACATCATTTAATGCTTTATTTGAGATATTTGTCGCGTTTTCAGTAGTTTTTGCTTTAGTTAAAATTGTAGTATCATCTGCAAACAATATAGTGAATTCATCTGTCGAGTTTGGTAATTCATTAATGTAGATGATAAACAATATGGGTCCGAGGACACTACCTTGGGGAACTCCATATTGATTTTCTAAGTATTTTGACCTATAATTTGTTAGCGTTTTAGTTTTGGTACATATCTTCTTTATTTCCGTGCATTGCTGTCGACCTGTCAAGTAACTTTGGAACCAATTATATGCTGGTCCTCGTATACCATATTGATCAAGTTTTATTAATAAATTTTTGTGGCATACCATGTCGAAAGCCTTGCTCATATCTAAAAATATTGCTACTGGAATTTCTCTTTTATCTATCGAGTTCATAATTTCTCTCACTAATTTAAAACATGCTAGTACAGTTGATCTTTTCTTAATGAAACCGTGTTGTTTCTCACTTATGACCTCATTTCTCTCAAAAAACCGCATAACTCTGGTGCACATAACTTTCTCAAATATCTTTGAGAATATTGGAACCAGGGTAATCGGTCTATAGTTTCCTGGCTCAGTTCTAGATCCCTTCTTGTGAATTGGTTTTACTACTGAAAATTTGAGTTTATCAGGGAATATACCATTTTCTAAAGATAGCTTTATAATGTGTGTGAGAGGCTCAGTGATAGTTAGAGCGTTTTGTTTCAACATTTTTGTAGTGATGTTGTCATAACCAGCGGAGTTTGTATTCCGTAGATTCATTATTGTTTTAAATATTTCCATACAGCCTACTGGTTCGAGATATATTGAATTTGCTAGTCTTTTTTCTGTTTTGGGTTTTGGCTTATTGTGATTGGACCTTTGGGTATCGTCAGCTTGAGCAACGTTTGTGAAATATTTATTTAAATATTCTGCAATATCGTTACCTTGTCTCAAAATATCTTTCCCGTCTAGAATTTCTTTGATTTCGTAATTTTCATTATTCTGTTTTAGCCTATCATTAACTATTTTCCACGTCGCTTTACATTTATTTTCTGCCTTTTGTATATACTTTTTGTTGCTGTCTCTCTGTTTAGTTATCATTTTCTTAGTATTTTACTATATGCTTTGTATTTATGTTTGTTTAGACTTGTTTTATGTTCATAATAGGTATATTGTAGTTTTCTTTTTGTAACAAAAGATTTTTTTAGTCCCCTCGTAATCCATTTCGGGTTTAAAGAATTCTGGTTCATTTTAATTTTTATTACCGGAAAACAGAATTCAAGGTATAGGCATATTTCATCATGAAACGTAGAAAACGCTTTATTAACGTCTGTTTCTAAAAAAACGTCAGAATGGGTAATTTTGCTAAGATAGTAATTAAATTTGTCCATATTTTCTTTGCTAAAGTCACGTCTAAATACAAACCATTGTTTTAGAGAATGAGTGTTTAAATTAGTTTTAATAGTTAGGGTTTGCCCCGTATTGTGATCAGATAGCCCTAGTTCGTGTATTTCGCCTTTTGCGTCTTTGAAATCGCTAATTATATTATCGATGCAAGTGTTTTGTCGTGTTGGTTAATTTATATGTGCTTTCAAGTTATAATTGTATAGAATATTAATAAATTCATTTTTGGTTTTACTATCACTTAAAACATCTATATTGAAATCTCCACACAGTATATTATTATATTTGTCCTCGTTACATGACTTATCTAACATAATTTGCAGTTTTCGGAAAAATACGTTCAGGTCTGAGTTTGGCCTTCTATAGACACAGAACAGGTTAATATTGTGCTTTTTAATTTTTATTCCACACACTTCAAAGTGTTTATCTATAGTGATGCTATCTAACCATTGTATATTTTGGTATTCAACGTCTGGTTTAATTAATATACAAACACCGCCTCGTCTTTGGTCCTGCCTAGAATAGCTGCTAGCCAATTTAAATGATTTTAAGATCATGTTGACTTCGTCGCCTGCTTTAATAAACGTTTCACTGAGGCATATGAAATCAACACTACACATTTTATCTTGTAGTAGATTAATAGCTATTTCAATGTCATCTGACTTATTTAGGGCACCTGCTATATTTTGGTGAAATACATTAATATGGCTTTCTTTTTTAGTTACGAAAAAAAGTATTGTTTTCAATGTCTTTGGGTATAACAATTGTATTTTCATCTTGATTCAGTAAATAGTTATCTGTCTGAGTGCCTTGGTTTTTAAAATTTGTGATCCTGTCACTTATCCTATTTGAATTGATTTTATTTGTACTGTAAAAAGGTCGAAAATCTCTGTCATTATCAAATTGGTCTAACATTAAATTAATTCCATAGCATAGTGATGGCATATTATAATAATTTTTAAGAAACAAGCAATCCGTGGTTTGTCTAGAAATCAACTGTATCATATCATTTAATTTCATTTCATTATTGTAAGCACTTTTCCTAACACTTAAACGTATAGCAGGACACTTTACAGATTTTAAAAATAAACACAATTCTGTCGTCAATTTCAGGGTATTGAAATCATTTTGTCCAACAGAAATAATTAATCGGTCTTCAGAAGTAATATCAAATAATTTCACGCTTGTAAGTATTTCTTCTGCAGAGGCATTCGGCTTTACAATTGAGATAAACTGATAGTAATGATACGGATTGTACAGTCTCGATTTTATTATTTTATCAGCTAATCCACTACATTGTCTTCCTCCAAATATAAAAGCTCTTTTTGTTTTCTTCATTTTGGAAATTCTTGTTGTGTTTTCCATTAGTCTGCTACTTGTATTAATTTCCACTTCATCTATTTTTTTCGTACTCTCAGACTTTGTTTCTACTTCCTTAACATAGTGCGATAAAGTAGCAGAAGTGTCGCTTAGTTTGAGAGGAGAACTCCGAAAACTATCTGATAGTCGACGCCGCACACTCTTTTTTGCTTTTGTTGATTGTCTAATAGAAGTTAGTGGGCTTTTACACAACTGTTTCAATATACCTAGCTCTTGGTTTATACTTGTTAGTTGTTTTTTTAGTTCTATATTTTCCAAAATTATTGATTCTAACTCGCATTGTGTACTTTCCAAATTTGATTTTAATTGTTTCATTTCAGTCTTAATTTCTGCCATGTACATAGAACAGGTATTCGTGGATAAATCCAGACTTTTGCCTAATATTTCTTCGCACGACATTGGGCTTATAGAATTACTCATGTCAAGGCAATCCATCGATCTTGATTTCACAATTTGATGTTTGCGAAGAGTAACATTGTTTTCTTTGTCCATCGTAGTGTTTGTTAGTTGTGTACGCTTGGTGGTGATATGAAATGCACAATGGACTGCTTAGTTCTATTAACAATTTGTCCCTTAAAACATTACTTGACTATTTATTTATATTTATCATCTCCATAGACCAGTCGATATTGTTAATATTGATGTTTAGATTTCAAACATGTCACAAAAAGAACATCGCAATCGCGGATTCGATCCGGCAACCTTAACTTTGTAAGTCATACGGTGCCAACGCTGGACTGTCTGGTCGCTACATTCATGTCAACATTGATTTGCTGTGTAGTTCTTCTTAGTTTTGTAGTAACAGTGATGTTGTGTACTACATATGACAATAGTTCAGCTGGTTAAACAGATTTATATTTTGCTTTTTCTTCGACTAGTAGAATGCACTTTTTTCTGCCACAAACAACATATAATATGGTTCACGAGATAATTAGCGAGATTCTTTATTCACAGTGTACAGCAAGCAACATTGACTATTTTTAAATATTTTTTTACGAAGCAAATGCTTTTTTGAACGAGCTATCGCGGCTACCCGCACTTGTATAATTATAGCGTATTGTTTGCTTTGAGTAGGTAGACAGACAAATAAATTATTTACAAAAGGAAACAATAACAATTATGAAATGAGTGGAGCAGCGTAGTGTGTATGAGTGCGTGTGTGTAAATGTGTGGTTGTGTTTGTGAGTGTGTTTGTATGTATTTTGAGGAGAGAGTAAGTGAGTATTTTCTATGTTTGTGGGTAAGGGTTGTGATGAGCGATTGTGAAAGGAAAGGTTTTAACGGGAGCTATTTTGAGTCATCAATAACTGTTCTGTATTGTTGTAGTTAAGAGTTAGTAGCCAATTATGTAGCTTCTTTTTAAGTGACAATTTAGGTAGTGAGTAAAAGTTTAATATTTTGCTGAGTTTATTGTACAGATGAGGACCTTGAAAACAGGGAAATCTTCTTGTAAAAGAGTATTGACATCGGAAGTGTTGGCATACCTTGTCTTTGCGTCTTGTGGTGATTTCTTCATAAGAGGTTTTTTGGTGCTGATGTAGTACTTTGTTAAGCACAAATAATTGTCTGACTGTAAGGACTTCACAGTTCCTGTACAGTTCTTCAGTTGGGAAGAGGATGGACCGAAAGGTACTAATTTTCAGCACGGCTCTCTGAGCTTGTTCTACCGTCAACAGCACCGTTTTGGGGGTACCTCCCCAAACACAAACACAGTACGTTAAAAGAGACTGACAAAGAGCAAAATATGTACACCTAATTATTTGTGCTTCTGCAATGTGGCGAAGAGTCTTAGAGACAAAAATCAGTTTACTGATTATTTTTGTTAGTAAATCTATATGTACAGAAAAGCTCAGGCCATCGTCAAGAGTCACTCCGAGATATTTGATAGCTCGACAACGCTCTAATTTAGGGCAGGCAAATATTTACATAGGCAATATGATAACCTTATAACTCTGTAAAGAATACCATCATAGTTACCTGTAAAAATGTATAGTTTGATGGGAATGGCAAGGATGAAATCGAAGGTTTCTTATGACACACATTTGATGCTTTGTGTGTTGTTGAATTAGGTAATTTACCTATATTTGAAATATTTGTAAGTATGTGAGAACCATGTTCCTATTTATCAAATGAATTAATTTACCTGTTAGTGCGTGTAATACTTTATACTTATACGTAGTATAGTGGTGCTGTGTGGATCGTTCTCACGTATATTATGAACTAGCTGTCCCATGCGACTTCGCTCCCGTCAACTAGCTACCTACCCTACCTTACCCTACCTTACATACATGATTGTTGCGTTACTTAAACCGTTTACGCAGCGCACACAACGGAAGCTCTCAAAAAGGAATCATTTTGCCCATTTATGCAACATTTTTCATTTATGCTCCGCTCCCATTGGTCGCAGCGTGATGTTATATAGCCTATAACCTTCCTCGATAAATGGACTATCTAACACAAATATAATTTTTCAATTCCAACCAGTAGTTCCTGAGATTAGCGCGTTCAAACAAACAAACACTTCAGCTTTATAATATTAGTATACGAGTAGATATACAGGGTGTCCCAGAAATCGACGTCAAGCCGTAAATGGGTGATAGACCAAGTTATAACAGTTCTCAGAAAAATACGAAAAAAAATCTATCTCATGTTTTTAAAAAATTATGTTCACTTTAAAAATTTACTAAAAAAATCAATCCCTGTAATGGTTCTTTAACTCCAATTGCTACAAATCCCATAATTTATCAATTTTTTTTGTGCCTGTGCTTTACAATAAATTTAAATTAAAATTAAAATTTTAAATAAAAAAATATTTTTTTTTTTTTTTTTTTTTCTTTAAATTTCGATTTCTTATCTCGCTCACACTTCGTAAAATGACTCTCTCCGTCTCTATCGAACTAGAAACGGAGTTTAGCAAAGCTTTAGGTAAGCTAAAGTCATTTTAAGGAAGTATGGACATTTTGGGTAAAAACCGATACTATTTACAAAAAAAAATTTGACCAATTATTGAAAACGTAATCTAGCAAGTGTTACACCATTTTTGAATCCTTATTAAATGCGCCAATTTTTCATGTTACTTGCCAAACTAGCGTAGTACATTTTTTTTTCAGTACAGTCAGTTAAAGTTGGGCGAAATAGTAAATTTGAATAATTTGGTTTTGAAAAAGTTTAATTTTCTTCCAAGTAGGAGGAGTTGGCTTTGAATTTTAGGCAAAAATCTACACAAGCATTATTCAAGATTACATAATAATAAAAAAATTTGATAAATTATGGGATTTGTAGCAATTGGAGTTAAAGAACCATTACAGGGATTGATTTTTTTAGTAAATTATTAAAGTGACCATAAATTATTAAAAACATGAGATAGATTTTTTTTCGTATTTTTCTGAGAACTGTTATAACTTGGTCTATCACCCATTTACGGCTTGACGTCGATTTCTGGGACACCCTGTATGTATGTACGTAAATGTGGAAAACACTTTTTTTATAAGAGTAAGCGTGGAGTTTCTTGTCCGTTCTTCTCCATAACAAGCTACTTTTCGGAATGGATGGTAGAATCAATTATTATTACTTTAAAATTTAAATTCTTGATTTTCAAAAGTGCCGCTTAATGCCCTAGTTCAAATAAAGAATTTTTGTCTTTTGTGTGTCGATCATTTTACATTACCCAAGTTAAGTACCTACAAACATGTAAATACGGACATAGTTAGGTGTGTACCACCGAGCTTAAAAACCATGTTAAATATACCCCACTTTTCTATTATTCTGTCAGACGATTCCGTACAATTAATCTTTCATAAATTTGAATTATTCAGCTGTTTTAAATACATAGAAAAATTAGATCAAAGAAGTTGAAACTTGTAATTATTACAAGAAAGAAAAAAGGTCAAAAAACTGACTTAATTAAACGTTATATTGGGTCACGTTGAAAATGAGAAAGAAAGCCGTTTTTCGTAGCATCGCCATACTCTTTATTAATTAACAGCTTAATATGAAACAAGCTGCAGGACCAGGTACTTTGTTTTGGCCCGAGGCGACGCTCTTTGAAAGGCCGGAATTCGTTCGATGAAAAATTTTACAGTCGAATAATTTACGAGAAATAAAAGGAATATTGTATAAGTTTTTTTTAAGCTTTTTTGTGGCTGATTGGTATGGATGTCGATAGTGTTTTAAAGTTAAAGGCCTTTGGCAAAATGCCGAAGAAGATTTACATAAAACAGTTAGTTAAATTTTTAATGGCTTGTAGAAGTTGTTGATATAACATTAAGCACCTGGGTGACCGAGCTCTGTTCGGGTGAAAACAGAGAAAACGATGTTTTCTATAAATTAAACCTAGCTAGATCGATTTATCGCCCCGAAACCTCCTGCATACCAAATTTCATGAAAAACTTTGGAGCCGTTTCCGAGATTCACATTGTATATATAAATGTATATAAGAATAGCTTGTTTAAAGGTATTAGATAGATAGATTAGATTAGATACACAAACTCACTCCTTGTTCATCTATCTTTTAACTGATAGATACATGTTTGGCCTAACCCCTATATTCTAAGTAACTTCCTCCACTCGACTCAACCTCAACGCAAACAAATTGACAATTATCGCTTGTTATTTTGTGTTGATATGAATCGAGGATATTTTCCGCTGTCATGCTGACTTAATAGATTGGAATGGGAAGGTAGTTTGCTTCAAACTGGTGTTACTAAATATCATGAATGTAGAAAAAAAAATAACATGCTTTCCTATATAGTTCAGTTACATAATCTGTCAACAAACACCAATTAATCTACCTAGCCTTTTCCCAACTATATTGGGTCGGATCCAGTCTAACCGGATTCAGCTAAATACCAGTGTTTTGCATGGAGCATAACACGGTACCCTTTGGCAAGACGATCTCAAGCTTCTGACTACTCGTAACGACTGTCAAACACTGACAACTTGACTGACTATCTTCAAATGACGACCGGGACCAACGGCTTAACGTGCTTTCCGAGGCACAGAGGAAACTCGGTATGCTGGAATGGTCACCCATCCACGGACCGACCTCATCAAGCGTTGCTTAACCTTGATGACCTACCCGAGCGGCTGTTATTATTTAGCCACGATCTCCTCTGCCACTAAACACCACAAATCTAAATATAGTTGGCGGAACAAACAAACCAACAGTATTTGTGTAGTTAGTACACAAATATATACATCGTTTATATTAGGCCGTCCCTCGGTGCGTATTATTAGGCTTAACGAATGCCATGAATATGTAATAAATATTCCGCTGAATAATATTATCACGTGAAGGAATTACGATACTGTAGTCTTGGGAATTTATTATTATGTTCTGGATGATTTTGAAACAATTGTGTTGCTTTTTTATGATGATTGTGCAGTGGGTTACGGTTGGTTGGATTTTGTTTGAACAAGTTAAATTTAAATAAATGTTTTTTTAAGCCTTTTTTTTTGTATTCTTCTAAGCGAATCCTTTCATTTGATACCCATATCATGGCAGTGCACTAAAAATAACTAGTCTGCCATCTTGGGCCGTCCGCAATATTGGATTTACGTCACTTAGCTAACCATGCATTGTCATCCAAACTAAACGTGTATGCAAAATTAAATCTTAATCGGTGCAGAATAACTGCTTTAAAATTCAGATGCAAGATTTGACCCGAACACACTTACATACATACATTGTAAGTTAAATAAAAGCTTGTGAAAATCCCCGATACAAATACCTCTTTAAACTACATAATTTATCTAGTAGTAGTAAACATTTATCTATAAACAAAAAAAAACTTAATCAAAATCGGTTCATCCGTTTAGGAGCTTTGATACCACAGACAGACACACGTCAAATATAAAACACTCCTCATTTTCCCTTGGGGTTTAAAAATAAACTACTTACAGCAATCTGTACTGTTTGGCACCAGACAGCAGCTGTCTCGACTACCTACGACTATTGACGTAAAACTAATGGACGAACAAATTGAGCGAGTGTATGAGGCGCGAAATCTAAGTCTCATCATGGACAAAGACCTACGTTTTGTAAAACACGTAGCATACTGAGTAAGAAACAGTTTTTATCGCTTGAAAGTTTTGTGAAGGGTGAGCCCTTACTTATCTGAACCGTTACGGGAACAACTGGTTGAAACATTAGTTCTATCTAGGTTGAACTACGCCGATACTGTGTATGGCCCGCGCCTGTTAGCTCATACAGATAGGCTCATACAAAGGGTACAAAACGCGTGCGCTCGGTTCTGTTATAACATTCCTCGCAAAAGTTATGTAACACCCTTTTCACTAAACATTATGTTCTAAAAATGAAGTCCAGGTAACTGGGCATGCCTTCTGTTTGGTGTAGTTAAATATAAAAAACCGGACTATTTATATGATAAACCTGGTTGGATAACGAATGGACAGGAATGTGAGAGAAGGCTATGCTCGCAGCAACTCTCGACGCAATCGCGTTTAGAGGCAGCTTTCGTTATTTGGTTTCCAAAGTTTGGAATAATATTCAACCACCGATCAAAACAGCCAACACAATGGACACATTTAGGAGACGTTTACGGCAGTATCTGGTGGAAGCACAACGTAAGCTGGGTATGGTCGGACTGAATGCCTCAATAATATGACGCATTACTTACCTACCTGTGCTACCTACCCCCCACCTCATTTATTGTCACACTCACCTTATTTATTTTTATGTAGTGTACATGTATTTTTTTATTGTATGTAATATACACATACTACACATCTATTTTATCTTTTATATAAGTAAGTATTTGTTTCACATACACATTAAGTTACTATAAAATTGCTTTACGTCCGTCACGTCTTCGCACGTCGGTCACAGGTCCAGTTGAAAACCAGCGTCGGGCACTAGTTGCCCAGGATATAGCACCAGTTCAGCAAAATGTCTTTGCTAAACTGGTGCTATTTGGTGCAGCCGTCGGACATAGTATGTCCCACCGCTGTTATATTTATATTATTTTGTCTCTTTTTTATTGTTGTTTAGTCTAGGTTTTCTTTTTTATGTTTATGTTATGTGGTCTAGTGGCTTCTGTCAAACAAATGTATATTCTTTCTTCTTTTTTTTTTCAAACATCTATCAACCAACCGTGGCCATTCTTTATGACAAGGGGCATTGTGTTACCCAATTACTGGGCTGTGGACGGCAGATAGTTGGGCAAATATATTCGTCATCATCATCATTTCATCCGTCAGATGTCTATGCCTCCCCCAAATATCGCTATATAAACATTTCAAATCTATATCTCGATAATGGTCCATCATTATCGAGATATAGATTTGAAATGTTTTTTATGGTATTACGTCTATGTTATATTATTTAAGAGATTTTGTACACTGACAGCCCTAATTTCATTTCCTCTCGTTTAGTCCATCCGGTTGTCTGAAAGATATTCCCTAGTGCGATATGACCGCCCCTCGTATACTTCTTAATAACGTTAGTTCTTCTTGTAAACGTTAGTCCTGTACTTATTATGTGGTGTAAATAATGACTCCGAATCAAAACGCCCTATTCGCAAAACGACATATGAGCAGATCGTCTTATTCTCAAAATGATCTAGTAGCAAAAGATCGTACAAACAAAATAATGGGCATGGTACAGTCATACCACACAATTATAATAATGAGATTGATGTCTGCAGCAACCATATTCCATAGTCCACGTTAACGGGCTTAACAAAATAAATATATTTTATTTATTTATTAAAAATTGTTTGATCTTGACTCTAGTCTAGGTCGATGACAGAGACAAAGCCGATGATGGAATGAGCTTACCCAGTAGAAGCCTGTTCACTTTAACTTTGAAAAGATTCGGGTTGAATGCGTTCGGAAACACAGACGCAGGCAGTGAGTTCAACTCTTTTGCTGTGCGCATTATGAAGGATGTTTGGAAGTGCTTGGTGCGAATTGGTTGAATGACAACTATACTCTTTGCGCTGTAGCATGGTGCAAATGACAGATTCAAAAAAAATTTTACGCATTTTTTGTAGTTTAACGTCATACAGGCAACTATGGTATATGGTTTAACCATGGTATGACTTTAAACTACAAAAAATGCGTATACGTAGATGCGTAAAAATGTTATTGAAACTGTCACCCGACCATGCTACAGCGGGAAGAGTGTAGGTGAGGATGGTAACTTGCAGTGCATCTAGATGTCCGATGATAGAAGGGAGCCGGTGGGATGAGGTCGTGGAGTTCATGAGCACACTCGCCAAAGTACAGTCTTTAGAAGACCGACAAGTAGGCAGCCTTACGGCGATGAGCCAAGCTGTGAAGCTTGGCATCCACCAGTTTCACGTTGTCAATTAGTCTCTTATCTCTGCGTTCCACCAGGAGGCAGGCAAGCTGATATTTAGCTGAGCCAAAACAATCTTATTCTATTTTAATTTTAGGTGTCCATTACCTTCTTTCTGGGAAATTATTGATATTTTTTTTGCGTTTTTCTACTGATCCAGGATTACCGGAATTAAATTCGTGGCATTAAGCCTAGCAACCAGATTCTAATTAAACGTTATACTTACCATTTACATTTCCCCCAAAACATATATACTCACGGATTTTCCTCGTGAGAGAGAACAGAACCATCCTTATATGCCCACTCCTTTTGATTTTTGTCCGTTTATACATACCCACTCCTAATACACTTACCTAATTTAAAATCACCATCTCAAGGGACCCTTAGAACACTCATGTACATACAAAAGCACACACGAGGCAGGTTCTTATTCTTGAAGGCTTATTGAAAGCACAATGGGTCCGCAAACAATACGCGTGGTTCCGTATTGTATTCCGATCCGGCTATAAACGTATATACGTCATACGACGCCATCTTTTCTGCCCATTGTGTTGTAGATTTATTTGAGTTATGATTTTGTAGTTGAGTGACTAATGATTTATGTATGCTTGACGGTTACGCTTATGCTCGGAGGGCTAAATAATAACAGCCGTACGGGTCGATCTTTGAGGTTAAGCAACGCTTGCCGAGGTCAGTCCGTGGATGGGTGACCATTAAATAAATACTCTTGGTATTCAATTAATGGTCCTCCTAGCCTCGAAAAGCACGTCAAATTGTTGGTCATGTGTATTATTCAGATATTTGAAAATCGTTACTTGTAGGCCGAAACCAGATATCTGACACCAGTCTTGCTAAGTCATATCGTGATACCCAGTTACTGGGTTGTGGAGGTCAGATAGGCAGTCGCTACATGCTCCTGAAAACCAGCTAAATATTAAAACCTATTTTCATTATAATTATTGTGTCTGTAGACATCCACTACTGGACATAGGCATCCCCTAGGCGTCACCACAGCGACTAGTCCTGTGTTTCTCGTGTCCTGCAGTCCTCACCAGGTGACCTTATTGTTTTAAATAAATACGTTAATATTATAGTAAACTTGCAGGAAAAAAACCTTTGCCCTCCACTGTGACAATAAGGCTAGAACTAGAAAACAATTGAATCAATCCAATCAAAACGATTTCTTTATTTTTATTGGGCTCACATACTTATAGTTCACTTTCTAGCCGAGTGAAAAGATATCTTTATTCTATAGAGATAGTGTAAAAATAAGGATGCTTTTGTTAATTTTCTTCACTCGCCGTTTTTACACTTTCGTCACGACTTGTGTTAATTGTCTTCTATTATATGTATTTTTATGGTACTCACTAGTTGTCTTTTCTAGTGATAATAATTGATAAACATAAAAAAATATTTAAATGCATTCACACACAATTTTTGTCCCATAGAAAGAAAGAAAAGGACGAGAGAAAGAAAATGTATTTAGTTGCCACAAAACGACATACAAACATTAAATATGCCTATGCTGCACTGCAGTGAGACAAAACAGGCGTAAACATAATAGATGGAATAAATCCTATAGACTTATTATTATTATTATATTCTTTATTGTACACCAAAAAAATATATATACAGGACAAAAAACATAAAAGCAAGTGTACAATGGGCGGTCTTATCGCACAGGGCAATCTCTTACAGACAACCTTTGGATGGACTGTACGAGAGGAGAGGAATTTAGGGTTGTCAGTGTACAATATAGTGTTTAACTTAAATAATAATACTTAGACATAATAATATAAAATACATACATACAATAATAAATAATATACTAATAAATAACAAAAATATCACAGAGAAAGGAGAAGACTAATTATAATGAAAGGAAATGCTCCTTCACCATTTTTTTGAATGTTGGTAAGGATTGAGCACGCCTCACTTCAATAGGTAATGCATTCCACAAACGCGCTGCTTGAACTGTAAAAGATTTGTCGAAGAAGGATGTGGAATGCATACGTATACTTAATTTTAGATTCTCCGATGATCTCAAGGACCTAGAATGTGTGTCACAAAGGAACTTAAAGCGTTCTTTAAGATATAAAGGACTAGATGGATTAAAGAGCACGTTATATAACAAAGAAAGTATGTGAGCATTCCGGCGAAGGCGAATAGGAAGCCATTTGAGCTTGGTTCGAAATTCAGAAACATGATCATACTTGCGCAAACCAAATATGAACCTGACACAGAGATTTTGAAGTCGCTCAAGCTTGTCCAATTGGTCTTGGGTGAGATCAAGATAGCTGGCATCAGCATAGTCCAGGATAGGGAGAAGTAGAGATTGTGCTATCGCAATTTTAGTGGTTATGGGAAGAAAATTACGGAGGCGTCTCAAGGAACCAGCAGAAGCAAACAGTTTACGACTAACCTCCTGCAGCTGTTTGGTCCAAGAAAGAGTGCCGTCGATATAAATCCCCAGGTTCTTCACAGTGTGAGTTATAGGAACAATGGTATTGTTGAAAGAAACCTGGGGAAGTGACGCCCAATCAATCCTACAGACAGTTCGGGAACTACCTACAACAGCCACTTGAGTCTTAGTCGGATTGATCTGCAACCCAAACTCAGTGCTCCAGTCACCCGCTCCTCCCACCGAATAATATCGTAATGTGATAAAACGATACTTTGCGTTTTATTGCATATTCATCATGTAGGTACTCTCTTACACTTTGTCAATTTTTTTCACATTTTTCCTATGAGTACATTACAAATTAGAATTTTTATAATAACCATAGCCCTAATATTCCGTTATAGATTTATTGTACTTATTTACGTGAATAACATCGCTTCTAGTGATTACCGATAGCACTGCTAATAAGAATTTCAATATGTTACGATAACGATATTATTCGAGTAAGAACAGCAAACTCGTTTTATAGTAAAGATTTTTAACAATACTATTCCTGTACACATTTTATTTCTTTCTTTCATCTTTGTTTAACGAATAACATTGTAGTATACTATTATTGTGCACGCTGTCTTTTTGTTTTTACGCGAATAATATCGTTATGTTTTGTTGCGAAATTATGTTTTTCTAACGTATCCAGTAAAATATATTTTCTTTAATAACTTAGTCCTAATAAAATAAAAATTAAATACGTTTATTTAGAATGATTCTATAAAAAAAATACTTTCATTTGATATAGAAACCATTGTTTTAGGTTGGACAATTTTTACAATAATCATAAAAAAACACTGTTTTATTTTTCCTGTAAAATTTGAATTTATCGATAACGATATTATTCGGTGGGAGGAGCGCTATTCACTTAGTCAAAGTCAAAAACATTTATTTCAACTAGGCTAGGATTTTTGAACGTCAGACAGAAAAAACTTGTCCAAGGGAGAATATGTGCACACCTGTGGTGCACACATAGCATTTATGAAAATATTATGTATGTAAGGAAAAATATACATCTCTTTAATAAAATGACTATAGACACAATTGTAATACTAGAAATAAAGATAACGTAGATCAAACATCTTACAGATTAGCTGAAGTAATAGTAGTATCTTTCATGAGGTACTGTGTTATTCTATCATAAATTACCTTGTGATATATTAAAACTAAATGAAAGAACATTTAAAACTTTTGTTAGGAGCACACTTTGTAAACAAGCATAATAAAATTTGATGATGATATTCGAGTCAAGTATTCTTGTAAACATACTGCTTCTGCTTCATAGGGCAATCTTTAGTGTAGACAAAATTAAACTTGTTAATTTAGGTACCTATTCATAGTTATTGTATTCCTTTTTTTTTGTTTTAAGAAATTGACTGACTCACTGGTCCGTTGTTGTTGAATTAGGTAGATTACCTGTTTGCTAAATTTTAAGTATGTGAGAACCATGTTCCTATTTATCAAATGAATGAATTGAACTGTTAGTGCTTGTTATACTTTATACCTATACGTATGTAGTATTATTCATCTTCACGTATATGAATTAATGTATGCATGTAAATAAATATTGTAAAACAGTTTTTTTAAAGAGTAAGTATGGAGTTTCTTGTCCGTTCATATCCATAACAAGCTAATTTGCTAAATAGACGGTAGAATCATTTATTACTACATGTAAATTTAAATTTTTGACGTTGAAAAGTCCTGCTTAATAGCCTAATTGAAATTAAGAAATTTGGCTATGACTTTATAACCCAATCGAAGATACCAATCTAACCAGAAAATGCAATGAAAAGTTTTTTTCCGGTTTGCCTCTAAAAAATATAACTTAATCATATCTAGAAAAGTGTGGGTATACTATTAGTACTACCCTGTCTATCCCTTATGGGCACACAGGCGTAATGAGAGTTCATTGAAAATTTACTAAAATAACATCGTCTTCAAAGTACATAACTATTTCTAGCAAACTTAATTTAGCACAAGAAAATAACTTCATCGTGAGACAACATATTCTATACCCTACTATGATGTCTTAAAACCATCATTCGTGTGAGAGAGAGACTAAGCTATACAGCACTAATAATAGCACTAACCCGTTTCCACAACGGAATCATTAAGACATTTGTAGGCGATACATTAAAAGATCGACCCTGGCTTATAAGTTTATTCTTCTTAAACAGTTTGTACAGAAAGTATAGGTAATGTCGCGACAAAAATATAGCGGTTCGTTAGGTAAAATACAATCGCTAGCAATGAAATAGTTCCAGTGACATAGCACCAAATTACTCCTAAACGGGAAAGGCTAGCTTAATGACGCCGTCTGCAATATTGAAGTACATTAAACAGCGCATCAGAATATTACCAACTAAAAACGTAAATATTGTGTTCAAATTTTAAATTAAATGTTTTAAAATATTGGGGCCATTTGGCAAATAAAACCAAATCTCAAAGTAGGGGTTTTATTAGGTGTAAACGTAGGTTTTGATAACTCAGTACTTGGTGTTTCCTTCATGTGCTCACAATACAGCTTTTACGCGATTCGGCATGCTGAATACCAGATTCCTCAGCATATGCTGAGGAATGTTCTCCCTTTCTTCGATGAGCGCGTAATTCAAGTCACGAAGAGTAATTGGAGGTGGAACTCGTTTTCTCACACGTCTGTCAAGCTCGTCCCAAGCATGCTCAATAGGATTCAAATCGGGTCTCCTTGCTAGCCACTCCATTTTGTGGATTCCTACGTCCTGAAGATACTCACAACTTGAGCAGTGTGGGCCCGTGCATTATCGTGCATGAACACTGCATTGTCGCTCATATTGGCCAAAAACGGACCAGCATGTTTATTGAGAATCTCATTGATGTATCTCACAGCAGTTAGGTTACCGTTCTCGATTGGAACTAGCGCTGTTCGACCCTCTGCAGAGATACCAGCCCACACGTGAACGGTACCTCCGCCGTGTGACACTTTTGATGGTGCAAAACGTTCTTCTGGTCGTCGGTATACTCTTTTCCTCCCATCATGATGGTACAGCATAAATCTTGACTCATCAGAGAACATCACTCTGCCCCATTCGTCCTCACCCCATTCTGTATGCTCACGGGCGTATCGCAATCGGGCAACTTTATCATGCCGTTCCAGTTATGGGCCATTTGCTGGCCTGTAAGGCTTCAATCCGCTTTCGGCAAGACGTCTCTTGACTTTCCACTCGCTTATTGGCTCCCTTCGAACTTGCAGAAGTTGTTGTTGAACCGCAACTCCCGGCTGATGTCGATTTCTTAATATGGCGCAATGAAACGATCTTCTCGGACTGTTGTGCTCCTTGGCTTGCCAGTACCTGGTCTTCTCAGGTTTAATCCAGTCTCCTTAAACCCTTGGATCACTCGCCAGACAGTAGTATGTGTTACGCCCATTATTCTGGCCGTATTTCTTTGGCTGGTCCCTAATTCCACCATAGTGATGATTCTCGTACAATCCTCGGGTGATAGAGGCATGATTTACGGGTACGAGAGCCGTAAGACTTTACAATTTAAGAATTCTTTCAAAACGGCGAAAACAAGGATGAAATCAAAAGCAAAAAAAAAAACGAAACAAATGTATTCCGGAATTTTCAAACCCCAAAATTTTGATTTTTTCCGGTCGGATCCCCTCGATCTGATCCCCTGCTGGTTTTTTTTTTAATATTTCCTTTCTGATCCACTACAAACTTTGACATGCCGGTCTGATCCCCTTACTCTTTTTGACAGGCAAGTACAGTCAAGAGAAAACAGTTGTTTATGTTTTTTTTTTTTTTTTTACTTTTATAAAGCGCAAGTTCGGTCGTGCATGGAGTACTGCTCTCACTTCTGGGATGGATCTGCCAAATACCAGCTTGATGCACTTGAGTCGATTGACAGACGGGCCAAGAGACTTATTGGCAAAGATGCACTGGTCGCGTCAAAGCTTCATGCCTCGAACATCGACGCCGAGTTGCCAGCCTGTCGGTTTTTTATCGGTTACATTTCGGGGAGTGTACGACGGAACTGACACAATTTGATTCCGCCTAGCCCTTTCCATCATCGGACTACAAGACGTCCGGCCATACGCCATCGGTAGGTACATGGTGGACATCCCACGCATACGCACAAAGCGTTTTACTAATACTTTCATGGTGCGCACTGCTAAGGAGTGGAATTCCCTTCCGGAGTCTTTGTTCCCTGATATCTACAACCTTGGGGTCTTTTAAGTCAAGAGTGAATAGGTTACTTCTAGGCAAGCGTGCTTCACCATAAGCCACATCATCGCTTACCATCAGGCGAGATAGTGGTCAAACGCGAGAAAACAGATAAAAAAAAAAAAATGATTCGTTGTTCCTTAATACTAGCGTACACGTTTTCATTACAATAATATTTACGAACATAATTATGTGTTTCAATAAACCCTGAACCTATTTGTGGCTGACTGTCCAAAAATCTGTTAATAGTAACTAGGGGATCCGACCGGAATAAAATATTTAAATTAGTTTGTGATACCCTGCACGGTGGATCAGACCGGAATAGAAAATATTATAAAAAAAAAACTGATCCCCCAGGGGATCAGATCGAGGGGATCCGACCGGAACAAATCAAAATTTTGTTTTTCTACTTTTTTTATCCATGGCTTCAAAAATACCAGTATTTAAAAGAGTTTAAGTTTGCATAATAAAATAGATTACATTATACTTTTTAATTTATGAAGCTAGGTTCTATGTCTTAGGAGATGTTAAGCTGTTTGTCGGCATTTTGTGGGTGGAATTTTTTCATTGCTCGGTAGTTTATATTGAGTGAAGTGAAGTCCGCCGTGAAGTTGCAGCGAATCTCGCCGACGACGTAGGATGCGTTCATGAATAAAGTAAAAGAGCTGCGTTCCGGCGTAGACAACATTGGTACGGCCCCTGTTCCACGTATTGGAGTATCATATATTCGTATATAAGCTAATATACATTCCATTATAATTACTCGACGAGTCGACTAGCGTATCTCAGTAATAGTTTGATTCGTCTCATGTATTATGTACGGGCTAACGAGACAGTTAATAGCTCGAATATCCACTGAACTTAGTCGTCGCAAGATTTCGTAATTGCTGTATTTGATAGCTGATTACTTATTACTTAGATGTATTAAGGGCAAAGGGGCAAAGTTGTCACGCAGTGGAGCATCAAGAGAGGACTGCGGAGTGGGCCACGCGAACGAAGCCGCGGCAATATAGCTAGTGTATCATATATTTGAAAGTTATTTATTACGGTTTTATTCTATTTTTAACTAACTTAGTACATCATTTCGATCATATATTTGGTTGGCACTTAATAAAATTTGTAGGGTTCCGTAGTCAACAAGGTCTGTGAAAACCAGTATCCGATTCTAGGATCCGTTTGCGTAAAACTAAGCTTTAAATTGCAAATTTTTGTTAGAGTCAAGTGTCCTCTGGGCTGCCAGCTTAGTAGCTTTCGCATATGTGAAAAAAAACACAGCAGTAGTATATATAACGAAATTAAAAGGAACACTATCACAGCTAAGTAGGCTTTAAAAGTTTACGAGTAGTAGTCGACCAACTAATAAAATTTACTTAAAAAAGTAAAAGTTTTTATATTGGTCTATACACCAATATACAATTTTTTAAATTAAAAGAGTGAACACGAACACGCGTTAGGTTCAAGCAAGCTTGTGGGCCCGATACTTGTTGACAACCTGTAGGCATCGCAAATGTTTGTCATGTCCTTGCGGTGCGGATCCTGTAGGTATATAGTTATGCGGCACCCAACTCAGCCTGGACTTTTTACTAAACGTTCAATTAGCGGTGGATCACTTTTCTAGAGTCTCTGAATCATATTCAGCCATTGAATCAAACAGCTAAGCAAATGATTTGGATCGATAACTTTTTTAAATACTTGCCTAGCTCGGTATATGAACGGTGCAAGAATGATACGTAAAACAAGGTTAAATTGATTAATTTTGAAATTAAAATTGACATAACTAGTTCATTAACGACTTCACAAAATAAATTATATTCCCTAATACATTTTTTTTTACTTCCTAAGTTTGTGAGAAAATAAAAAACCGGCCAAGTGCGAGTCGGACTCGCGCACGAAGGGTTCCGTACCATTATCGCAAAAACGGCAAAAAAACACGTTTGTTGTACGGGAGCCCCCCATAAATATTAATTTTATTCTGTTTTTAGTATTTGTTGTTATAGCGGCAACAGAAATACATCATCTGTGAAAATTTCAACTGTCTAGCTATCACAGTTCATGAGATACAGCCTGGTGACAGACAGACAGACAGACAGACAGACGGACCGCGGAGTCTTAGTAATAGGGTCCCGTTTTTACCCTTTGGGTACGGAACCCTAAAAAAACGAGCCTATGAACGCTAAAATGAAAATGGGGTTACTTTGTATTCTATCCTTATAACAAGTATCATTCTTGAAAATCAAGTTTTATTAAAAACTAGCTTCCTTAAGTGCTATCTTTTGTGCTATTCCAGACTATAATCTAGCTCTGTGCCAAATCTCATCCAGATCCGTTCAGTAGTTTCTGCGTGAAAGATTAACAAACATACAAACACACACACTCACAAAATATTAGTGTGATGTGATGAATGACAATAAAATAAGAATTACCTGCTGATTTTAGCGATGGGATCTCGTTCTACTAGCTGTGTTGAACAGGATTTTGGTTTACCTAATTAACAATTACAAGAAACAATTCGATCCTGATAACAATTCAATAAACTCTTTTTATACCATTACCTGAATTACATTTCAAACATCGCTTACTATTTATTTTCAAGTAGCAAACAATCTACACACACAAACGCCAGTACAGCAATAGATTTCATACAAAAAATACAACTGGTCCTGAAATTTTAACCTAGCCTAAACTGAAGAGCTTTTCAGATCGCAAGCACGTATGAACCTAACCGTCGCCCGACAATGGGCCACGTCCGAACCCAGCGAGAGTGGAGAACGAAAAAATGCACCAAAAATTCAATTCATATTTCTTGCACACAGTTTTTGCGGTTGGTTTAGTCGTGAAAGACCTTTCGTTGCCATGAAAAAAACTCTGAAATAATAATTGTCAGTAGTGGTCACGTTTGTGAGGGTTGAAAAATGTTACAAAGAGATTTGAGATAGTTGTAAGCGATTTATTTATTACTTGCTTTAGCCAGCGGCTTTGCGCGCGTGAAATTAACACTACACCGGGATGAAAGCCTTTGTAAATAGCCAATAAGTATTATTGCAGACCATAATCTATTTCTGTACCAAATTTCATCCTGATCATTTCAGCCGTTCGGGCGTGATAGTGTAGCACACAGTGAACACTATTGTATTTAAGTTTTTTTGTTTTTTTATGATATGCGTCGCGCCTGGCGCAAATAAATAATTTTTCTTCCTTTCTTTCTTATAATCCATATTTGTTTTTTGAGAGATACTGGATCCTGCGACACAGGGTATCCTAGTGCAGGATCCATTGTCATACCTTAATACTAAACCAATAATAACCTACCGTAAACACTGCCGCGCTATCATGTTCACTGAAACCCTTTTTTAATCGACTTCCCAAAAGGAGGAGGTTTTCAATTCTGTAGTTTACATTTATTTATTTTTATGAAACAATAAACAATTTATTATTATTATTTAGGTGCCTATCGACTGTACCAATTTTACCAAATCATGAATTGTAATTAAAAATGTTTCTAAGGACGGTATAATACTCACAACGGATCTTTGTGGCTCTGAAGTTGGATCTGTCAACTATTGCGCACGAAACAGATTAACTGCATAGAGTAAACGAGATAGGATGATGCGACAAACGTATGCGAGTGAAAGAGACAGTTATACAACGCTATTTTCACTTTCAATATTGACGAAAAAGATTCAACACTACAATTATACAATTCAGAGCCACAAAGATCCGTTGTGAGTATTATAATCGGTAACATTTAAAGTTCTTCGAAGATTGGTCCCAGCAGTCATTGCAGCTCTTTGTCATTCGTTACGGATAAATGGTAACTGAAATTTTGCAAATAGCTACAACCTGAGGGTTCTTAAGTCAAGAGTGAATAGGTTACTTCTAGGCAAGCGTGCTTCACCGTCGACCACATCATCGCTTACCTTCAGGCGAGATAGTGGTCAAACGCGAGCCCATCGTTAAATAATAAAAAAATAAAAAAAAACCTGACTGCTTAAAAAGCGAACTAAAAGACTTAAACAAGAAGAAAATCATGCTGTGCAGTCGGAGGATACATATTCGCGAGCTGGCTGACCAAAACCAGATGTTCGTGCAACAGTGAGTTTATTTTTGTGTTGCTTGAGTCTTTGTTTATAAGACGTGTAAGA
The DNA here is from genome assembly GCA_949775005.1 of Orthosia gothica. NCBI lineage: Eukaryota > Metazoa > Arthropoda > Insecta > Lepidoptera > Noctuidae > Orthosia > Orthosia gothica. The sequence continues at coordinate 16,549,413 of OX459051.1, read as the reverse complement.
AGGTACACCCATACGCACAAAGCGTTTTGGGGACACTTTTATTATGCGTACAGCTAAGGAGTGGAATTCCCTGCCGCAGTCTGTGTTTCCCGATAGCAAAAATCTAGGGGTCTTTAAGTCAAGAGTTAATGGGTTTTTTTCTGGGCAAACGTGCTTCACCGTCAACCGCATCATCGCTTACCATCAGGTGAGATAGTGGTCAAGCGCAAGCCTATAGATAATAATAAAAAATATAAAAATACTTATAGTAAGAAGATTATTCTACTCTTTTTCCGAGTAATCGGAACCATACAGCATCAACAAACACCTTTACTGGCCAGTTTTTAGGCCAACAGTCTGACTGACTCTGCTGAACGAGAACACCTAGGTTTCTAAATTTCTGGTTTGAATCGAGGGAAATTCTCTTCCAAGGCTGGAACTTTAAAAAATCTAACTGAAAAACACGATCGCTCGACGCACCGCTTGACTTAGGTGAAGTTTTTTGCTCATGGAGCATTGGTGTGGTAGAGAAATGAAAGCCTTAAACCAGGCTTAAACCCCTAGCTAGGTGATATCAGAAGCTAGGGTGCCAATTAAAAATATTTGCGTTTTTCTGTATTTTTTATTTTTTTGTGATAGGTTTGCTCTTGACTCTAGTCTAGGTCAGAGGTAATAGAGACAGAGTCTACGATGGAGTGAGCTTACCCAGAAGAAGCCTGTTCACTCTAACTTTGAAGAGATTCGGGTTGAATGCGTTCGGAAACACAGACGAAGGTAGTTTGGCAGTTTTGTGTGGTTTTTGCCACCTATAAGTAGGTATCCGTTGAAGTTAAGAAAAGAAGGATATTCTCGTTGTCTATAATTTTGTTTTCTCCCAGACTTACAGATCCCCAATTTATAGGTATCAGGAAACATTGACTCCGGCAGGGAATTCAACTCCTTAGCAGTACGCACAGTAAGCATAACATGCGTTTATATACAATTTATAATTCATTTGTTCGGATATATACAGAGTGTCAGTTAGTCCCACCTTCCAAATCATACGACTAATTTATAATTAAAATAATACCAATTTACAGCGAGCAATAAATATCGCCATAAAAAACGTAGCGCAAATACGAACTGCGATTTTACACCAATATGTTCTCACAACTCCGGTATTTTAAATGTGTGACCTAGTTTTTAAACTCACTTTGTTGGTATCAAACACCTTCAAGAATATGCGACAAAGAAAAGAAAGAAAGAAAATCCTGATCCACGAAAGAAATAAAACCAAGTAAGCTTCTTACAGCGCACCGCTTTACCATTGACCAAAGGGGGAGCTTCAATGGGGATCTTATGGGAACAGAACCGTCCATTACAAGAGGACCATGGTGGTTAAGCTGCTTAGACTGTATGGGGAAAACCGACTGCGGCGACTCTTAGAACCATGGATTCAAGGATGCAAATAAGGTTTGTTGATAAAATATCGATATATCGATAATTTTCATGACATAAATAATTCTGGCGAGTTAAATACATATTTCGATGTATCGATGTCAAAAACAGTGTATTCGAAACAAGTATTTTTTTTTTACACTTCTCAAAAAATAACGCCTTAGCTGTAAAAGCCGGAGTAGTGACTCCACATGTTGTGGTATAATCAGGAACTGATAAAAAAAACATAATCAGTCCACAAACGACGGAGTTTATGTAAATAACGTAATTGTTATTATTACGAAAAGAACAGTATCGAGTTGAGAACTTTTTCCTTCAAATGCTCCATCCAATATCTATACCAATATTTTTTTTAATTATAAAGAGGAAATATTTATTTGTTTGTTTGTAACAAATAGGCTCCAAAACTACAGGACCGATTTAAAAAATTCTTTCACCATTAGAAAACTAGGTTATTCCTGAGTGACATAGGCTATTTGTTAATCCCGAAAACGGGTCCTGTGGGGTGGTCCACGTGAGCGAAGCCGTGGGGAACAGCTAGTTAATTATACTTTTCAAAATATCGATACTTTTTTACTTCCAACACCCCTATAGGAAAAATCGCTTGGACATTGAAGTAACATAAAGGTTTTATTGTTACTGATGCTCGATAACTACGTGGTAAGCCAATAATATTTTTTTCATCCCACCATCTCGGAAAGAGTATTTTTAATCTTCAATATCTGAGTGGAAAAGCCGTTTTTATTCACTAGAGGATAAAGTAAATTGAATTTAGAACATCGTGTGCACTAAGTTTGTGAATTAAAAAAAACATTAAACCTATTTACTGCTACCTCTATGGTGCCGAATATATCATACAACTTTTTTTTAATTTGTTAAAAACTCAGACTCGGAACCTTCTTGGTGTTCTTTTTTCAATTTGCTTTGTACGCGGTTCTAACCATCTCCCTCTCTCTCCAACATTCACGCCAAGGGAATCCGATGAATCAGTACAACTATTAAGTATGACAGATAGTTTACCGAAAAACAGTACACAAGTGACTAACACCAATATTACAGTACCAAACAAAAATATTACACTCAATTTAAATAACTGTAGCAACGTTCCTTTAAAATTTTCTTAATTATACCTTAGTATTATTTTGTTATAATTTAAAGATTATTCTGTAATACTTACCCGTCATAATGTAGTAATTAATACCTAAACTGAAATAAAAGTGTACCTATCTTGTGATTGTAAACGTTTTTTTTTTGCATTTAGTCATTTCCTCGCTGAGGTGGAATGAAAAGTTACGTGTTGCACTCGAGTGCAAAGATTTTTCACCTCGTGCTCTTTTGATTCCCTCGCTAACGCTCAGGATTCTAATTACGAATCACTCGCTGCGCTCGTGATTCAATTTTAGAATCCTTCGCTTGCTCGGTCATCAAAATTGAACACGCGGTTAAAAAGCAACTTTGCACTCTTGTATAACAAATAACTATTTCCGAAACCTTTGTATTTGAAAAGTGTTTACAGATCTAATATTTGAGTTTGTATATTTTTTTGCCAAAAATTGTAAACCATTTTGAATACCTTAGAGAAATCAAGTTGAAAGCAAAGCTTAAAATACTTTTTTTAGCAGAACTTTTTCATTACAGTTTAATATACCTAGTCTAAACGTACGAAACAGAACACGCAAACACATAACTTACCAACGTACACCATTGTTATTACAAACTAGTTATTCCAAGAGGGGGAAACAAGGCGAATTCGCACTATTGGTGGTAGCACATAAATGCTCCACTATCGGCCCTCGAACAGTCCTCCCGAACGGCCTCCGAAAAGCCTCCGAATGGCCACCTAGCACGGCAACCTCTTTTGCAATGTAAATACCGATACCAGACCGCGTAAAAAATCGCTCGCGTGGTTTCTAAAAACCAGTACCATAGATCCGACACACAAACTTTCAACGGTTTTAAACCACCATATCGTGTATCAAAGGCCTTCTAAAACTGGATAGGAATGTGTCAATTCTACCTTTTCGTTGTGGATAAAAGATTGTGAAGAGGACAGAATAGGAACGCGATAGTTTTTTTTATCGAATTAAATTATGTTAGTCGTTTTGTTACGACTACGAATGGATGCATTTAGTATTTTTCATTATCTTACTTCCTACTAACTTTGTAAATGTGAAAGTTTGTTTGTTTATCAATCCTTATAAATAATAAGATTTGGATGGGAACACGGGTAGACCAAAATCAATCCTAGCTTTTTACCAACTCAGGGTCAGGTCCTTTTTTGTTTATTTTTTTGCTTGCTTGACTGCCTGTAACAACTATCAAAGATCTAGAAATTACAGCCGAGATCACCGGCTTAAGGCGCTTGCCGACGCACGGCTGAATTTTGGTAAGTAATGGATGGGTACTCATCCAAGAATGACCTAAGCAAGCGATGCTTAACCTCGGACACGGGGTCTCATTGCTAAGAAAGAAAATTTGGTTCAAATAAATTTAACTAGATGGCACGACATGTACACTCATTTCAAAAGAATTGTTTGTAAAATTAACATTTTCTGGAATTGAACATAAAAATTGTATGTTCTTGTTTATCCAACTGTCCTAAGTACAAACTTATGAAATAATGGGCTCTTAATTCACATTTCAAAGATTATTTGAACGTATCATTTAAAATTGATGCCAATAGATGGCGCATTTTTAAATTTCTGAGGCATTCCACTCGATTGTTAAAATTCGCATTGTAACATATTTTGGTGCAAAAAACTGTAAAAACGTGCAAAAAAATACTATAAAACGAACCTTCACTGTATTTAAAGAAAAAATATTCACGAACCTAGTAAACCCTTTGAATTGCAAGTCACTGCTAACACCATCTATTGCCGTGAATCGAGACCGAACGCGATTGACGTACTTACAAAAATAATCACTTTAATCAGATGAAAAACGCTAGTTACGTCGGCACGGTTTCTTTGTATGGGATGAGGCATCTGTATGCAGTATTATATTATCTGTGCCTCGGAGATCTTTTAGTGTGGCTGTTACTACTTAGCCATGAGAAACCACGAACAAAAGGAAAAGTTGTCTTTAAGAGATTGCTTAGTGCGATAAGACCGCCCATTGTACACTTGTTTTTGTAAATGTTTGTCCTGTATGTTTTTTGTGGTGTACAATAACGTATATAATTATAATGCGTGCGGGTGTGATCGTGCCGCTCGTCATTCACTGTGCCCGATTGTGCTCACCACTGGTGGCCGATCGCCGCTGCACGTGAGTTGGCACATAGTTCACGTGACATACAGGTATTGTCACTCATTTTCTTGTCACCTGATAAGTACTGTGTTAACATAAAATCCAAATGCAGCGTGCTGAGGGATCACCGCCTCAACAAGGCCGAGCCGCGTCGGACTCGGACCTACCGACGTTGTTGACAACACCACGTAATGAATACAATATCACTAAACGTGATAAACGCCGTCGCTTATCTAACGACTCCCACGATGAATTGACGGCGTTTAGACTGGAAATGAAGGAGCTATTTGGGAAATTCTCATCCGAACAAAAAACACGGATGGACTTACTTGAAAAGCTTATCTATGAGCTTAAATCATCGTCATCAAATATCGCTGAGAAAAACTTGGAGATTGACAATAACATTCAATTTGTCTCCCAGCAAATTAAAAGCGTGGAAAGTAAAATTATATCCCTAGAAGAGGGGCGTAAATCATTAATTACCGAATTAGTGTATATGAAAGATAAGTGTGAAGAAATTGAACGTAATTCTCTTAAAACTATGATAGAAATAAGGAACATACCAAAGCCCAATGATGGCAAGAAAGAGAATCTTTTCAAAATGGTTTCTAAACTTTCGGATTACCTGAAAGTAAAATTGGAGACTGGAGACATTAGAGACGTGTATCGGGTGCCCAGTAAGAAGGATAAATACATCGGAACTCTCTATGTCGAATTTTCTAACACCCTAATTAAACAAAACATTTTATCTATGGCTCGGAAATATAACAGAGACAACTCCCTACAGCAACTAAACTCCACTCACCTGGGACTAGAAGGTAACAACTCGCCGATTTTCCTATCAGAACGACTCACTGCAAGGGGCAGACGACTCTTTTTCATGGCAAGAGATTTTGCCACCAACGAAAATTTTAAATTCTGCTGGACAGCAAACGGGAGAGTTTTTCTTCGAGAAATGGAAGGAAAGCCACACATTTTGGTAAAAAATGAAGAACATTTAATCTCCCTTAAAAATGCGAAATGACTATCACCAGTGATACAGCATAACAAGATTTTCGTAATCTTTAGTAGGTTGAGTTACTTGTATTTAGCCTTAGTGTTTCTTTGCAATACTCTAAAAATCATTACAAACACACACACATACACACACAATCAATTTTCAACATTCTTTCACATCGCAAATAATTACACACACTGCTTACATTCGTACAATACCGTTCTAATCCTGGATATTCTACATTCTAATTTCATAGATAGCATCACAAAAGAGATTATAAAAATTTATAATGTACTAAAAATAATGAATTTACATATTTCGGATTCTTATTTTATTTACATATTAAGAGTAGTAATACTATTTCAATAGCCTTTATCATGCACGAACAAAACCGAAAGATCCTTTGTTGCGTGCCTTTTAGACTATTCTTTCAAAATTCAATAACATAAACCATAATATAGTGACAGATTTAGACTCATCCATGGATATTAAATGCTTTAAATTAGAAAATCCCGCAAACTGTTCGACTACGTTAAAATATAATGCAATAGGCAATAATTCTCTAACAGTAATTACAATTAACATACGTAGTGTAAATTGTAACCTGGACAAATTTCTTGTATTTGTTTCGAAAATAGATATCACAATAGATGTTTTCGTATTAACCGAGTGTTGGATAGACGAAAACAGCATCATACCTACAATAAATAATTACAGCGCATTAAGTACCAAAAACAGTTTTAATAAAAATGACGGGATTATCGTGTACGTAAGGGATGAACTTAACTGCACACATTATGAGCCATTTATGGATGAAGGAAATTGTCTTGTGGTAGATATTTGCAAAAGCTATACACATATATGTTCATACAGGCCACCTTGTTTCCACAATCCAACAAAATATATTGATTCATTAAGCGTAATTTTGCAGGATTGTAAAACCGCGAACATCATTTTCACTGGTGACATCAACTTGGACATCCTTTCGGATAATTTAAATACCCACGCCCATCAGTATTTAAATCTAATGGCTTCATTTGGCTTAAAACAAGCTATTAACCTTCCCACCAGAATCCGGACCTGTATTGATCATTTTATGGTTAAAACATCGTCTGATATACAGTCAATAGTTTTTGAAGAGCTTACTGATCACGCTCCTATACTTCTGTACATAAATATGGCACATATTACAAAACAATTATCAAATATATCAACATCTAGAACTGTAACCAATTTTGATAATATTGACCAAGAACTAAAATTAACACTAAACGATGATTATTTCCATACCGTTGACGTTAATCATGCAGCAGAAACTTTAATAACTTGCTTACAAAACGCCATAAATAATAACACAAAGATGATCCACTTACCACGAAAAAAAAGGCCATTGAAGCCATGGATAACTGCCGGGATACTAAATTCTATTAGGAAAAGAGATGATCTTCATAAAAAAATTAAAAAACAATTAAATAATGAGCAATTACGGCTGTATTACACTGCGTACCGGAATAAATGTAATGGATTGATAAAACTGTTAAAGAAAGAATATTATCAGCACCAATTACAAAAACATAAAGGCAATAACAAAGAAACCTGGAATATTATTAAACAATTATGCTATCTCAATAAAAAGAAAGATTGTCCAAAACAACTGCTTACAATTTCTGAAAATTCTGCTGACTCTTTGAATCAAATTAACAAATATTTTACCTCGATCGGTAAGGATCTAGCTAATGCTACTTTAAGTAAACTCCAAATTAGTGACCAAACGCTTGCGAGTGAAGCTTTAAAATGTAATGGGCCTCCAAATTCTATGTCATTTGCTCCAACTGACCCCGTAGAAATAATGGATATAATAAGGAACCTTAAATCAAGCAGCGCCACAGGTTGGGACAAAATTTCCACGTCAGTTATTAAGCAGCTATGCCTTCGAGTTAGCTCTCCTATTAGCCATCTTTGCAATTTAAGCCTAAGTAGTGGAAGCTTTCCCAATGCATTTAAAAAAGCTATAGTAATACCTGTTTACAAGTCTGGTGATCGTAATGTACCTAATAATTATAGACCTATATCACTTCTTTCGGTTTTGTCTAAAATTTTAGAGAAAGTAGTCAATAAGAGATTAACGAAATACCTAGAAATAAATAACATCTTATCCGACAACCAATTTGGGTTTAGATCTAATCATTCTACTACTGACGCTGTGGATAGGTTAACCTCTAGCATTACATCATACTTAGATAAGGGAGAAAAATGCGTGGGGGTTTTTTTGGACCTCAAGAAGGCATTTGATACCGTATCAATTCCTATTCTCATCTCACGCCTTCAGAATGCAGGAATCAGAGGCATTCCACTTCTGTGGTTTCAGAACTATTTGTCTGGAAGGCAACAGTGCATTAGGATTGGAGAGGAGGTTGGCGAAAGCAGTGACATTGCATATGGCGTTCCCCAGGGGAGTACACTTGGACCAAGCCTATTTTTACTCTATATTAATGAGCTCTGCAACATCAAAATTGATAGAGCTGAATTAATTATGTTCGCAGATGATACAGTTATTCTGTTTCACGATACTTCATGGGTCTCAATAAGGGCTACTGTTGAAAAAGGGCTACGTATCGTAACGCGGTGGTTAGAAAACAGCCTGTTAAACCTAAATGCGGAGAAAACGAAATATCTTTGTTTCAGTATTACAAAATCAGGCGCCCCAAAAGATACAATTACAATTAAGAGTCACACATACCCATGCAACAGGAATCCTTATCTAGATAACGGTACAAGTTGCACGTGTCCTATCTTAGCTCAATCAAAAACGATTAAGTATTTAGGTATCATAATAGATGATAAACTGAACTGGGGTGCACACATAAATTCGGTAGCCGCCAGGACAAGGAAATTAATACTCGCCTTTAAAAACCTGCGTGATGTGGCTGGCAGAAATCTCCTGGTACAAACATATCTTGCACTTGGTCAAAGTGTTATTAACTATGGCATCATAGCCTGGGGTGGGGCTTGTAAAACAATTATGATTGTTCTTGAGCGCGCACAGAGATCATTGCTAAAAGTCGCATTTAAATTTCCCTATCGCTATCCCACCAAAGATCTATACGACGAAATAAATGTCATGAGTGTTCGTAAACTTTATGTCTATGAAGTCCTACGTAGATACCACAGACGGGTCATTCCGTCTTTACCAAAGTTAAATAAAAGAAAAGTGCAGTGTCCAGTACCTAGAGCCAAAACAAAATTTGCTAGCAGAATTTACAACATCCAAGCTCCACGGTTATACAATAAATTAACACAGTCCATTCATAACATCAGATCAATCAGTAATAATCAAGTCAAGTGTAAAATTATTGCATGGTTGAATGACATGGACTATGAAAAAATTGAGTCTCTTTTTGTTGTAACGGTATGAAATACACACTCAATCACGCACACGCTCACCCACACACATATACACACACCCACATACATATACATACACACACTTAACTACACACAAACATTCTTATATTTTTTTTTCTTCTGTATTACTTTATTTTTTAAATGTATTTATGTTTTTCTAGTTTTAGTTATATTTAAATCTAGTAATATATTGTTGTTTACTGGTCTAAGATATAAGATAGCTTACGTTAAAATTATGGACATATTGTACTTGTATTTAATAACACGTTTGTGAAGGGAAGGAACTGACCTTCAAGATACAGTATTTTACTAGTTTGGAGGTCAGGGTCTCACCTCAAAGATACCCTGTAAGATGTTTATAATAAAGATTATTATTATTTAAAGATTATTATTTATAATAATTACACCCACAGTCCACCAGGACCTATAATATGACATTGTGTTGCTCCCGATACTACGTTCCCGTGCAACTTTTTTTTTAAGTTTCACAAAGGCGAAGCCGCAGTAAAAGCTAGTTATAAAATATTGGTATATTTTTAAACGACATTATTCATATTAAAGAACCGGCCAAGTGCGAGTTGGACTCGCGCGCGAAGGGTTCCGTACCATTATCGCCAAAACGGCAAAAATATCACGTTTTTTGTATGGGAGCCCCACTTAAATATTTATTTTATTCTGTTTTTAGTATTTGTTGTTATAGCGGCAACAGAAATTCATCATTTGTAAAAATTTCAACTGTCTAGTTATCACGGTTCATGAGATACAGCCTGGTGACAGACAGACAGACGGACCGCGGAGTCTTAGTAATAGGTAGGTTTTTACCCTTTGGGTACGGAACCCTAAAAAGCAGGTGTTCTGAATGTTCGAATCGTAATAATTAATTTTATCGTAGTATTAATTTTGTTACCCGATAAACCTTAGCTGTATTGTTTTATTGAAACATTAAACTTAGTAAGAAATTTATAGGGGATTGATTTCTCTTTTACCTGGAAAGTTTCCCTTTGTGGGTTATTGCTGGCAATCGATAAAATATTTAACTTTTCACTGTATTTAATTTCAATTATATGTACCTATCTAATTTAAAATGAGCTTAAAAAAAAACGAAAATATATTTTTTGTACTTCCGGTTTTTTTGGAACTCGGTTTTTTTCAATAGGGTTTACGAACCTATAACATTGCTTCGATTTAGTGGTCACAAGAACTACTGCTGGGCACCAAGACGTGGGTTCGATTCCCGGTTCAGTCAAATCGTTATTAGGCTTTCGTCTGGCATTTCTGTTTATGGCTTTAAGCTCGCCCGCTATTGGACATAAACACTACTGGCAAAAAAAGTTTATATGATAATTAAAAACCCAACTGCTTAAGGCGCAGATACCCCTCAGTTGGTAATTATAAAATGAGAATCACGTCTAAACGGGTAGACGTAATTTTATGGAAAAAAAATCTGTTACATTAGACTATTTTCTTAATAATTTGATCTATGAAAATTTTGAGTTTTATCCGTATAACATAGTGTAATTAATTTATAAAGTTATGTCTACAATGGCCAAATAGACAATCGCACCAAAACCACCGGGCGTATTTTAATTAAATGTCTACCATCTCAAAGATAATTTAATTATCTACATTTTGATCTGAGGTTGAAGGAAGTCTTCAAAAAACTACTGAATTTTGAGTCACGCGGGTGTGAAACGAGTGCGCGTTTTGTTCGCTCAAGGTCTTTGGCGACTGTCGTCGTCTTAAGAAGGGAACTAAAAAGATGTAAACAAGAAGAAAATCATGCTGTGCAGTCGGAGGATACATAAAAAATCACATTATGGCGTCCAAAATCCGCCATGTTTTTTTTTTAACGTCTCTTTTCTAAGAACCCTTAGGCGGTCAATACGTATCTAACAATGCCTTAATTAATTATATAAATCCGTCGAAGGGTTTGATAGATATGAGGTAATAAAGAATATTACATACATTACAAGATACGCGCGAAAAACCTTGCAGTCGGGTAAAATGTGCTTGTGCAGACTGTGCTATTATAGGTACTGTGAGGGACATAGCCAGGGTGCTAACAATAAAACTAAGAAATTACTTTTATCTAAAATATTTTCGCAACAATGTGCCTGCCCTTCTCTAGAATTGACAATCAAAACGTAGTAAAAACATCTTCACCTATTTTATGTTCGAATTTCAGTTACCATTCAAAACTGCGTTATCTGTTGCCAGTCTTAATATAGGCAAGGAGTTTTTCTTTACATAGGCGCAGTCCCCACAGTACCTAAACCTTGGCGAAAAACAGGTGTGATGTCGAGAACACTACAATAAAATTCCGTTGACTTCCGGAAGCCTTGTTAAAACATTCCAACAAAGTCAAATGAATCAAAAAGATGTCCAGCAGTTTATTCTGAATGTTTTCATTAGCATATCACAGGAAGGAAACGGCAAAACATCGAACCTCGTTTCGTGGGCACCATAGACAATATAAACTTCGTTTTATTTAAATTACATACCAACGACAATATGGAACGTTCTTCGAATTTGTTTATAGACTTTTGATGACTGGTAAGGTGAAATGGAGAAAAATGCTGTTTATTGAATAAAAATACTAGGAAAATCTTTTGAAAAGCTTGTACGTTCTTTTTTCTTTGTTAAGCATACTCTTGGTCTCGCTTAGGATTAATTATTTTTTCGTGTGAATTACTTAACTTTCGTATTAATATTTAAACTGTTGGAAGAAAGTTAATTTAAATTTTGTTGATAATTAAGGAAAAAAGTGTTAAAAACTAAACGTGGTCAGTTGTGCCTCGGATTAAGAAGACAAGCGCCAGATAGTGTTTTTTTTTAAATAGCGGAGCACATGCTGAGATAGGAGCCTTCTTGGCATTAATTAATAATGCCATGAAGCTAGCTTAATGCTAAACTAATAATAACCAGCCGTAAACACAACCGCGCTCATGTTCACTGAAAAGATTCGAGAAAAATTCTGAGAAAAGAATTCTGAGAAATTCGAAGATTGGTCCCAGCAGTCATTGTAGCTCTTTGTCGGAGGATACATATTCGCGAGCTGGCTGACCAAAACCAGATCAAGAGAGAAATCAAGAGGGGTTTTTTCTGGGCAAGCGTGCTTCACCGTCAACCGCATCATCGCTTACCATCAGGTGAGATAGTGGTCAAGCGCAAGCCTATAGATAATTAAAAAAAAAATACTTGTAGTAAGACGATTATTCTACTCTGTTTCTGAGTAATCGGCACCATACAGCATCAACAAACACCTTTACTGGCCATTTTTTAGGCCAACAGTCCTGACTCTGCTGAACGAGAACACCTAGGTTTCTAAATTTCTGGTTTGAATCGAGGGAAATTCTCTTCCAAGGCTGGAACTTTAAAAAATCTAACCGAAAAACACGATCGCTCGACGCACCGCTTGACTTAGGTGAAGTTTTTTGCTCATGGAGCATTGGTGTGGTAGAGAAATGAAAGCCTTAAACCAGGCTCAAACCCCTAGCTAGGTGATATCTGAAGCTAGGGAGCCAATTAAAAATATTTGCGTTTTTCTGAGAGTTTGGCAGTTTTGTGTGGTTTTTGCCACCTATAAGTAGGTATACGTTGAAGTTAAGAAAAGAAGGATATTCTCGTTGTCTATAGTTTTGTCTGCTCCCAGAATAACAGATCCCCAATTTATAGGTCTCAGGAAACATTGACTCCGGCAGGGAATTCAACTCCTTAGCAGTGCGCACAGTAAGCATAACATGCGTTTATATGTAATTTATAATTCGTTTGTTCGGGTATACGCAGAGTGTCAGTCAGTTCTACCTTCCAAATCATACGACTAATTATAATTAAAATAATACCAATTTACAGCGAGCAATAAATATCGCCATAAAAAACGTACCGCAAATCCGAACTGCGATTTTACACCAATATGTACTCACAACTCCGGTATTTTAACCTAGTTTTTAAACTCACTTTGTTGGTATCAAACACCTTCAAGAATATGCGACAAAGAAAAGAAAGAAAGAAAATCCTGATCCACGAAAGAAATAAAACCAAGTAAGCTTCTTACAGCGCATCGCTTTACCATTGACCAAAGAGGGATCTTCAATGGGGATCTTATGGGAACAGAACCGTCCATTACAAGGGGACCATGGTGGTTAAGCTGCTTAGACTGTAAGGGGAAAACCGACTGCGGCGACTCTTAGAACCATGGATTCAAGGATGGAAATAAAGTTTGTCGAAAAAATATCGATATTTTTCATATGACATATGAATAACTTTTGGCGATATAAATACATATTTCGATGTATCGATGTCAAAAACCGTGTATTGTAATCATAAACATTTTCTTACACTTCTCAAAGAATAACGCCTTAGCTGAAAAAGCTGGAGTCACTATCGAGCAGTGGCGGCCCAGTGGTAACGGCCGCGACTTACAATTTGTAGGTCGTGGGTTCAAAGCCAGGCAGGCCCTTTACTTTGTGTAAATTATTTCATCACCACTGCTCTCGAAACGGTGAAGGAAAACATCTTGAGGAAACCGGTATGTCCTAGAACCAAAAATTAGAAAACATGTGACATCCACCAACCCGCACTGGGCCCGTATGGTGTATTACGGCCCCTTCTATCACACAGACAGGAGGCCTGTGTCCCAGCAGTGGGAACATTAAAAAACTGATGATGATCGCACATATTGGATGATTTGTAGTAGTCTTGTTGCTCTTAAACTGACATGTGGTTATTTGTTTATGGTGTTATATAATTGTATTCCGTGTTTATATGACATTTAATTTATGATTATTAAATTCGTTAAAATTACTATTATGTAATTATTTTTTAATTTTTATGTTCATATGACATTTAATTTTTTATTATTATTTTCGTTTCAATTGCTATTAATTAATTTATTGACTTATGGATTTTACTTTTTAATTGTTTGCATGGTATTTACATTTTCTTTATATAAAATAAATTACAATAATATTTACTAATTGAAATAGAATTGCATGTATTCTTATATATTTGTACCTACATTTAATAATACTGATTATGTTAATGTTTTATGTTGGATTATATTCGAACGCAATGTGAATTGCTACTGAATAAATTAAATTGAAAATTGAATTGAACATATTGTGATATAATCAGGAACTGCAAAAAAAAAAACATAATATCAGTCCAAAAACGACGGAGTTAACGTAACGAACATAATTGTTATTATCACGGAAAAACAGCATCGAGTTGAGAATTTCTTCCATCAAATGCGACATATCAATATTTTATTAGGAAAAAATTATTAATTATCAATACTTTTCAAAATATCGATACTTTTTCACTGAGTGCAGCGAGGGATTCAAAGACACGAGATGCAAATAACTTTGGTCTCGTGTAGCACATACAACTTTTCACTTCAGCAGCGAGAACAAATAATCTAAAGGTAAAAATACAACTTGGTAATATTTAAACCACATGTATATTTGTAAAAATTAAAAGTTAAAAGTAAAATTATTGCAGTTTTGCAAATTAAAAGTACCTACCAGTTTTGTTTGGAACCAATGGAACCGATATTGTTGTTTTAGCGACTTCAGTTTGAGTATTCACTAATTCGCTTTTTACATACTGCTTCAATTCTTCCGGTGTTAAATTGCAGACATCATCACTGGATTCACTCTTATTTATTTATTATTATTTTAATAATATCCAACGTGTATCGCACTTTGTAGCTAGCGAACAGAAGAAGAAAACAATAAAATTTTTTTTTTTCTTTTTGTTCGCCCTTTCGGGCAGGCTAAGGTCTTGGACCATACCGCCTCGTCTTCAGTGCAATTTTAACATTCTTTAGTATGCATTAGAATACGGGTGTAACAGATTCTAATGGTTTATGGAGTATTTGGCAGCAAATTGTATCGAGTCAGCCTTCCCAGTAAGCTTTGCGGAGGTAGTCAATACTACAATAAAATTCTCCGCTCCACTATCCTGAGATCGCTTCTGTCAATGATTTCACATATTGTCCAGTTGCGTAGACAGTTGAGACACAAAACTACACCAATTTTATATCACAATATCCACTAGGAATCAATTTGCAAATAATATTAACAGCCGCTGAACTTCACTCGAAAAAATCCCGCCAAAAACTATCAAAACAATAAAAATTTAAAGCCCGCTATTTTTTAAAGATGCGTTCGGAAATTGCACTATTACTAAATTATTCTGTCACAATAAAGATTGTTAAAACTTTAAATAATTATGTAGATACATGATAAACTTCGTATTTTTTACTTCAACATCTCTTTATTTGATTATAAAAAAATATAATTCGATTATTAAGAGAAAAGTATAATAATAACATTTAAACCTTGATTTGAAATTTTTTAGATGACGTGTTTCCGAACGTTTTATTGTTGGTTTCTTTTTTGAGCCTATTATATATGGAATTTGAAAATCGAACTTCGAATCGACTTGTTTCTATCTCTCGCTCTTTTCGTATCGAAGTGAAAGTGACAAAACAAAGTGAAGTTCAAATCTTTCGAATGTTGTGAGTAGACCCAGCACTGACTCGGCATTTAAAAAAAATAATTAAAAAGTTACTTTGTCTCACGCTCGCAGTAAAATCGAATTTTGATTTATTCTTCGTTCGGCCCGAAGTTTTGTCCCACATTCCAAAAAATTCTTAGTTCGTCCCACATCATCATTGAAGTACTGTTTCGTCCCATATTACAAGTACTTTAAAGGTACAGTCAATAAAAATAACACACACATGCACACTGAAGCGTAAAATTAAAAAAATACATAATTTTTTTCGACTTATAATACATCGTACTTTAGAATAGTCAAAGAAAAATATGAATCTAGTTGCACATTAGCAAGCATCAGTAGGTCTCTATGGAAAAGAATGTGCAAGAAACGCCACGGACTCTCTTTTCCATCAGTTTGTTATTTGGTTACATCATTCTTGTTGAAAAATAGATGTGTGAGAACGATGTAAAAAGTCGTGCACGTAAAAGCATCACGAGTGAAACAAACAATTAAAAACTAGCCGAGGCAGCTAAGTTGAGTTGGCGAGTAAGCCAATCCCAACTGATGGCGCCCGTTTACGAACATGACGCATGAATTGGCACCACTCAGCTCAACCATCATGAAGGGAATTGAATAATCCAACACATGTACCACCATCAGAGAGACAGTTGAGAGAGCATGACACAATCTCAACTGCCAGGGCACACACAAGTCAACGAACGACACATAAGTACAGTAAATCTTAGATTTACAGTTGGTACATAGTACTCACACATCTGCGATGTAAGCGCCCAACTTATAATATGCCTGCCTGCATAGTGTGCGTTTTATACAAGTTTTAAATTTCGTCTCATTCAGTTATAGAATCGGGGGAGGGATTTTATTGTAGCATTTTATACAGTACCCCATGAAAGAAGAGGCTTCTTTAGCCAGTCTGAAACCTGGTTGAATTAATTGTTTCCTATTTCTACTAACGTAATTATGTCTGTCGCCGTTTTTACTAAAAAGTATTTTTTTTGTTTGTTTGTTTTATCTTGCGATCAGTCTTTCACTATGAGTAGATGAAATGGTTCGGATGGCGTGTTAGGCTCTACTCTCAGTGGGGTCTGCCCCATCTTTACAAAGTCACTCTTCTGGCTCACTGTTCTGGTCGAAAATATCCCGCCGCTTTTTTAATCGGCGGATGCTTTCTGGGATTGTAAGTTGTTCTGCGAGCATGTTCGGATAATAGAGCAGTCGGGATTCGGCTCATTAACCATAAGAATATTGAGGATTTCATGAATTTCTGTTGTTTTGATAAACCATGGTGGCGTTAGATATTTGTTTTAGTATAGAATTTTGTGCCCGTTGCACTTTCATTATGTTGGTGGCGCTGGCTGATCTCCAAAGTTGGTCGCCATATATCCAGATTGGCTTCAGTATGGTCTTGTATATTAGAAGTTTGTTATCTATCACCAGTTTAGAGTTTTTTTTAAGTAGCCAGAAAAGACACAGACATCCAACACCATTTAAAACTAAATGATTGGCAGTGAACCAATCTTGAACCTGCCGTAGGGAGTTATTTACGCCGTAAACCTTACTATTAAGTCTAATTATAAAATAAAATAAAGATGTGTCATCAGCAAATAATACCATGTTTAGTTTATTTTCCAACAACACGGAAGTTATATGCGTACTGAAGTGCAGCGATGAGTCCAGTATGACGCCCAAATATTTATCCTTAGCTATGACAAACTCGATAAATTTTCAATCTTTCTTTATACACACTTTAAACTGGTGACGAATGAGTACTAATATTGAATGCACCACTTTGCATCACAGGAGCTAGCGTGAAGCCTGTTTTGCTGATAACAGAAAGTAATGCTATTGGCCAAATGAGTCAAAACAAACAAAGGACGCAATATATAAAAGGGGTGGACCTTTTTTACCCGCTCTTTTAAACAGATTCCGGTGACGTCAGCTGTACCTTTACGTATAACTTGCTCACTAAGAGCGGCTAAAAAGTGTTATTATAATAATACGAGTACATTTTCCATCGCGGAGAAGACAGAGAGGAGCGTTGGTTTAAAATAGTTTATTGATGTTAAATATTTCAAAATACGTAACCCTTTTTAATAGCTGATTGTACAAACAAGTAAGTTTGGTACATACAAAAAAGATATGGGCCGTAGAAGGAATATAAAATAGGACGAAGCAGGCATAAAATAATTAAAATTATATTTTGGGACGAAGGAAGCATATTATTTGGGACGAACCAGGATTTTGGCATTTGGGCCGAAAATCAGTGGGCCGAACGAAGAATAAATCCGAATTTTGCTCACTGTCTTTAAGCAGCAAAACCTGCTTGTTTGAGGTGCTGAGGTGAAAAATACTTTTTCTAGCAGAACTTTTTCATTACAGCTTAATATACCTAGTCTACACGTAAGAAACAGAACACGCAAACACATAACTTACCAACGTACATCATTGTTAATACAAACTAGTAATTCCACAGCGGGGGAAACAAGGCGAATACGCACTATTGGTGGTAGCACATAAATGCTCCACTATCGGCCCTCTAACAGTCCTCCCGAACGGCCTCCGAATGGCCACCTAGCACGGCAACCTCTTTTGCAATGTAAATACCGATACCAGACAGCGTAAAAAATCGCTCGCGTGGTTTCTAAAAACCAGTACCATAGATCCCTTTACACACAAACTTTCAACGGTTTTAAACCACCATATCTTGTATCAAAGGTCTTCTAAAACTGGATAGGAATGTGTCAATTCTACCTTTTCGTTGTGGATAAAAGATTGTGAAGAGGACAGAATAGGAACGCGATAGTATTTTTTTACCGAATTAAATTATGTTAGTCGTTTTGTTACGACTACGAATGAATGCATTTAGTACTTTTCATTATCTTACTTCTATGTACTTCCTAATAACTTTGTAAATGGGAAAGTTTGTTTGTTTATCAATCCTTACAAATTATCAGATTTGGATGGGAACACGGGTAGACCAAAATCCAAATCAAAATCCTAGCTATTTACCAACTGCGTTGGGGTCCTAGTCGAACTAGATGCAATTAAATAACATTATTTTACATGGAGTATCCAACCTACAAGACCCAGTAACTGAGTAACTCGATACCCCTTGGCAAGACAGGAGGTCTACACCCTATCTCCGTCAACGAAGTTACGGGCCCCGTCCGAAAGTATTCCAAAACTTCGGAGTGGAAAAAAGCAATTGTTAAGTTAAATTTTTCGGACAGGTAAAAAGACATCGGAAGTAGGTACTATGTACCAACTGTAAATCTACCATTTACTGAACCCAGACTGAACCAATGTGTCGTTCGTTAACTTGTGTGTGCCCTGGCAGTTGATAGTGTTGTCATGCTCTCTCAAATGTCTCTCTAATGGTGGCACATGTATCGGATCATTCGGTTCCCTTCATGATGGTTGAGCTGAGTGGTGCCCATTTCTTGCGCCATATTCGTGAACGGGCGCCATCAGTTGGGATTGGTCATAACTTAACTGCTTCGGCCTGCTTTTAATTAAGTACTTATTTTATTTTTGAATTGTTTGTTTTACTCTATATGCTTTTACGTGCACGTCTTTTTACATCGAAACTAAAGAATTCGTGCTTGGGGAGAAGACCCCCAGGTGTCAGATTTTCTCGCGTTGGACTACCCGTAACAACTATCAAAGATCTAGAAATGAAGGGATCACCGGCTTAAGGCGCTTGCCGACACTAGGCTGAATCTTTTTAAGTAATGGATGGGTACTCATCCACGGACGACCTCAGCAAGCGATGCTTAACCTCGGAGATCTTTTAGTGTGGCTGTTACTACTTAGCCATGAGAAACCACGAACAAAAGGAAAGGTTGTCTTTAAGAGATTGCCTAGTGCGATAAGACCGCCCATTGTACACTTGTTTTTGTAAATGTTTGTCCTGTATGTTTTTTGTGGTGTACAATAAAGTATATAATAATAATAATAACACCCACAGTCGACCAAGACTTATAATATGACATTGTGTTGCTCCCGATAGTAAGTTCACGCGCAACGATTTTCAAGTTCCACGCAGGCGAAGCCGCAGTAAAAGCTAGTTATAAAATATTGGTAGGTATATGTTTTATCATATTAAAGAACCGGCCAAGTGCGAATCGGACTCGCGCGCGAAGGGTTCCGTACCATTATCGCTAAAACGGCAAAAAAAACACGTTTTATGTATGGGAGCCCCACTTAAATAATTATTTTATTCTGTTTTTACTATTTGTTATTATAGCGGCAACAGAAAATCATCATCTGTAAAAATTTCAACTGTCTAGCTATCACGGTTCATGAGATACAGCCTGGTGACAGACAGACAGACGGACCGTGGAGTCTTAGTAATAGGGTCCCGTTTTTACCCTTTGGGTACGGAACCCTAAAAAGCGGGTGTTCTGAATGTTCGAATCGTAATAATTAATTTTATCGTAGTATTAATTTTGTTACCCGATAAACCTTAGCTGTATTGTTTTATTGAAACATTAAACTTAGTAAGAAATTTATAGGGGATTGATTTCTCTTTTACCTGGAAAGTTTCCCTTTGTGGGTTATTGCTGGCAATCGATAAAATATTTAACTTTTCACTGTATTTAATTTCAATTATATGTACCTATCTAATTTAAAATGAGTTTAAAAAAAACGAAAATATATTTTTTGTACTTCCGGTTTTTTTGGAACTCGGTTTTTTTCAATAAGGTTTACGAACCTATAACATTGCTTCGATCTAGTGGTCACAAGAACTACTGCTGGGCACCAAGACGTGGGTTCGATTCCCGGGTCAGTCAAATCGTTATTAGGCTTTCGTCTGGCATTTCTGTTTATGGCTTTAAGCTCGCCCGCTATTGGACATAAACACTACTGGCAAAAAAAAAATATGATATTTAAAAACCCAACTGCTTAAGGTGCAGATACCCCTCAGTTGCTAATTATAAAATGAGAATCACGTCTAAACGGCTAGACGTTATTTTATGGAAAAAATATATGTTACATTAGACTATTTTCTGAATAATTTGATCTATGAAAATTTTGAGTTTTATCCGTATAACATAGTGTAATTAATTTATAAAGTTATGTTTAAAATGGCCAAATAGACAATCGCACCAAAACCTCCGGGCGTATTTTAATTAAATGTCTACCATCTCAAAGATAATTTAATTATCTACATTTTGATCTGAGGGTTTTTTTTTAAGTCTTAAAAAACTACAGAATTTTGAGTCACGCGGGTGTGAAACGAGTGCGCGTTTTGTTCGCTCAAGGTCTTTGGCGACTGTCGTCGTCTTAAGAAGGGAACTAAAAAGATGTGAACAAGAAGAAAATCATGCTGTGCAGTCGGAGGATACATAAAAAATCACATTATGGCGTCCAAAATCCGCCATGTTTTTTTTAACGTCACTTTTCTAAGAACCCTTGGGCGGTCAATACGTATCTAACAATGCCTTAATTAATTATATAAATCCGTCGAAGGGTTTGAAAGATATGAGGTAATAAAGAATATTATAGGTTGTGGTATTATAGGTACTGTGAGGGACAAAGCCAGGGTGCTAACAATAAAACTCAGAAATTACTTTTATTTAATATATTTTAGCAACAATGTGCCTGCCCTAAGGCGGCTTCTCTAGAATTGACAATCAACGCTTAGCAAAAACATCTTCACCTATTATATGTTCGAATTTCAGTTACCTTTCCAAACTACTTTATCTGTTGCCAGTCTTAATATAGGCAAGGAGTTTTTCTTTACATAGGCGCAGTGTGTGTGTAGTGTGATGTCGAGAACACTACAATAAAATTCCGTTGACTTCCGGAAGCCTTGTTAAAACATTCCAACAAATTCAAATGAATCAAAAAGATATCCAGCAGTTTATTCTGAATGTTTTCATTAGCATATCACAGGAAGGAAACGGCAAAACATCGAACCTCGTTTTGTGGAGACCATAGACAATATACACTTCGTTTTATTTAAATTACGTACCAACGACAATATGGAACGTTCTTCGAATTTGTTTATAGACTTTTGATGACTCTCTGGTAAGGTGAAATGGAGAAAAATGCTGTTTATTGAATAAACATACTAGGAAAAATCCTTTGAAAGCTTTTACGTTCTTTTTTTTGTTAAGCATATTCTTGGTCTCGCTTAGAATTAATTATTTTTTCCAGTGAATTACTTAACTTACCAACATTGAGGTCACCGACATTGAGCGGGAAAGAAGGGCACTCTCGATAAGATGCAATATGCTCGCTCGCAGATTTTCTCGCTGCAACGTGGGTGTCAAAAGGAGTTTGTTCCGTGCGTATTGTCTCTGCTTCTATACTTGCCAATTGTGGACTACATTTAAAAGGTCGACAATAAGTACAATACGTGTGCAGTACAACGATGCGTACGGAATCTTGATGAGATTGCCGCGATACTGTAGTGCGTCGAGCATGTTCGCTGAGGCGAGGGTGCCTGACTTTTATGCTGTCATACGATCTCGCATAGCATCTTTTTCTAACAGCTTGCGAGGATCGGCTAACCAGCTTATAAGGGTCGTTAGTGAGGATTGGTCCAGTCCGATCCACAGGTATTGGCTCGGTGTCCACCAGAGTGCCAACCGAAGGTAAATATCTTTTAATATATACTACGACTATCGACTAATTTTAATGATTTCTACTGACCATGTATTTTATATGAATGAATAATTATTTTATAAAGAATTTTGTTTCAATGTATTAATTTTAATGGATGTATGATGATTTGTATCTATGAACTTGTAATTTAAAATAATTGGGATTGTGTGCCTTTTTGAATGAATTTATATATATATATATATATATACTTCGCTTACCAATTAATATTTAAACTGTTGAAAGAAAGTTAATTCAGATTTTGTTTTGTTAAATAAAGGAATAAAGTGCTTCAAACTAAACGTGGTCAGTTGTTTCTTGGATAAAACAGGCGCCAGATAAAGTGTTTTTTTAATAGCGCAGCACGTGCTGAAATAGGTGCCTTTATGGCCTTGCATAAACCCTACTAACGCTATATCTGTAAAAATTTAAGGACTTTTGTCTGAAATAAAGATTATTTAATTTAATTTAGTTTCATCTGTGCCGGTGTCTGTGCATAATTTTGTAAGTATGTAATGAATGCTTAAAAGTTCTTGATCCAATTCCCGGTTGTCGTTTAAGCTGATATTTTGCACACTCGTTTGCTTTTCGTGACATCAATTAAGTCTTTATGTTTTATCAAAATAACAACGTTTTTTTTTTTTTATTAGGTCTACCAACAATTGTTTACACTAATCTACAAATAACATGTAACATGCGTATAAACTCTATACAGTGCAACAATTACTTGTAGGTAAACACCACATGAACAAAGAATATTTTATTGAATGCATATGAAAGTATATACGGTACTAATTACAAATATCTACGCAATTTCTTTGATTTTTGTCTGTCTTTTTGCTCCGGGTAACGTGAACGATTTTGACGGGACTTTCAATGGTAATAGCTGATGTTACGAGTATAATAAGTAACTTATGCTACTTTTGTTTTGGAGAAAGTTTTCAGCGTAAAAAGAACCCTTAATATTTTTTAGTTTTACGGGTTTGACGCGGATGTAGTCGCAGGCAATAGCTAGTTTTTTCTATAAAAGTTTGCTATAGTGATAGTTTTAATCACTTAAATTTATTATATTGTTTCTCCTGCGTGAGTCACAAATAATGTTTTTTTCTGGAGTCACTTTCTTGCCTTTAAAGTTTTCTACTATTGTAATTAATTCGTATGAGATAAGTGAAAGTGACGTTATCATTTTTGTTTTAGAAAGAGTACGTAATTCTACTTAACGTTTCTGGAAAAGGAAAAGCAGGAAACTGTATTTTCTTCGTAAATTACATTGCCACAAAATGCAGAGTCGATGTGTCCATAAACTAGATGAAACATCAAAACATTTCAGAGTGCAGTTTTTATGTGAATCTGCCAAATGCGTACGTCAATTAGTCTGGACTAAAATCGTCCATTTGATTAAAATGTATATGGTCGGATGTCGGCCGTTTCATAACTAACTAAATGGTTGCTGCGTAAATGGGAGCTAATATTAGTAATTCGATTCGAGTGTCCGTGTGCCTGTCCGAGTCGCTTGCGCATTATAACGTCAGTTGGTGACGTCAATGGCAGTTTCAAAGTGTGGGGTTTATGTCGGTGTCTAATGTAAATTATGAGGACGAGTGTAGTGAAAGTATCTGAAATGACTTTGGGTAGGTTTTCTTCCAGCAGTGGTACAGCAAAGGCTACACAAAAAAAAATCAGGACGTAGAGATCAGAAGGCCAATTATAGTACTTAAAAAAGTTCAAATTCAAATCTTATTCTCATTTCAGCAACGACCTAACGACAGTAGAATGCAAACATTACTTAAAAATACGGTTATTGGAAAAAAAATATCCAATTTACATCACTACCATGACGCATATATTTTAAGACTGGTCACGGGCCTTACCATGACATTTCCAAATTATTAGGCTCAATTCACATTGCCGCGGAATGGAATGCAAGCAATTTTTTGCAACGAAATTGTACATAGCATGCTGAACTATATCTTAATGGTGTAACGTACAAACTAAATACGAGTCAAAAAAGAGGTCGTGCATCTTCCGGGGAATCCTCGCGCATTCTCGAGAAATCCCGAAAAAAAAAAATGATTTAAATTTTGCGAAATTGACGCCTTATAGTTTGCACTATGACAGAGAGACAGAGCTGTAACAGACAAATATCTTCGTCTCTCTCTCACATGATAGTAATGCCTCAGGTCAAACCGCCATGTAGCATCCGACAGTCATTCGTTGCAAAAACTGAAAGAAAACCACAACCACTTAGTAAATTAGACACCCCCAAATAAAAAGAGACTTAAAACGCACTGAATAAAACAAAACACGGACGTATTAAAGTTAAACCGTCCAAAAATCCTGGCAATTTTATACTCCATTGTGTGTTTAATATCAGTGTTACAACAAAAAGGGGGTAGTACGAAAGTTTTCCGCAAACATCCTCCCGAAAACATCGCAGTTACAAATAAAGTTTTTTACTTCAACCGGACCACTTATCTCTGGCAATTTCTTGCTTGTTGTCCTGTGTGAGTTGTGCATGCTGTAAAGCGATGCGAAGATATGTTTAAGAAGATTTATATTGACGGGAATACTTACGTTACGTTTCTATACGTTCCTCAGTCTTCCACATCCAGTGTGCTTGAGAATTGTATTTAATTGGGCTCATCTTATTAGCACGGCAGGCTGTGCTGGCGCAGCTGCTGCTGGTGTAGAAAAACTCAAACAGCGCATATAGTCGTCGTCTTAAGAAGGGAACTAAAAAGATGTAAACAAGAAGTAAAGCATGCTGTGCAGTCGGAGGATACATAAAAATTGCGACCACCGCATTATGGCGTCCAAAAGCCGCCATGTTTGTTTTTTTTGTACGTCACTTATCTAAGAACACTTAGGCGGTCAGAACATATCTAACAATTTCTTAATTATATAAATCCGTCGAGCGGTTTGAAAGATATGAGGTGACTAGCTTCTGCCAGCGGGTTCACCCGCGCCAATATCGAAAATTATCCCAAGGGAACATATGCCTGGGATAAAAAGTCCAGACTATAATCTATCTCTGCGTCAAAACATACAAACACACACACAAACTCAAAAACTTTCGCCTTTATAATATTAGTGTGATAAAGAATATTATAAGCATACAAGATACGCGCGAAACCCTAGCAGTCGGGTAAGAAATACTTGTGCAATAGGTACCTACACTTCTGCCTCAACCTTCACGGAAAACAGGCGTGAGTAGTATATTATTGGGCATTCTACCCCACCTACCGTTCCTTCGGCTCACAGCTCCGTTCGCCTCAGTCACTCTCGGTGGGGTAGAATGCCCAATAACATTTTTTTGATATCGTTGGGTGGCTTATCTCAAATTCAATTCTAGTAAATACTAGTTCAGCGCCTAATTCTACTCGGTCTTTCTGTGAACGGTCGATGTCCAATCGTGAACGGTCGACTCGGTTTAGTAGTTAGTAATGCAAAGTGGTAGTACTTAGTATGGTTTGTAAAGATGTCACGTGTTTAGTGTTATTCTATTGATATGTGTTTAGTGCTTTAAACAGTGGTATGAAATACGACTGTGTATACACACACGTATACACACGTATGTATTTAATTGTGTTTGTATTAGATGTGTGTGAAATGAAGTGTGGGCATACATAGTAGAAAAATAAAAAAAAAAACATTCATTGAAATTAAACCATATTTATTACCTATTTATTTATCGTAAAAAACTGGTTTGTCGGGGAACAAAACATCTGCAGAACGTACAAAGTCCTGCAGTTTTCTCCACTGAGGACAGTCAATGTCGGCCTGGAGCTTGATTCGTACAAGTGCCTTCTTCCATAGCTCCATCGAGTCGGTGTTGCGCGCGTCGTCAGCTCGGTACACCTTGCAATCTATGTAATATTCGCCCTCGGTGTGAGCTGTGCGTCGCTCGCACCCGTTAGCCACTCGGTACACGAACAGCGACGACAGGCTTGCTTGACCAGATGATCCCTCTCCGACTTCCGCGCCTGTCTCGCGAGCCTGGCTGATACCGAATATATCACTCGTAGCTTTTTTACTGTAAAAACAAAATAACTTTTGTTTAATTTATTTATTTAAATAGTACGACCGAAGCCAATTACACTATTTAATTTTTAAACAACATACCTACTTATATGTTACCTTGTTAATTTACTAATTACAAACCCAATTATGTTGGATACTGAACTGTGTGGTCAAGAAATGATATTTAATAAGGCTTTTCAATAATCTCGATGAGTATAACACTTAAAGAAGTACTAACAGTAACGACAACAATCTAGAGATGGGTCTTACTTGCAAAATCGAGTACCAGGGCTTCCAAGTACGTTCAAGTATTTTCTATCTGGATAGGAAATTGACCCGTAATATAGTATGAATAAGGAGCATAATCGCGTTCTCAAATAAATACCTACTTAGAGACGATTGAACTTCCTACATCCATGCCAAGTCCTGTTGGAATAAAAAATACTTGCATAGGAAATTGAAACGTGACTGCCTTTAAATAAAGAGCACAATCGCGTTTACAAAGAAATACTTGCAAAGACAAACCATTAAAGTAAAAATACTTGCATACGAAATTGTGCCGTAGACTCTTACAAATAAGAAGCATGATCGCGCGACTGCCGAAGCCACGTCACGAATCAGCGAGACTCGGGCGAGCGTCGAACCCCGATGGAGCGAGTCCGAGTAGCCGTATAAAATACTTTGAAGTCTTGCAAGTATTTCGGGCGGTACCTGGTGTACGTACTTGGAAGCAAATACCTGGTGTAAAAACCTGGTCGCGTAAATACGTACCTTCCCTAACAATCGCTACACTCATGAAACTTGATGAGACAAACATAATGAAACATGTAAAAACCTATGTAATTTACTTGATGAGACAAACATAATGTGACCGACTTTTCACTATGAAATATATAGTACATCCCGAGGTGTAAAATATTATCACTTACTGTGCTATAATATACATATATTTACATCCCAAGCGTCAAATGAATGGCGAGATGTTAATATTACGTCACGAGATGTAATATATCCCATAGTCAAAAGCAGGCCTGAAACATGTAAAATAATATGTAATTTACCTGGGACGGTTCGATTTTGATTTGCGTTTTCCATTTTTTTCTGTAGGTTTACGACCAGTTTTCGTTTTTAGTTCAATGGTTGATGGAGTTTGATAGCATGAACCCTCAGAATCGGACCTGAAACAAAAAAGTGATACATACGTTAAAATAAAATAAATTGAAAAGTAGGCGGTGGTTCTGAAGTTTAGAGTCAGAAGAGTTTCGAATATTTTATACTTACATTTTTCCTTGACTTGTAATGGACTTACTCTACTTCAAGAAGAGAGCAGCGCCAGCAGGCACGATGAACTTCAACTGGTGTTGGTGATGGCGGTTGCCGACACTGACTTTACTGACTGAGTACAACAATTTACCGATCGCGGATCACGAGTGCACGACTGAAGTCCGGAGTCGCAAGTTACTTAGTTCACTTGGAATAATTGTAATGATCATAATGAAAAACGTAGTGACTTATAAGGCTGGAAATGACTAACATGAAAAGAAACTTAAAATCCTTGGGTTTTAGTGTGTGCTGGAACTTTTTTATTTGGTCGTATTTTAAACCTTCAAAAAGTGAATACTAAGCCAAATTAAAGTAGAATCAATTGCTGATACAACGAAAACACTTAGGGTTCACACACCATTTCCTTACAATTTTCATACAACGGTAGTTATATAAGCAGCGTAATGACAGCCCTGTGTAAAATAGCTGACTACCAAACATTAATTACGTTGCATCATTTCACAAATTTTATATTATATCGGAAACGCTGAAAGTTGATATGTAGCAATGGTCTTATTACAAACGCCTGATGTTGTGGAATTTTCCTGAAATTTAAAAGACGTTTTAGGTATTTCGGTAAATAAATGTTACTAATAAATATGTAATATTACAAGTTTAAATTGAAATTGTGAAACATTAAACAGGTAATTATTATTTTAATAATTAATTTATAATAATCTATTTTGATACTTAATGGTTATTTTATTTATAATTTAAATAGCAATAATTTTATTATTTTTCAGCTACACATACATTACAATTTACAATTGTACAAAGACGATGAGATTGAAGATTTATTCTTAAGGAAAATATTTAGAAGTACATAATTTTTTATCTAAGTGCGTAAGATCAAATAATTCTCAGGTAAATATATTAAGTATGTACCTATTAAACTTTTAAGTTTTTGTTGAATTATTAACCTAAGTACATATCTAATAAATCTTTGCATCTTATTTTCAGAATAAGGCTGTATACAATATGATCAAAACAGACAAAACAACAAATGAGGAACGGGAGCTACAACTGATCAAGATTTTTATGTATAATGGTTCTAACGCATTTTCGAAGCTGTAAATCTGTATGAAAGGTAAATATAGGTATATATATTATTTTATATTGATGCTTGTAAGTAAATCGTATAATTATGTTTGTTATTTTCAGAAAAAGTTTTCTAAAAACCTTTGAAATCTTGCGAAGCGGTTTTCCCAACAAAATCAGGATAATACACAGCATTACGTTGTAGTAGTTAACTTGGAAATCAAAGTAAATAATTCAAGAAAAATAAAAGGTAAACATAACACTTAGAACTTTTCTCATCAGGGATAAGCAGAGGCATAGTATAATGTCGGACAGACTATTAAATAATGTTAACGTTATTTTCAGGAAGCATCTGTTTGACTTTTGGTTACGATTTACCACTGAGATCACACATGAATATTTGCATTTGCAATGCTAACAGGATAACAGGTCAAGGAGCTATGCTGGAAAATTGAACACAATTATATTAGACCTGTTTAGTAAATTAATAAGGTATTTATTTGTTCTCTTCAATCCATTTTTTGTATCCTGTGTTGTAATTTATTTTGTTATTGTTAGTGATATGGTATTTTCGTAAAATAACATTTAAAATTTTGGTAAATTTTAGCTTTTCCACTTTTCAGTTTCTTCATACCAAATTCAGTTAGCTGTATAACAATTTTATAATTTCATCAAAATGCCTTATTGCTCGGTTTGCGAT
This sequence comes from Orthosia gothica, assembly GCA_949775005.1. NCBI lineage: Eukaryota > Metazoa > Arthropoda > Insecta > Lepidoptera > Noctuidae > Orthosia > Orthosia gothica. The sequence continues at coordinate 16,520,137 of OX459051.1, read as the reverse complement.
ATTTACGTAGAAAATCGTTGCTGGACCAGTCATTTACGAACTAATAAACACAAAAATAATAGTACATTGCCCATGATTGAAAATGTTGAAATCTTACGTTCATCGTTTAAAGGACGTATTATTAGCTATAGAGTTTTTGCATCCAAAGATGAAGCAAATAATTTTCCAGAAACATTTTTTTGTAATATTCGCGAACAGGTTAAATGTTTAATAGATGAATCACTTAAAAAACATAACGCAGTAAAAATTAATTTTGAACTTTTTTCTTTATTTCTATTGTATAAAAATGATTTACAAGAAATCAAATCGTTTGCCACAAAAAATTTTGCTATCCATTTTAATTATGATTTTAATACTATTTACGAAACGGTTGTGACGTCATTGATGAAAAAAATTGAAGAATTTGAGGAGAGAGACAGTGGATGGGCATTCTTGTGTACTTTACATTTAGAAGTCAATGTTAATAAGTATCAACCACTTAGTGGATCTCATTTTATAGATTTACCTAAGTTTATAAAAAACAAAAAAGCGTGCTTGAATATTCGCAATAATGATAATTATTGTTTTTTGTGGTGCATTGTGGCTGCTTTGTATCCAACCAATCAACATGCAGAGCGAGTAACATCTTATCCAAACTTTCGCGATGTTTTAAATGTTAAGAACATTTCTTTTCCCATTACTTTTTCAGATATAGTTATTTTCGAAAGAAATAATCCCTTTTTAAATATTTACGTATACGGTTTAAAAAACAATAAGCTAATAACAGGTCCTCTGTACAGATCTGAATCGCGTAAGGGTAAATCTAAGAGTATTCATCTACTATTCTTAGAAAATGATCGTTCATCCCATTATTGCCTTATCAAAGACTTGCCTCGTCTTGTTAAAACCCAAATCACAAAACACCATAGCAAATTATATTTTTGCGAAAGTTGTTTATTGTTTTTTCCTACACCTAAACAAATTGATGAACATCTGTGTGGGGGAATCGTAACTATTTTACCCGAAAAAGGCTCTGTATTACAATTTAAAAATTATGATAGAAAACAAAACATTCCATTTGTCATATACGCCGATTTCGAAACATTGCTTGAACCAACATCCGTTAGTGAACCCGATACTGCAAACACAACATTTTTACAAAAACACGTGCCTGTAGCATTCGCCTATAACATTGTTTCTTCGTTAGATAATACTTTTAATGATGATGGATTTAAAAGTTATCGCGGATTTGACTGTGTTTCAAAATTTTTAGACTTTCTTTCTGCTGATGTTAAAAAGATTTACAAAATACTAACCGAAAACCAGATCATGACATTTTCAGAAGACGATGCGCGAGATTTTCAACAAGCTTATAAATGTTACATATGTGAAAACCTACTTTGGACTAATAAAGTTAGAGATCATTGTCATATAACAGGGCGATACCGTGGTGCTGCTCATAGGCATTGTAATCTACAGTATAAAATACCTAAATTCATACCGATATTTTTCCACAACTTATCAGGTTACGATTGCCATTTATTCATAAGAAACTTAGGTGAATTGCCAGGAAAGTTGAGAATTATTCCAAAGACTAAAGAACAATATATTTCATTTTCCAAATTCATACAGATTGCTGATAATGAATACGTTCAAGTGCGATTTTTAGACTCATTTAATTTTTTAGGAACTAGCTTAGACAAACTTGCGAAAACTATGCATAATGATGATTTCATCACACTACGCTCTCATTTTCCTAACAATGATCAATTCAATTTGCTTGCAAGGAAGGGAGTATATCCTTATGATTACATGACTCACTGGAAATGTTACGAAGAAACAAAATTACCTTCGAGGCATCACTTTTTCAGCGTTCTAACTAACCAAGCTATTTCAGATGAAGATTATAAACATGCTTGTTTGGTTTGGAATGAATTCAATATAAAAGATTTAGGTGAATATACTGATTTATATTTGAAAACAGATGTTCTTTTACTAACAGATATATTCCAGAAATTTCGAAAAACATGTAAACAGCATTATAAACTAGACCCTGCATTTTATATAACCGCACCTAGTTTATCATTTGACGCAATGCTATTGAAAACTGGTATTCAACTTGAACTAGTTTCTGACTTAGCCATCATACGAATGATTCAAAACGGTATTAGAGGTGGTTTGTGTATGTGCTCTCATCGCTATGCAAAAGCTAATAATAAGTACTTATCAAAATGCGATGCATCAAAACCACAATGTTTTATAGTTTATTTGGATTGCAATAACCTTTATGGTTACAGCATGTGTCAATATTTACCATATTCAGATTTTAGATTTTTAAATCAAAATGAAATAAGTAAATTACATGTTGAATGTATTGATGATAATGCGCAATGGGGTTTCATACTAGAAGTCGATCTGTTTTATCCTGAATCCTTACACAGCGATCATAATGACTTACCTTTTTGTCCTGAAAAATGCATACCACCTGGAGGTAAAACTAAAAAACTGGTTTCAAATTTATATAATAAGTATAACTATGTGATTCATTATGTGCATTTAAAAAAATGTTTGGAACACGGTTTGTTACTACGTAAAATTCATAGAGTTATCACATTTAGACAAAGTCCTTATTTAAAGCAATATATCGAATTAAATACACGACTACGTCAAAAGGCAAACAGCACATTTGAACAAGATTTCTTCAAGTTGTTAAATAATAGTGTTTTTGGAAAAACCTTGGAAAACACTGAAAAGAGAGTGTCTGTTCATTTGGTTAATCAGTGGAATGATATGAATAATAAAACCAAAAAGTCCTCCTACGCTGAGAGACTCGTAAGCAACCCATATTTTCATAGCGCCTCAGTTCTAACCGAGAACTTAGTAGCGATACAAATGAAACCAGATCAGATAATTTTAGATAAACCTATATATATTGGCTTTACCGTTTTAGAACTGTCTAAATCACATATGTACCACTTTCACTATAATTTAATCAAACCTTTTTATAAGAAAAGAGTGAAGTTATGTTATACGGACACGGATTCTTTTGTTTACGAAATATATACTAATGATTTTTATCGCGATATTAAACATCGGTTCTTGCAATACTTCGACACCAGTAATTATAGTAAAGAAAATGAATATTTGTTACCTCAAATAAATAAAAAAATTCCAGGTCTTTTCAAAGATGAAATGGGAGGAAAAGTAATTACAGATTTCGTTGGTTTAAGATCTAAACTTTACTCATTAAAAACAGAGGATAAAATAATAAAAAAAGCAAAAGGAGTGAAATCTTCTGTAGTTCGTGATCTTAGTATAACTGATTACGAAAACGTTTTATTTAATAGTAATGTAATTCGTAGACAAAATATCGTGTTTAAATCCATTAAACATGAAATATTTACGCAAAGTGTTAATAAAATTGTATTATGTAGCAACGATGATAAACGTGCGATATCTACTTGTAAGATCGCAACCAAAGCATGGGGTCATTGCTCATTTTTGAAATAAATAAATAATTAAATTTCATAATGTTTTTATAACTTTAGCTATCACTCTTCTATGTGCTACTAGAATTTAACTGCTTGAATAATAACTAGAATATGTTATATTAAATTAGTCGTAAGAAATGATCATTGGCACTTAACAAATGTACATATGTCTTAAAATGTTCTAGTGAAGTATATACTATTCTGTATCTATAGATTATAAGTATAATAAATGTTTATTAAATGAATTAAAATAGTAATTAATATTGTTTTATTTCAAACACACTATTGTATATTATTTGCATTAAAATTATGAGCGCACAGGTAACATCGCAGGGCTACGCTAGTTTACGATAACAACATACATAGATTGCATGTTAATGACCTTTAAATGCAAGCTTGCAAGTTTGCATGTTGACGTTCAAGTTCAACGCTTCAACACAATATTCGAACGACTTTTATTTAATGATTAGTCAAGGCTATTCCATCTTTATTGTTATGTAGATAAGATTTACATTCCATGTTGTGTTACGATCATAATAACGCTCGCACAAATGCTAAGTTAACAATTTTAGAGTCAACGTGACTTATAAACTTAGGGCTCGTACACACAGTCCTGTTAGTGAATAATATCTTTCAATGATTACATAAAAATCTAATACACTGATCAGATTCGTTTAGCAAATGATTGTTTATTTTATTTGATCTTAATATATTTAATTCGTACTCAATAATCTTAATAAATGTATGAAAACTATATAACCCAATACATTTATGTAGTGTATAAATTCGCTAAACGATTTAGTTCCTTGATCGTACTAAAACTTCGTTTTAAATACAAACAATATTGCTTAGTCAAACAGGTCTATGTGAACGAACCCTAACTTATAATGTTGCAATGCTTGTTTCCTGCCACGGATAATTAACTATATAAAAAGATATCTAAATTTAGGTTATTTATGAAATATTACTCGCTTTGAGTACTTGTACAGTATTATAGATATTTGATATATCAGTGAGCGTCATAATCATGTCTTCGGTGAGTAAAATACGTATTATTTTAAATCTTATTTAGAATATTATAATCTAGGTCATGATTGTTTCCCAAGAATAAGGTGCTAATCATTTGTTATCATTTTGTTTCAGATTTGCGATTCAGAAATTCTATTCAGCCAGTACGCTCAGAACCCTTACGAAGGACTTTCTGAGACGATTTGCAACGAACCCCCGCACTGCAGTCAAGTTACGAAAGAAAAGAAATCCAAACGACAGCGTCGAGAAAAGCCTTCTCATAAGAAACATCCATCAAAATCTTTCGTGATGAGTAAACTGCATCGACGCGGGATAAAACTGATCAAAATTTCAGTCATTGATTTGTGCAACAACAATACAAGTGATACTGATAGTGACAGTGAGAACGTTGTAATAAATGCACAATATATTGTCAAAGATGCTATCGATAGTGTTATGGACGAAACTGAGTCTTTAGTTAAGAAAATATCAAAATCTTTAATAGATAATGACTTTTAATAACTTTTTGTGTAAACTCGTTGATAAGAGAAATGTTACATTGTTTTTATGTAATTTAGTGTAAGGTTAAATATAGTTTTGAATATTATAAACAAATAAAAGCATATTTATCATATTATAGCTTTTTATTTAAAACACCTAACCACATAAGTAGCTAAATACTTCATTTCCACGCTAAATACTTTCTTATACATAGTACATTTTTGAGCGCACATTGCTTTGAATGAGAATTACAATTTAAATTTGAATCTACATTACAGTATTTTTTATGCAAAATAGATAAATTAGGACACTGGTTTTCATCAAGTTCTGATACCTTACAATTTACACATAGATCTTTTATCCACTGCGCCTTCTCCAAGCCTTTGACAATAATATCTTTATTTTGTAAGTATGGAACGATTAAACGATGAAATTCCTTGTAGTCAATATATCCTTCATTCCAATAAATGCCTCTGTTTCTTTCTAACCATTTTACTTGGTTTTTTTCATGACTTGTTAAGTATCTGAACAAGTATGGAGGTTTAACTAAGAAGGTTTGAGTGTAATCACGGGTGGCCAGAGCTAATTCTTTTACTATAAAATTGTTGTTGAAGTCCTTAAATCCTTGAACGTCTATTAATATAGTTTCAGGATTCATGATATTTTCCTCACGGTATTGCTCAATGGCTTATACTCAACGATACAGTCGTTTAATATGAGGCAGTATGCTGAAGTTTGATCGGGTATAACCGAATCAGTTTCAATTTCCACTCTTACATCCACAACCGGACCTACTTTCAAGTTATCTGCTTGCCTGGAGCAGTCAATAACAAAAAGCGGCGCCAAGTCTTTAAATTGTTTTTCGCTTAATAAAGGTTCCGCACGGCGTCCGTAATATGACTGTTGAAATCTAGTGTATTGCTCGTATAATAAGGCAATTCTGTTATCAGCAAAATTCACATTTAGATTTTCATATGGGAAGTAGTTTGAATTGAGGTATACTCTAACATCACGAATGTGACAGTGATCGAACAGAGACATATCAGAGCTTGCATTGTTTTTCCTATTTGTCTGTAAACCGATAATAACATATCTCGGTTTCTCTATTTGCGACGAAGTTTTAATAGACCAAGTATGTTTCGTTGTTTTAGGTAAAGTCGGATATTCGTACAGGTCCCAATTTCTAAAAATCATCTGGAGTGGTCGATCTTTTTCTAACAGCTTTAGCAAACTTATTTTCTCTTTGTCTGACACTTTAACATGTGGTACACGCCAAACAATTTTATTTATCTGAACATCATCTACAACTTCACCGGTATTCAGTTTTACAGCGTTCAGGTTAGTATTGCTTCGTAACAATATCAATTCGTGTCTACTATTTATTACTACTTTCTTAAAATCTTCTGCAAATCCAAGAATGTTACAAAGTGGTATGGAAGCAGAAAAATTACCTCCATTAATATTTTTTATGCCATCAATTTTCCAACCCCATGCATAAGATATCTTTGACTCACTCTCATTCATTGACACTAATGATTTCATCGTAGTAGTCACACCAGCGTTTTTTATTTTATCTATTTCCACTCCATTTAATTCGTATCTTATATCTTGAAACAGGTAGAGAAGAAAATTATTTGTTAAAGAAATACTACTCGCTTTATCTTTTGAATCTTTTTTGGTGACGATTATAGTTCCTTCCAAATACAAAGTGCTAGCTGATGGTAGTATATACAGATCCTGTTGATTAATAGGTATGCGGATTTCATCGTTTCTGTTGAAGCTTGTTACGTAGGGTTTGTAAGAATGAAATTCAATTCCTTCAACAGTGTTGTCGTAAGTTGGAGCAGATAAAACATCTAAGATATTCATTTTAGCAAACCGATGGCTTTAAGAAATTCCTTATTATCTCTTGTTAATTTTATTTTTTTCTTAGACCGAGGTCTTATTTGCTTGATCACTTTAGTAGAACTGACATTTCCCATTGGTTGATGCACATATTTATTGTAGTCAATCATTTTTTCTTCTGAGATGTAAATATAGCTGTACTTCTTCACCGCGTAAGTTTATTAAGCGATTGTTTATATCTAATAGCCTGATATGTATACAGCTTATGATGTTTTGGTTGATTGGAAAGTATATAACGTTTTTAGGAATTTCTATAATTCTATATCCAGGTGGTACGTTGAGTGCGAATTCGTGTACAATGTGACTGGGTTTTCCGTTTATGTACGAACCACTTACAATATCACATTCTATCCTGATCACGGTCGTAGGCAAAATGTTGACTGGTAAGTCAGACACATGCCATTTATTTGCTTTTAAAATCTGTTTATTGAATCCCAATAATTTCCCAAAAGTCCCTTCTTTAGTAAAATTTATATCTTTAGTACAGTATATCAAAGTTTTTAAAGTGTTGTTATTACACTGAACTTTTATTAAACAATCTTTTATTTCCGATTTTAAATAATCGTTTATATCTTGTAATTCATAAGTACCTTCAGGTATTTCAAGGACTTCGGTAGAGCCATAATATAACTTATTGTTCGATTTGTCAATGTTGGGAATTGAATTAAATGTTGAGAAATGCAATAATGCACACTCATAATGTCCATCGAGTTGTAATGTATTAGGATAATATGTACATAAATCGGACGAGTTTCCAGTTATCGACAAGGTGAATGACATGGTGAAACTGATTGAAATAAAAGAAATACATAATATTTATAAGTATTTATTCCAAAATTCACCTAGATATTCTAAACATAAGTGTCCACAGTTTACTGTATCAAATTGTTGAAATCTAGTGTAGTTATAAAAAACATTACAATTTTTAAAGTACTGAATTAATTCCATTGGAGGTTTCAAATCCCCAAAGCTATCAAAGTATTCACAATAATTGTTTATTTTAGCATAAGCTACCCAATGCGTTCCTTCATTTCGTGAATCGTCTAAGTTGACGATAGCACATTCAAGGCGTTTTGGTGTTCTTGGTAACTGATCCTTCATATAGACTCCTCGAAAGTATGGGATGTCACGTGCATGCTCACTAATATCGATATTAGTTAAAGGACGATTAGGTAGCCTTTTATTCAGTTTTTTGATTTTATAAACAAACCTTTACCATTTTTATGCGGTTTAATGTATAAACCTTTGCCTAACTTTAATGACTCCATTGTTTTATTATGACGTTCTGTTTCCCGTAAATTTTGCTGGCTTGCTTTGTAATCATTAATAGTTTTTGCAATGCCAGCCGCACCACCAGCTAAAGTTCCTAAAGCTGATAGCCCTGCGAAAATTGGGATTAAAGGCAGAATTCCTCCGGTCTTAGGTAAAGGTATCACTCGCGGTACTCGAATTTTCGAAATGTTTGGAAATATTTTTTTTGCTGCTGAGTAAGCAACATTGATTAAAGTTTTGTTATCCCTTGGTTTCAGTTTCTTGATTTTTGATCTTATTTTCGACACGAAACTTTTAAATGTTTTAATTCCGGAACCAGATTTCAATTTGGCTTTCATAATTTTGCTTACTAACCATGAACTAACTTTTTCGCCTTTGCCAGCATCTTTCGATTTCAGTCTTTGTTTAGCCATATTTAGAAGTTGTAAATCCGCTTTGTGACGATTATGTAAGTCTGTGTGATTTGCGTATGCAATATCGTGATGCATACAAGCTTCGTCTAGTTTATTCACACCTCGATCGCCTCGCAGCAATCGCTTCTCAAGTTTTGTTCCTGGTCCACAATAGTTATATCCAGGCAAATGAAGTTCAAATGGCAAATTATTAATCACAGTATTGACTAGTCCACTGCCTTGCATATTCCAAAGAGTAATGAATGAAAAAAATCTTACAAACATGGTTATATATTATTATCTTACCCCACAATTGCATCTTTATCAATCCAACTATTTTCTTCGTTGCTTAAGCCCAGCCATTTCACATAAAGTTTCTTTCCCTTCCTTTTAAGTATCTTTTCTATCAAATAAATACCTGGATGACTAGTTTTTTGAAGTTCTTGTTCATAGAAAGATCCTCTAATAAGTTGCTTTCGATGATCTTCTATACGATATGTTACTGGTATGGTGTTATTTATCCTTTTTACAGTAAATATTTCAGTTGACCAATTTGGAGTGTAACCTTTAGCAAAAATATGTTTGTATTTGCTGATCCGAACGTTTTCACCCACTTTGAATTTAGGTTGACATCGACGTGATATAAGTTTATGGGTTTTTTGAATATTTTCTCTTATCTTTGACTTGTTCGAATGGTTTACCTCGCTTGGTTTATATTTGGTGGTATGATGTTTTGTATTATTGTAGGTCTGTAGAATAACTTTTAAGGGTAAACCTATCCATTTATAGTTTCCAATTAGACTAAAGTATTTATACATTTTATTTTTAATTGTTTTAATTACCCGTTCTACGATCGAAGCTTTCTTGGTTGAAAACGAAGAGTAGTGGTTAATATTGTAGGTCTTCATAAGCTTTTGGAATGTTTTATTATAGAATTCTGTTCCAGAATCAGTTTGTAAATTATCAGGTTTTCGATTGCTGGTAGTTAGTATTCGTTCAAATGCACGAGTAACATAAAGTTTACTTTTGAATTTTAATGGTTCTGTCCAGGCATACTTTGAGAAACAATCAATCACCACTAAAATGTAGTTATAACCCTGATTAAACCTTTGTAGATTCTGCATATCTATTAGATCAGCTTGCCATAAGTCATCTATGTCTTTTATAATAACTGAACGTCTACCAAAGTTTCTTCGTGCCGCTTTGTGTAGTTCATTAACAATTTGTTGTTTTGCCATCACGGAGCTTTTTCAAGTATTTTATTTACTTCTGCTTTGTTAGAAAAGTTATCTTCCAAATGAACTAAAACTTCAGGTGTCTTCGCTTTTAAAGTGGCTTGGACTGTTGCTTGTGCATCTTTTATGATTTGAGCACGCAACAATCCAATCATTATTTTCAGTTCCTTTATTGTGTGATCGCATTTTTGATCGACGTAATCCTTGTTCACAGCATCGTCTTTGTCTACAGGAGATCTTACTCCTCTCAATCTAGATTTTTTAAAATCATAATCACTACTTTCGGATTTTAGCAATGCATTTTCTTTGGATTCTAATAATTCAGAAAAACGCATTCGCTTATGTATATGATGTCCGAATTTATCTACATTCATCTTTAAGGTGTATTATATTTAAAGGTTTATAATAAAATGAACGGTGAAAATTGTGTATCATTTATTTATTACTTAATAATTTTACTTTCACGCAGTTCCTCAATAATAGATATAATTTCATTATCTAAGCCAGTGTTACCAGCGTCTCGAGATGCAATTAATAATTTTAACCTATCCACAAGTTCATTAGGATCGTCCCAATATACAAAATCGGTATTTTTTTTCCACATTTTTGTCAAGGGTAGCCCTTTCCCTTTTGTTTGGTTATTTTGATTAGTACTTGACAGTTTGAAAAGAGGTTTTATAACTTGCAAATATTTTTGTCCCTTATTACTTTTTATTGGTTTGCTTGGATCAAAGTCTCGACGATGTGCGTTTGTGGCAACCAACATCATTTTATAATTCTGCAAATCAGACTCTGTAACCGTGCTTAAATCTACATCCTTTTTCATTAACAATTGTTTTAGTCCAGGAGTACTTCGATATCTCTGACCAGTAACGGTGATGTAATTGTCGCTGATCGTTATGAAAGCAGAACCTAACATCAATTGTCCTCGCTCCGCTCGAACACCAAATGGAATATCTGTCAATGCTTCTGAAGATATTGACCAGGATGATGTATTACGCACTTGATTGTTCTCTTCTAATGATTGGTACGAGTCGTCAGTGTCGGTATCACATTCATTTTCTTCTGCGTCGTTGTCCCCTTCATCACTTGAAAGTCTTTTTTGCAAAGTATCGTTTTCAGCCGGAACTTTTGTTTCTTCAACTTCTTTTGTTCGTAAGAGGTCAGTTTGCTTATTGCTGTTAGCTATACAATTGAGAGACTCTGTTACAGGTCTAAAAACTGATTCCAATGCCTGCTTATTTTCAGTCTCAAAATCACGCATCTTTCGTACCTTCTTCTTGACAGCTTCTGCAGCATCGACGATTTGTTTTTTCAGTGATTTTTCCATTACGGTAGACTTTGATAGTTATCGATTAAGAGTTGGTTCAGTAATAATGATATCATGTAAGCATCATAGTCTTAAATATTTGTATTACTAATCAAAGACTACAAAAGTGTCAAATTTATTTCTATAGCATCCGTTATTTTTGTTGCAATCTTTATTAATTACAACATAATTAAAGGGTTCACTCCAAATTTTAGAACACATTTCACGAAATTCAAGCCATGTCATATCAGTGTTAACATGTTCTTCATAAACATGCCTCAAGTTAATATCATCTTGTTTGAATAATATAATTAAGTTTGCATTATCTCTTACTAACTGTTTAGGGATTTTGCTATATGTTTGATTTAGATAAAAACAGTCGATATGTTTGTGCCTTCCCATCGCGAAATAATCACGCATGTTATTTTGATTTTCGCAAGCAACGTCATCAAATATAATCACGGAATTTGGTTTTGCGTCTTGAACACTTATAACTTCCTCATTCCCTTGATATTTCTGAAGTGAGGTAGATGGTACCCGTTGTAAAACTTTTTCTAAAAAAATGTACTTAGGCTGGTGTAAGGTTTTTGAATAGACATAAACATTTTGAAACCGTAAACCATTTTCATGTATAAGAAGTCCAATAAGTAAATTTGTTTTTCCACAATTTGATGGTCCACAAATGATACATCGTACAGAATTAGGTAACAATTCTCCATGACGCAAACTAGTTTTACAATAATCATCGCAGATTGTGTTTACATGCAATGATTGTGGTTGTTTAACAAATTTCATGGCGACTGCTTGAAACGGTTACCTATATTAATAATGAGTCAATTAATGTGTTACATTAACATTTATAACATGAAAATCATTGTGGCTAGGTAACTCGAATAAATGTACGAACAACCTCACCATGGCTGTCCTTCAATATAAGATAATGTGTGTTTTCCAAATCAGATTTCACCAAATTTGCATCTGTTGGTGGAACAAATCTTCTGGTTGCTCTTTATAGCTATCTTGGTGCTTCAATGAAACGTCATACGTACATATTTTGCTGATCAGTTTGCAAATCTCGAATAGGTAAATATAATCTCGCCGCTAGAATTCTTGAACTTAACACGTTTTTGAAAGCAGATTTTATTGAATCAAGCATTGTAGTTATTTATTAGTTGTGGTGATACAAAATTGAACCTTCTCACGACTAAAGTAAGAATCTAATGCAGCGGTAAATTACGGTGAGAAAGACCGAGTAGAATTAGGCGCTGAACTAGTATATACTAGAATTGAATTTGAGATAAGCCACCCAACGATATCAAAAAATGTTATTGGGCATTCTACCCCACCGAGAGTGACTGAGGCGAACGGAGCTGTGAGCCGAAGGAACGGTAGGTGGGGTAGAATGCCCAATAATATACTACTGGCGTGATACACTACAACAAGAACACTACAATAAATTTCTGGAAGCCTTGTTAAAAAAATCCAACAAAGTCAAATGAATCAAAAAGATGTCCAACAGTTTGTTCTGAAAGTTTTCATTAGCATATGACAGGAAGGAAGCGGCAAAACATCGAACCTCTTTTCGTGGAGACCATAGACAATATACACTTTGTTTTATTTAAATTACATACCAACGACAATATGGAACGTTCTTAGAATTTGTTTATAGACCTTTGATGACTCTCTGGTAAGGTGAAATGGAGAAAAGTGCTGTTTATTGAATAAAAATACTAGGAAAAATCCTTTTAAAAGCTTGTCCGTTCTATTTTCTTTGTTAAGCATACTCTTGGTCTCGCTTAGGATGAATTATTTTTTCCTGTGAATTACTTAACTTTCCAATTAATATTAAAACTGTTGAAAGAATGTTAATTTAAATTTTGTTTGTTAAATAAAGGAATAAAGTGCTTCAAACTAAACGTGGTCAGTTTTTTCTTGGATTTAGAAGACAGGCGCTAGATACCGTGTTTTTTTTTTAAATATCGCTGCACATGCTGAGGTTGGAGCCTTTTTGGCCTTGCTTAATGTCTTTTATAATTTAGTTTTTTTTTTATCTGTGGTGTCTGTCTGTAATGTTTTACGTCAATATGTACGTCATCAAAGCTTAAAAGTTTTTGATTTACTTCAAAATCAAATTTTGCAGACCCGTTTGTTTCTCGTGACAGTGCAAATTTTTAACCGACTTCCCGAATAAGAGGAGGTTATTAAATCAAAATCAAATCAATCATTTATTCGCATAGAATGTAGGTATTGTACAATAAAGTTGTTATAAAATATAGTGAGCCGGGTACATTCTGCCCGAGTTTAGGCATGCAAAATTCAACAATAATGTCATCATCAATAAGCTTTTATGTGTAAAAGTATCAATTCGGAGTATACTTAGTTCGGGCATAAATCCGCCATATAGACGGATTTACAAAATTATTTTTTTGTTTAAAAGTGTATACTCTCAAGGTGACCACCTCCCAAAAAGTTTTTAACCGATTTCCCAAAAAGAAGGAAGATTCAATATTTTTTTTATTTTTATATATGTTCGGTCATAACGCCGCCATATAGACGGTTAAAAAAAAAAAATCGGTTTGAAAGGGTGTACTCTCGAGGTGGTCCCATTGTCACCAAGTCAACATTTGATGATAGGATCCCAGGGAAATCAAGGGAACTCCTCAAATATTATAGGCAAGGCATATAGCGATTTTGGTATTTTCATGAACATAGCATTTGCACTCAGAAAGTATCTTTTGGTGAAGTAGGAAGGATGAAGAAGACCACAGATGGCCACTGGAACTCCTTAATAAGCTTGTCATGGCTTTATGATATTTCGAATAGATAGTGAAACGACTATGATGAAGTAAATACATAAATATCAATAGTAGTGATTAAAATGGTACCATCGAACTGATCTGATGATGAAGCCTAAGGTAGGGACTGGAACTCCCTGATAAAAAAATGTATCCTAGTCGTGTTTATTTGTAGTATTTTGCTTTAGAAGTCAGTTTATTTTTTTTATTAAAAAGTTTATTTTTGTGTAAAAGTTTGCTATAATGTCAGTTTGAATCACTTAATTTTATTATATTATTGTCCTGCGTTAGTCACAAATAAACATTTTTTCTGTCTTCTTCATTCTACAGCTAACCAATTGACAAAATGTATGGGATTGACAAGTGAATTGGCTAGAGTAACTTTCTTGCCTTTAAAGTTTCCTACTATTGTAATGAATTCGTATCAGGTAATTAAAAATGATGCAATCATTTCTGTTTCAGAAAGAGTACGTAATTCTACTTAATATTTCTGGAAAATAAAGAAAAGGACACGAAGGCACCTGAATTTTCTTCAGAAATTACATTTCCAAAAAATTCAGAGTCGATGTGTCCATAAAGTAGATGAAACATCAAAACATTACAATTAGTCTGGATTAAAATCGTCCGTTTGATTAAAATGTATGTGGTCGGATGTCGGCCGTTTCATAACTAACTAAATGGTTGCAGCGTAAATGGGAGCTAATATTAGTAATTCGATTCGAGTGTCCGTGTGCCTGTCCGAGTCGCTTGCGCATTATAACGTCAGTTGGTGACGTCAATGGCAGTTTCGAAGTGTGGGGTTTATGTCGGTGTCTAATGTAAATTATGAGGACGAGTGGCTCGAAATGGCGCGGGGAAAATATCTGAAATGACTTAGAGGAGGTTTTTGTCCAGCAGTGGTACAGCAAAGGCTACACAAACAAAAATGCAGGACGTAGAGATCAAAATGTAAGTAGGTACCTAAAAAAGTTCAAATTCAAATCTTATTCTAATTTCAGCGACGTCCTAACGAGAGTAGAATGCGAACGTTACTTAAAAATACGGTTATTGGAAAAAAATTGATCCCATTTACATCACTACCATGACGCATATATCTTAAGACTGACTTACCATGACGTTTCCAAACTATTAGGCTCAATTTACATTGGCGCGTAATGGGATGGAAGCGAATTTTTGCAACGAAATTGTACATAGCATTTTGGGGGTATGTGGAACAGGGTGTAAAGTCCCACAAACCTCCATAGAAAAGGGAGGATCCTCCGACCAGACGGGTGTTGTGTCTGGTCCGCGCAACTGCTCGACGGTTATTGTCGGACTGTTGTTTGTGTTCTAATCGCGCCGAAAACTTTGCTTGCGCGATGCAGGATTTGTGTGACGTCATGTCATTAGTTAATAAGTGGCGGCGTCGGTGCCGCTACAGCATGCTGAACTTTATGTTAATTGTGTAACGTACAAACTAAATACGAGCCAAAAAAGAGGTCGTGCATCTTCCGGGGAATCCTCGCGTATTCTCGATAATTCCCGTATAAAATTTTGACCGTAATTTTGCGAAATTGACACCTTATGGTCGCACTATATGAGAGCGAGACAGAGCTGTAACAGACAAATATCTTCGTCTCTCTCTCACATGATAGTAATGCCCCAGGTCAAACCGCCATGTAGCATCTGACAGTCATTCGTTGCAAAAACGAAAAGAAAACCATGAACCACTTAGTAAATTAAACACCTCCAAATAAAAGTAGACATAAAGCTCACTGAATAAAACAAAACACGAATGTATTAAAGTTAAACCGTCCAAAAATCCTGGCAATTTTATACTCCATTGTGTGTTTAATACCAGTGTTACAACAAAAAGGGGGGTAGTACGAAAGTTTTCCGCAAACATCCTCCCGAAAACATCGCAGTTACAAATAAAGTTTTTTACTCCAACCGGACCACTTATCTCTGGCAATTTCTTGCTTGCTGTCCTGTGTGAGTTGTGCATGCTGTAAAGCGATGCGAAGATATTTTTAAGAAGACTTATTTTGATGGGATACTACCGTTACGTTTCTAAAGATACGTTCCTCAGTCTACCACATCCAGTGTGTTTAAGAATTGTATTTAATTGGGCCTCCTATGCCCCTGATAAGGAACCTGACTAATACCAAAGTTTTACAGTTTTTTTGCTCTTTTAGTTAAGCTTTCAGAATCAAGGATCTAGCAGAGGCACCTACGTTCAGTATTTGCACTTGAGAACACTAGACAAACGATACAAACAATACCCGAATTCACTAAAGACAGACCTATCCAGCATACTTTTTTCTGGGCAGTGGTGTCTCTTCTCATACAAAGAAACCGTGCCGACGTAGACGTACTGTACTGATTTGTTTTTCTACATCGATCGCTTTCGGTTCTGTTCCACGGATATAGATGGTGATCTATCTATCGCCGTGGAACGGAACCGAATGCGGTCGACTTAAAAAAAAACGGTATAATCAGATGAAAAACGCTAGTTACCTCGGCACTGTTTCTTTGTATGGAATGTGGCATCAGTATGCTAGTATTATATTATCTGTAGTCTGGGTCTGGGACTCGGTGATCTACATTATTTCTGTTTGTTTCTTGGTGGTCAAACTTTTTTGTTTTCCTACCCTACAAAGGTTTCATGTCAAGACGAAATTAACACTATTAGTGTCATTACTGCGTCACAGTGTAGTATGGACGAACAGCACGGAAACTACCTACAAACGCCCGAAACGGCACACTCACACAAACATGCGCATCGACCACTAAGCGGTTGTCGCGATGCTGTCAGTAGTGCTACTGTTCGTCCATATTTATACTTTGACTGCTTGCTTCACCGTCGACCACATCATCGCTTACCATCACGTGAGATAGTGGTCAAGCGCGAGCCTATCTATAATAAAAAAAAAGCGTCCCGGTATATCACTCAATCGCATCGCATAGCCCACACTACTCACCCACGACACTGCCTTACCGTAGTAAGTCGTTCGTAAAACCGTTACGTACGCATCAATCTCGCGAACTTTTCCAATATCAACTTAAATTTTGATTGAAAGAGTTCTCAGTGTGTTCAGCAGGATCCTGTAAGATGTTCAGCGACTAAACTTCTTCAGAAGACAGTCAGGAGTTTGGAAGATATCGTGAATATATTTATTTTCTGCGTGTATTAGGGGCTGTGGGTTTTGTTAGAGTTTCGTGTTAGGGTTTATAAAGTTTTGTTTTGATAGGAAAATAGGCTTTTTGGGGAAGAGTGATTCATTACGTCAATTTATTTATTTATTTATTTATTTTATACTTCATGCACACATACGTACAGAGGCGGACTTAATGCCTTAGGCATTTTCTACCAGTCAACCTTTGGGTGATGCAGAGACAAATAGTGGTAGGTGCAATATTGAAAGTGAATCATGACAATTTACGCTTATTAGAGGGATTAAATTGAACGATATCTTAGAGACAAGACTTTTAGACTTTTAGACCTTTAGACTTTTGAAAATAAGAGCGGATCATACTTATATTATTCCTAGAAAGTTACTTTCTCCAGTCAACATTTTTTTACAAGCTTTTTATTAACTTGCAATGTATATATGTATGTAAGTTCGAGTTAAATCTTGCAAATGAATTTTAAAGCAGTTATCCTCAACTGATTAAGATGAAATTTTGCATACACGTTTGGTTAGGATGGCGATAAGCTACTATTTATTTTCTTTATTTTTGAGTGTCTTGTGTGTTATTTACGTTTTTCTTAATGTTCGTATAAACTGCTATCGATTTTTATTAACTAGATAAGACTTCATCAGGAATTAATTCAATAATAAATATACCCGTTTTGGTTTATAAAAAAACATTATAGGTCAGACCACGTACCCTGACGTGTCAAAACTATCATAGTTCGACTGTAAAAAGGGGACAGATATATTACAAGTCAAATACATCTGTCCCTTACGCACACTCAAAAATAACCTTACTCTAAGAGCTTATACATAGTTTCTCTGATAAAGCACTGGTTTGCACCATTTGATGGAACGTGTATCTAATTTAATATACCGAATAGTTCACTTGGAAGAACCAGGATAGCGGCCTCAAAGACCCTAAACTAATGGAAACCAATATAACCACGGTCCAAAGTTATCGCTTTCTACATGTATAATATAGTTATACGTCATGTTACCTATTATACAGGCTGTGTGTTAGAATTATCAAAGATGAATGGAAAGATTTTGTGGTGCATTGACTACATTGTACTTGAAAAATCAAAAACCCAACTGCTTAAGAAGCGAACTTCGCTTCTTAAGAAGTCGGGTTTTTTATTTTAAATTAATTGTTTTTATTATTATGAATACATTTATTTATTTTAGATATCCATACACGGTCAATACAGACAAAAAAATGTTTTAATTTGTGTATTAAAAATTAAATGTTTTAATACACAAATTAAAACATTGAATTATTATTAAACAATTAAACCGCAACCTACATGTTGGCCGCTACGTCGTCGGCTTATCGGCAAAAGCCCTGACGAGCGGCCCCTCCTCGGGTTCCTCTTGGCTTCATCGTGGTTGTCCAAGCCACGGCTACTGAGCCCCCCCGCCTCGACAATGCGGGAACCCACCGGGGAGGGTTGTGAGCTAACCTAACCTAACCTTGTGAGCTAAACTAACCTAATCTTGTGAGTGAACCTAACCCTATATTGAGATCCAACCTAACTGTTAAAATTGTGATTCGAATTTTGCGCCTTTTACGCCAGCTTACGCTTGGCTGTTTGTTCTGTTCTCTTTGTGTTTTTGCTCAATGACATCAATTATGTACGCGTGAACTTCACATTGAATAATAAGGTAAACAAGTACAAATAAAACTTTTTACTCAGAACTTTAACTTTTGTGAAGTGTATTCGTATAAAAACTGAGTACAATTCTTAAAAATGACAGCAAATAACTAAATGGCATTTATTGAAAAGTTGACCGGCCGCCAAAATTACGCAACTTGGCGTTTTGCAGTAAAAACTTATTTGCAACATGAGAAACGAGACACAAAGGCTGAAACGAAGTTAATTCTCTTAGTCGACCCAACAAATTATGTACACATTTAAGAGGCTAGCTATAGAAAGCTCTGGCATAAAGATAACATCGGATTCAGTTAAATCAAAGTTATTACAAGATGTTAGACTAACCGTACCTTGTGAACTAACCTAACCGCAACCCCCGGCTAGTGTCAACCTTAGGTTGGTGAGGAGTGAAGTGTTTGACTCCCCCCACAACAGCTAAGTGGGCCGCGCGTGGTACACTACGCACCGCCGCCTCGGGATGTGTGGGGGGTTTCTATGAGCTAACCTTACCTAGTCTTGTGAGCTAACCTAACCCTATGAGCTAACTTAATCTTGTGGGCTATCCTAACCTTGTGAGCTAATTTAATCTTGTGAGCTTAGCGTATTAAAGAATAGGGCTAAGAGCTCCAATGTGTTTGATAGATATCTGGCTATCGGGCAGAGACAGCTCATGAAACTGAAGACAGGAACTGTTGAACTGATCGCAGGATCGTATCCGCCAAACCGGAGCTTCTGAGGGAGATCGAGAGATTCTATGGGCAGTTGTACACGTCAATCAATAAACCCGTTGCGAATCCGAAGACATTCCGGACGGCAGCCTATACTAGATTAGGATGGCTTTAAAACAACTTACACACACATGCGCCTGGTGATGACGGAATTACGGCTGAACTCCTGAAGGCGGGTGGAAAACCAGTACTTAAAGCCCTTCAGAAGCAGTTTGATTCCGTCAAACTCGGGGAAGGGCAAACGCCACAGGCATAGTATGGTATGTGCTGGTACTCCTCATCAAGAAGGGCTACAAGCTTTTATTTAATTTCACCTGTCTCGGTGCAAAGCTTGCATGATTTTGACCCAATTGCCGGTGTTCGGCAATTGGGTCAAAATCATGCTAATTGCACACTGGTTTCTTTCTCGTGACAATGCAGTTTTCAATATAAAAGCTTGTTTAGCAATACTGTTTCAAGACTAACTTGAACGTAGAAGGACACTCTATATAACGTTCACTATAACTGATTAGCATAGGTAGTTAGCTGAAGGAAATTGTACAAAGTTCTACTTCGATTACTTGTCTATTACCTAAGTTAATATTAAGTTAATATTGTTACTCGCTATTGGTTTTCAATTACATGTTATGAAATGAGACTACGTCTTCAATGAGACTACGTCTTGAAAGGGGTTCTATTTTCTTGTACACTCACATGCTTTTGTTATATTTATGTAGGCTCAGAGCTAATAAAATATTGATATTTAAACTTCAAAAAGCTTATTATTGTAATTTCAAACAACAAAATTCTCTTCGAAGAAATTTGAAAAAAAAAATGAATTGAGAATTGGTTGCCTATCTATAGTGTTCCATCCTTGTCTTACCTGTTATACGTACTGTCTTACTTGGTTAGTGTGGTCAAGCCATTCTTCTAGCTGTCTAATATCCATTGTATCACTTGTGGTTCAACTCAATACCTGATTTCATATCTCCACATCTCTATAGAAAAGTCTTTTGAGAGTTTTAGATTTTCTTTCTTGCATCAGGGTTCTTTTAAATTTTCACAGGCCGTTAATTTTTATGACTAAATGGAGAGCAGTGGTGGTCCAGTGGTAACGGCCGCGACATACAAGTTGTAGGTAGTGGGTTCTAAACCAGGCAGACTGTCTAAATTATTTCATCACGACTGCTCTCAATACGGTGAAGGAAAACAACGTGAGGAAACCGGCATTCCGAAACAAAATCTCGAAGACATATGACACCAACCCGCACTGGGCCCACGTGGTGGATTACGGCCCATTCCCTCTCACAATGAGGAGGCCTGCACGCACAACGGACCAAATGGGAGTAAGTATAAGTGCGGCAAAGAGGTCCATGTATCCTATCCTGTCCATGACAGTACTATGGAAAGTTTTGACAATACCATCTTTAGAAGCGGCCGCCGGGTGTCTCGGTGATCTATACTGTATATATTATAGGGATGGTTGACATCATATATCTTCAATTCCTGGTTCACACATCGGTTTCCTAATATTTCCCTCAATTATTTTCAGAACAAATTGCACAAAGTAAAGTGAGCAAACATGAAACAGAATATAATTTCACTCAGCTCACTCTCATGTAAATAAAGGTACATATTGTTCACAATTAGGGGCGTCCATACCTTTCACATTTTAATTGACTGAAGCCAAGAGCGGTGGCTTTAATTAAATTTATTAACAGCCAAATATGGTGGGTTTTCTGTTGTCATGTTATTGTTGGTTTTGATGTCGTTGTAACGATTTTATGTGGTAAAATGATGTCAAATGATTAAATTAATTTAAATACATTTATGCTATATGTTTTCGTGTCTGTGAAATGAACATAATTTTGTCGATGTAAAAGTCAAATTATTTCAACTTGCGGCAAACTTTTCAATAGTTATAGTTAACTTTTGTATTCAAAAACTGGAATAAAATCGATTTAAAAATTACTTATAAAGATAAAGAAATACAGCAATCAGATACTATGACTTTTCTTCGGATAGATCTAGACGAGGTGTGTTCCTAGATTAATATTATTGATAAGATATGTGGTAAACTCAGTAAGTTTGCTTATGTTCTATGGCGTATATCTAACCTAATAAATAGACAAGCCACATTACAGGCTTATCATGCGTATGTTGGTTCAATACTGCGTTATGGCACAGATAATATAATACTAGCATATAAAGAAACCGTGCCGGAGAAAACAAGCGTTTTTCATCTGATTAATCTGTTATTTTTGTGAGTACATCAATCGCGTTTGATCCCGTTTCACGGCAATAGATGGTGTTAGCAACGACTTGCAAGTTAAAGCGTTTACTAGGTTCGTGAATATTTTTTTCTTTAAATACAGTGAAGGTTCGCTTTATAGTATTTTTTTGCACGTTTTTACAGTTTTTGTGCACCAAAATGTGTTACAATGCAAATTTTAACAATCGAGTGGCATACCACAGAAATTTAAAAATGCGCTATCTATTGGCATCAATTTTGAATGATCCGTTCAAATAATCTTTAAAATATGAATTAAGAGCCCAATGTTCCATAATTTTGTACTTAGGTGAGTTGATTAAACAAGAACATACAATTTTTATGTTCAATTCCAGAAAATGTTAATATTACACACAATTCTATTGAATTGTGTATACGTGTCGCGCCACCTAGTGAGATTTATTTGAATTAAATTTTCTTTCTTAGCAATGAGACCCCGTATGGTATACTGGTATGGGGAAACTTGGTGCATCGCGAAAGAGCTTTCAACGCGCAGAAGAGCAGCGCGTGCAATACATCCTGTAAACCACTGTTTCGGACACTAAGAATACTTACATTGACTGGTATTTTTATTGAGGAAATATGTAAATTTACCTAATAGATTAATAATTCCTAGAATGAAAACGGAGCTATATAGGCGAAGTTGCTATCCTATGTGTATTCAGATTTATAACAAGATTCTTAACGAAATTAAAGAACTTCCAATGGTCCGCTTCAGAAGGGCTTTGCACAGGTGGTTTATAGAGAATTCCTTCTATACTATAAAATCATTCCTTCAGTTTAAATTTAAATGACGTAACTGTATACTTACCAAAAATTTGCATGTCATTATGCTATGATTAAATGTGTTAAGCTACTATTATACTACCATTGTAAGAACTTTTGTAACCATATTTATCTGCAAATAAATTGAAAAGCTTTAAAACCGCCATTTTTATTCCTCGAACAAAAGGCACTGTTAAATGTTTAACATAACATAAAAAAAAATTGAATCTACTTAATTATTTTAATTGATCGTGAGAGTTGCTCAAGGAGGACGTTACACGAAAATTGAAAATTTATTCGAGATGTGCAATAAGAAACTAAAAACGTTACAACATATATAAAATTCGTATACAATTTATTTAATGGGAAAACATGTTTTCGTGGTAAACGAAACATGTATATAATGCAATAAGGAACCTTACTCGGAACGTCAACTTCTCCCGCTGGTTGTCTCAAAGAGGAAAACAAACCGCATCTATTGTGGTGTTTGAAATACTCCTGTACATGTTTATAATCTTATGGTATTGTTGTAATGTAACTTATATTTACGGTTATGCGGATGAACCTATTGAAAAACACAGCGGAAAAAAAAATGCCGCACTTCTTTTAACTTGTTCTATTCATATTTATTTACGTGGCTCTATTTGCTCGATTCTGTTGAAGGTTGCGGGGTTCCACTGGATACGTGATGCACAGGACCGGTCAATGTGGTGACGTTTGGGGGCGGCCTATGTCCAGCAGTGGACGTGTTTCGCTTGGTATGATCATGATGATTTGCTCGATCAGCTTTGCGTAATATTCCCTATTGAAAAACACTACGTACTAGAATAATTACAAAAAAAACTTTTTTGAAAAAAAATACTACCGACTTCCAAATGAAAAACTACAAAGTGAAAAATAACTTAACTTTTGGAAGTCGGTGTCTTTCGTAGGAACCATTTTTTTGCGATATGGACACCGACTTCCAAAAGTTAAGTTATTTTTCACTTTGTAGTTTTTCATTTGGAAGTCGGTAGTATTTTTTTTCAAAAAAGTTTTTTATTTTTCCCTTTTTAGTTTTACCTACCTAATAGCAAGTTGTTTATTAAGGTCCCTATAACTTCAGAATAGATTAACCGAATAACATGAAACTTGAACATAACCGGTGAAATGAGAGATCTGTGTACCCCTTTAGAGCGTACTGGCGTGATGTTATGTTATGAAATGGTATAAACAACAAACAGTCATGCGATTGCAGCAATCCCGAGAGTTTTGCCGTTATTTATTGAAGAGTTCTGTTGTTTATCTCCGAAGTTCTTCATCAGACCTTCACCAAATTAAAATGGGACCAATTTCGAAATATACTCTTTCAAACCAAAAAAAATTTTTCAAAATCGGTCCACAATTGACGGAGATATAGGTGAACATACATAAAAAAAAAAAAAAAAAAAAAAAAAACATACAAGAAGTCGAACATAGAACCTCCTCCTTTTTTGTAAGTCGGTTAAAAACTAGTAGTAATTTGCACAACCCGAGAACACTGAATTTCTATTAAATTATTATTAAGCTTGATTTTACTGTTCCGTAACACAAAGTAGAGTTATCTCACAGTACCATAAACCTTTTTCATATATCGCTCGGAGATTGTAGACGGAAACTTGGTATTGTTATCAAAAATAACATTATTTCTGTTCCCAGGAAATTGGGAGTGCTATAATGGCTAAATTATTCATAACACTGTACTGTATATCACGTGAGAGTGTCATTCATTTTGCATTACCACTTTTTTTTGGGTGTTGGTATATTTTTCTTTGGTTAGTTGTAATTTGTGTTAATGTGTGTTAAATATAGGCTCTGGTGGCATTAGTGGATTCGTAGTATAAATAAACTGTTATACAATTTCCGCCGGCTTCAACAATTATTTTATGCTTTTTCAAAGCCAGCGAGAAAAAAATTGAATGCGTGGAAATAATTTTGTTACAAATGAAATTTCAAAATTTAAAAAAACCCCGACACATTTATCTTGCAAAAACACCCCGATTCAAACAGTAAAACGCCCATAATTTTTGAACGGCTGAACCGATTTTATTCATACATAGCTAAGAACATTCTCGACAAAATCACCTTTCAAACAAAAAAAAACTAAATCAAAATCGGTTCATCCGTTTAGGTGCTATGATACCACAGACAGACAAACAGATACACAGACACAAAGATACACAGCCACACACGTGAAACTTATGACACCCCTCTTTTTCCAGGGGGGCAAAAATGACTGATTTTATTAAAATTATTTCTCCAAAATTAGTTTCAAATCATTCAAATGGAAGTGTAAAAGAAAAAAAAAGAAACAAAGAAAAAATTGTATTTTTTTTAATTTATTTTTTCTATTAGAATTTTCAGAATCAGATCAGTAATGCCCGAGAGAGCAAAATTGATTATTTTTATATTTATAAAAAAATATCTATTTATTATAAATATAAGTTTGTATTATTGCGGATTTACATTGGTAGGTAGAAGTAGCTTTGAAAGTAGAACAATGTCCTTTAGACAACTAGACAAGATAACGAAATCCTAATACTTAATAACATCTAATATTCCGAAATCTTTTCCAAGCTCAAACAACTACTTACTTAAAATTTAACACTTCAAAATCAAATCGCAGCTGCAATCTCGGACCGTGTCAGTAGTTTTCTACCTTTCAATTTTGGCGAGGTTTTCATACCATCTCGAGTGATCCTCAAATATAGGGTGCATACAACTCGGATTTCCAATATCATAGAGGGCAATATGTCTCAAGACTAGTTCGCTCCTAAGTCAAGTTTTATGAGTTACCGAACAAATATACTTACGTAAAATGGAAAAATATTTAATGTTTTATATCTGGGGGACTTAGCACCCTCTTTAGGGTGGTGTAATGATATTTTTTGAGGGCCTTTTTTTTCGTACTTTTGGCGTATTTTGATTGAGATTAAAAATGGTTTCGTGTGCTGTTGAATGTTTCGTGTATTGTTTTGACAGTATTTTTTGATTTGTTTAGACGTTATGAACCAGTTGAAAATCAAAACCAGAATCTCTCAAATCAGGGTCCATAAGTTTATTTGGGCACATCTCCCAGAGACAAACAGACTACCTGGAAAATCTGGTTGTAGTGAGAAAAGTGGATGAAAACGACCACGCGAACGGTAATCTACTCGCTGGTCAGATCAAATCATGGTGACAGCTGGACTCACTGATTGGGACGATAGGTTGTGGTAAAAAAAATGAATGTAACAGCGAACTGTATAACATGTGTAATGATAAACGAAGAAAATATAAACGGTACGGATAATTGGATAATTTATATGCGCGAGCGCAGCCGTGCTTGGAGACGTGCAACAGCTGACTGTTGTGGCGATGTATCGCGGGGACCCGCGCTCACTCGGCTGTCGGCCGGTTGGCACCCCGCTGTGCCCGCGTTCCTCGGTCACTGGCGCTGGCCTGCGGCGGTGTTGAGAACAAGAGAAGAGCGGTCTCAACACTCACGGTGACCACTGCCCGAGAAGAGCCGAAGGCAGAGTGGCGTGAAAGCAGCTCATAAGTAAATCTATCAAAGAGCACGGGGCTTTCCTTGGCACGACCTTCAGTAATGAAGACTACTGCGACAAAGAGTATGATAAGTTATTTCCCATCTGTAACATTATACCCATAAATAAAAAAATATTATATTATAATGAAGAATATAAAGTTAATGTTAAAAACAAGTACAACACACGTAGAGCTAGAGAGAACAAACTGGTTCAACCACAGATAACAAATTATTATGGTAAGAGAACATATTAGTATTTGGTACCTAATGTGTTTAACAAAATAGATTTATTTAGGGAAAAAGTAAACATTAGTAAAGGAACAATTAAGACATAATTATTAAATTATAAATCATACAGGATAGCGATATATACACGTCAATGTGGCGTATACCGATCAATTTGGCGACGCTTGGGGCAGGCCTATGTCCAGCAGTGGACGTCTTTCGGCTGATGATGATGATGATGTTACAGGATAGCAAACAATACTAAATATGTACATTGTATAGATTAAACCATAACAGTTTAATATATAAGTAGTAGGTATTACGTAAGGTGGTGCATTGTGATATAAAAGAGTGCCTCTCGCCATCAAACGTACAAGTTTGGTGAGTTTAGAATTAAGTTACTCCTCTGTATTAAAATATCATTAAATAATTATATTTTTGGAATCACCTCTTAAAACCCTTTATTTTGATACCCCACACGATGGGTTTAGAAGAGAAAAAAAAATTGGGCCCCCACAATATGGCACCCAAAATCCGCCATTTTTCTATTATCCAATTTTAATGTAGCCTATGACACTCGCAGGGTTAAGACGCATCGATTGACGTATGAATCATCAAAATCGGCCAACGCGTTTGGTCTCTGGAACGCCATATAGGAACAAACATACATACATACTTACATACATACATACATAGACTGATAAACACATTACCCTTCTTAGGCAGTCGGGTAAAAATGAAATAGTAAGACGTTATACACGAGTCAAAACTACCGTACAAAGGGTCTGTCTTTACCCTTACCTTCACCTTTAATAAATTATTTTTAATGGATCCGTTACAATTTAATAAATTGATTTATTGCTGATATTTGTATCACTGAACAAGTGGGAATATTTACAAAAAAAATAATGTTCCTACTTACTTACTCATAGGAAAAAAAACGCGAATGTAAAAGGCCTACAAAATAGTGATCCATTGAGGACAAGTGACATCGGATAAGCTCTGTGACCGGAAATATGGGGCATCCATCGCAGAAATGACATGCCCTTAATAGTGTTCAGTGATTAATGGCATTCATTCATTATTTATAGGGGCTGTATTAAAATGGCCTCTACGAGTAGTCATGTCATACCTTTGGCAGCGCACCTCTTTACTAAAGTAATATCTTTATCACGGCAGGTGCTATTCTACATTGTTTTTTAACCGTCTTTCCAAAAAGGAGGAGATTGTATGTTCGAAATTAAATTTCACTGATTTCATCGTCAATATAACAAGTTTTTTTTGTTTTAAGGATTATGTGCCCAGATTGTCCCCATTTCGATTTGGTGAAGATACAACAGAACTCTTCAATAAATGACGGCAAATCTCTCGGTATTGCTGCAATCGCATGTCTGTGCATTGTTTATACTATTTCATAACATAACATCACGCCAGTACGCTCGCGCACGTGGGTACGCAGATGTGTACAGTTTACCTTGGTACACTCTCATTCCACCGGTTATTTCAAGGTTTATGATATTCAGATAATCTATTCTGGTATTATAGGTACCTAACTATTTTATAGAACTTGCCTATTACGTACAACAAAATTGTAAAATATATAAACAAAAAGATACTTCCACAAAAACTTCCAAATAAAAACACTACAAAGTAAAAAAAATACTTTCTATTCGGAAGTCGGCGGTGTCCATAACGAAAAAAATTGATACCTACCAAAGACACCAACTTCCGAAAAGAAAGTCATTTTTTACTTTTTAGTGTTTTTATTTGGAAGTCGGTAGTATTTTTTTATAAAAAGTTTTTTACCATCTGTGATTCATATCGAGATTCCTCCGTACCTCGGAAAACGCGTTTAGCTATTGGTCCCAGCTGTAATTTGGGATATGTCTAACTAGACAGATACCATGAACATGTAGTACAGAAATACTAAACAAAATATTTTTTTCATAAAATAATTCCAATACCAAGATTACTTACGTAAACTGAACCCAAACTAAGGATCATAATTATAATAAACTAAGATACTGAACCATGCAATTTAGGTGAAGCGTTTGGCGGGTTGCCGGCCCAACCATTTGGCGCCGGCCCGGGCGGCGTAGCGGTCGGCTCGGGCGCTACGTGTCGCGGTCGCGCGTAGACGTGCTACGAAATTGCTACGGCGTAGTGCTACGAATATACTAACTGTCATATGAAAACTATATCATATTGGTTTAGTATTTTGTATTTAGGATGAGTTTTCATTCCTTGGCAATCTTTTAGGATTTGTCACGAATATGATCAACTTTTACTATGCGAACAACCCCGAAATAAAAGCATCTATTTTATATATTTGTCTAATTAAGAGTAGATAAATTAATTTAAAAGTAAAAGTAGTTCTAATTCTCGAGTACTTTTACCTCTTGACATATTTTCAATTGATTAAATTCTCTTTATACTTGCATAGTAAACAGGGTGACTGCTTAGTATGCAAGAATAAAGTGAAATAAGTAGTTGTGTTTAATATTGAAGCTACGCGTAAAAAACAAGTTGTTGTGCATGTTTTTGGATTTTAGATGATCATCATAAAATCCAATTTCGAGAATAAAATTAAAAATATTCAAAAAGGAGTCAATTCCGGTTGAATAGTTAACAATGAAGAGCTACACTTACTGTATTAATACATTGTATTATTTCCATATTTAGAATAGCCATTCAGCATGACTTGGCTATTTTTATATATACCATACCAATCCATCAGCTCATTTGTCGACTATTACTATAATCAGATTTTCTATTTGGCTTGTAAGGATTGATGTCAATAGCTGACATTTCATTCAATAAATCTAGATTCTCATTCAAATAAGTTCAACATAATTATTACAACTCATACCTACTAATATTACTTAGGCGATCCATACTGCGCTGCGGGGTGCGTGGCGACTAAGTCACGACACTGCGCGTGAATGTGTTTTCTGAGGCCTTAGTGCAAGTTTTTACTCACGCTCACTCGTGATATCGTAAACGATCTCGTATGTCAAAATTTATACAAAAAAGAGGTTTCTCCTTACCGTCACCAGATGGCGCTTATCCAGTTTCAATACTAATTGACGTTTACGTTAACGCGATCCAGAGTGAGACAAAACTCGCACTAAGGCCTCTGTGTGTTGCACTACGCGTGTTTTCAATGCAAAGAGATATACTTTCAAGCAACGTAAGAACACGCACCCCGCGCTACGCTGCGTGATGCGGTGCAGTGTGCGAAGCGCCTTATAATTAGAGTTAGTTTTACTATACCCCATAGTATTTAATCCTAACCTAATATTATACAAATGTAAAATTGTTTTATCTTACTAATATTATAAATGTGTAAGTTTGGATGGGTGTGTTGATGTTTGTTTGTTACTCAATAACACCAGAACGGCTGAACGGATTTGGATGAAATTTGGCACAGAGATAGATTATTGTCAGGAATTGCTTATACGCTATATTCCTATGTTGTCCCAAATAAAACAATTTATTATTATTTTATTAAAACTGCATGAAAAAAACTGTATCCTCCGACTGCATAGCATGTTTTCTTCTTGTTTACATCTTTTTAGTTTTCTTCTTATGCAGTCGGGTCTCTGATTTTTTAAATTTACTTTTTTTGCGACTTTTTAGTTAGGTAGGTATATTTTTTTTCGAATTACACTTTTTATCCCGGGAGTATGTTCCCTGAGGATAATTTTCGACTTTAACGCGGGCGAAACCACTGGCAGAAGCTAGTTTGTCTATATTTGTTAAGGGTCACTGGCAATAGTTACTGGTAACCCATCAAATAAAGACATTTGCTGCGAAATAAATCCTAGTTAAGTACTTTCTTATCGGCTTATATCTCGAAAACGAATGACCATTATTGAATCTTATGTGGACTTTTTTGTGCACGATTTAATAAGGAATAAACTTACCCTACCATAAATTGCTGAAAAAATCAAAACTTTACGAGAAGCATATACTTTTTTTTTGGTCCGATTGGATTTTTATGGAATTGCCGGCTACTACTATAATGAACACAATTCAGGTCCATGGTACTTAACTAGTTTTTTTTGCTTCTAATAATTACAACTTATTTCACCGATGATAAGGGCGAATTAATTTTTTTTTTGTATTCCAATAAATGCACACTTATTGGGCGTTGCACATAGCACAGCTAAAGGAAATAGCCAGTCATTTTATAAAAACGCTAACAGTCAGTGCAAGTTTGACCTAATTTTCTCGGAAACATCCTATCGCCCAATAAGAAACTTTATTGAGAGAGTATTTACGCAACTAATAATATCCAAAAAGAAGTTTACCGAACAAATTATAAGCCATCCGACAAAATTGGATATCCATAAACTTATAATAATAGCAGATAAGTAAACCTATATAACGTTATGTAAACAAATCATATAGGAGCGATAGACTCAATATTGGCGAAGATAAGGGCCCAAGTTATATATCACATAAGGACACATATATGGTTACGTACTGGTACATTATATGGGTTACGACATGGCCAAATTAATAAACTAGCCGAGTTGTTAATAGGAAAATTGTGTTTGATTGTGTGGATGATCATGTTACTTATATAAAATGTTGTTGTTTGTTGTGTGGAAACTAGAACAAATTTCCGTGCGTTCAAGCGTTTTGCCATACCTATTATTTTTGGCAGCTCCATAGAAACAATAATACAAGACGCACAGGATGACCTAGTTACTTTAGAAAGGTGGTTCTTAGACAACCTATTGACAATTAACACATCCAAGACTAACTACATAATTTTCTCGGCCAAGAACAAAAAGATCAACAATCACGATCCTCTATCGATAAATGGATGTGTCCTAAATAAGGTAAACACTGAAAAGTACTTAGGCCTTACACTTGACAGTCACTTGACCTGGCAACCACACGTTAAAAAGATCTGCTCCAAGCTGTCAAGCCTTACGGGGGCACTACGTGGAATGGCTGGATGCCTACCGCCTAAGGTTCGGTACACTGTGTATAATTCGTTGATAAAGCCGCATATTGAATGTTTAATTGAAGTCTGGGGATATACTTCGAAACTAAACTTCCAAAAGCTTCAAATCGCCCAAAATAAATAAATTAAAGCCCTCTTTCAATACCACTACTTAACACCCACAGATAAAATCTATAATGACACTGGGTTATTTGGTGTCTACAAAATACACAAATACAACACTTGTTTACTAGTTAGAAGGATCCTTACAAAGGAAATCCACACGGAAATAACTTTCGAAAGGAACAGCGAAAAGCAAACGCGATCAACACGTAGAGCGAATGACCTAGTACTGTTGGCCGGACCTAGAACAAACCACGGCAAGAAAAATATTAAATATGAAGGAGTACAACTTTACAATTCCCTACCAAAAAATATAAAAGAGGCTAAAACTAACTTACAATTCAAATCATTATTAAAGAAACACATCTTCGACAGCTCGAACATAAATAAATAAAATAGTAAATGAAAAAATAACACAGTAAAAATACTGTATTGTAAATAAAAATTTAAACACCTATTTTTGTATAGTGTGCATGGTGCTTAACAACAGCGCTGCTGATAACAGCGCACTCGATATCGCAACAACAGTGTATTCGAATAGTTTTTGCAATGTACCCACTCATCATAATTTGTTTTGTTATAATATGTATTTACAAAGTTTTAAACAAAATCGAATGTGCGTCATGTGCTCTGGACTTTCTAAGCATTACAATTGTTATTAAATCCAAACTTTGTTTCTCGTTAAGCGATTATATGTTAATCTTTTGAGAAATAAATGATATTTAAACCGATTATTGGAACCAAATATAACAAGCTCACAATGTTAGGACCCATTAATATGTATTAATGCTAATTTTTTATCCGTGGTGCTAGGCAACTGGGCTTATTCCAGTTGTATATGACCCTTTGTGCCTATTGGCCTTGTTTGTTCTGTCTCCTGCTTGATATGGAGGGAAGTGGAAATTTACATTTTTCCTACTCCTCCGTTATTCTTTTCTGATTAATTTCGTTGCGGGATCCAAGACAGTTAAATTTATTCTCCGGGACTTCGTCGAGCTTCATTGCCTTGGCGCTTTTCTGGTGGTCGCCACTGTTGATTCTGGCTTTCAGGAGTTGCAGTGGTTTGGGAATAGTGCGGTGAGATTGTCCCAATAACCAAAATGTTATAAATGCGAAAAAAAATATGTTTGGATGTATGTTTGTCACTCAATCACGCCAGAACGTCTGAACGGGTCTGAAAGAAGACTGGCACAGAGATAGATTATAGTTAGGAAAAGCACATAGAATACGTTTTATCCCGGGAATATGTTCCCTCGGGATATTTTTTGTCATTCACGCAGGCGAAGCCGCTGGTAGAAGCTGGTAAGGTTATATTTATAAATGCCTTATGACTATATTATTATTATTTCATATTTGTTTATTTATCTTTTTTTTTATTTTTTATTTATCTTATTATATTACATTTCTAAATATTTAAAAAAGAAAACTTAGAAACATTTAAAAATATAAAAAATAGTGGCCAACCGGTATCGGGAAACAGGGTCCAAGCTACCGGTGTTTGGGCTCCAGAGACAGGAACCTCCTCACAATGCGAGCCGTATCGAGGAGTACTGCCTTCTGTATCAGACCCTTGATCCAACCGCCCAATGACAGCCTCGACAGATGGTCGTCGAGGCTCTTGGCGATCAGACCGTTGGCCGTAACGACAATCGGCACAATGATCGCCGAGTCCACATTCCACATGTCGACAACCTCGTGTGCTAAGTCGATTATTATTATTATATTCTTTATTGTACACCAAAAAATATATATACAGGACAAAAAACATAAAAGCAAGTGTACAATGGGCGGTCTTATCGCACAGGGCAATCTCTTACAGACAACCTTTGGATGGACTGTACGAGAGGCTATATATAGTTACAGAGCCCAGAAAATGTCTGTTCATTGTTGCTTTGAATGAAGGCTGTCTGGTCATAAGTGGAGGGGCACACAGAAACTGGCAGAGAGTTCCATACTATGAATGTGCGCAAAATAAATAAATAATCTCCCAATTTAAACCTATAACCCATTCC
This sequence comes from Orthosia gothica, assembly GCA_949775005.1. Classification (NCBI taxonomy): domain Eukaryota; kingdom Metazoa; phylum Arthropoda; class Insecta; order Lepidoptera; family Noctuidae; genus Orthosia; species Orthosia gothica. Next base: position 16,486,796 of record OX459051.1, on the reverse strand, counting down.
CATAACTCACGTCCCCCTATCAAAACATAATAACACGTCCACACGTCAGTATAGCCGTACAGCTCCGTATGCGACCGCACTGACATCTAGCGTTTGCATCCCGCAACATTAATCATAGGCGACGCGTGTTGTTGTCGTCGAGTTACACGTAATATCATGTGCAAAAAGTTGTGTGGAATGTATTGTGTTTATATTAATTTATTGTGTATTGGTTTTTTTATTGTTGGTAGTTTATAGCTGTTTGTGTGTTGTGTTTTGTTGTGTATTCAAGTGGGAGATTGTTCTTGAAATGGAAAGTTAGTAGAACGAAGCAGGTAAACATAGAGTAGTTAAAAACCACAAGTGTTCCTTCAGTTGCTTGTGCCAGGGCCGTGGTAACTCTCTTTCAAAGTTATCCGCGACCCAGACAGACATCAGCTCTAGCGATCTCCGCCAGTTTTTGCTGACATCTATTTGAGGTGCACGTGGAACACTACGCACCGCCGACTCGGGCCTGGTCCTTATCGGACGGCGAGCTACCCATTACTCGCCGCCCGCAAGCCCGCGCCTACGGTGGTCAGGAATCGGCTTGCCACTCCCGACACGCGGGGCATATCCTGCGGTGGCTAGGGGCATTGGGGCGTCTCCGTTGCGTCCCCTCACACGTTCCGCCTCCTCCTTCGCGAGCATCCACGCTCCGTACCATGGACTGGGATTCCGATTCCCGGGTCAAGAAAACTGTAATTGGATTCAACATCTGGAATTACTCAATAACAGTCCGGAGTCTGGATCAGTGCCCGTTTAATGGCAATACACTCACTCTCTATGACATTGGACTTACCTAAAAAAAACTGTCGAAATGTGGGGGTGCTAAAGTCACTGCCATATAACAAAAAAATAAAAGTCGTAAACACCTGTCTACCAATGTGTATACCAATATTTCAAAACGATATGAAAAAAATGTAAAGGCAGTATCGTTAACTCGATCAAAACAAACGTATCGCGGGAAGGGGCTTCCTTGACACTTTCACATGGCATTCAGTAATGAGTTAATATCTCATAAACGCGTGGACCGATTTACATGATATAAACGGATATAATGGTTCCAAAATTATCAAAATATGTCCATAAACAAAAAATCGTGTTTTCAAGTTAAGCAATTATACTTTTTGGTACAAGTCTGATTAATGACTTATATATTTTTGTTATGAGTCGGAGACTTTATACGTTAACCTCGGCCTAACCATTTTCGAGGCTTTGAAAAATCACTATGACGAATGATTCCATCTAGCTGATTTCGGCCACAGCGACCGCGTTCTTTGGCTACCCATTGCGGTTGCGAGCTCAGATGTGCTGCACTGCTATGTGCCCTATGTGACTCGCATATCCAAATTTGGCCGACAAACTCCGAGTATAGAGTGGACCCATCAGAACACCATTGACGACATTATATAATATGGCAGTTGTTGCTGGTCTAGTTTTGAGGACGTCGTGTTTTCGGTCTAAACCCGACCTCCTTTTATCCTCTAAGGCCGCCACCACACAGGATGTCTCCACTCCGGCTGATTTCGCGCCTGTTTCTCCCAAAGTGTGGGGTCAATGTCCCCTCTTTTTATTCATCTACATCTACATCATTTATTCATACATCCTTCCGTCTAAAAAATCTCTATAATATTGTAATGGAATGAGAGTTTTGATCGATCCAAATATTCCCTACAAACAAGTTGATCAAGTAGCAAAACTATAAGTACTAAAGTATTACAATACCTGAAGACGTAAGCCGCAACAATAACGCACGGCCTGAAGTTTGCAATAAACCACAAGTAGTCACTCCAGCTGGCGTGCGCCGTGCGCTAACTTCAGGTAAACTGATGTTCCCTTAATTTATTAGCTTAGCGCGGCTGAATTAATTTACTGCTGTTCATGTTTTCATGGTAGTTGAATGAGAGCAAACTGAAGCTGTACAATGAACATTGTACTTTTTATTGCACAAGTATACAAACTCGAAACTAATGCGAAAGTAACTCTGTCAGTCTGTCTGTTGGTTTGTTACGTAGTCACGCAGAAAGGTCGAACTAATTGTGATGAATTTTGGTATAGAGTTAGTAAGTTTGGAGGATAGATAATTTTTATCTCTGAAGTACGGACGATCCCATTGGCAGAAATTATATTTCATTCGTGTTAAGAAAATAGTGAGCCAGCGTTGTCAGCCGGCCTCTCGAGCAAACGCGAATGAACCTGTTTCAAAGAAAACTAAATTCTTTCAATGACCACAACAGCTATTAATTTGTTCGGCCTTGCAAATTCATTAGTTTTCTTGCGAACGGATTAGCGCTATCCATTTTATCTTAACGTTCACTAATAGCTGGCATTGCCATATGTAGGACATGTAGGCGTATAGCTTCATTTCCAAGAAAGCATTATCATTGGATTAGGTAGTGACGCGAACCGTACCTGACTGGTGGTCACCCGAATTAGGTCAGCCAGTACCTTGTTAGTGATGATTACAGGATTACGTTAGGTAGACTGGAGTATAGCACGTTACCCAGGAATTGATTAGGTGTTCGTGGAAAGACTGGTCGGGGATGATTGGTTTTGCAGTATTTTATTCATCATCTCTTTTATAAAGATTATAACAGCTGACAACATTAATTAAGTAATGTTATACCTAATGTGGGTAGGTGAACTGCAGCCGGTTAAGTGGCAGTGGGTAGGGCACATTGCTCGCAGAACGGATGGTCGATGGGGCCGAAAAGTTCAAGTTAGAAGCAGCGTTTGAAGACCTCCCTCTAGGTGTAACATTAATTGTTACATGTCTTAGTTTTAATTAATAATATAGAAAAGAAATATAAAATTAATCAATTATTTACATTTATCTACATTATTTACAAATTAGGAAAGTAACTATTTACAATACTGAAAAAAAAACAAAACAAAAAGAAACTAATAATGAACGCACCAAATCAGAATTCTGCATAGCTACAATTTATCAACACGTTCGTATTCAAATAAGCGACATATTAGGCACCCAGAGACAGTTCCTTTGTTCTCGGCGCAGGCGCATCGTTCATGGTTCATTCACGACAGAATGATTCCACGTCGCGGTCGCGGAGATTGATTCTTGGTGTCAAGGCGAACGCACGTCAATATTATCGCGATCTCTGATACGGACAAACCCGTTAAAAGAAAGAAACGGTCGTCATCGCGATATTTATCCTATTAACGGCGTCACTACCGTTCCCTCGACCATTTTATTTATATACTTAATTATTGTGTGTGTGATTTGGAAAACCCCATTTGGGGTTCAAACATCACCCTTATCCTGCTCGCTTCCCCGCGGTGGACAGTAGCGAGTCAGCCCACCTACAGTTGCACCTGCATCCTGAGAGACCTGGCGATCGACACGCGAGCACTCATCTCCAGCAGTGGGCAGTGACGTCAGGGAAGTGCTGGACCAGCGGGGGTAGTTGTAATCGCTGTATAGGCCTTAACCTACTAAATCGACCCACCTACTGAGCTAAACTTTTTTATTAATATAAATGTTCCGAATTTTCTACCTACTTGTTTTTCATTTACTCTCCTCCTAGGAACCTATGCCTAGGTTAGGTGGAAAAGGTAAGAGGTAGTTCTAGAGGCCGGGACATAGGAGGACCGATGACCTGGTTAAGGATGCGAGAATCCGCTAGATGCGAGACACTCACGACCGATCGTTGTGGTGATTGAAGAGGCCTATGTCTAACTGTGGACGTTGTCGTCGACGGTAAACGAAGTGAATCATGAAATCGTACTATGATTAGTACAATTAAAGGAAGGCCTATCTCGAAGTCGAGCGGTTTTTTTACCTACTTTTAAAATGTATCGTTTGCCAGTTTATCTGTTTTGTTTTATAAAAGATTTTAAATATGTGATTTTTAAATATCAGAAATATTGTTATAAATTAATTTCAATTGATTGTTATACTATATACGCGCAATTGAGCTTAAGATTGGCCAACGTAGCAACCAACATCATCGAATTTTTCAATTGCCTACTTCTACCTTTAATAGCCCCCTAACACGTATGGCAAGGCTATATAATGAAAGGCCCAACTTGACGGCTTACCCTATCGAAGTTTTCTCTATGAGTTTTGCTTCATACAGACGTTCCCTATATAAACAGTGAGAACAGTGTGCGTCTATATAGCTCAATTTGTTTTGTGTTTGTAGTGTCTACATTTAATTAGATTTAGGTCTACTGGACACCCTTTTTTCTTTTTTGTCTCTAATTTTCATTTATGTCAATGTCATGGATGGACCTGTTATTTGCATGGTTACTGAAATGCCGGTTTGAGATGTTATTTTATTTGAATTGTAAGTGACAGTGCTGCTGGTGTACTTATTATAAATAAATTAATACCCCATGTCATTGAACAACAAAATATGAATTTTAGTTTAAATAATCTGATGACCATATTATCGTTAATTAATTTTGTAATGCCGTGCTAAAATGTGGCGGGAATTACGCACTTATGTATATATATGCCATTGACCACGTATCGATACGTGGTTAATGGAAACAACAACTTTTAGTATCTATTTGCGAAATTAATATAAAGCGATATGTGTAGCGATACTTGAGGGATTCCTATGTTCAGCACCAATGTATCGATCCTAAAAGAACTTCACATGAAAGAGAGATTATCGTCGACCGAATACTAATGTTCTTTGGGCATATAAATCGCAATGAAGACTCAATAGAGCGTCTTGTAATCTAAGCCAGAATGGAGGACAAGCAATCACGGGGTCGCTCTCTGACCAGATGGGCAGATCTTATTAAAAACATCACCAAAGCTACGATGACCGATTGTTGCCACATTGCGTCCAATAGAACCAAATGGAGACGAATGGCAAGAGCCATCATGCATCAGGACCCACCCACGACCACGACCACTCTGCCAAGAGTGCCCGACTAAGAAGAAGATGTTCAGCAGTAGACGTCTTTCGGCTGATGATGACGAATGCTAATGATGAAAATATACCATTGCTTGAGTGACTTTTCTGACATAGGTGACACCAACGAACGAAAAGAAGGGAAGCTAGAATGTGAGCGCAGTAATCCCTGATAAGCTTTTGATTGGAGTAAGGAAACCGAAAATGTTGATGTGAAATCGATAATAGATGTAAAATAAGCAAACATATTAATGATCACTTCTCTGTGTGGAGAATGGCCTAGAATCTGCAATGGGATAACTGTAAGGCTGATATTCAAACCAGAAAAGATAAAACTGAAATATATGTGTAAGACGAAAAATACAATATTTTAAGTACATTTTTCGTACATTGCAATAAATATCAAAAGTGCTTTCCTTCTGTTTTATTTATTTTGATTTTACGATGTTACAGAAAAGTAAAAAATACCGTTCCATCTAAGACCGTGTAAGCGTCACAGGTACAACCAAACAATTTTATACTGTCACCTATAAAAAAGCATCTTTTGTTACGTTTTAAAACTGAGATAAAAATTCTAGGTACGAGATGATCGTAAACAATATAAAACTTTTATAAGGGCTTGTAAATTTTTTACGATTCTGTATATTGTTATCATTGGCCCACTTTTATGTTGCACCTTTATTTCGGATGCTTTCTTCATATTTTACGTTTACGTAAACGACTGCGTGAACTAAGTGAGATAGCGTTTCTCTCAAATGTTTACGGTCAATCGTAAAACTGTCTTAAATGTCCTTTGAATACATATTCGCGCCTCGGAATAACAAGTGGCGTGCTTAGACGTTTTTGAAATATAAAGCATTAGCACTTACTTCTTTATAAGGACGCAAGTACATGCTTAGTTAGGATTTTAACTAGTGCTTTAACACTTAGCTTGCTACCTGAGTTTGTATTTCTTCCTAGAACTCTGTGTGGAGTGCGGGCTTAAGATATTATGTAGTATAGACGCTAACGCTATCGTTGCTTCCTACTTCGCTAAGTTTGTTGTAATAAGATTGTGATGAGATATTTCCGAGTTAGCTGTATTCCGTGCAGCTGTATATTCTGGATAAGAATGTAGTAGGTTTACTGGGAAAATTATGTGGTTGAAAGATAAAGAGGTTTTGTTTGTTAAAGTTAGTAGGTTATTAGATATCTGATATGGTGAACAACAGTGTGTTGAGACTAGTCTGTTAAGGCTTCGTTACGACATATATTAATTTATATAAGCCCAAATAGTAATTTATATTGTATTTTTCTTGTTTGTTCATATAAAAGGTTCCCACGCGTGATGTTAAGTAACGGGGCGTTGTGAGATCGCCATCTTTGTGAAAGGCTTTACACCTAGCTGTAAATGTATTTCAGTAAAATGATGGTGATGATTTATTTATTTATTCATTAACACATACATTTATTTTAACAGGTAAGACCCAAGCTAACAAAAGTAGTCATTAATTGTTAATTATACAATCCCAAGTAACGGTAGACCCGTTACTATCTATACTATATATAGAGGCACAAGTTATACAGTGGACAGCACACTAAGTGTCACCCTCTGGAATTCCGTCAAAGAACAAGAAAATATGTCTAAACGCAGAGAGATGCTATTAAGTATTCCTACTGCACGAATAACTGGTGCAAACTTTAATAAAGGAGAATGCTCATCGATGTATGGAATCCCGTACCAAGCTGCATCAAAATCAAACTTTGTTTTTTATAGACTACACTGACCATGTTAACTCCTACAAAACTTCTTTTTGAAAACAAAACCCGGGTTATGGAGTTATTTCATAAAATCGAAAATAACCTAAAAACTAGGTCTATTTTGTTCGACACTATCAACGAAGTATTTTATTATAGACACGTTATAAATGAACGTTATGGTTATTTATTAAACAAAAGAAACCATTACTGGTAAGTATATTCATCAAAAATCGATTCTATTGCATTCTACATCTTTATGACTGGATGCTGTGAACGGCCAATTAACCATAGATAAAATAATGATTCCTAATCTTTTATAAGTAAATGATATGATTCTATTCTAGTTTTTTTAATTAATGTAGAATTGGAAACGTATAATTTTTTTACAGTGATCATGACACTTTCAAAAATCAAGGTTACGTTAATCATTTATCATGTGAAACGGAACGTCATTTATAGAGAGTAAAACAATATCCATACTTTACAACTCAAAAGTAAATTCCCTATACAAAAATCAAATCCGCGACGCGTTATGTCGTAAAAAATTATGAAACTAATTACTATAAAATTTTGGTCTTGATGCGTGAGACTTTTTGGTACCACTTTTGGTCATTCTCCTTTGTACGGGTTGCTGGGACTTTAAAAAGCCCCTCCCTAGGTCCTAACCGTAGCCTCCTGTTTGGAACGAGCAATTCCAATGATTCTAATATTTGTGGATTATTCAGCATGCCACGAAAAACCATAAAAACATGAACATGATGGTTTTAATCATTCTTATAGTTATCGCCAAACTTCTTGGCCGTCCTGAAATTGGCTACAATGGCTGCGCAGTAGTAAATCTCATACAAAAACAGAACCGTTTCGTGCCTAGCACATCGGAAAGCCAACTTCAGGGCGGCCCACAAGTCGGAGAGGATTATACCTTAGGATATAGGGATGCAACTAAAATGGCAGCGGTGATGTCGGCTGGTTTTAGAACGTCGTCCGTTAAGGAGGGTGAAGTGTACAAGTGTGTCTGACATATGGGGAATTAGGAAGATGTGTGTTCACACTTACAAATTACAATACCAGGCAAGGTATTGTAATTTGTAAGTTTAATTGTAATTGAGGTATTTAATTGTATAATGCATGTAAGAGATAAATGCTAAAAAGCTTTGTACACTGAGGGTTGCCCAATAATAATTTTATTCTATAAAGTTGAGTGAGTTATTTTCGTTCAATTTTACGGCTAACGGAACTAATTATGCAATAAATTCGAAGATAGATCTCTGCTGTCCAGAGCCAGAGTAAAGAGACATAGAAAATAATTCTTAATTAAAATATTTCGTTGAAAATTTATAGTAGGCACAATTACCTCATGCCAGTGTCCTGTTTGTTAACTCAATTTCATTGAACGGATATTTGTATATTTTTTTAAGTAACTTGATATTATACTAGTATTACGTTAACATTTTCCAGTAGTTCTAATAATAGTTTTGCAGACAGTTTTCACAGCGCTGCACAAGTTATGTTACTGTGAATCATAAAGGCGACTATTGCACGTTTTCACGAGTTTTTAGGATGCTGCACTCTGTAAAGAATAAGATTTTTAAGAGTTACTTGTTTCATTTATTTTAAGTTGACGCAAATTTTAGACGATTTACTCAAGAGTTCTGACTGAAAGACTTTCCAAGGGGTATCTTCTTTCCCTCCGGTGGGTTCACGCATTGTTGAGGTGGGGGGCTCAGTAACCGTGGCTAGGTCACCCACGGTGAAGCGATGAGGAACCCGAGGAGCAGTCGCTCGTCAGGGCTTTTGTCGATAAGCCCTGACGTAGCGGCCAACATGTAGGTTGCGGTGCTGCCTGGGCGACATCGCAACTGAGGCAAGCCTAGATGTCGCCTGGGGCCTCCCAAACCCATACGATATCGCAACTGAGGGTTGGAGACCGCGGCGGGAGAGGAGTGCCGGTATTGCGGTGCGCCGCTCTCCCTACCTTCTGCGGCCTGGACAAGTCGCCACCGTCTGATGGCGGACGCGGTGGGCTGCAGGGGAGTAGATGTGTTAGTATAGCGTTGGCCGCTCTCCCTATCCCCTGCGGCCAAAAAATGGTAGGTGGCGGGGCCATTGACCTTGACCCGTCACAGGGGGACCAAGGGTGCCATACACGGGCGCCTATGTGCTGGTTTGGTCCCTGGGGTGGCCACGGCGTGCAGTGTGTTCTGATGCGCCGGTGATGAGGGGTACTCCCCAGAGGAGGGTCCGGTGACGGACAGCCGCGGCGGGTTCGCGGTGACTGCTAACGTGTTCCCGCTATAAGCAGCCCAGAAGGACACCGTGGAGTTTTAGAGGGTTGGAGTCCCACATAACTGCACTATCTCCCCGTGGTAGCGCAGTATGCATGAGCATTTCCCCATGCTAAAAAAAGGGGGTATCTTCTTACCCAGTTCTAGATCCTGGAGGTCACATAGGCAAGGTACATACAAATACAGGTGAAATATAGGTATTCAGCTAAATCTGCTTAATCTGGGATCCTGGTTATCATAATTAACTATAGGTGTTATCATTCGAGGATTCCATACACACAGTTATTACAGCGATATAATATTTTAAGTTTAGCGTCTCGGCGCTTACTTTTGGTGGTCATGATGTTGCATGGTTTGTTTAACAATAGACTCTATTGTATTGAAATCACGAATAAGTTACGCTTTACAGTGCCCCGAAATGATATCAGAAGGTCGCCCTACGTGCCCCGGTTGTTACAGTTGTTTTTTTTTAATTTATTAGAATTTTTAAATGTATTTTTTTGACCTCGTTTACAATCATTTATTTTTTTAAAGTTACTGATATACACTCTGTGGATTATGCACTTTCCACACATCACTGAGTCCACCAAATAGTATTATAGATCAAGATATCCACATAACATAACTTCACGCCTTGTCCCGTAGGGTAGGCAGAACGTTGTACCCGCATATTAATAAAAGGGTGCTAATTAAGGCAGCTTCTTTAAAATGTCATTCTCGTCTGCAAATATATTTAGTTGTCTAATTAATTAATAGGTCAGCGACAAACTTTTAGCGTCTAATAAATGGTTTATAAGCGACCATATATTGTAAAACAAGCTACTGTTAATATGACGCAACATGGTGATAATTCTTAAGCAACTAAATTTGTGATATGTCTACTCATTGCTAGCTTCTAATAAGTGTATCAACTTCATCTATAAAATAATATCAACGTACTCTAATTTCATAGAGTCACCTTTATTTTTATACTTTAGCATAAGTAATTGATGAGTGAATCTACTATATTTGAACATAAAATTTCCTTATTATTGTCATCAAATAATGGTCAATAAAAGCTATAATTTCATGTATTCGCCTATCTATTTATAATGTTACCATAAGTAATTGACTATTATACCTACCCAAATGAACATACAAAAAATAGGGTGGTATTTAATACTTTAACTGTAATTCCCCTTTTTTCAATCAAAATATTCGAAATTACTACCAAAAATACTGAATTGCACACTAAATTTGCTCATCAAATAAATGAATTATACTATACTGCTAGATCTTTAAAGCTTAACTGTTTTACTGAATAACTATCTGTTAACTAAAAGTAAATCTAATAATTCTTCGAGTGCAACAAAATATTTAAGTTTTAAGGGAGGGGGGGAAACGAAACAAAGTCGACGGAGCACCGCTGCGCAGGGCTCCTATTTCTGTCTGCAGGGTCTAAAGTAACCAAACATGAAGGAGATGACGGGAGCTGAGTTCGCTCGCTTTGCTCGCTCACTTCAGCTCCCGTCATCTCCTTCGAACCTAACCTATCCGTGTCGGGGTGCCCTAAGCTCCCGAGCTCGCTTCGCTCGCTCTTGGACTAATTCACATTTATTTTATATTTAATTGAATAATTTGTGTGTTGCAAACTTTCACGAAAAAAGAATATGATTTATTAATTTAGTTGTTGAATGAAAAACTTTGATTGCTAATTTTGAGGCTGGAATTTGATTTTATTAGCAGACAGATGTTGAATCTCTAAAATATATAAAGTAGCTCACTTACAACATTAGTCGCTGAGTTATCAAATCAGAAGTAAATATATTTATCGGTAGCTCGGAGTCATATTAATTTACGCTCGTAAATTGACGCTGGTTTTTTGATATTCTGTTGGAGTAGTAAAGATGATGAATTAATATAATTGAAGCTGTTCTATTAACTCGTCGCCCACATATAAAAAAAGACGCTAGGTTGCAGGTGCTAAAGAAAACTTTTGTTGCCGCACATATAATTTCCCTTAATAAAACCACAATTTTTTTTTTGTTTTTTTTTTTGTGGGTGGGAATCCATCCAACGACTTTTCCCGCTCTGGGTGAAGCGGAAGGGCGTGTCAGTCTTTTACTGACTAAAACCCTCACGTGATCCTTCAGTTGCTTGTGCCAGGGCCGTGGTAACTCTCTTTAAAAGTTATCCGCGACCCGGACAGGCATTTTAAGTACACCAACATTCACAATTTCCGTGATATATTTGTACAATTCATACATATTTCCACCTACGTGGATAAATATATTTACATATAAAGTAAGATGAACAATGTTATTAAGCAAGCATCCGTTAAGTGCCGTCCAGCAACAATTGCGATCCACTGCGCGGCCCTGCAGGAAATTAAACTGAATTCAATGAGCATTTCATCTGCTCGTTATTTACTGATCCGTACCTGCGAGCTTTCTTTGTGAGCATTGTTAATCGTGTCATGGACGCTATTTTGTGGAAAACACTAGCTTCTGCCAGCGGCTTCGCTCGCGTGAATTTCGGAAATTATACCAAGGAAACGTACTTCCGGGATGAACAGTGTTCTATGTCATTCTCCAAGGTCCAATGTATATTTGCTAAAAATAATTAGAATTAAAATTCACGGGAGCTGTTTTAGTACTGGCACCATCACTAACCAATGGCAGGCGTGATTGTTATTATACTGTCATAGTAAACGGATGGAATTTATACTGATGTACAGATTGATCCTGTAAAAAAACAAACCGACTTCCAAAAAAACACTACAAAGCGAAAAATATGTCAGTGTCTTTGGCAGGCGCTTTACTTTGTGTAAATTATTTCTTCACCACTGCTCTCAAAACGGTGAAGGAAAACATCGTGAGGAAACCGGCATGTCCTAGAACCAAAAATTCAAAGACATGTGACATCCACCAACCCGCACTGGGCCCGCGTGGTGGATTACGGCCCATTCCCTCTCACAAAGAGAGGAGGCCTGTGTCCCAGCAGTGGGAACATTAATAGGCTGATGATGTGATGTGTGTCTTTGGTACCAATTTATCCGTGTTTCGACACCGACTTCGGAAAAGATAGTGTTAGCTGCGTCTCCAACCTACACCCCACCAGAAAGCCCGGAGCATGTGATCGAGCCTATATAAGCAAAGGCGCACTGCGGTCAGGGTCTCATTCCCGCATCCGGCGGCGCGCACTTATCTAACTGTTCCCTTTGATTCTGTTCTCTTGATTTTGTAACCTTAATACTAGATTTGTTCGTTAAATTTGTTTTTGCGTTTCTGTTTTATTAATTTGATTAGATTACTTTTGTCAACTTCGGATCGTTATTTCATTCCAATTCCTAAAATCAGAAGCGGGACGTCTCTTGTTTGCCCACTTAACTAAATTAAAATTTGAAAAAAAAATCGAATAATACTGGCCCCAAAAAAAGACGTAAACGTGAGTGCACGCCACCGCCATCCGATCTAACTCATCTTAGTATCACCTTAGACGCAATACTTAATAGGGTCTCAGCCTTGGAGCGAAATTCAATTTCAGAACCACGATCGAGTGTGCAGCAGCAGCCGCGTCCTACCATCACCGGCATGGCCAGCACTCCTGCTATCACGCGACCTGTCCCGACGCCACTGTGGCACCGGCGCTGTCGCTGTCGCCTTCGCCTTCAACGCCGGCTACAGGGGACGTCACAGAGCGTCTCATCGATGCGTTAAGGAGCTTAAACCCGGTGAGATCAAACCATTATTACGTCTCTGACTTCGACCCTAATGTTCATGACGTCATAGCATGGTGTGAGGAAGTTGACCGTGCTAAGACGCAAAATAGGTGGGACGACAAAGAATGTCTGGCCCGTATCGGTTTGTGTCTGAAGGGTGCATCTCACTCTTGGTTACGCGATTGGACCGAAACGGATCGTACTTGGTCTGCATTTAAATTACAATTAAAATCACTTTGTCCACGACGTGTCGATGTCGCTAATATCCTGTATGACGTCATGTGCACTGAATCAGATAAATATTCCACATATGCGGAATACGCGCGCAAATCCTTGTTGCGTTTGCGTATTGTTAAAGGACTTAGTAATGACCTTTTGTGTGCAATTATTGTGCGCGATATTAAGAATCCCCAGATTCGTGCTACAGCTAAGAATCAAGATATCTTCATTAGATCCTGTAATCGGTCTAGCTGTCTTTGAGTAACCGTGGAAAACAAAAAAAAAACACCGAATTGAGAACCCCCTCCTTTTGTTGAAGTAGGTTAAAAAAACCAGACGCTACAGTTTTGAGGCTAGCCTGTCTTTCATTCAGCTTCTTCACAGAGTCTCTTTTATCGGGACGTTATTAAGAACTAACTGAAACTAAGATAATCCGGACACATGCACACACTAATTGCTTAAGTAAACTAATAATATCCAACAGTATCAAGCAACACAAGTTCCTTAAGCACACTCCTACCTAATGACTTCATACTGAACTTTACCTTACACGGGGCTAATACGATTCCCCAGTCCGGGCTAATTCCAGAGTAACTCCAGGGTAATTCCAGGTATGCCCTACGAAATAAGAGGAAAAGGTAAATGGCGCGAAAAAATAGTTTAGAAAGACTTGAAACGAGAGAACGCCACAATTTAATTTCATGTTTGCCGCGGGCCCACAGTTAAAGTGAAGTTCTTACTTTTTATCATTTTATTCAGTTGAGCTGCAATTACAGTGTATTGCATAAAAACTTTGTGGTTTTTTACACTTTCTTTTACACTGTCGGGGTAACGGAGTTAGTGGAAGTAACAATTTATTCGTCTAGGTTGATTTTTAGCGTGTAATTTAGTTGTTTACTCTACTCGCAACATGTAAATTGCATTTTTCTGTTGTTTAGTTTAGTTTGAACGGATTATAAGTTTCCTTCGGTTTGAAGTTGTGATGTATGGGAGTGCTAGTTGAATATCCAGTTCTGTGCTCGGGGAAGCGTGTGCTGGAGTTTCTGTTATTTTTCAATCAATCAAGCTTACAATGCGAGCTTGTTGGTTGAAGTAGTATTGATTTTGTTGTTGTTATGTACTACATTGAAGGTTGATGGTGCTGTTGGCAGTTTCATTAAAATTGTTTTAAAGTTTTCTAACTAAATGATTTATAATAATCAATAATTAATGCTTAACATCTCATATCAGTGGAAAAAAGCCAAGATGTTTTTTTAGTAATTTTTAGGCTTTCTATATATATTATTATTTTCAAATACATCCAAATAATATACGTACCATTATTAAGTCACGCTGAACTCTATTGAAAGTTCCCGTTTTTCTCGAACAGAATCTCTTAAAATTCTTTCCTTCGAAAACTGTGTGTGAAACCTACCCTTAAAACAGTGATTTTAGCCATGCTTGTAATTAACATAATTGGCATAATTTCACTTGTAAATGTACGCTTGAATTTATGTATGAATGTAATGTTGTACTGTCATGCTGTGTTTTGTTCTATGTGAGAGGTAAGTGCGGATGTAAATTGAAATTGTTTGCGGTAATGTATTCAAGCCAAAAATCTTATCTTTTCTTTTTTGTAGTCTTTATATGTATTTCAATCTTACAGTTTTCACACGAACAATGAAATTTTTTGCTAAAAGCTGTCAATTAATAAATATGAATAAAATGGAGCATAATATGGTTGCATGGAATTGCTTAAAACGAATATGTAGTCACTAGAAGACCATTTTTGTACACTGGATGTTTATTATATTACTAACTAGAAGGAAGTGTAAAGCAGTCACTGCTCCTCCCTGTAGAACTCTTTTTGCCAGACGTCAATTTTTAGCCCACTCTGCCTACCTTTATAATAAGTTTCATAATAAATATATAATATATAACCTTCGATTCCATGAATGTAAAAAAACAATTGTCCAAGAACTCGAGCCGCTTGGATACTGCAATACAGAGAATTTATTATTTAAATATGAACTCTAGACAATACTCATGATTTCTAGTGGTACTGCCCGATTCCAAGATATTACTTCGTAGGGCTAGAAATCTCCTAATAGGAGCAAAATTCACAAAGACTATATCTTATCTTATCTTGTGGAGGGGCCGAGAAATAACTCGGACACTTCGACCCATGGGATCTATTGTGTTCCCCTAGATAACTTACTAAGACTATATGAGAGTTAGATGTTCTAATAACTATCATAAAGCCTTACTCATACACACATACACACACACACACATACACACACATACACAAAGAATCGTACCAGTATCTTTACATATTTGTTTTCTTTTTTATAAAATCTATTTAAATAATATATAAATCTATAAATCTAATAATATATAAATCTATTTAAAATAGTTTAGCTAACTTGTTACCTAAAATTATGTACATTGATCCTAGGTAGGAGCGGAACCACCCAATACAAGCATTACTATATGCTTCCTGGGTAGTTCCAGCCACTGATTAATATTGAAAAAAATCGTTAAAGAAATAAACTATTTTATTTTATTTATTTTTTATTTTTAACTAGCTGTGCCCGCGGCATCGCTTTCGTCAACTGCCTACCCTACCCTACCGTACCTATCCTACATACCTACCGATTTTTTGCCAGGGTCATTCATCCGCGGAGAATCTTAACACCGCCATTCAGAATATGACGTCAAATGCACAACGCTATCTATGGAATATGGAGTTCAACTGTCTGAGGATCTGAATTGCGTGTGTTGTGATATTTACTTACACACTTTAAATTCTTTGTAAAAGTCTTGCAATCTTTTGTTAGAGTCAACTGATTGAGATGAAACAGAAACTAAGTAATACTTCAAATTACGCACAATTTTTATTTATAAAAGTTATTTCATTGGTTTCGTACATTTTACATGATGCGTGCACAACTAAACATACAAACTGACATACAAAAAAAGAATCCAAAAATGCTGGAAATGGGTTCTGTTCTCTTGGAATCTTTAAACACGCTGGCAATTTTTTTGGAAATATTTTTTACAAAAGCGACTTTTCTACCGATTTATTACATCGATTGATGATCATGGTACAGTGGTTGAATGTTTGTACAAACTTAGGTGATGTAGACATTGTTATGGCGACTATAACCAACGTTTCCACGAGCTCACGAGGCTTGAATCATTATCATCATTTCAGCCGATAGACATGTACAGCTAAGATATAGTCAATTCGCATCCAGCAGACTGGCGCGGCCTTCGCCAGGTCATCGGTCATCTTGTGGGAGGCCTTCCAACGCTGCATCTTCCAGTACGCAGTCGCTAACTTTTCTCCAAGGCTTGTATAAACATACGTATTTTATTACCACCTAAGGACCAACTTATACAAAACTATGAAACGAATAATATCAAACAATATTCTCGGAACCGAACAGATATAATAAGCGTTTATTGTAATTGTCAGAAGTCAGAAGTTAGCGTAATCTGCTCAATGTTAATGATAGTTGGTACTTGTGCTCTCCTATAACAATAATAATAAATTGTGGCATAAGTGCAGCGGAACGGGCTAACTTTTCAGCTATTAGTTCAAGAGTATTGTGTCACAATGTTGTTGTTCTATGATTCAGAAGAATTAGTGTACGAATTGTTATACGTGTACCTAGAACTTAAAATGAAAGGAAGTAGGTCTGTAATCAGGTCATATAGGTCTTCGAGAAAGAGGTCAATCATCAAATCTGACTCGGTTGGGCAGCGTTCGGGAAGTTACGCAGTATCTTCTCGTCCAAATTACCACAGTGTCTCAAGACGTTAAGTCTTTGACCAGTGTGTGTAGCCAGTGACTACTAACAGACAGAGACGTGGTCGCTCACAATAGGCCTCATAAGAAGGCTTAAAGCATCCAATGGGCAATGGAAAGATTTATGCTTGGAGTTTTCTTGCATGATCGGATCAAAAATCCACATCTGCAAGAGAACCAAGGTTAACGATATAGTCCGAAGAATTGCCAAACTTAAGGACACTGGGCAGGGCACATTGCTTGTAGAACGATTGGCCGTTGGAGCCGAGAAGATCGTACTGGAAGATTCACGTTGAAAGACATCCGTCTAGGTGGAGCGACGACTTGGTCAAGGCTGCAGGAGTCCGGTGGATGCGAAATGCATAAGACCGACCAGCAGTAGACGTCTTTATTTATTATATACTTTATTGTACACCACTTAAGTAATTACAGGACAAAACATTTATAAAGATAAGTGTACAATGGGCGGTCTTATCGCACAGGGCAATCTCTTATAGACAACCTTTGGATGGACTGAACGAGAGGAGATAGATATTAGGGCTGTCAGTGTACAAAAACTATATTAAATAATATTACTTAGATATAACATAAAATACATACATACAAATAAAATAATATACTAATAAATATCAAATAAAGAACATAGAACGGAGAAGAATAGTTACAGAGAAAGGAAATGCTCCTTCACCATTTTTTTTACTGAATGTAATGTTTGCGAACGCCTTAATTCTATAGGTAATGCATTCCACAAACAAGCTGCTTGAACCGTGAAAGATTTGTCGAAGAAGGATGTGGAATGCATACGAATGCTTAATTTTAGGTTTTCCGATGATCTCAAGGACCGAGAATGTGTGTCACAGAGGAACTGAAAGCGTTCTTTAAGATAAAAAGGACTAGAAGGATTAAAGAGCACATTATATAGCAATGAAAGTATGTGGGCATTCCAGCGAAGGCGAATAGGAAGCCATTTGAGCTTGGTTAGAAATTCAGAAACATGGTCATACTTGCGCAAGCCAAATATGAACCTGATACAGAGATTTTGAAGTCGCTCAAGCTTGTCCAATTGGTCTTGGGTGAGATCGAGATAGTTGGCATCAGCATAGTCCAGAATAGGGAGAAAAAGAGATTGTGCTATCCCAATTTTAGTGGTGATGGGAAGAAAGTTACGAAGGCGTCTCAGGAAGCCCGCAGACGCAAACAGTTTATAACTGACCTCCTGAAGTTGTTTAGTCCAGGAAAGGGTGCTGTCGATGTAAATCCCCAGGTTCTTCACAGTTTGAGCTATAGGAACAAAAGCGTTGTTGAAGGAAACTCGCGGAAGTGTCGCCCAATCAATCCTAGAGACCATTCGGGAACCTCCCACAACAGTCACTTGAGTTTTCGTCGGATTGATCTTCAACCCAAACTGAGTGCTCCAGTCACCAATTCGAGCCAGGTCCGTATTAATGATCTCAATAGCGTCTGATTACTCGCCGAGAGGGGCTTGAGTATAAATTTGGAGATCATCAGCATAAAGGTGGTAGAAAGAAGATAGCCGTTGAGTGATAGCATTAATAAAGAGTGCGAAAAATAGAGGAGATAAAACGCCACCCTGCGGCACACCGGCAGAGCTGTGACACCAAGAAGAGAAAGATTCCTCAATGCAAATACGCTGCCGGCGGCCAAACAGATAACTATGAAACCAGTCAATTACCGAAGGAGATATGCCAAAAGAGCATAGGACGCCCAACAATATGTCGAAGTCAACCGTATTGAAGGCATTGCTGAAGTCAAGTAGATCAAGTACAGTTAACTTCCCCATTTCCATGCCTGACCTTATTTCGTCCGTAATATGCACAAGTGCTGAGGTAGTGCTGTGTCCCGGACGAAAACCAGATTGGAAGGGATTTAGCAGCTTGTGTTTGGAAAGGAACGAGCTGAGTTGATGGTGGACAAGTTTTTCAAGGACTTTGGATAGGAAAGGAAGAATAGAAATGGGACGATAGTCAGAGAAAGATGCAGGGTGAGAATTTTTGGGTGGGGGAATAACATGGGCATCTTGCCAGGCTTGCGGGAAGACACCACTGGAAACCGAGAAATTTAGGATGTGAAGGATAACAGAAAGAATATCATCAAGGATGGTGATATAAACGATACCAGAAAGAATGTCATCAAGGATGGGGATAATCATTTTACGGCTAACACAGTCACTACCAACAGCGTTGGACGAAATCGATAGAATACTTTTTTTAACATCACAAGCGGTGAATTGACTTATGAAAAAAGGAGAAAAATCAGGTACCGGAATGTTTAAAAGATTACTTAGCGTAGTAGTTTTAGTGGCCCTATCCAATACAGGCGAAGTAGAAAAATGACTTTTAAGTAAATTGAAATCCTAGTCGTTAGGAATTGCATTGTGAGACTTTTTCCCGACACCTAATGATTTGAGAAACTGCCAGACCTTGGCTGGATCACCGTTCTGAACTGAACTATATTGGCGGTTTGCGATTCTACACACCTTACTGCAGTGATTTCTAATTGAGACGTATTTTTGCCTGTTGACGTCATCAGGCCGAATTTTAAACTTAAACTTCGAAGCTGTCTTTTTATTAAGTAAAAGTTTAATTTCGTCGGTCAGCCATGGCGCTGGAAGATGTCTTACTCTCACGGCTCGAATAGGTGCATGTGTGTCGTATAGATGAACTAAAGGACCACCTAAGCATAAGTTCAAAACTCTTCTGCTTCGCAATTTTGATGGTATGGACATTGATCGACTTCGAGAGGATGCCAGTAATATTGACTGGACGCAACTAGTGACTCATTCGTCGACGAACTAGTTGAACTCTTGACTTCTAAGTCAAGACTTCAACTTGTTCGTGTCCATACCATCAAACTTGTTCATGTCCATACCATCAAAATTGCGAAGCAGAAGAGTTTTGAACTTATGCTTAGGTGGTCGAATTTTGTATGAAGTGTAAATTAAGTCATGGTAGGAAAAGGCGTCAGAAGAACATTGACCATGTCTTTCGTCTGAAATGATGATGATGACGTGTGTTATCATACCTTTTTTACTGCCTCATGTTTTATGTTTCTGTTGTTTACAAGCAAACAAAATATTTCAACAGTCTGATGAGTGAATGGTCAAAAATATTTATGTTTTCTCTATCCAGTTGTCATTAGCCCATTCCTATATAAAATAATATTATAGCCTGAGTTATTTAGTACTGTTTGTTCCCACAGGTACAAGGACTAGTAATGTTAATGTCACCGAAATTAAGTTTAGTAGGTAATCAACAACATCCCTCAGTCAATTTGATGTATAGCTCAACCCGTAGTAAGAAAAGAATACCAAGTTGGCCACGTGGTTGTCTGCCAACGTTTACCAAAAGAAGGTTTATATTATAAGTAGGTAGAGTAATATTCCAATTAGAACTGGAGTTGTACCCGAGATTTTATTATACTAGGTCTTCTGCTTACAATTTCACAACCACACAAAACACGTTCGTGCATGTTTCAAGGATCGGCAATGTTTTGACCCAGTTGGCTCCCGAGATCAAAGTGTCCTGGCGGTGAGAGGATGACAGATGACATGAGGACCTCACTAATGACGACGTGAGGGTTATCGTGAGGTAGCTGAGGCCAAAATTGAGGAGAGCCTCGAGTGGCTTGCTAGTTCGGTTGTTTCGTTAGGGGGAATTAGGATGTTGCAAAAGGGAAAGCAAAATGGTATTGGAGGGGTTTTTGAATGTATTTTGAGAGTTTGAAAGAGAAAAGATGACGATTGTAAGCAACAATGTTATCACTTGAGATGAGAGTTGGCAATATTATGTATATTGATTTCATACATTCAGGAATACGGGGTAGCTACTGTTTATCTATCTAATACCTTTTAACGAGCAATTCTTGTATATAATATTATGTATACATATACATATATATATAATCTGAATCTCGGCAACGGCTCCAACGATTTTCATGAAATTAAGTTTGCAGAGCGTTTCGGGGGCGATTAAGAGTTCTAGCTAGGTAAAATTTTTATAAAACGTCATTTTCTCTATTTCCACCCGAACAGAGCTCGCTCGCCCAGATACTTATAATTATGTGTTATACTTGAGTCACAAGAAAAAGTGTGTGTGTGAGTGTGTTATTGTCATAATTCATCTATTAATTAGGCTAAACGTGTAGCAACCAACTTAAATTAGGGGTTAATAAAAATAAAAAATGGTTTTTTATTATTATTTTTATTTCTATAATTCTATTATCACCACGTTTGCCTTATTCATGATTTCAGTATACAGGTGTAACGGAAAGGTTGAAAAAAACTTGTACCTCCCATACAAATTTTGGTCAGCTGACGATAACATTATATGGTTTTTTTTTTGTTTATTGCTTTTTACTTCCTTAGAGAAAGTTGTTCATATAAATGAGCAGAAGTAGTTTTCAAAATATGATTACACCCTTCCGTTACATCCTGTATTGCTGTACCAATAAGGAAAACGCTATATTCTGTCTTCTTGAGATGCACTTATCCCTTTCTTGTCCATCATGCACTTATTCATGCCTATATATATTAGATATAGCCATTTTCGTTAAAACAAATGATCACTTATTCGCGACTTGGAAAAATACTAGAAACAGGTCTACAAGTTATTGGGAAAGAGTGTATTTATACCATATACCAAAAATGGTTAAAGAGCAACCTCTAAGAAGATATAAAAAGCAGTCTTCAAAAAATACTGCTTTGAAATTAATTTTCATTGTTCTAATATTATTAATTAGCTTTAACTAAATAGAATAATCTATAGTAGTATAAGTTATTAAAAATTAGCACCTAATTGTATTAAATAACTACATTCTAAGCAAATAAATCTATCTATCTATATAAATGTCCTTTAGTTTTTAAGGAGCCTTCTTCCAATACAAGAATGTAGCATTGTTTGACAGTGTTATCAAGGACAACTATAAATATATTATGGAATCGACGACACCCGCAAAATGTTGCAAACAGATAGTTTTGCAAAAACGTCCAAACAATCGAGACTATCAAACTGAAATCGTCTGAAGTCGTAAATTGCTTCGAAACTTTAACCACATTTCACCCGACTTCCAGTCTGATCCATTTACGTTCAAAGTCTCGTTATTCAATCAATGTTTGGACAGCGGCACGTTTCCTGACTTAATGAAACACAGCAAAGTAGTACCAATTTTCAAATCAGGTTGTAAGAGTGATCCCTCTAATTATAGACCTATATCCGTGCTTCCAGCATTGAGTAAAATCTATGAAAAAATCATGCTGGATCAGATGTTGTCTCACTTCAATTCAAATGGGATCCTGCATAGTCAGCAGTTTGGTTTCACGAAAGGCAGGTCGACTACGGACGCGGGAGTAAAACTCATCAGTCACATTTTGGAATCTTGGGAGAAGTCCCAGGATGCCATTGGCATTTTCTGTGATCTCTCAAAAGCGTTCGACTGCGTCGACCACAACACACTGATCTGTAAATTATACCACTACGGAATTCGAGGACAAGCTGCTGATCTTGTGCTTTCATATTTATCAAACAGACAGCAAAAAGTGAATGTTAATGGGGTGACGTCCTCCGGGTCTCTAGTCAAGATGGGCGTGCCCCAAGGTTCAATTCTCGGCCCTTTCCTTTTTCTTGTTTACATTAATGATCTCCCTTTTATGATGGCCAAATTATCGGATATAATTCTATTTGCTGATGATACTTCGCTAATTTTTAAAATAGATAGGAAAGATACGGATGTCTTACATGTCAACGAAAGTCTTATTATTCTCAGAAAATGGTTCGCAGCTAATAATCTTTTACTGAATGCGACAAAAACTAAATGTCTTAAGTTCTCTTTACCAAATGTACCACAACGAGACCTGAATTTGAATCTTGACGGCAAAAGTCTTGAAGTTATAACTGAAACTGTATTCTTAGGGATTACTATCGATTCAAAACTGCAGTGGGGCGCGCACATTAGAACTCTTTCGGGTAGGTTAAGTTCAGCTGCATATGCAGTAAGGAAAATAAGGCAGTTAACCGATGTAGCCACAGCTAGGTTAGTATATTATGCTTATTTCCACAGTATTATGTCTTGTGGCATTCTGCTGTGGGGATCAGCAGCAGATGTTGACTCAATTTTCATCTTACAAAAGAGGGCAATCCGCGCGATCTATAAAATGGGTCCTCGCGAGTCCCTTAGAGAAAAATTTAAAGAAATCGATATACTGACTCTACCATCACTCTATATTTTGGAATGTATTTTGTATGTCCGCAAAAATCGAGGGCTTTTCAAAACTAGAAGCGACTTACATAATTTAAATACACGCAGTAAGCACGAAATTGTAATACCCAAATTCAGATTAACAAAAACTAGCAAGTCTACTATCGGTCTACTGGGGATCTTCTAGCGTATGCCATTCACATCTGGAGTGAGGCCATCGAGAGGCACGGGGAAGCGCTTGCCGTCTCCCTCGACATCTCGAAGGCTTTTGATAGGGTCTGGCACGAAAGCCTTATTGGTAAGCTTCCTTCATTCGGTTTGCCCGGTGGTCTGTGTGATTGGATTGCAGACTTCCTGAGAGATCGGTCCATTCGAGTGGTTATCGATGGCTGCTCGTCGGACCAATTGGATATCAATGCCGGGGTCCCTCAGGGGTCGGTACTCTCAGCAACTTTATTCTTGCTGCATATTAACGATCTGCTTAAACCCGGCACCTTTGGGTATGCAGACGACAGCACTGTTGCTGAGAGATACTTGTCCAACGCTCGTGCTACCGGGCCTCAGATCCGGTCTCTCCGGGAGGCCATGGTGGAGCGCTTGAACCTGTCCTTGCAGGCAGTCTCCGAATGGGGCGATGCCAATCTGGTCAGGTTTAATGCTGCTAAAACCCAGGTGTGTCTTTTTTCCGCTAAAAAGAGCCAATTTTACCCAGATCCAACTTTCCGAGATGCGACCGTGCCAATAACTGACCATCTGGAGCTTCTTGGCGTTACGTTGACATCTACTCTCAATTTTGGCCCTTACATTGAGGCAAAGGCTCAGCTGGCTGCCAAAAAGCTGGGGATCCTTGCAAAGGTGAGACGGTACTTCACGCCAGAACAGCTCCTCAACTTGTATCAAGCGCAAGTTCGATCATGCATGGAGTACTGTTCTCATCTCTGGGACGGATCAGCCAAATACCAGCTTGACGCACTAGAGTCGATCGAAAAGCGAGCCAAGAGGCTCATCGGCGATGAGGCGCTGGTCAAGTCAAAG
Organism: Orthosia gothica; assembly: GCA_949775005.1. Classification (NCBI taxonomy): domain Eukaryota; kingdom Metazoa; phylum Arthropoda; class Insecta; order Lepidoptera; family Noctuidae; genus Orthosia; species Orthosia gothica. The sequence goes on along the minus strand of OX459051.1, from coordinate 16,462,904 downwards.
CTCCAGAGTCTTGAACATCGTCGCCGAGTTGCCAGCCTGTCGGTTTTTTATCGGTTACATTTCGGGGAGTGTGCGATGGAATTGCACGATATAATTCCACCTAGCCCGTTCCATCATCGGACTACCAGACGTACGGCGATGCGCCATCGATACATGTGTGGTGACACATTGTTGCACTATCGATGACATAGCACTTTAGGTTTTCAGCACGGTTGCCACGCCGCGCAGGGAGCGCAGTGTTCTCCTGTAGTGTGTAGTGGATAGTCGTATATAGTCTAGAAAAGTACTGTAAAGTGACCGTGAAATAAAGACACAAAGTTTTACCTCCAACTTCACCTTTTATTTACTTCACTCTCAACAATTAGAAAAGGCTACAAAAGTGGTGACCCCTGTGAAAGAACTTTAAAGATACGGAAATAATACGGCCTCAAAATGACGACGCCACATATTTTACCAGAAACTGCGGCACTCTCACTAACGTCAAGGATCTCCGATTTCTGGACGAACCAGCCTCGAGTGTGGTTTATAAGAACGGAAGCGACGTTGGCCCCACAGAAGCTAGGAGACCACTCAAAATTTGACCTTGTGGTATCAAAGCTCAACAGCGACACCATAAGTCAGTTAACGGATTTTTTAGTAAATCCACCAGAAACAGGCAGATACGAGGCGCTGAAACAGAAACTAATAAAAATATACGAGGACTCTCAAACAAAACAGATAGAAAAATTAATCAATGAAATGGAATTGGGAGACCAGAAACCGTCACAACTTTTAGCAAAAATGAAAGCCCTCGCACGAGACAAAGTAACAGACGGAACATTAAAAGTTTTATGGCAAAATCTTCTGCCACCAACAGTACGCGCAGTACTCACCGTCACGGAAACAAAAGACTTAGAGAAATTGGGAAATATCGCCGATGACGTGAATGAAGTTACTAAAGCAAGTGTAGTGGCAACGGTATCGCAACAGCCCTCAACATCAACGACAAGCGAAACAGAGAGGTCAATATTAAATGAAATAGCAAAGTTGAGTGCTCGTTTTGATGAACTGGAAAACCGAGGAAACAGGGCACGCAGCAGAAATCGTTACCTGACACCTAGCACGCGAAGCAGGAGCAGCTCACGAGCACGGCGTTCAGAAGAGGATCCGGATTGGCTGTGCTTCTACCATTTCCGTTACGCAGACAAAGCGCGGAAATGTATAAAGCCATGTGCGTGGAAGAAAGCGGAAAACTAACAACGGAACAGCCAAAGGCGGAAATCTGTTCCGTACGTCCAGCGAACCGCCTCAGTGTAAGAGACATAAATACGGGTTTAAACTTTCTAGTAGACACAGGAGCAAACGTGTCCGTCATACCAGTAAACAAAAAGAATCAATTACATCCGGAAAGTGAATATAAATTATACGCAGTGAACGGAACAGAAATCAAAACATACGGTGTAAAAACATTAGTGTTGAACCTGAAATTACGACGAGTTTATAGATGGGACTTTATAATAGCCGACGTGAAACAACCCATACTCGGTGCAGATTTCTTGGGACACCATAACCTGCTAGTGGACGTGAGTTCAAGGAAACTGGTCGACCAGGAAACGGAGCTAAGTACAGTGGCATCCCTAGTAAGTAGCTCACAACTATCATTGAAAATGTTAAATATGGACCATCCCTACCACGATATCATTTCTAAATACCCGGATATTACTAGGCCTACATCTTTTAAAGATCCTCCTAAGCATTCAGTAGTACATTACATAGAAACGACCGGCCCACCGGTACATTCGCGTGCAAGGCCATTACCACCGGACCGGTATGTCAAAGTTAAAGAAGAATTTAGAATAATGCAGGAGATGGGAATATGTAGGCCCAGTAAAAGCCCGTGGGCGAGCCCTTTACATGTGGTACCGAAATCGAATGGAGACATTAGACCCTGTGGTGACTACAGACAATTAAACGCAATTACCAAACCAGATAGGTATCCAGTCCCAAGGTTACACGAGTTTACGTATGTGCTGGCGAACAAACAGGTATTTACACATTTAGACATTAATAGGGCTTATCATTTCATACCCGTAAACCCAGAAGATATAGAAAAAACGGCTATTATCACGCCCTTTGGTTTGTTTGAATTCCCCAGAATGAGTTTCGGGTTGAGAAACGCTGCCCAAACATTCCAACGTTTCATGAGTACAACAGTTTTACAGGGATTAGATTTCTTATTCTCATACATCGATGATGTCATCATAGCTAGTCATGACCATGAGCAACATAAGGAACATTTAAAAATAGTTTTTGAAAGATTCAGTCAATTCGGAATAACCATTAATACATCAAAATGTCAGTTTGGAAAAGATAAAGTAGATTTCCTGGGGTTTGAGGTGTGCAAAAAAGGTATCACACCGCTAAAATCCAGAACACAAGCAATAATGGAATTTCCTAAACCAAAAACAGTGGAGGAATTAAGAAGGTTTCTCGGAATGGTCAATTTTTATAGACCCCACATACCAAAAGCAGTAGAGTCACAAATGAGCCTCAATAAGTTCATACATCAGTCCAAGAAACGCGATAAGACATTGGTACAGTGGGACGATAAAGCCAACCAGGCTTTCGAAGAATGTAAACTTAGCTTACAAAAAGCGGTTACATTGTCACACCCACACAGCGGGGTACCTATGGCTCTGATGTGTGACGCATCGGATACGTGTGTAGGCGCGGTGTTACAACAACAAGTTAAAAACCGTTGGGAACCGTTGGGATATTTTTCAAAAAAACTCACACAGGCCCAAACTAAGTATTGTACCTATGATAGAGAATTGTTAGCAATATATATGGCCATTCAGTATTTCAGGAAGTTATTCGAAGGGCGAGAATTAACCATATATACGGACCATAAACCAATAACATATGCCCTTACAAAACTAAATAGCAGTAACTCAGAAACACCAAGAAGAACACGATATTTATTATTCATTAGTGAATTCACAAACGATATTCGCCATGTAGACGGACTACACAACGTTGTTGCTGACTCGTTATCTCGTGTTGCGGAGTTGTATTGCCCAACGAACATAGGTTTCGCAGAATTAGCGACCGCACAGGAAACGGACGAGTATATAGCACAAGTATTAAATAACAGTAACAAAAAGAGCAGTGTAAACTTAAAGAAAATACACGGACCAACAGACAATAAACCGATTTATTGTGAAACTTCTAAAGACACCGTCCGACCATATTTACCAGAAAAATTCAGACGCATGGTTTTTGACAACGTTCATAACTTAAGTCACCCCGGGGTCAGGGCAACAAAGACGTTAATCACACAAAAGTATTTTTGGCCCGGTATGAATTCACAGATAGGTAAATGGGCCAAATCATGTATAGCATGTCAAAAATCAAAAGTACAAAGACACACAGTATCAGAATTAGGCGTTTACTCGGAATGCGGCAAGTTCGAACACATTCACATAGACATAATAGGTCCGTTGCCCGTTACAGCAGAGGGATATAGGTATTGTCTTACTATAATTGATAGGTTCACTAGATGGCCGGAAGCCATACCATTGAAAGAAATTACAGCAGAAAATATAGCCAAGGCACTATATGATTGTTGGATCACGCACTATGGGTGTCCAGTAAAAATCACTAGTGACCAAGGAAGACAGTTTGAAAGTAATTTATACAATCAATTAATGAAAGTATTAGGAATCGAAAAGATTAGGACAACAGCTTATCATCCCCAAAGCAACGGCATGGTGGAAAGATGGCACAGGTCACTAAAAGCATCGTTGATGGCCAGAATCAAAACAGAATCGTGGTTAAGAGAGTTACCTACCGTTTTATTCGGTCTGCGCGTAGCCGTTAGAAGCGATACAGGATACAGCGCCGCCGAGTTAGTATACGGGCGTACAATAAGGCTACCGGGAGATTTTTTTACTAGCAATTTAACACAAAACCAAGATATAAATTCCTACGTAGAGGAACTTAAGAAAACAATAGGGAATTTTATACCTCATATAAGAGAAAACAAGGGACGCTCGTCGTTCGTGCATCCAGAATTAGAAACGTGTAAATATGTTTTTGTTCGCAATGACACAGTGCGTAAATCGCTGCAACCGCCCTATGATGGCCCATACCGCGTCATAAGTCGGAAGGAGAAAAATTACATAATAGAATTAAATAATAGACAAGCTTGTATTTCAATTGACCGATTAAAACCAGCATTTTTAATAACAGACAATGAAAAAGAAGACGGGCAAGAAAGTACCGTGCACGACATGCCGAGAAGGGTAACTAAAACAAAACCGCAAACAACAAAAACAAACGCGGCAGGACCCTTAACTAAAGAACAAATCGTCACTCGCAGTGGTCGCGTTAGCAAAAGGGTAAGATTTTTTGATGAATAACTAGGCACAAATACAACATAGTAGGTACCATATGTAAGAGGAATGCGCCTTAGAATAAGCAAAACAAAAAAAGGTTATTTTATATATCATTGGTATGGCGTGGGCATGCAAAATATTGTGGATCCTAATGGGATGTTTATTTTTATGGCAGAATATTGAACATGCCCACTACCCTTAGAAATACGTAAAAGATATGTATCACTTAATATCGACCCTGTCCATTGGGAGTCGGAAAAATAGAATAGTTATAGGTAATTTAGTTAAGCCATCCGTATATACCCTTATAAAAATGTAGTAATAAAAAAAGTAATTTAGTAGTAACAACATTTAGCAAAACTGCAACTATTGAGAATATGTATAGTGTAAGGTTGCAACAGTAATATAAAACCAGTTAGTTAAGTCAGCATATACGTCAGTAGGTCAACTAAACGAACCGAATGCCTTATAACATCATATTTGTAAATTTACTTAGACATTAAGAGCAAGCCAGTTGTTGTTAGTATACGAAACAAACAATACAAAAAATGTGTAACAGCCAGGCTAAACCACAGCAGAATAATGTGGCAGTGTCCCAAAGTGTGTCAAATGAGGTCATGGGACAACGAGTCGGTACGGTGGAAATGTTTATGATAGCATTTGCCATCATTTTCGGCATCGTGTTATTATGGTTAATCAGACGCCAATGCAAAAAACATGTGCGGAACTGGTTCCGCAAAGAAGCAGAAGTTATTGGATTGGCTGCGGTAAATAAAGGCTTTAACGCACCACGGGCAACGTCTACTCGAGAAAACGATACTTATTAGTGTTAGTAATTAAGGTAAATTGTGTAGCACATAAGCACCATTCTTGTAACGGTATATAGGAGCATTGTAACTAGAATGTGTTTTTGTGATTATGTTTCTCATGTAAAAATTGTCATGTTTAACAATAAATGTAAGGAAAACGTAAAGAGTCCATATGATGTGTAAAATATAAATTGTCAATGTCGTCATAAGTCGAAGCTTAGTTATTTGTAACGCCTGACGGACGGCGCGAACTTTTGCTGATAAGAGAAACATAAACATGTGACGCGAAGGTATGTAGGAGTAATACATTGAAAACAATGACGTTATGTTACTAACTAATGTAAAAACAAATTGTAAAGGAGAATGTACCCAAATATTTTTGTATAATTTTAACAAATTATAAAGATAAGGGGGGAATACTGTGGTGACACATTGTTGCACTATCGATGACATAGCACTTTAGGTTTTCAGCACGGTTGCCACGCCGCGCAGGGAGCGCAGTGTTCTCCTGTAGTGTGTAGTGGATAGTCGTATATAGTCTAGAAAAGTACTGTAAAGTGACCGTGAAATAAAGACACAAAGTTTTACCTCCAACTTCACCTTTTATTTACTTCACTCTCAACAATTAGAAAAGGCTACAAAACATGGTAGACATCCCACCCATACGCACAAAACGTTTTGGGAACACTTTTATTATGCGTACAGCTAAGGAGTGGAATTCCCTGCCAGAGTCTGTGTTTCCCGATAGCTACAATCTAGGGGTCTTTAAGTCAAGAGTGAATAGGTTATTTCTAGGCAAGCGTGTTTCACCGTCGACCATATCATCGCTTACCATCAGGTGAGATTGTGGTCAAGCGCGACCCTATAGGTTATAAAAAAAAAAAAAAAAAAAAAAAAAAAAAAAAAAAGTCTTTTTATATAAACAGTATACGCTTTTATAACAAGTTGCCAAAGTCAGTTATAGAACTGACCGATGGAAAGTTCAAAAACTACATCAAACGTGTCCTTGTTAAAAAAGCATATTATAAAATCAAGGACTACGTTGAAGATAAAAATTTTGGCTTTAGCTCCTTCTGCGCATGCGGCTTCCCTGGTAACTCATAAACGGCACAAATATGTGGTTGTCTCTAACTATTCTCAATCTCATTAATTCTTTGTTTTTTTTCTTTCTTTTGATTATTCTTTTTACAATGGTTTTCAATCATCTTCATAGCCCTTTGCTAAGAATAGTTACAGCACTGATAACAATATTTGTGCCACATGTTAGATTTAGTCTTTTTTTATTTTACTTTTGTATAGATTCCTTTACCGATTATTTTGTAAATGTGTGAACATTGTAGGCCTTCTAGATGCTTGTTAACTTTTTAACTCGTTTTATTTTCTTTTGTTTAAACAATATGTAATTTGACTTATTGTCGGGCCTACGTTGTCCCCACATATCTAAGTACTAATGCTGTAACAAGGAAATATTGTAAAACCAAACCATTTTTTTAAAAGAGTAACCATGGAGTTTCTTCCCGGTTCTTCTCCATAGGAAACGACCAACCCGAACCGTGCACATTGTCGACGTTTTATAAGTGCCCATGTAGGCCTATATGAAAAAAAAAAAAAAAAAAAAAAAGTCCAGACTTGGCCTACTTTCTGGTCTAAATCTAAATAAACGTACGACTTGTCCGGGAATAGAGTAGTGTACCGGTCAAACTTTATCTAAACTAATATTATAGAGAGGTAGTAAAGTTTGTTTGTTTGTAAAAGGTAATCTCTGGTATCTGGTATCTTATTACGGGAATTCTTTCACTTTAATGGAAAGCTATAGGATAGTTGAGTGTCATTGGCTACGTTTTATTCCGGAAAAATACAAGGTCCCTTATTCCTGTTATCCTATATTCATATTCTTTATTGTACAAAAAACAAACATATACAAATACAGAAGGAGAACTTATGTACAAAGGCAAGCTTAATCCATAATAGGGTTCTCTGACAGCAAACCTCATAGAGATTTACATAATTAGGACAGTTAACAAAAGAGCTTAACAAATTTAAATTTAAATTTTTACTAACTAAATACACTACACAAATACGTGTACAGCACACAATTCATAAACATAATACATCTATATATCTATATATATAAACGATAAAGTATGTATGTATGTTCCTAATAGACTCCGAAACGGCTGGACCGATTTAAAAAAATTTTTCACTGTTGGGAAGCTACACTATCCCCGGGTGACATAGTCTACATTTTATCCCTGTATTCTCACGGAAACGGGAACTACGCGGGTGAAACCGCGAGGCGTCTGCCAGTACTTTATAATATTTAACTAAAATAAATACATATTTATGAGTCATGTTGACTGGAAATGTTCCCTAATTCTTCTCCTGAAGATCTCCCGTATGGTGTGAGGAAGATTATTATTATGTTTATTGACTATCATACTGTGGCTGGGTTTTGAAAATAAAGAAATCTGGGAACAGTAGTCCAGGTAGTTGTAATTCAAACTACGTAATTATTACTGGGCTAGAAACTGGAAAAGGCTGACACAGGAACGACCTATCAAGATACCTATAATCAGCAGTGGGCGAAATCGGGCTGTATCAGGTGAAGATGACGACTAGAATAAACTCTGTGATAGGTTCTTCCACTACGCATTTCTTCTTACCACATTTGTTTTCATATTTTAGTTTTTTTTTTAATTGTAGATAGGCTTGCGCTTTACCACTATCTCACCGATGTGATAATGTGGTCGAAGGTGTAGTACGCTTGCCTAGAAATAACCTATTCACTCTTGACTTAAAGAGATATTATAGATTGTAGCTATCGGGAAAAACAGACTCCGGCAGGGAATTCCACTCCTTAGCCGTACGCATAATAAAAGTATTCTCAAAACGTTTAGTGCGTATATGTGGGATGTCCACCATGTACCGAAGGTGCATCGCCGTACGTCTTGTACTCCGATGATGAAACGGGCTTGGCGGATTTAGATCATGCAATTCCATCACACGCTTCCCGAATGAATGAATGATAATTGCAATGCTTGTAAAAGGCTGCTAAGTCATAAGTACTAACATAATATAACACCAATATGATACACTTAGTTCGCAATAAACGTTTTGACTTTGACTTTGACTTTGAAATGTAACCGATAAAATACCAACAAGCTGGCGACTCGGTGACAATATTCAAAGCTCTGGAACTTTGACTCAACCAGTGCCTCATTGCCAATGAGCCTCTTGGCCCGTTTTTCGATCGTCTCTAGTGCGTCAAGCTGATATTTGGCAGATCCGTCCCAGAGATGAGAACAGTACTCCATGCAAGATCGAACTTGCGCTTTATACAACTTAAGCAGCTGTTCCGGCGTGCAGTACCGTCTCATCTTCGCAAGGATCATATAAATTTCATAAAACTATTTTCAAAAATTTTCTTCGAATCAAGTATAACTAGTCCTCTTTCAGCATGCTATTAACTACAAAATCAATCAACGGTACAATTAAAAACAGAGTCAAAAATCTGAATATCAAATCTGCTTAAAAATAACACCAACAAAGGCTTCCAAATACTACAAATCTCTCTGGAAACAAAGCCGACAGCACCCATATTCGTAACTTTTCGACGCAAAATACCTACGTTAATATTTGTCAACACTAATTCGCATACATTGAAAGTCACACCAATCCGTCAGGAGTGACAAACAGTTTCAAAATATTTTAGCTCCATTATTTCATTTTCGCCGGCTCACACATCAAAGGTACCAGTAATTGCGAAGCGCGGAACCCATATACATAACGAATACCCTTCGTTGATGCTAGAGTGGTGTACGTGATTTTACGCTGAAGCCGAATGCGAAATTCGGCCTTGTGGTACAACGAATACACCTGCAAAAATATGCGGGATTTTTGTTGCTTTTTTCACGTCATCAGTAAATATTGAACGGCGTTTTTACCGTCTCTAGAAGGTGGGTGTTGGTATTTCGGTTTGTTGTTCCGACGTGCGTTTCTAGCTAAGGGTTGTCACCGGTCGACTTTTTGGCTTTCCATCAGCTTTGCCTACAAACGAGCCGTCATGCTGACCGCTCGTCGTAAGCCGTTTGCCGGCAAAACAGTGACTTCTGTCTGCTGTTAAATTTTCTTTTGTTTGTGCTAACGGTTTGTCAAGAGCAGTAAACATTGAGTTATAAGAATACTTACGTTACATTGAACAAGCATACAAATTATCATAAGCAAACGCTTGTTGTTACGGTAACAGAGGACTTACTCTGACGTGACCAATTTATCATGGTTCCAGTAAGAGAGACAGAGCTTCACAAGAGAAAGAGCACTATTTCACAGCGGATTCATGATAGTTTTGACACGTCAGAGTACGGCCCTGATTATTTAAATTTTCTATGATATCTTCAATTCTACGTATATAAAAGCAAAGACTGAATTTTAACATGCAGGTTAATCAACGGACAAATAAAAAATTAATCAACAATTTTACAAATAATATTTAGTTTCAACAAATTAAATGCATCAAAACCGAAACATAATACCAGGTGTCACTCCACCAAAAACATTTTAAAATCTCCTCTTTTAACCTTTTCACAAAGCCAATGTGTTTCCATCGTGTACAGTCACAGACAAACTCTTTGTGCAATTAGCAACACATTTCAGTCCGGCTGCGATGACGCTAAATGTACTCTCGGCGACTGTACCGTGAATTTATAGTGCAGGTCAGTCCATATTTTTGAGTGCCATTTGTAATTTTCTGTTTTGTAATTGTTTTTGTAATATGCATGTTTGCTTTTGCTTGTTAATTTTGATATTAGAAGTATTCAAACAAAATTCAACTTTGTCGACTTTATTTTAAGAATAACACACTCACACATAACTCCTCTTGCACACTTCACACGAGTTTTCAAATATTACGTATGTTTTGTTCCTGTCTGGGCCGCGGATAAATTTGAAAAAGAGTTACCGCGGCCCTGGCTAAAGCAACTGAAGGAACACGGGTGGGTTTTTAAAAGATTTTATTTGGGTCAGTAAAAGTCTGACACGCCCCCCCGCCTAACCCAGAGCGGGAGAAGTCATTGGATGACTACCCACCCCAAAAAAGGTATATTTTGTTGTTCTTAGTTTCTGTTGCAATTATTTTTGGAAAGTTAATAAATTGTAAATCCGTTATTGGCTGTAATAGTAGTAAATATATAATAATACCAGCCTTTCAATGTCCCACTGCAGGGAAAAATCCTCTTCCCATGAAGCGAAGACAAGCATTAATCACTACGCTTGTTCGAGGCGGGTTGGCGATTCCAAACTTATATTTACTATAATTCCAGGTTCCTCACTATGTTTTCCTTCACCGTTATTAACGATGTCCAAGATAAACTTAGAAAGTACATACGAATTGAAAAATACACATTGGTACTTGTCCAGATTAAGACCTCTGACCTCAAGCAATAGTAGTGACAGAATGGAAAGGTCTAAGTCATTCGGTCACTACTATTTAACACGATATCTATATTAAAAGTGAGAGCAAGTCCATTAAGCGATCGAAGGTGACTATGATATACAATATTTCTTTTTAATAAAATATCAAGTTGACCTAAAAGACCTAAAATTTTAACGAAAGGTCTCATATAGTAACGTTCTAACCGCCTTTACATTTTCTTCAATTTAAAAAGAAACTATTTCGAAATAATCTTACACAAAATATCTTTTAGAAAAGGCGCACTTTATCAAATTAAAATCTTAACAACTATTTTATGGCATTAGCATCAATTTTTATAAGAAAAGGTTTTGAATTTTTCTAGTCTAAAATTACTTAATTTTGTGAATATGCAGACAGGGTGACATTGAATTAAAAGTGAGATTAAAAACCAATATGGTTGTCATCAATATCAAATGATATTGGAGAAAAAGTTTTTTCATTTTGAGTAGCAATGTAATATCAGTGACTTAAGAATTCTTTTCTGATATGAATTTTAATTAAAACTTTTTGTTCAACGCATTTACTGCATTTTTCACAGTATTAGTTTAAAAGATTATTTGAACAATTAATTTACGGTACAAAGAGTCACAAAAGTTAAATTGAATTTAATTATTTAGGCAAATTAAAATGAGCGATGTATGTACCTATGCACGAGTAGGCAACTTTATGAAATTTTTGCTATGCACGATTCTTAACAATTTCTTTACTACGTACGAACTGTGAAAATTTTGAATTAAAAACCTTTTTACCACAAATATCAGACTGACTTCCAAAATAAAACATTACATATCAAAAAATTACTTTCTTTTTCGAAGTTTGTGTCTTTGGTACCTATTGTTTTTCATTTTTCGACAGCGAGTTCGGAAGAGAAAGTAATTTTTCCTTTTGTAGTGTTTTGCTTTGGAAGTTTGAAGGTTTGATATTTTTGTTAAAAGATTTTTTATTTATATTTTTTAGTTTTTGTAGGTACCTCCAATTACCATGAAAATTATTTATAGCCAAAGTACATATCATGACGATTCCAATAAGCCCAAACATTGGCGACCTACGGCTTCATCATCAGATCAGTTCGATGTTACCATTTTCATCAGTACCTACCATATATTTATAAGTATTTGCTTCATCATAGTCGATTAGCTATTCAAGATATCTTATACCCATGACAAACTTAGCATTATGTAGTTCCAATGGCCACCTGTGGTCTTCTCCATCAGTTCCACTTCACCAAATGATAAAATATTTGATGATTTCTGAGTGCAAATTATTGCATTGTGGATGAAAATAACAAAATCGCTATATTCCATCATCAGATCCTTACCTGATGACCATGGGACCACTCGGGCAGTATACCCTTGCAAACTAAAGGACAATTTCCCGAATCGGTCCAGGCGTCTTTGAGTAATTGAGAACCTCTTCGTTTTTTGAAGTCGGTTAAAAATGTGAGTTCAAGAAGATGCCAAGTGCCTGCTATTTGTACGTGTGAAAGGAATGAATTTGAAAATTGCTTTTTTGCTCTGCGAGTGAATATTACCTACATTACAATGTAGGTAATATTCATTTATATTTTTCCATGTATAGTTGTCAAATTTGTGAACCAGGCCTGTGTTGACAGCGCAATTTTGAGCATCTTTTGAGGGTTCCAGTGCTTCTAAAGGAAAACATGGGGGCACATTATATATCTTTATTTTTTAGTTTATGGAATATCTTTTAAATTGGTCCAATATTGGAGGAGGTAATAGGCGAGAGCCAAGCCTCGAATTATGACTTTTAACTAAGAATATTCAGTTGGATGTCTGCGACCGCATTTCCTCTTAAGATGATGCATTTATGTACCTAATATAAACCAATCGGATATACCACTTAATAGTAATAAACCAATCTGAAACATGCTATTCTTAGCGTTGTCAAGTAATACTTACTTACACAGAACTATCTCAGTAGTTACAAAACGCATTCTCATTTCAAAAACCACGTCCGAATTTTATTCCAGTCCAACGTACCGACAAGTTAGTCCTTAACTCTTAAAATAAAACCGTCGCAAGTTGAACTAAAACACTGGTAGTTTAGCAACGTCAGCTGATGCATGCGTCCTGTTAAAAAATTCAGTTTTTTCTTGTAATTTAATTCATCTGCAAGTGTCGGAGAAAACTGAGAAGTAAAAAAGTGGACCTCGAGCGTTTTCCCACAAGTAAAGTCCTTGTGGTTCAAGTTAATTAACTTTTCTACTCTTTTAACTGAGAATGAATTTCTTTGAAACGTTTACTGTAATATGGCGAAGGTTTTTAGTAGTTGAGAGTACGTAATTATGGGTGAGGCGAATGTTTTGTGAAGAGCTTGTGAATATGTGTCGTCTTTGAACGGTGGCGTGCGAACTAAATGAAAATATACTATATAATATACCACTATCTTACCATCAGGTAAGATAGTGGTCAAGCGCGAGACTATAAAGAATAAAAAAAATATTATGCGCGAGTTTATTAGTTAAAAATAAGTTAATTCATAAAATCAAAAAACTCGACTGTTTAAGAAGCGAATTAAAAAGACGTAAACAAGAATAAAATCATGCTGTGCAGTCGGAGGATACATATTCGCCAGTTAGCTGACCAAAACCAGATGTTAGATGCGGTTAGAGTAAAATTATGTAACAACACGACCACACTGATCACTATTGTAATTACTTCCTTGATTAAATGTATCATCCTGTTACTGTAACATCCAGTTTAGAGGCTATTTTACACAGGGTAAAACTATCCTTTGACTGGGGTTGAAGTTTTCTTATTTCTGATCGATTTTGTAACACACCACACACAGCCACAAGCACATGCGCATACTCACATTCATATACACACACACATTCTGTTATTGATAATAATGATTTCCGATAAACACGTTTTTCATTGCTGTCATCTCGGGCCGGAAAAAAACCGCCCGGAATGGGGAAAAGTAAAAAGTCGGACGGTAAAATTACGTATAGTGCACAAACTAGTATATACATTTAAGGCGTGTCATATCGGACCTTGACGATAAAATTTCTTGTAGTGCACAAACACCTTTGACAATTGTTATTATTGATAAAAATGCAGTATGTCTAGATTGTCTAGTATTGTCCTGTGAGAAACACAAAAAAGAACGGCTAAATCTGTTGTTCCTTAGTGATGATCTTTAATACTTGCAACAATAAATTTATTGATATACATTATGTAGATAGATAGATTCGCCCAATGTAAACACGATATCACATTTTGACATTCGCTTATTCGCAGCGAGAACCTCTCCGTGTGTAAATGATTCATCAGTTGATTATTAATAAACAATGAACCCAAACATTACATTAAACATGCTACATGATTAGAATTTAGAATATTTATCCACTACGAATTAGTAGCGACTATGAAGTTCATGTGGATCTATTTGCATTTGAAAATTAATTATTAATTCGTCAAATAGGATTGCTACCCTAGTTTAATCTCCGCATGTTTGCGTAATTTATATCATAGTACAAATGTCTCTTAGTGATAATAGAACATGGATAGATAATGGAGAGCAGTGGTGGCACAGTGGTAACGGTCGCGGTTTAGAAGTTGGATTCCAACCCAGGCAGGCGCTTTACTTTGTGTAAATTATTTCATCACTACTGCGCTCAAAACGGTAAAGGAAAACATCGTCAGGAAACCGGTAAATCCCAGAACCAAAAATTCGAAGACATGTGACTTCCACTATAGCGATGAGCGATTCGAATCATTTAACTCGAATAGCTCGAATCAGCCTTTAAACTCACTGATTCGAAAGAAGTTTCTTCAAAACCGAGTTGATTCTTTGTATGCATTCGTCGTGCCGCTTACGAACGAACTCGCGCGTCTAGCTCGTCGGCTCGAATAGGTGAGAGAACAAAGTGAGCGAGTGACTGATACAGCGAATAGCTGCGATTCTACGAGTTCCTGCACCTGTAACCAATGATGACAATCTACAGTCGATAACGCTAGTAGAAAACGAATCAATGTATGGGAATGACTCCTCGGAATTGTGGAAAGAGATTCGATATGAATCTTTGTAACTTGGCTAGTGGGGCAGGCGAGATAAAATATTATGTGACTCGCTGTGAATTCGTTGTGATTCGTGTACACGAACCTACTCGATCAATCCTTTGTTTCTTGTTTTAAGTTGATTTTATTTTATTATTTAAGAAAAATCATAACACATCAGCATAATATGATTTGTTATGAAACATATTGGACATATTATCTATTCGTGAATACTTTGCTCGGCTCCATGACTCGTCTCGTTCATTAAGTAACTCGACAACGAATTAAGTCAATTCGACTGTCCAATATTGTAGTGTAAAAGTGCCTCCGAATCGGCTCGATAATAACATATTCAAACATATCCTTTTCCTGTCGCATTCGCATCACCCAATTATTACTGCTGTCAACCGAATCGAATCAACTCGAATCGTGATTCAAATCAACAACCATTTCAACTCGAGCTATTCGAGTTAAAAAAAACACAATTTGTCCCATTGTTCCACCACCCTGCACTAAATTAACGAAACCTTTTCCACACAATGGTAATAAAAAAAACTTAATTCAAAAAATCAAAAAACCCGACTGCTTCAAAAGCGAACTAAAAAGTCGTAAACAAGGAAAAAATCATGCTGTGCAGTCGGAGGATACATATTCGCGGGCTGGCTGACCAAAATCTGGTGTATCCTCCGCCTGCACAGCATGATTTTTTCCTTGTTTACGACTTTTTAGTTCGCTTTTGAAGCAGTCGGGTTTTTTGATTTTTTGAATTAAGTTTTTTTATTTATAACTTTTTAGTTAGTTTTTTTCGAGTAAAATACATTTATACATATAAGTGTTATATATTTTTGAAATCACCTCTTAAAACCCTTTATTTTGATACCCCACAAGATGGGTTTGGAAGAAAAGAAAAATTTGGGCCCCCACATTATGGCACCCAAAATCCGCCATTTTCTATTATCCAATTTTAATGTAGCCTATGACACTCGCAGGTTTAAGACGCATCGATTGACGTATGAATCATCAAAATCAGTCAACGCGTTTGGTCTCTGGAACGCCATATAGGAACAAACATACATACATACATACTTACATACATACATACATACTTACATACATACATACATAGACTGATAAACACATTACCCTCCTTCGGCAGTCGGGTAAATAGCGTCAGCATCAACGCCATCTTTGCGTATAAAATAATAAAATCTTTCTTTTTTTTGTTGTAAATGCCCCGTTACAACATGACTCATCATAAGCAATCTCTGCACTAAGCATATTTCTGATTTTATGGCTTACAAATCAACATAATCTACGTGTACTCTCTCAATTCAGCATTATTCGTTGTCACATTACGACATTCGTCCCGAAATATAATAGGTAACACAACGCCAGCAAATGAGCTCATAATATATCGCGAAGTGTCCCGATCCAAGTCGTATTTTAGATTACAGCCGTATCACAGTATAAATATACAAACCGTATGGAAATTACCTATAAACGCTCGAAACGGCACACTCACACAAACATGCGCACCGACGAGACCCCTAAGCAGAATCCGCGGTGCTGTCAGTAGTGCGAGCCACCTAGGGGTCTCCTCGATGCGCATGTTTGTGTGAGTGTGCCGTTTCGAGCGTTTGTAGGTAGTTTCCATACTGTTCGTCCATATTTATACTGTGGTCGTATGTACAATGAGTACGTTTGTAACACATAAACTGAGGTGGCAGTATCATATGGTAGATAACGCAATAGGTGAGTTATGTGTTAAATAAATAAACAACGTAACATCTC
The DNA here is from genome assembly GCA_949775005.1 of Orthosia gothica. NCBI lineage: Eukaryota > Metazoa > Arthropoda > Insecta > Lepidoptera > Noctuidae > Orthosia > Orthosia gothica. Next base: position 16,446,436 of record OX459051.1, on the reverse strand, counting down.
GCCTGAGGTCCCCGAAGCGTTAGGCAGAGGTGTCTATCATCATCATCATCAGCTTTTTAATGTTCCCACTGCTGGGTCACAGGCCTTCTCTCTGTAAGAAGGAATGGACTGTAATCCACCACGCGGGCCCAGTGCGGGTTGGTAGATGTCACATGTCTTTGAATTTGTGGTTCTAGGACATGCCGGTTTCCTTATGATGTTTTCCTTCATCGTTTTGAGAGCAGTGGTTATAAAATAATTCATCCAAAGTAAAGTGCCTGCCTGAGTTCGAATCCACGACCTGCAACTTGTAAGTCGCGGTCGGTACTAATGGGCCACACTATACTCATATTTCACCAGTTACATTGAAGTCCTGTGTAAATGGGGACGAACCAATTAAATTCAACTTTAGACAAAATTAGACTCCGGGCTGTTACTTACATTTCCAAATGGAAAATATTGGCAATCCCCTTCTTGGCATAACATTTTAGGGTATAATATTGATTGGCATAACTTTTTCGCATAACTTTCATTCATCATCGTCATATCAACTGAAAGACGTCCACTGCTGTACATAGGCCTCCCACAAGCGTCGCCACATTGACCGGTCCCGTGCGTCTCTCATCCAGCGTACGCCCGCCATCCTCACCAGGTCATCAGACCACCTGGTGGCACGCATTCCAACGCAGCGTTTTACGGTTCGCGGTCGCCACTCCAGAAATTTTCGCATAACTTTTATTAGCTATAATACTATGGCATAATGCAAAGGTTAGCTTAACTGTCAATAGGTCTAATTTGTTTTGGCATAATATGGGGTTGCATTAATTTTTAATGAATAAAATGTTTGAATCAGAAAAATAAAAAGATGATTATATGAGATTATATGAGATATTATTGAGGTGTTATGTGCTGTACATTATTTATTAAATTTTGGAAAGTACACTATTGGATTAGGTTAAGGTGCGGTGGGGGTGGCCCTTGGGTTGCCCTTGAGCGACGAACATTTTTGTTTTTATATGAGTTATATATTATATTATATGAGTTTATAAATTTTAGATATAATTATGCGTTTTTAACATTATGCTTTATAATATTTTGCTTCATTATTATTATGACAACAGTATTTATGACAAAAAACATTATGGCAAAATATTTATGCCTTATAATAAAATGCGTAATGAAAATTATTCTGAATTTCGTTATGCCAATGTAATTTATGGCTATATATTTTATGCTTATTATTTGTAAACCGTAAATCTCTGAAGTGGACTGTATTGGTGTTCGGTTGGAGACTCGTTGAGGAAATGAAAATACTGTCTTGATTCGTATCTTCAATTTATTCCTTACTTGTTACTCCTTGTAGAGTGGAAGACCGACTGTGTCTCTGCCTACAAGCGGGCCGGCTTTTATACAAAACCGCTGGGCGAGAACAATGGTGCCCCTACTTTTCAACTGTATTCAAGCATGGCACCACAGAAATGCCGATTTTATAAAACTTATCTTACTTAAATTTACACAAGTTTTACATTTCCTTAATCTACATACTTAATTCTACATAGGAAAAATATATAAAGGTGTCAACACAAAAGTCCTCATCTAGATTCCTCCTTATTCCAAGTATTAAACTATGACAATATACATAATCTTATCTAATTAGCTACCTTTTCTCTAAATCTTATGTATATTACAAGTTTTATTATACTCCTACTCTAAAATTCACATGGCACATACATGTGACATATTTTACACACGTGGTCATTTATTTTTGTAACAAAGGAGAAAACTGCGAGACAATCCTAATTAACTATCTACCTTTTCTCTAGTTCTTATACACATTAGATAGCTTTACTCACATGGCACCTATGTCAATCCTACTTTAAATATGCACATGTTAATTTCTTAGTTACTAGAAAGCTAAGAGACAATTGTTGGGATTTGAACCCAACACTAGCGGCCAGCGCGCGCCGTCTGCACTTGGCACACTCGCGCGCGGCGCACGCGACATCGGTGTGTGGGTGCACAGCGCGGCGGCGACGCGGCACGGCTCGGCGGCCTCTCGCTACCACGGACTCCACCGCGACAGTCGACACCTCTGCTCACATTGGTCCTTCAAGGATCTCGACGTCTATTTGAAAATTAACGGTCGCCGGGAGAAACACCTTCTACCTCGAAGCAGCGGTCTACAGTTGCGGTCTACAGCAGCGGCAGTTCCAGCGGCCTTTGTTTCCCGCGGCCTAAAGGCTGACTCCATCAGAGATTCATCCTTGTGGTGGTCTGGCCCCGCTTTCTTAGAGAAAGACGAACGGGAATGGCCAAAAATGCCCAATCATACGAAGAAACACGATCTACCAGAATTGGTCTCTTGTTCTGTTGTAGTGACTAACAATAGTTCTAATGTCGACTCTATTAGTAGCTTAATTAACAATAGATCTAATTTAGCACATTTACAAAAATCAATAGCATACTTGCTAAGGTTTGTTCACAATTGTCGGCACAAAACCAATGCATTATCGGGTCATCTTTCAGTTGACGAACTCAAAGGGTCATTGAACCTTATCTTGCACAAAGCACAGTTGGAAATGTTTCCTGACGAGCACAGAGCTCTTAACGCGGGAAAGGCTCTGCATAAAAAAAACAGACTGGTGGCCTTATCCCCATTTCTGGATCCCAATGGCCTGTTGCGTGTCGGTGGCAGACTGGATAATTCCCCATATGCCTTCGACACGAAACATCCAATCCTATTGTGCAGCAAACATCATTTAACAAAAATCATATTTATCCAGACTCATTTAACTTGTTTGCATGCTGGACCCCAGCTCTTACTCGCAAATGTAAGACAAACCTATTGGCCTCTGGGTGGAAGAAATCTAGCCAAGGCTACAGTAGGTAGATGTGTCCGATGTTGGAGGTACAAAGCGGAATCAGCACAACCCATAATGGGGCAGCTACCCGAAAACCGAACAAGCCTAGAATTCCCATTCTTACATTGTAGTGTTGACTACGCCGGGCCAGTGATGATAGCGGACAGGAAAGGTCGAGGCTGCAGACTCCTCAAGTCATTCTTGGCAATCTTCATATGTAATTCCACGAAGGCCTGTCATATCGAACTCGTCACTGCACTATCCAGCGAAGCCTTTTTGGCTGCACTTAACCGATTTGTGTCACGTCGAGGTAAACCACAACGCATCACGTCCGACAATGGCACAAACTTCGTCGGTGCCTACAATGAGCTATCAAGGTTCCTTACACAATCAGACCTCGAAGGTCAACTAGCTCAAGAAGGCATTGACTTTAAATTTATACCCGCCTATAGTCCCCACTTCAACGGCTTAGCTGAGGCGGCTGTTCGTTCCACCAAACATCACCTTAAAAGGCTACTCCAAACCACTCACCTGACCTACGAGGAAATGGCTACTTGCCTCACTCAAATTGAAGCAGTTTTAAACTCCCGTCCGCTTACTCCTCTTTCCACAGAACCCCATGACTTCTCCGCTCTAACACCCTCTCACTTCTTAATTGGACGACCACTGAATGCTATTCCTCATCCACAGGTTTCTGACAGCAACATTAATCACCTGGAGCGCTTCAAGAGGATAGAACACATCAAACAGCACTTTTGGCAGCGGTTCTCCCTTGAATATGTTACACTCCTGCAGCAGAAGGTTAAGTGGCAGTCAACAAAGGCAGATTTGAAGATGGGCTCCCTGGTCATCGTTAAAGACCGAGCTCTTCCTCCACTTCTCTGGTCCTTGGGAAGGGTCGTGAATGTCTACCCTGGCGGCGACGGAATCACCAGAGTCGCTGAGGTAAAGACGAAGAGAGGCACCATACGAAGAGCCTTCAATAATATATGTCCCCTTCCAGACTTTTGAAGCCATCGCTTCAACCCGGGCAGCATGTTGGGATTTGAACCCAACACTAGCGGCCAGCGCGCGCCGTCTGCACTTGGCACACTCGCGCGCGGCGCACGCGACATCGGTGTGTGGGTGCACAGCGCGGCGGCGACGCGGCACGGCTCGGCGGCCACTCGCTACTACGGACTCCACCGCGACAGTCGACACCTCTCTCTAAAAACCACAATCTTGTTTGACCGGGACAGTAATTTGTAATTAACGGCAATAAACCATTACTCCTAAAAATACAGTCCACTCATTTCCATCCACGAGCTAACACAATGCTTACGGTACATTGTGTCCGGCCCTACCAGGTAGCTACATTACAGGGGACGGAGTTCGTCTTATTTTCTCACGCCGCTTCGCGTCATGTGGCCATCCTTTCATACCCATTTTAATTACGGTCGAGCCGAGCGTGAAACATTAAGCATTGATTTTAAATTACATTTTATAACATTGAAAAAGGCCGACAGAAGATCTATATTGCAGTCATTCATAGACCCGCTAAGAACCCAAAAACGTGCAGTTATAAAAAAGGCCATTAAGGAATTTAGCGTGGGAAGTGTCCATTTCTTAAAATTACCACGTGAGCCGTTGTCGTTTACAATCTCAATAAGGTTTTGCTAGACTTGGGGGGTAACCACAAGCTCTTAGAGTAAGGTTATTTTGAGATCGAGTAAGTGACATATGTATACAAGTCAGATACATCTGTCCCTTACTCGATCTTTAAATAACCTTACTCTAAGAGCTTGTGGTCACCCCCCTGCAATCTAGTAACCAAGTAACCATAATCTAGGTAAAAAAATAAAGTGTAACCTTTTGTAGTATCAAGTGCACGATAATGTTGTTGTTTGGAGAGCACCTCTTAAACGAGTTAAAATTTATTGTGTTATTTGGTGTTATTGCATTTTGTAAGGTACAAATATTTCATTTCTTCAATTTTTGATCCATTGTCGAACCAAAATATTGTTGTATTTTTGGTCTACCCTCAAAATTGTATTAACTCCGAACGATAATGAATCTACCTTCATAAGTTATTTTTTTTATTATTCACATATAAGTGAATTGTTGTATTCGTATGTGAATAAAGATATTCAAACCTCAAATAAGATTTTTTTGGAGATCTTTAGAGAGGCCTAAGTATCAACAGAATTTGAAATCGGATTGGATGATGACGAGTTAGATCCAATCGTTTGTGTACCAGGGCCGTATCAAGTACTTAAATAAGAACATACCGCCTTCAATTTACTCCACTTCGCAAATCCCCTAAAAAGAAAACCTCAATGAAAATCGTTTGTGGAACACAACGATAAATAACCGCTACATAGAAATATAAATAAACACGAGAATCAGTCAGTTACTTGAAAAAAAAATGTAAATGACTTAGCATTTTTCGATTGCACTTAGCCGAGCTCCGCTGAAAGCAGAAGGGTTCTAAAAAATAAAAGAATTGCTCTATTCTTTCTTAGCCTTTGAACTGAAGTTTGTTAAGGCACAATCAGACAATCACGGTGTTGCAATATTAGATGAGAGTCCGCGTCTAATTTCCATCCGACTTAAGACGACGACTAACGCCAACGACCTTGAGGGAACAAAACGCGCACTTGTTTCACACCCGCGCGACCCAAAATTTAGTAGTTTTTTGTACTTTCCTTATTATTTTATGACTTAAAAAAAAAAACTTCAGATCAAAATGTAGATCAAATTGTCTTTGATATGGTGTCGATTTCATTAAAATACGCTCAGCGGTTTTGGTGTGATTGTCGTGTTTTTGTCCGTTTTAGACATAACTTTACAAATGAATTACTTTATGTTATACGAAAAAAACTCAAAATTTGCTCAGATGAAATGATTAAGAAAATGATCTTATATAACATACATTTTTCCAATAAATTACGACTAGCCGTTTAGACGTGATTCTCATTTTAAAATTAGCTAATCAAAGGAATCGGCGCCGTAAACCATAAGTTGCACATGCATTTAGATCAAGATCGTATCATGTACCAATGTGTAGTTTCTACCTACCCTAGCCCCACCAGAAAAAGGCGTGAGTTTATGTATGTATGTATGCACGTAGGTTGCTCATGCATACCGATTGGTGTACGTTTTTTCATTTAATATGTACCTAAGTTTTCTTTGTGTCATCATCTATCGACCATTATTATTTCAGCTCGTAACTAAGTTCTCTATATATTGTACATTTCATCCATGTTTGAAAGTATTGGTTGCTACATGAACAGCGATGCCGATCTTATCTTATCTTGTGGAGGGGCCGAGAAATAACTAGGACACTTCGACCCATTTGGGATCGATTGTGGTCCTTTTTAAATCTTAACTTTAAATCTTTTCATGAGTTTTACAACGAGACTAGGAGATATGAGCCTATAGCCTTTTGGTTTTGGAATACCCAACACCTAGGAGACTCATTCGCTTACAAGCCAGTGCATCGCATGTGCACAGAAGGTGCTCCATGCGTTTCGTATGTTCCCCACACAACCTGCACATGTGTGTCGTGGTTAGACCCATCTTCATAAGCACGTCGTTGGTTCCAAAGTCATGCCCAGTAAAGGCTCCAAGCAGGTAGCGGATTTGCCCCCTGCTCATATTCCAAATACATTCCCGGGCTTTAAACGCAGAGCCTAGGAATTTCTTGGAGTGTTGTAGACCGGTATTAGACAGCCAATGTGTTCGTTGTCTGTGATCTGCAAACTCCCTAAATTTGGTTTTTACGAGACACGTCGAAATGCCTACACATGGTTCTGGACCCACAAAATCATTTTGCTGAGCCCTCTCTTACCAGTTCATCTGCCACTTCGTTACCATGGATTTCTTTTTGCCCAGGGACCTACATCAGTCTTACCCTGTTATGCTTCCCAAGCCTGTTTAGGGCTTGGACGGCAATGCCGATACTTCTTTCCAGTTTCTCGACGTCCTTTTCTCGGTATAAAAATAGACCGTGATAACATAATTTACAATAATCCTTTGAACACGCCTTTTAAGTCAGAAAAGGTCAGTCGTTTACCGTCAATTTAATGTCGTTGTCCGTCACACGACTCACAATCGATCGTCTGAATACCCACTTTATCCGTTAAAGTTTTTCAAAACTACCCTCCGGAAGCATTCAGCGAATAAAGACAATGATTGAATCGATTCAGTCATAAATAGTTTTTATGTTAAGTTGATTTATTTTCCACAACAATTTGACGTGAATATTTATCGAGTGGCATTTGCTTTTAGTTTGCACTTTGTTTTAATTTGTTTGGTCGCGGTTTATATTTTACAGGATTAATTTTATTTTAATTGAGTTTACAGATCGGTGGAAAGGTAGCACTTACTTTATATTTTTTTTATGTACCTGTTACTGAATGTATTGTGTTATGCCGCTGCTCACACACTGCTTAATATATACGTTTTTAAAGGCCGGAAGATTATTACGAGTACATGGAGAGAGACGTCAGCCACACTTCTGGTTTTGGTTAGATCAGACGAATATATACATCATCTGTTGATTTTTGTACTAATCATTTTTTATGTCTAACTTTATTTCATGATAAGTCAGCTTTTGACCTAGATATCTTCCGATAGAAAGCGCTGAATAAGATCTACGATGGAGCGAGGTAGCCCAGAAGAAACCTGCTTGATTTTACGTATTTGTTTTTGTCTTTGTCTTTAATCAAAACGTTGCCCCACACTAAGAATTTCTTCCTGTATCGTGAGTTCATTTTCAAATATATAAACTCACATACACAAGACACCCAAAGCCGGAACGGAACTATCCGTAGTTCATACAAATATTTGTTCCGTGCGGGAATCGAACCCGCGACACGCAGCACAGCAGTCAATCGCTCAACCACTGCGCCAACCGTGCGCCCAAAATGCCAATACTAACGCCAACGCCAACGTTTGTGTTTTCGTCCACTCTTGTGTAGAAACACGCAGCTGATCTAACGTACTTGACGTGTGGAAGCTATTGCAGTTATTTTTGGTACTTATTCTTCGGTGTTTTTTTTTAATGTGTTTGATTGATATACATTAACGAAATGTCATGTCAATCCCAAATCTTCTGACTTCTCGATAATCGCTGATGGAGCCAACAGGCTTTTAATTAATTTTCATCAATACGTATAAGTTTATTAAATCTGTCGATATTGAACATCAACAATATTTCAAAACAAATATCCATTGTGTTAAAGGATAAACAACAGAACCCATTACCAGCATTTTTGAATTTTTTGTATGTTTGTCTGTTTAGTTGTGCACGCCTCACGTAAAATGTACGAAACCAATGTAGATAAATTTTATACATAGTGCCATTTTGCCTAACTTGAAGTATTACTTAATTTTTGTTTCATCGCAATCGGTTCACTCTATCAAAAGCATGAGTTTAAAATGTTCAAGAAGTAAAATATCACAACACACGCAATTCAGATAATCAGACTGTTGAACTCCATATTCGATAGATGGCGTTGTGCATTTGACGCCATTTTCTGAATGGTGGTGTTAAGATTCTCCTCGGCTGTGCCGAGTGAGCTTAGAAAAAAAAATGGTAGGTAGATAGGGTAGGTATCAAGGTAACTAGGATAGGCAGGCAACTAAGTAGGGTAGGTAGGTAAGTAGGGTAGCCAGTTGTCAGGTGCGAAGCCTCGGGCACAGCTCGTTGATAACATAATCTCATCAAATGTTCAAGTAATAATTCCTACCGCTTATCTAGCCTCATCAGAGCACAATAATCGAACATTTAAGGTCAAGCCTATTCAGCGGGACGCATGGCTACCCGGCTAACCCTTAAATCTGAAGTCGGCTCACTGAGCATGAGATGAGAGCGACTTATGGTTAATTAAGGGATACGCGGCAGTGATTAGTGATATTGGGATATTCTATATCTGTGTCGGTACTATAAATATCACAACGGATTATGATTTTTCCAGGTGTATAGAGGCAAAACAAAATTATCACATCTACTCGTATATTCAATCTGCCAAGCCTTGCCCAACTGTGCTGGGGGTCGGCTTCCAGTCTAACCGAATTCAGCTGAGTACCAGTGTTTTACATGGAGTGACTGCCTATTTGACCTCTACAACACAGTAACTGGGTAACACGATACCCCTTGGCAAGACTGGTGTCAAATTTTAGGCTTCGAATATTTTTTACAACTGTAAAAGATCTTCAAATAAGAGCGGGAACCAAAGAAACTCGCTACGTAAACATAGGTGACCACTCATCCATGGACCGACCTCGGCAAGCGTTGCTTAACCTTGAAGGTCGACCCGTTCGGCTATTGTTATTTAGCCATAAACGCCTCACCATTTCGTATAATTTTAATACTCCTAGAACTCCTAAAACTCCTCGACAACCACTGCTATAGACAGCGTTGTCAAATCTTTCATACAAAAAAAAAACCGTAACGGTGACTAATATGACTATAGCTGTTAACTTACAGAAATTGACAGCCCGTGATAATTCTGACTGGGTATGACAGCCGTAACTTGTACGTTGTTCTGCTGCGATTCTAGTCTATGATCTTGTTAGAGACACTTTTGGAATTTCACATTTGGGAACTTTCTCACAACAAACTGTCAAATAAGCGACTTGGTGAAACATACGGTGATAAACGCAATTTCCTAAACTGTCCTGACATCATAATTGAAAGTCATTGAGATACAAAAGAACCCAATCTTCAGACACCAATCTAAAAAGCGCTATAAAGCATCCACCGTCTTACAATAAATCAAACTACAGCGCTGCAACTTACACAGTACACCAAGTGTAAGTAAAACAACATTCCTCGCACAACGCTGAGTATCTCGCGCATTCGCTGCTCGTTCCTAAATTAACATATGCACATAATTTGCGATATTACTGGGTAAGTGGCGGATGGTAATATTGAGCAATAAATAACAACTAACGGGGCTATGTCGGGGTTACCAACACTTGGAGTTAGGAAGTTCACTTTTAAGTGAATTGCCTAACCGCCAAGCAAACCCAAATCTAGCTTTTGTTGTATTTTTAGGACAATTTAAGATTAGTATAAGGTTAAACTGTATGATCTGGGAGCACTGTCTTAACTTAGATTTCCACTTAAATTAACCGACTTTGTTTTACATTAGAAGAACACAATAATCCCGACCACTTATGTAAAAGTAAAACCAAGTCTGTTAATGTGTTCGTTTGTAACTATTAGGGTACCTATTGAATAAATTATCCGACGGTGGTTTTACATTTGACCTCACATTTTTTTGCGGTAAAAGAACTGCGCCGCGAGACTTGTGGTTTTACAAAGTCAAAGATATTTATTCAACTAGGCTAATAAGCAGAGAACTTTTGAACGTTAAACCAAAATTAAAATTTACAAGTAATAAAAGTTGATTCTACCGTGCATTCGGCAAAGTAGCTTGTTATGGAGAAGAATGCATAAGAAACTCCATAATATATTTTTGATGGGATTGACCCCTTTCGAGTTTAAGTCGCTGGTCTAATAGTCGCAAGTGTTACTTCTGATTATGTGATCCTGACATCGACAATGTGTTATAAACGCGGGAATCGTTCGCGATCCGTAAAGAAAATGCCCGAGACCGCGTGGGGATTATTCCTCTCTGTCTGCACTGACCCTTAGGCGTAAGTGTTCGTAGCGCGTAGCAAAGTCTACGAAACCAGCGCGTAGTGCGTAGACAGTACGACAAAGCGCCAACAATCGCATTGGTTAACGTTATATTGATTAAGTAATCGGACTGGTCCGAGATTCGTTGAATGCAAAAAACTACATGGAAAATGAGACGTATAGTTTCTAACTGCATCACATAATTGAAATTAAAATGTCCTCCTATTTACATTTCAACACTCAACTTCGCGGGAAAATGGTGTGTTTTGGCAACACTGGCCATATTTATCGCACAAACGTCACACGCTCGGTGTTGCCCCAAATTAGAACATATTGTGATCTCCCCACTTACACACGAATACCGTATGTTTGTACATATATAGTGCTGTTGCATAATTGTTGCATTCCCTTCTGTGCATTTTCAATTGAAGGACATAATGTGTGGAAGAGTATATATTCATTTCTAATTTCAATTGATGGGATCGAAATTACTTTCAGATAGTGGATGTCACATTTTGACAATTTAACCACATTCATTACACTGTATATTGTTGAGGAGACGATTTTTTGTCGATGGATTATAAATTTTGATTACAAGATATAGTTAGATAAGTAATAATAAGTATAGTTATAGATTTTGAGATACAATTGTGTTAGGCAATTCAGGGTGCTGGTATGATATGTAGATTGATGAATTCTGAATTAAGGTTTATGAATTCATATGTCAATAAGAACTATCCTACAGAAGTAGAAATAGTGAATGAATACAGTAAAATTGTAATACGATCAAAAAATCCTCTGTTAACCTCTCTCACAGAGAGGATGCCTGTGTCCCAGCAGTGGGCACTTTATAAGGCTGATGATGATGAAGCTCAAAATGGAATACATATTTTTATTTTTATTTGTTGGCGCAGTGGTTGAGCGATTGACTGCTGCGCTGCGTGTCGCGAATTCGATTCCTGCACGGAACAAATATTTGTATGACCTACTGATAATAGTTCCGGTTCTGGGTGTTGTGTATGTGAGTTTATATATTTGTAAAGACGAAGGCGTTTTTTCTGTTCTGTGGTAAAGACACCCACGATACAGGAAGAAATTCCTAGTGGGGGGCAAGGTTAACTAAAAATAAAATTATATAATATTCCCTAACATCGAATTGCCCAACAGTTACGTAGCAATATTCATAATGACCAGAAAATGTGATAAATAATGAAGTTTTAATAGGTATTCAATACATTGCCCGATTTGACTTGACTTGATTCATAATGCCCGGGCATTATACATAGTGTCTTGATTAATCACTTGGTCCATGACATATAAAGTATTATAATGTGGGGTAAAGTTAACTGAATAAACGATTTTTTTTTTTTATATCTTTGTGATTCTCGGACTCGCAGAGGCCTTGTTAGACATGTAAGATGAAATGTAACACCAACCGGCGATTATCCCAGTATGCATTGTCACTACGCAAGAGCACCCAAGGACAATCCCCGGCTAGTGCAGCACTATTGCAGAATATGGAGAAAAAACACATTGGGCTATGGGTTTAGGAGGTATCGTGGATCGATTACCTAAAACTATAGAATGACTATTGGCCACTGCCTGACCACTGTTCTATAAAATGACGATCTACACGGCTATAAAATGGCAGGGGATGACTAGCACACTCAATGAATGCCCCCCCCCATACACAGTCGGTAGCAGTTTAGTGACGTAGCGCCAACGGGGCAACATATAGTTACGGAGGTGCTTGAGGAGTAGAGAGGTATACCACGGCTATCAGGAAAATCCCAGAAGCACGGTTTGCACTTGCAAATCTCCACTCAAGCCAGCCAATTAAGGCAACAGAGAGGTGGGAGCTCTGTTCCCCGTCAGTGTTCACTCCAACCGGCCAAAAAAGGCAAGCCGGAAATGAGTGACAAGACTTCACCCTGGAGATCAGGTCCGTGGGGTCGACACTGCCCAACAGCTCGCCACAAAGCTGCTCTGCGGATTGTATCTCTCTTAATCTGGCCCTTCACCCTAGGCATAGCGTTAAAGTATAATCTACCGGCACCGACCTAGAGTTCATTGGAGCACGCAAGCCCCAACACGACATCAACGTAGAGATACTGCGGTGGGGTGATTTTACTATTATTTTAATAATTATACTCACTACTATAGGTGCACTCTGCCTAATCTTGATGGAAAACCCAATAACATTGTTCCCAACCCTGCCCGGCGAGCATGGCCTACTGTGACATCGCTTAAGTCACACTTTTAATCACAGTTTGGGCGATAAACTCATTTTGTCTTAAATGCTAGCACGGCGGCGTGAGATATTTTCTTGACTTGTGGCATAACTTCTTGACGTTTATTTTTTTCTTTTTCGGAAATTTTCCAATTTTATTGTAGTTTCGGTTTAACCTTGGCCATAAAAACCATTTATGTTCTGAGAAGCATAGCCCTACGACGCACTGTTGCCGAATTATGGGCCTCCGTATCTTATTTTATTTTGCATATTTCCAAAATGATATCTCGAAAACGGTATGTCCTAGGCCAAAAATAACCAAAATTTAGCCCCCCCCTTTGCTACCCCCATGTTAGCAGCATCCCAACATGAATTACAAGTTTTTTTTTTTTTTTTACTTTGCTTGGTTTTTGACTCGGTCATGACAAGTTATGATAAAATATGTCATGTCTTACAATTTGTCTTAAATGCTAGCACGGGACAACCATGTGACATAATTTACAAGCACGACTTGCTTTTCTTGTTGTTGACTTCATAGTGCGACATAATTTGAATAGACGACCAAATAAAATAATACGTAAAAAAGTATGCCGTTCATACAGCTAAACAACTTTTTAATTTTGTTGGGAATAAATTAATATTTGACCCACGACCATAGACTTATGCACACTTTATTTTTCTTTGTTTGTTTGATATCATATTAAGTGTTTGTTAGAAAGATATATTTATTGGGAACATTTTAATAATTACTAAAAAATATAATAGCTTGGACCAATACCGGTGGTGGTATTTTTTATATTTTAAATGTTTTTGGGGATTTTATTTAAGAAACATTTAAAAATGTAGAAAGCAAGAAGAATATGTTATAAAAGAAAATAATTATAAAAAAAATAATCATAATTAAAATAAGAACAACAATAAAAAAAATACAATTATGAAAAAGTAATAATATAAAATTAATTAATAATCCTGTAACATTTCAATTAATTAATAAGCATTGATCACCAATTCACCATACACACAAAATGAATTTATTGCCATTTGGTGCCGTAATTAGAAGGCAAATATATTTTATCACCACCTCCGAACGAAAGTGATACATTTTTCTAAATCATCTGTCAAAATGTGACATTTGTGACAAAATGGGTGCGCCCGTATTAGCAATTAAGACCCGATGAGTCCCAAACAAACGTCAGGAAATTTTCTCACGCCGCCGGTGCTATTATTTAGGACAAAATGGCGTTATCGCCCAAACTGCGATGAAATGTGTGACTCAAACCATGTCACAGTAGGCCGTGCTCGCCGGGCAGCAACAAGAAAGGCATGTTGCGCCTTTAAAATATGTCACATGTTTGACCCGTGCTAGCATTTAAGACAAATTGTAAGATATGACATAATTTATCATGTCATGTCACAAATGTCTTGGGTACGCCCATGCTCGCTAGGCTGGAATTGATCATTGGACTGTTTTGCCCACAAAAACAATGAAACACAAAGTACATGTGTATATGTCACGCAAAGGGCAATGGAGAGGGCTATGCTCGAAGTATCCTTGCGTGATCGAATCAGAAATGTAGAGATCCGCAAGAGAACCAGGGTTACCGACATAGCCCGAAGAATTGCCAAACTTAAGTGGCAGTGGGCAGGGCACATTGCTCGCAGAACGGATGGCCGATGGGGCAGAAAAGTTCTGGAGTGGCGACCGCGAACCGGAAGACGATTTGTTGGAAGGCCTCCCACCAGGTGGACCGATGACCTGGTGAAGGTTGTGGGGATTCGCTGGATGCGGGACGCACGGGACCGGTCAATGTGGCGACACTTGGGGGCGGCCTATGTCCAGCAGTAGACGTCTTTCGGCTGATATGATGATGATGATGATGACAAAGTATATTCACATACACGCCTGTTTCCCCAAAGGGTTACGCAGAGGTGTACTTAAAAACCTTTTTTTTTGTGGGAAACCTCCAAAAGGCGCCTGGAGTTTTGAGGAAAACCCCAGGGAGTGTGGGATTTTTACCTCACTAAAATCACCCTGATGATCACCATCAGCACGTAGAAGGGCCCACGCAAACTCTTAAAATACCACCCCGGAATCCCCTCTATGGAACACCTATTAACACGCACATCCCTGGGGAGAATAAAAAGTGCCTCCAATGATCCTCGCTGTGCACGGCGGCTTGATCACTGTACCACCGTCTTTCCTGGAGTCACTAGGTGAAGGGACAGAGTCCCAAATCTGAGCGTCCGCGATCCCGGAGTTCCGCTTGCTTATGATGCAAACGGGGTTTCGGCGTTTTAGGCATCAAGGCGGTTGCCTGGTTCTGGACCATTACGGTCTCACAGAAGGAGGCCATTTTCCTCCAGTTTTCTGTCTCTGCTAGGATGGCCCTAGGTTCGCACTTGAAGCCTAGGGCCAAGCTAGCATATCTACACCCACATTTCACCAACAACAAAACTTATAGAACAACAACATTTGCAAGAAAAACCTTACACGCGTGAAAACTTAACCAAAACAGTTTACAAGTTGCTTCATTATTCTCCGATCTCCCCAACATTATCAATTTTAAACTGAGGAGCTCAAACAATCGCTAAGGCCGAACTTAGGTACTTCATACTTCTTGATCAGTTTCAACCCAATTCCGGCCGAGATGGAGGGGTGTTCGTTAAGAAACGATAAATAACTCGGTAAACATTCAACGTTTTTAGGATTCCGCTGTGAAATAAGGGTTTTTTTTGTAAGGATCGTAGAAAGTGGTGTTCTGTTGTTTCTGCCGACCTCTACGAGAAAACGTCGTGAGTTCATGCATGTGTGTATGCAATTTTGTAATGTAGGTATGCATGTTTTAATATGTGTTTGTCTGTCTGTATATCTTCCGCAAAAATATGCGTCTCGTCAAACTGATGTTGAAGAATAAAAATAACGTGTAAAGATTATTAGAGATCTGCTTAACGTAAGCATCTTAACTCATATCTTAATATTTGCATGCCAACTTATGGCGTAATGTGTCATTGTGCTAATCATTTATTTATATCATCTTTTATACCGTACTAGCTGTTCCCCGCAGCTTCGCTCCCGTGGGCCACCCCACAGGACCCGTTTTCGGGATTAAATAATAGCCTGATGAATGTCACTCAGCAGTAATGTAGCTTTCAATTGGTGAAAGAATTTTTTAAATCGGTCCAGTAGTTTCGGAGCCTATTCGGTACAAACAAACAAACAAAAAAATCTTTCCTCTTTATAATATTGGTATAGATTTAAAGCAAATAAATGCCTTAACTGGGAGAAAGGAACTATTTATTTTAATCTTAAGGTCTTCACACAAGCTTCTGCCAGCGGCTTACCCCGCGTTAACTTTGAAAATTATCCCTTGGGTATGTAGTCCCAGAATTAAAAAAAAACTATGTCCGTGTTCAACCCACCTCTTTAAAAAAAAAACAATTTTGGTTCGGCAGTTTAGGCGTAAATACTTATCAAACAAATAGACATCCAGAGTTATTTTCGCATTTATTAAACTAGTTTGGTTTCTTTAAAAAAAACTAGTCTCAGATAATGTAATACTAGCATTCAGATGCCTCATCCTATATGAAAGAAACCTTGTTGACATAACTATCGTTTTTCGTCTGATTATGCTGATTATTGTTATAAGTACTTCGATCGCGTTCGGTTCTGTTCCAAGGCTATAGATGGTGTTAGCAGCGACTTGCAAGTAAAATGGTTTTCTCGGTTCGTGTCTATTTTTTTCCTTTAAAACAGTGACGATTTGTTTTATAGTATTTTTTGCACGTTTTTACGGTTCCATTGTACCAAAATGTGTTACAATAAAATTATTAAAAAATCCAGTGGCATGCCTCAGAAATTTAAAATCGTGACATATATTGGAATAAATTTATTTTCTTGTGTGCGCTGGGACGCCGTGCTAGCGTCTACTTATTCAAAGTTACCGATACCTTTATTGTGTCTTTATTCTTGAAAACTATACAATAATATTGCATTTAAACTAAAGCAAGGATTATTCAATTTTTTATAGTATATTCCGAACACAATCACGCTACCTACGGACTCTCTAAAGCCTTCCTCCAACATTCACCTGACAGATTTTTATCGAACAAAAGTTGGGGCTACAAAAAACCCGATAAAACTTTTCCAATACTAATAAAAGTTGGTGAACAAGGTATACGCCGCGGGTACGCCCACAGTTTTGTTTACGCACTTAACGTTGGAGATTTACTCGAGCCTCATATTGTGATGCGCGTACAAACGATCATGTGTACTTATAAAAGTTTTGCCCGTATCTCATAAGTATAACAATATCGTTTTTGTTAAGTATCTTGTGTGTTAAGGAGGGTGTATGTTTTTTATTTAAGGAGAAAGAATCCCTTAATTTTCTCAGTTTGTTTACGATTTATTTGATGCTTTATTTATTGGACTTACATATTTCGTAATACTCAACTATATTGGGCTTCAAGGCGAAACAGTTTAAAAAATTTGATGATCGTTTTAGGCTTAACGGTACAGGCGTGACAAGAGAATACGACGCTAACAAATTCTATAAAAACTGGCTGAGTGCGAGTCTGACTGGCGCACAGAGGGTTCCGTATAAACAGCTATATTCACCAAAATAAATAGGTAACATTGCATCGCGTTTATATATTTGTATTATACTTACACTTACTTTGACCCACATTCAGTGTTTCATTCTATTTTGTTTGTTATTTATATATTCTTCTATTTTATTTTATTATATAAGTCCTGTTTCCGTTAGTGTGTCCGTGGCATCAACAGTAGGCCCAATCAGAAATCAGCACAGCGTTATTACCTTTTTTGGATATCGCTGCACATGCTGAGATAGGAGCCTTTTTGGTCTCGCACAGGGTTTTTATTTTATTATTGTTTAAGTGTATGCTTATTTTCTCGTGTCTCCTGTGCGGGTCATAAATAAAATTTTTCTTTCTTTCTTTCTTTCTAATGTTCATAACAAAGAAATTGCTGAAAATTACTCTAACGAAGGGACAAAATAAATTTTTCCGTTCGAAAACTTTTGTCCCCATACATCAACATACAAAATTTTGCAATTTGTAATTTAAAGCTTAATTTAACGCAAATGGCACCCTGGATCGAAAAATGGTTTTCACAGACCCGAAATATTTTTGAATGGCATATCCAACGATACCCCACATCATGGAATAGACGAGAAAATAAACGTCCCTACTTTACGTGTACAGGAGGAACGCTAAAATTAATTATTTTCCCTGATATTATAATTTTATCAGTTTATCGGCGTAGGTATTTAATATATATATCCATACCAAATTATAGCATTCTAGTACTAAGAGTCTCTAAGCTAAGCTGCGGACGGACGGACTCACAGACATGGCGAAACTATAAGGATTCCTTGTCGACTACGGAACCCTAAAAATGGTAGTTGAATCTTATTGTAATATTGAAAATAAAGAAGCCATCAAACGGAGGTATTGGAAGCCATGGAAGCCATCAATCTAATCGTCATGCTTCAAAAGTTAATAAAAAATTGCCAATACTCGCATATAAGGAAAATACAGGTATTTCCACTGACAAAACAGTCTCAGTAATTTTTGATAAATCTTAAGAATAGGACCTATGGTAGGACTATGCTAGTATTATATATTATTATCTGTGATATTAAAGTCTTCGTAATTCTTAATGTGAAATGATCGTATTAGCGGGCGGGAATACTCTCTGACGTCCAACTAATATAATGCATCAATAACAAAAGAGACTGATGCGCACTACAAACTAGACAATGACCACACAATCGCAGAGCCGATACAAATCATCTAACATGTATGAAGTGCCGCCAGAGAGTAAACAAAACTGGAATACAATTGACAGTGGTATAAGGCGCCTTGATATGGTCAAAATGAGCATAGATATAACATGAAAATATGTTTTAGCTACCGTTATGTACATACTAGCTTCTGCCAGTGACTTTGCCTGCGTGAATGTCGAAAATTATCCCAAGGGAATAATGCTATTCAGACTTTATCTCTGTGCCATACTGATAATCTATCTCTGTGCCAAATTTTATCCAGATTCGTTCAGTAGTTTGTGCGTGAAAGAGTTACAAACATACAAACACACTCAAAATACCTTTATATTAGTAGGAAGTAAGATTTTTACTTACAATCAATAGTCCAGTCGGTAACAGGCCTTTGCTAGAATTAGAACAAATAGCATCACAACATCTGATTTGTATCTTTTGGCATTCAGTCCATACCTACTCTATCTACATGTTGCTTCCGGCAATGTGTTTTTGTTTTTGACATTTGGAATTTCTCAGCCTCTTTGGCAGCCCGGATTTGGGTACCCGCCGTGCCTCAGAAAGCACGTTAAGCCATTGGTTCTTCGCGTGATTCATCTCCGGTAGTGTCAAATTGCCGTTCCACCTCGGACGATGAGAGTAGAGCAGAGCGTGCACTTGTGTTAGTACACATTTTGCGGTTTTTGTTTGTCAAATTAGTATTATTTCTCTTATTTTTAATTATCTAATTCCAAATGTTATTGTTGTACCTACAATCTGCAGCATTGTGCTGTGTCACGAAGAACATTACAGCCTTTTCTGATACTTGGGCCACCAAGTTACAAGCTGTGCCTAGTTTGGGGCCCACGGACACTTCCATTGTGATATCTTGTTCATTTGGTCCATTGTGCTAATTGTTTCTGTGTTTAACTTGTGTGTGTGTCAAGAAAAATAAATAAATTTGTGAACTATAATATCTCCTGCGCCAATGGCTTGTCTCCGCTTAGATTGGACGCCGTGACTGAAACTAATTTTGGTAACAAAGTGATATATTATAATGGTCCTCATTATAATATATCACTTTGTAAGATGGGTAGTCCATCAAATAATGTGTAAGGGTCTCCTGTAAAACGACTACTACTATATTTATCTATCAAAAGTGAGAACATACTGCCTCACCTAGATATTCATATTCGTGCACATTTTTCTTAGCATAACGAGCCTATAAATTAAAAAAACCGGCCAAGTGCGAGTCGAACTCGCGCACGAAGGGTTCCGTACTTGGTAAATTGCAGTTTACGATTTATGACGTATTAAAAAAAAACTACTTACTAGATCTCGTTCAAACCAATTTTCGCTGGTAGTTTACATGGTAATGTACATCATATATTTTTTTTAGTTTTATCATTTTCTTATTTTAGAAGTTACACACATTTTACCACTTTGGAAGTCTCTCGCGCAAACTATTCAGTTTAGAAAAAATTATATTAGAAACCTCAATATTATTTTTGAAGACCTATCCATAGATACCCCACACGTATTGGGTTTGATGGAAAAAAAAAATAGTTACGGTTTCAAGTATTTTTAAGTTTCAAGTATTTAGTACCCCCAAAATTTAGTGTTTTTTTTTCTATTTTTGAGCGAAAATCCTAATGCGGTTCACAGAATACATCTACTCACCAAGTTTCAACAGCATAGTTCTTATAGTTTCGGAAAAAAGTGGCTGTGACATACAGACGGACAGACAGACAGACAGACATGACGAATCTATAAGGGTTCCGTTTTTTGCCATTTGGCTTCGGAACCCTAACAACGGGCCTATAAAGTGTAATACTTTCTTAAGTTGCCCTTCCGTCCGCGAAACCATACTTTTTCGCCACCTAAACCAGTTTTAATCTATATCGATTCCATTTTATTCTGTATTCCATAATCCACGTCCCCCTATCGCCACACAGCTCACTCTAACATCCACGCAACGTATAACTATTCGTCAATTATGATAACTGACGTATAGATATAAATGATGCCAGCAAATTGCCCCAATCGAATTGGACCCGAATTATCATTCGTGTATGTTCGGCGATAAATCAGCTGTGCATAGACAAAACTGTTTGACAGTTCGTGCTACGCTATGTTTACGATTGACATTGTTAGCCGGACTTTAGGGGTGATAGTTGTGCCGGTAATTTATGCGGTTTCTATAATTTAACGGCTCGTTTTGCGAATGGTTTTACATAGCGAGTAGTGGACTTGAAAGAATACTTATTGTTATATTATAAACTAGTTTTTGCCAGAAGCTTCGCCCGCGTTAAAGTGTTCTATCATCCCAAAGGAACACACTGCCAGAATAAAAACTTCTATATCCTTCCCAGGGTCTCAAACTATCTCCATACCAAATTTCATCTAAATCGGCTTAGCGGCTTAACCGCTTTTATTGTATTGCATTTGAGACACAATGAAAAAGCCATTGTGGCTCGCTTAGATCTGCGTTCCGGCATACAAGAGGTTAAGCGTGAAAAGTTGACAGACAAACAGAGTTACTTTCGCATTTATAATATTAGTAGCGACCTGCCCCGGCTTTACCCGTGTCAAATTATATACAAAAAAAACTATCCTCGTTTCTCACTCTTTCTATTGGTGGAAACCGCATGAAAATCCGTTTAGTGGTTTTTGATTTTATCGCGAACAGACGCGTTGGGGGATTTGTTGTATAATAGGTAGAGATAGTGATATATTTATATATGTTACAGTCAAAAGTCTTAATCGGTCAAAAGTACTTTTAACTGAAAAAATCAGCCAAAGTAATTTTGACTGAACACGTTGGTCAAAAGTAGTTTTGTCTGATAATCTGTAGTTCATAGTGATTTTAACTGATGATATGTGGTTAAAAGTGATTTTGACTTACGCTTTTAGTCAAAACTTCTTTTAACCACTAGGGCATCATTAAAAATCACTTTTAACTAGTTAGTATGTAATAAAAGATTTTTTCTTTTATTATTTTACAAATATTTGTCATTTCTCCAATTACATTTAGTTTTAAAAAAACTTTATAATATGCTTTTCTTCGTAATGTATGTCGACTACGACATTTTAAGAGTTTTGACTGAAAGAACTAGTCAAAACTACTTTTAACCAGCTCCATTGGGCAAAACTAGTTTTGACTATAATTTCAGTCAAAAGTACTATTGTTGAGAGCTTACAGTCAAAAGTGCTTTTGACTGGTTTTGAGTTTTGACTGCAACATATACATAGTATGGAAGTATGGATGGATTGTTATTATCACCGGAGTTGTCTTAGACCCTAGGGCGTTGATATTTATCCGTCGCCTTTACTTTAAGCTTATTTCTATAGTCGCCTGTCGCCACTGCAGAGCAAAGGCCACTTCTCATACAGAGAAGGGACGAGCATCAATTACCAAGATTGGCGGGTAGGCGATTTCAGATTTATCATCAGCCTTTTTAATGTTCCCACAGCTGGGACACAGGCCTCGTCTCTGTAAGAGAGAATGGGCCGTAATCCACCACGCGTACTCAGTGCGAGTAATTGGTCACATGTCTTCGAATTTTTGGCTCTAGGACACCCCGGTTTCCTCATGATATTTTCCTTCACTGTTTTGAGAGCAATGAAATAATTTACAGAAAATAAAGGGTCTGCCTGGGTTCGAACCAACGACCGGCGGGGTAATTATTCCAAGCTTCTTCACGGCCTTTTTCTTTTCGTCACCGATGTGTGCAATGTCTACGATAAATATAGAAGAAAAAAACACTTTATTTGCTTCTCATGTAGTATATTTATGCCTCTATACGCCCCGCAACAGTAACTTGTTGCCGCCCTCAGTGCAAGCTTAACCCCATTTTTCCCCTCCAAGTGATTGCTTGGCGACAACTGAATAAGGTGGCGCCTTCAAAACAGCTTTATACCAATTACATGCGGTTATTATGATTATTTCGTTCTTACAAGTTTTGATAATACTTTGAACTATTCATTTTAATAAACCATGTTTTAGTAGGTAGACCGATGACCTGGTGAGGAACGCGAGCGTCCGCTGGATGCAAGAAGCATAGGACTCATTGATGTGGCGACGATTAGGCCCAGTTTTTTGATGCGTAGTTAACTCAACCTCAAAAATATGGTAACCAATGGTTTCAAATTACGGTAAATTATTTTTTTGCAGCAGTGGTGGCCCAAAGGAATCGACCGCGACTTACAAGTTGTAGGTCGTGGGTTCGAGCCCAGGCAGGCGCTTTACTTTGTGTAAATTATTTCATCACCACTGCTCTCAAAACGGTGAAGGAAAACATCGTGAGGAAACCGGCATGTCCTAGAACCAAAAATTCGAAGACATGTGACATCCGCCAACCCGCACTGGGCCCGCGTGGTGGATTACGACCCATTCCCTCTCACAGAGAGGAGGCCTGTCTCCCAGCAGAGGGAACATTAATAGGCTGATGATGTGTGTGTGTGTGTGTGTGTGAATTTTTGCTGCATTTATTTGCCTCGCAAATGGTCAAATAAGTTGAATAGTTAATTATTTGACCATTTGTTAGACTAACAATTGATGAATGATTAGAGGATGCCTATGACCAGCGGAGAATGGCTTTTGGCTGAAATTACGATAGTTGAATGAGCAGTTCTACAAACAGGTATACTTATTCTGTGTGTATAATCTGAGTGGCAAATAAAAATATTGCTATAGAATATCAAAATGCGGTAAAATTTTCGTTAGGTCTTATTATATTCTATTCTATTTGTCCCGTGCGAGAACCGTATCAGGGGGTCTACTCCCTAACTCCGTCAACGAAGTTCGGGCCCACCCGAAAGTACTGCTGAACTTCGGAGTGAAACCTACTCCGTAATTATTCAATTGTTCGGACGGGTAAAAACACATCGGGAGTAGGTTTAACTGTCAAATTGTGTTATCATTCATTAGTAGTTCGGACCCCGAACGAATCATGCGTCCATGATACGGAGTAGAAAACGCCCGTAACGAAGGCCGAAACTACGGATTTCGTGCTTAAGGAGTAGAACTAGGGAGCAAAGTAGAAGTAACTGAAATCTATCATCCAACTGTTGGCACTAATCCATCCTATAATAAACTATGATACTCGAAATTCAACCTTTTCAGTGTTTTTACCTATTAACATTTTAACAGAGCTTCTTTTCCAATTCCATAACATAAATAGCCTGAAAATCACAACAAAGAATTAAAAGATTCGCATACCTCATTCAGCGGATCAAGTTCCCAACATAATCAATGAACACGATCTCTTGAGAAAATACAAAACAGATCGGGCTTTTTATTAACCGGCCATCCAATACCCATTATTTTTTATTTTTTTTGAAGATAATGGCCTGGTTGCTAAGACCTTTAAGCCAAGTCTTTTAGATGGGTAACACTTTAACACAATAAAGTATGTACTGCACTGATGTTAAATTTTTTGAATTGTACTTTTAACATATTTGTAAAGCGGTATAAAACAGTTCAATTCTTTTAATAAATTTTTAAGCGGCGGCGGGCGGGAAGAACTATCACTTAAGTTTAGCACATCACTAAGATCACTGGCTAACATTAGTCTGTCAATCAAAAATTTCTGACAACTGAAGAATAGATGTTCCATGTCTGCGTCTTTTTCTTCACAATATGTACAAGTATTGGTTTGAATTATTCCAAGTCTTGCAAGGTGTGATGGCACTGTGTTGTGGCCAAAACGCAGCCTATTAATTGTGGTTATAAAGTCTCGGCTGGCATCTTTAAGTCGATCGTACCAAGGTCTAACTGGTAAGCTCTCTTGTATGCTACCATACCATCTTCCTTTTGTCTCCTGGTCTTTCTTCCACATCTCTATCCACAGATTCCTAATATTTTCATTTAAAGAATACAGATAATCAGTCATAGGCACATATAATGTATTTGTAAGGTCAAGAGCATTAACACCCTCAAATGCAGCTCTATCAGCTATTTCATTGCCAGCAATACCTTTATGGGATGGCACCCACATAAAAGAAATTTCTATGCCCCTGAGCGAATGTCGATGAATTTGTTCTTTTATAATGTTCAAAATAAAATTAGATTTATAATTTATTTTGAGGTTAGATAAACCTTTAATCAAACTTAAAGAGTCAGTGACAATTAAAAAGAATTTACAATTATTTACATTTTCAATTCGCCTCAGAGCTTGAAAAACTGCATAAGCCTCTGCAGTGAATATCGAACACACATTATGCAGAACAAAACTCTGAGTAAACTTTATCTGTGAATCATACACAGCACAACGCACATAACCATCTCCTTTACTGCCATAAGTGTAAAATGTATAAAATTCACTATTTTCCGAAAGAAAGTTTAGCATGTCAAAATTATTATGAACTGTACTATGTATTACTTTAATGGGATGTATAATGCTTTGATATGAAAAAGTATAACAGGGCCAAGGGCACTGCTTTTTAATCTTAAAACAACTTTTTTCAATTTATGACCGATAAGGAGAGAATTACCAGTAGCTAAAGGTCCAGAAGTACTGATTTTATGAGGTATAATTTTGTTAATAATTTGTGTGTTATTTGAGTACAACAATTTCAAACAATATCTCTCTGTAAGAAGGAGACGTCTCAAAATCAAAGGCATAATTTTAGTTTCAACTTCTATGGCCCTAATGGGAGTTGAGCACATAGCACCAGAAATAATTCTCAGAGCTCTATTCTGCAAAATGTCTAATTTATGGGCATGAGCACTGTTTAGATAAGCTATGGCACTATAGTCAAAATGGCTCCTTACTATTGCTTTATACAAAATAGATAATGTTTTGGGGTCTGCTCCCCAGGAAACTCCAGCAAGGCATCTAATTATATTCAATCCTTTTAAAGCATTTTGTGAAATATGTTTAATATGCTCTTCAAAAGTAATTTTTTGATCAATGATAACTCCCAAAAATTTCTTTGAACAAACTCTACTAATTGCTTCTCCACCATATACAATATCGCAGGTTGGATCATCTTTGCCAAAAATCATAAAACTACTTTTAGATGCATTAATTTTAAGATGCAATTTACCATTATAATAGTTTGATAATTGATTTAAAGCACTATTAACTTTACCAATAGCTATTTGCAAATTTTGGTTACTGCTATATAAGACTATGTCATCAGCGAATTGCAAAATATTTACATTACTTGTATCTACATATTTACATATTTCACTAGTATACAAATTATACAATAAAGGCGACAATGTAGCGCCTTGCATGGTGCCTTTTGATGCTATTTTTGGCCCATGTAGTATATTATTATGCTTAACATAAACCGTTCTGTTAATTAAAAACTCATAAATCCATTGACATAAATGACCAGGGATATTTAAATCGGATAAAATTTTAACAAGGATTCCAGGATCAACATTATCAAATGCACCTTGTACATCTAAAAATACACAAACAGTGTTTGACAGTAAATTATTTGCCCTTTTCAGGTCCGAGATACAAAGCTGTCAACGCAACTAAGCCCACGAAGAAAGCCATACTGCACATGAGGGATTATACCATTCGCCTCCACATACCAATCCAACCGCGCCTTAACCATGTTTTCAAATATTTTGCCGAGACATGATGATAGAGATATTGGTCTATAAGAATTTACATTATCTGGTGATTTATCAGGTTTGAGTATAGGAATAACACACTGTGTTTTCCAAGAGTCTGGTATCAACTTTTTATTCCAAAGAGAATTGAGAATATTTAAAAAAACTTTTTGAACAGACTCATGTAAATTTTTTATCACAACATATGGAAAGTCATCTAGGCCTGGGCTTGTATTACGTCTAGACTGTAGACTTAAAATGAATTCTGTCCATGAGAAAGGTTCCAATAAAAATTTTGAATTTTGATTATTGTTATTTTTTCCAAAATAAGTGTTTAAATTATTAGATTCTAATAGGTTCCTGTTATCTGAAAGTTTGTCTAAAAATGAAGGAATAAACTCATCTTTGTAAGATTTATTTACAGTTTTAATTCCTTTAAATCTTTTAATAAGATTCCAAATTTTACTGATAGGAGTAGTCCTATTAAAAGTATCACATACATTATGCCAGCCTTTCTTCTTCTGCTCTGAAATTGTCCTTTTCTTTAAGGCATCTAGCCTTTTATAGTTAATGTAGTTATCAATATTAGGGTCACTTCTGTACAGTTTTAAGGCATTATATGATGCAACTACAGCCTGCTCACAATTTTCATTCCACCAAGGTGTTGGAGGTCTACTTTTAAAATTATTATGTTTAGTAAACTTCGGAATTACCATCAACTTCAGGGTAGCAAGACGATTACAGAATTCTAAATATGAAGACATAGGATCTGCCTCATCTATCAACATGTCTGCATATAATATTTCTGATAATTCATGATATTTATTCCAATCAGCTTTACCATACAAAAACTTGTCGACAGGAGGATTAACTTGATATTTGTCAACAGCCAAAGATATTTCAGTTATTGTAGGATAATGATAACTTCCCATAGCATCATCATGCACAGACCACTCGCAAAATGGTGCAATACTCGGACTAGTGAAGCTGACATCAATAGCAGATGGATTACGTGTGGGATTATTAATTGTAGTAAAACAGTTATCATTTAAAATGCACAATTCAGAATCATCTATAACATCATACAGATCCCGACCCCGACCCTTAGTCGACAAACAGCCAAACGCAATATGATGAGCGTTAAAATCTCCACTCATAAAAATAGGCTTAGGTAAATCTCTTAATATATTACGCAGCCTGTTCATTCTGATGTGCCCGCTAGGAGGGCAATATACACAAAGTATTGAAAGATTACCCTTTTCAGTGGATAATGATAAAGCAACTGTTTGAATATCTTCATAAAATCTAGTATTTAAAATATTATACTTAAAATATGCCCTAATCAAAATGGCTACTCCATTATGTTCATTCTTTGAGTTTCTATTATAAATATTATATCCTGGTATTTTAAAGTTACTATTGTCTTTGAACCAAGTTTCATTTAGCAAACATACATCAATATTTTGTTTTTGCAAGAATTTAATTAGTAAGGGCTTTTTACTATTAGCACTTTGAATGTTAAACTGCGCAATACGTAATCGAGATGTTCTAGGAGGACTTGAATCCATTATTTGGATAGATTTTTAAGTAATATATCTTTTATTGTTATTGTAGTGATGGGTGTAGAGTCACCCTTATTGCCCAATTCCACCAATGTCTGTACCAGGGCCATTAGTACACCATTGTTGGACATTATTTGAGACTTGATGTCTACTAAAGGTAAGACATCATTGTTGGCAGCCTGGGAAACAGGCTTGCTATGTACAGATTTATTTACATTACTATTTACAATTTTATATACAGGTTTAATATTTACAGGTTTATTTACATTTTGAAGTGGGTGTTTTGGCATCGGCAGTGGAGGAAATTCAGTATTTTGAGATATCTTAGTCAAGGCAACACTTGCATATGTAATTTTGGATTTCTTTTCAGTAATTTTTTTCATCTTTAATGGACATATTTTTGATATTGCTAGATGAGGACCGCTGCAATTGATGCAGCAGATCTCGTTTGGCTTATCACAATCTTTATACAAATGCTCCCCTGAGCAGATCGAACATCGTTGCTTGCCATTACAAATTTTAGCCGAATGGTTAAATTTAAAACATTTGAAGCATTGCTGCAATGGTGGGATGTAATCAAAGACTCTGTACGCAAACAAGTCATAATGCACATTAAAGGGTAATACATTTGATAAAAAAAGTAATGCTAACTGTTTGTAGTGGTACACGATCTTGACCCACTTTTTTTGTGAATCTTCTGATAGCAATGATTTCATAAATGGAAGATAGCTTTGTGTAGAGTTCCTTGTTCGAAATATTACCTGGTACAAATCTAATTATGCCTGTTTTTTCTATTTGTGCCGCAGGAATATATGCTTTTATTTCATATTTCTCCATAAAACTTGAGTTATTTATAAAATTGTTTGCCGTATTATATTGCCTGAATGTAACTGCAATTTTATTAGCATTTACACGCTGAATTGCCACCACACCCTTTACTTCGTTATTGAAAATATGATTCAAATAAATGGGACTTTTATTTCCCAATCTGTCCTTTGCATTTTTACTTTCCACAAACACTTTAAATTCTGTATTGGAGGAGTTCTCCGGGTATAGTCTCTTATAGTTTGGTTTTAAATAAGGTAAATACATGGAGTCAGTACGCTCACCGCCGCCGCTACCAGAGTCCAAACCGCCGGAGGTGTCTCCGTCCTCAGGCCGAGGACGTTTGTGTGAGACGGGCGGGTTATCCCCGCCCCCCTCGTTTCCATCCATTTTCTAGATAGACTTATACTATCAGTGTAGTATAAGTGTACTTTTGGCAACTATAATTGAACAAAACTAGAGAAAAAACTTTTATAAAAAATTTGAAACCCGCTCTTTTTTAAGTTCCCGCCAAGAATCAATCCAATACCCATTGTGTGTAATAGGGTTGCCAATTCACACGATGAAAATATAAAAATAATGGCCCTTACTTATAAAAACATTCTAACCTCAAAATTCAAATGGAGAATTTGTATTTTCTTCATCCAAATTCTCCATAGAAAATTTGAACTTAGAATCTACTAACCAGTGTTTAACCTAATCATATGATAGGCTGGGCTGTTGCTCGGTCAGAGAATCAGCATGCGTTCTGGACACTTTTCACGATGACAGCGATATGGACGAATTTTTGGACGCGTGTGCGTGCATCTAGGTACATTTGGGTGGTCAAGATGTATCTAACGATATCTTAATTATATAATGCCGCGTAGCGGTTTCAAAGATATTACAAACAGAATATTATATACATACAAACATACAAGATACGCGCGAAAAACGTAGCCCTTTCCTTGCAGTCGTGTAAAAATATAAGTATTTTGAAATTAAATGAGCATAGTTGGTACATTGCGTATGTCTGGGCAGATTGGTTATTCGATCCACCCTACCCAAGAAGGTAGGGGAGATAAATGTTTCTGCTCTGAAATAATACGGTTGCAATACTTACGGGAAACAAGAGTTAGGTTGCTCTGGAGAAAAGTGAAAGAGAGTTTTTTCACAAAATCGAAATCAGCACACTTTGCAAATCGATTGGTTTTTGCAACACAGCAAGAGGCAATAGTTATAAAGATTATTGGCATCCTCATGACAGATCTTACCTCTTTTAGTCGTGACTTGCGTCTATTACACGAAGAAAAGTGCAAACAACCGCTACTTCTAAGAATCTGGGTATGTAGACAAATCTATCTAACATATCTAACATATTATGTAATCTATACATATAATAAATCTGTAGAAAAGTCGTTTTTGTCCATCGAGAATATTTCTAAAAAAATGGATAACCAACAGAACACTTCCAGAATTTTTGGCAATTTTGACCGTTTGTCTGTTTATCTGTTTGTCTAATTATTTGTGCACGCATCACGTAAAATGTACGAGACCAATGTAGATAACTTTTATACATAAAAATTGTGCGTAACTTAAGTTTTACTTGTTTCATCGAAATCGGTTCTTTCTATCAAAAGTTAGGTGAATTTAAAGTGTTCAAAAAGTCAAATTATCACAACACACGCAATTCAGATACTCGGACAGTTGAACTCCATATTTGATAGATGGAGTTGTGCATTTGAAGTCATTTTCTGAATGGCGGTGTTAAGAGGGGACTCTAGTGAGACTTTCTCCATACAAACACATTCTGCTGTTTTCTTCGTGGATAATGCCTCTAGAGCAATGATTTTTTTCCATAAAATCTAAGTCTAATTAATACGTGCCTGTATTATTTCCTTTTTTCCAAAACATAATCACAAAAAGAAATATGACAATACAAAAATCCGAAAAAATTCCCGTTTTTACCGCCATGTTCAGAAGACTTTCAGACAAAATTTATAAGTTTTTAACAAAAAAAGAAATGATAGGAGCATAGATATACTTTTCCTCTAAATTTTGATATAAGAATGTTTTAGATCAGACCAGTTTTCATGAAGAAAACAGCAGAATACGAAACGTCTTTTAGTCAAAGTTTTTGTAGGTAAAATCAGCCTGAGCTGCAGTTGTCCCTTTCGCACTTTACGGGGTGAGGTTAGAGGTGACGCGACGGCAAAGTTTCTTCAAATACCTATTTTTCAAATTCCTGTTGACTAGAGTCCGCTCTTTAGATACTCCGCGAAAAAACTTCCCTAGAAAAAATTGGTAGGTAGGAAGGTAGATAGGAAGGTAAGTAAGTAAGTAGGTCAGTTTACGTGAGCGAAGCCGCGCGCACAGCTAGTCCATACTAATATTAAGAATACGAAAGTAACTCTGAAAGCTTAAATACAAATTAGCTAAGTATACGTCACATCCGTGAAACTAAATTTAAAGAAAATTGGCACATGGGTAGACGATGTCTTTGATTAGAATATACGGTTATTTTTAATTTATACGCGGTTGGAGCTAGTAATATAAAAAAAACCGGCCAAGTGCGAGTCGGACTCGCGCACGAAGGGTACCGTACTTGGTAAATTGCGGTTTACGATTTATAACGTATTAAAAAAAAACTCCTTACTAGATCTCGTTCAAACCAATTTTCGGTGGAAGTTTACATGGTAATGTACATCATATTTATTTATTTTAGTTTTATCACTCTCTTATTTTAGAAGTTACAGGGGGGGGGGGACACATTTTACCACTTTGGAAGTGTCTCTCGCGCAAACTATTCAGTTTTGAAAAAAAATATATTAGAAACCTCAAAATAAAATTTTTGAAGACCTATGCATAGACACCCCACACGAATGGGTTTGATGAAAAAAATAAATTAGATTCAATTTCAAGTATGGGAACCCCCAAAAATTATTGTTTTTTTTTCAATTTTTGTGTGAAAATCTTAATGCGGTTCACAGAATACATCTACTTACCAAGTTTCAACAGCATAGTTCTTATAGTTTCGGCAAAAAGTGGCTGTGACATACGGACGGACAGACAGACAGACATGACGAATCTATAAGGGATCCGTTTTTTGCCATTTGGCTACGGAACCCTAAAAATGAAAAAGAAACCTTGTCTGTTACATGACCTGACCGCTGAGCCAATATTAATTTCTGTCTTTCACGCGGCGAAGTCGCTAGCAGGAACTAGTATCTCAAATAAAAACCCATCTATCACAAACAAAATACGCCAAACATTTCTACAAATGAAACGACCTTTAATCTTTTACCCAACATTGTAAGGTAAACCTTTAAAAAACAATAATTGTTTGATATCTTGACCCTTTCCCGAGACCTGATATTTTAATATTTGACCCAAATTCCGTTCTGTTGGAAATTAAGAGTAACTGTTATGAGATATTATGTAGATATTAAACAAATTCGCTAAATAATTTATTTATTTATTAAAACTTCATTCAACATACAAGTGCATAGGCGGACTTAATGCCTGAGGCATTCTCTACCAGTCAACCAAGGGTGGTGGAGAGATAACATGGCAGGTCCATTCAAAATATAAATAAATATTGAAGTAAAATGTAAGAATATATATAGTTAAAATAAACATATGTCGCATCAAGGCTGGCCGATAGATGCAAACCATCGGGAAGTCAGGATGTATTCCCTTAGGTTAAGACATCCCGTGTGGGCTGTTCGTTGGGTACAATCGTGCAAATGAAATCACATAAATTATTCGATACACTGGGTTTATTCAAATATTCACAGTTACAATCCTGCTTACTAATATTACGGATCGACACTGATTCTACGACGTGTTAGCTCTACGGCTGTCAGTACTCAACTGCCATATTCTATGTTCCCCACCACGCAAGTGGTTAGAAATAGCGCGCCAATGCGTAGTTGTTCTTGCTTTGCCGCCAGATGGCGTGCTTGCGATTTGTTTTAACGTCCGTACTATTGACTAAACCCGACACGGCCATCCTGCGAGACAGGCGTCCTCGTCTGTTACTCATTGTCAGGGTTAACAGTGTATCGAATCATGTGGAAATTCTCATGAATGTCCTCAGCCCTTGGGGGAAGCTGAGGGGTCTGTCAGACTCCTACTGACTAAAACCACATGGTGTTCTTTAGGCCGTAATTACTCTTGAGAGGCGAGCGTGGAACACAACACGTCGCCTTCTCGGGCCTCTCTCAGGTGACAGATCCCCAAATCTATCACCCGCAGGCATCATCTTCTTGTCCTTGCTCCATGACACCTCATGTCGTGTTGCGCCACACGTCCTCGTAGTCTACTCCGACCCGTCAGTCTCCCATCATACAAGGGATGTTTTTCTGAAACACAAAATTTTCAAACAGTATTCGCTCGTCCAATCCTGACTCATACTCTAGAGTGAGGAAACATTTCGAAACAATCAAACATGATCATTTAAATCTCTCTGTTCTCCATTGCAAGGAACATTATACTTCCAATTCAATGAAAATAGCAACTTAATCATTGATTTGGTACCTAAAAGCACCTAATCTTCGTGATTACAAAGTCCAAGTACCACTGACAGTCATTAATGACACATTTAATGAAACAAAAGAAACAAGACACCAGGTATCTTATTCACGATCTTTAGCCATCACATAGCTCTCTTAGCTATCACATAGCTCTCTTAGCTATCACATAGCTCTCTTAGCTATCTCATAGCTCTCTTAGCAATCACAATTGCTCTACTCGCACATCCTCACGATTTCGAGTCAACTCAACTCTCTGAACTTAGAACCAGTTCCCCACAGACATTTAGCCTGTCGTATGTTACGTCAATTCTTCATCTACTATCTCAATTGGTACTTGAGCTTTGTGTATCTTACTAACACAATCTACGCATAGTAATCAAAATTAGAAAACCAAAATTATTTCAATATTCGTAATGAAGGCTTGACGATTCGAACGTCATCAACATTAACATAGTTACCTCACCTCTCGCGTGACTATGAGAGTTTACTTTATTTTAACCTCTTAACTCAACAGGAATCCTCTGTAAGGTTCCTTACACAAACGTGTTTTTTACACCGACTTTCAGGTGCCCTACAGGCCCACAGTTGCTACAAAGACCTCCAGTTGCCACACTGGCCTACAGTTGCCATAAAGGCCTCCAGTTGGCACACTGGCCAACACACAACGCTCGGCTACTCCTGACCAAACTATATCATTGGGTTCGTGATAATAGAGAAATTTTAGAACTCTGATCTCTAACTAAATCATTACCCTGGGCCATGTACCACAGTAATTCCAGACAAACTTTAAAACTGCTGCATCAAAAACTGCCAAGCCTATAGAAACCCTCGAGTAAAACCTCTAACGCCACGGCTCTATAGCCGACCAGCAATTTTATTGCTCTCACACAACGGTCCTCTAGACCCCGACCTCCGCCAGTATCTACTGGTACGGTCAAACATAATACGGCTGATAGACTCAATTACTCGACATCTTAAGCTTGCTCATCAAGATTAAAATCCTTTAAACATCAACATCGACTGGTACATGACCCGCTGGCATCTTCCTCAACCTACCGTGTCCATACTTGTAGGTTTAAGCGTACCTATTTAAAGCTTTCGGTGTATAACGATCACTATCCTGTCATAATCACCTATCGCGGACTTAATACAGGGCCTCTTCAGTTTTCGTACTAAAGTTTCCCATACAACACTATTCATTAGGAAAAGGTCCGACGATCAACAAGTTCAACTAAACAAAGTAATAGTAACAATTCTGTTACCCTTTACCACAATTCAAAGGCAATGCATACCCAACTCATGAAACCTCTTCAAAAACCCATCGCCACATGTTACGCATGAGGTGCGGTCCAGAATTGGTCTCACGAGCAGACATGTTACACTGTCATCAACTATGACGTACAATCCTCAAGGAACCTGGTGATCGGGGATCCTTCTCAAAAGATTCGCGCTTTTTACTCAAAGACCTTGGAACATACTGACGGCTTATAAAAGGAAAACAAATAACCCTGATAATATTAAGGAGCTTTACGAATTAACTCGGATCAATATCATTAATATCAGACTATCAACAGTAACCCTTTACTGTCGCTCACTAACTCCGTCTTTATGTTAGGAAAACGATCGCGAGATCTACTGCTATCATAATATTACTTTGAAAGTAAGCAAGTGAATTCAGAGCCGAAAACGGTGTTATAATTCGTTACGCAACAGATCTGTTCGTAAATGATCAGTACCGTTTCTAACTAGATACAATTGCGATAGCCCAACGACATTACTAAAATGCTTTGCCACTGAAAACGACTAGGTATTCAGTCATTTTGGATATCTCACCTTCTTATGGGATATCTCATCCCAAAGTTCTTACAAAACCAAATGTTGAAACTATTACCGCCAATAGGAAACTCTTCAACAACTGATTTTTTTACTAAGTGTGCCTTAATTACCCAGTGATACTGCTAGATATACTACCAATTCAGTGGTCAAACATGAACACTGTTAAAACTTGAAATAGCATCTCTTCACTAGAGAACATTCGACCTCACTATCGAAATAAAATGGAAGCGACTCACCGAGTATTCCATTCCAAACTTGCGCTCGCTCTTAACCTTCGGCTACGACCTGCGAACTGCTAGCCTGCCGTTCCTCTTAAACTCAGATGTTGACATGTCAACCTTCGCGCTCAGCATCTGAATCGCTAGCCTCCAGCAGAGGCTTCAGGCTGCGACACAATATGGTATCTGAAACATGAAAAATATTACGAGAGTATATGTTCACACGGTTATCTTAACCATTCACAGCTTTGATGGAAATTAACGGGTGCACCGGTGTAGTAACTTAAACCAATCAATCTGCCTAGCCTTTTCCCAACTACATTGGGGTCGGCTTCCAGTCCTACCGGATTCAGCTGAGTGCCAGTGTTTTACATGGAGCGACTGCCCATCCGACCTCCACAACCCAGTAACTAGTTAACATGGTACCCCTTGGCAAGACCGGTGTCAGCAGATCTCAGGCTTCTGACTACCCGTAACGACTGTCAAAGATCTTCAAATGACAGCCGGGACCACCGGCTTAACGTGCTTTCCGAGGCACGGAGGAAACCCGGTATGTTGATATGGTCACCCATCCACGGAACGACCTCGTCAAGCGTTGCTTAACCTTGATGATCGACCAGTGCGGCTGTTATTATTTAGCCACGAGCTTCTAGTAGTAGTAACCTGAACCTGCAAATGTCTTATTATGGACACCGAAAGTGACTGCAGAGTCCCTGTCCAAAACATGAACCACACATAATAGTGTCTCAAGTGCCCAGGTTGGTATATGAGCTCTAGATAAACAAAAGAATGCCACCGCATTTTAAGTAGCAATTAACTAGGCTTGGTAGGGTTTACCACCTTTTAGATAGTTTGGCCCTCCGTCCACAAAAGAAGAATACTATGCTTCTTCTCAAACTTAGTTAACTCTCACTACATTAAACTCATAACAAACTAATCAAAATATTTCATTTGGAATTTAAATCATTTCCAGACTGAAGTGTAAGGTAGGTACGTCACTGTCACCATATCGTTCTAACTTCCAAACAATGACAGCCAGCCAAGGCCAGTCAAGGGTCATTGCCCGTGATAGTAGAATTGAATTGAATTTTTCGGTGTTGTTGAACCCCTCAACAACACCGAAACCTGACCATCAATAACTGGCACGAAACTATGACCTGACACGGGCCACCCCGGTGAACCACTGACCACCATACCGTACACAAAACCAGAATTTTGAATAATGAACACACTTTTCCATAGTCATAACAAAATGAAAACGACTCACCAGATTGGCATAAAGATCCGTGTGTATGGGTCGTTCCACACGTCTACACGCTCCTCCTTGTCCTGTCCAGCTCCTTGGTTGTTACTAGCCTCCTTGCTGCTCCGCTCCAGACTGGTTTTTCATTATTCAAAACTGAGGGTAGTCGAAGAAACGAACCACAATTGTTTCTATCTGACACCGCAATTTTTTGCAAGAATGTAACCGCCATTTTCACTAGCATTGTTTTTACGTGTGATCTCATTAGCACGACCGAATCCCAATTCTGATGTCGCATCAAGGCTGGCCGATAGAGGCAAACCATCGGGAAGTCAGGATGTATTCCCTTAGGTTAAGACATCCCGTGTGGGCTGTTCGTTGGGTACAATCGTGCAAATGAAATCACATAAATTATTCGATACACTGGGTTTATTCAAATATTCACAGTTACAATCCTGCTTACTAATATTACGGATCGACACTGATTCTACGACGTGTTAGCTCTACGGCTGTCAGTACTCAACTGCCATATTCTATGTTCCCCACCACGCAAGTGGTTAGAAATAGCGCGCCAATGCGTAGTTGTTCTTGCTTTGCCGCCAGATGGCGTGCTTGCGATTTGTTTTAACGTCCGTACTATTGACTAAACCCGACACATACATATTTATTTTCTATAATAAATACATATACAAAGCAAAAAAAAAAGATGATTGAGACGACTTTGCTACTCGTGTAGAAAATAATGTCGTAACTTCCACTTAAATACTGCATATTGACTGTTTAATAATAACAGCTGCATCTTCAGGGTTAAGCAACACTTGGCGAGGTCAGTCCTTGGATGGTTTTACCATCGGTGACATCTCCGTGTCTCAGATTGCACTTTAAGACCTTAGTTCGTTGGTTACTCTGAAGGCTGGAAGTCTGAAAAGTAGTCTTACTAACGGATACCGTGTTACCCAGCTACTGGGTCATCATCATAGTCATCTCTGCCGAAAGACCCATCACAAATAAAAATAAAAAAGACGTCCACTGCTGACAAAGGCCTCCCCCAAGCGTCGCCACACTGATCGGTCCTGTGCGTTCCGCGTCCACCGGACTCCCGTAGCCCTGACCTGGTCGTCGGTTCACCTAGAGGGAGGGAGGCCTTTCAATGTTGCGTCTTCCGTTACGCGGTCGCCACTCCAGAACTTTTCGGCCCCAACCGCTATCCGTTCTGCATGCAATGTGCCCTGCCCACTGCCACTTAAGATGATATGATGAATGAATATGTTAAATGAATGAAGATGTCGGTAACCATGGGTCTCTTGTAGATGTCTTCATTTCTGATTCGATCATGAAGGATCGATACAGCTTGAATCAGCTTCTGGGAGGTGAAGTCTTATTTTTTTAATAATTCTGTTTTTATTGGGTTTAGCATTAGATCACGATTTGAATTTTGATTACTAGTAGCTTAAAATTCGTACGTTTAATAGTGTTAGAGGGATCATCTGCAGCCGCACCATGTGAGAGCCTGTATGTCGGATACATAAGCAGTCGATCCATGGAAAGTACTATTATTAAGCCGCCGAAAAGGCTGAACAGATGAATTGGTTTATTGAACCTAAAATAAAGAAAGCCTTAAACGAAACCTTATGCCGCGTGGTATCCTAGCACACCCAATCCTTTGACTTTTTTACCCGACTGCCGAAGGAGAGTGTTCATGTGGCGTTCTAGAGACCAAACGCGTTCCCCGATACTAATGATTTATGTTAATCGAATCGTCTAAACCTTGCTAGTGTCAATGGCTACAATAAAACTGAAAAACATTGGAGGATTTTGGGCGCCATATTGTGGTATTCCTCTTCTCTCGTTCAGTCCATCCAAAGGTTGTCTGTAAGATATTGCCCTGTGCGATAAGACTACCCATTGTACACTAGCTATTATGATTGTTTGTCCTGTTTATATATTTTTGTGGTGTGCAATAAAGAATATAATAAATAAATCAATATTACCAATATTTTTTCTTCCAGTCTCGTCGTGTGGGGTATCAAGAAGAAGGATTTTAAGAGATGATTGCAAAAATATTTAACACTTATATGTTTAAAAGAATTTCGAAAAAAGAATGATAACTAAAAAGATACCTACAAGTAAAAAGAGTTAATTAAAAAAAAAAAACCTGCCGCATAAGAAGCGAATCATAAATAATACATAATTACGAGCTGACTGACCAAAGCCATACGTATCCTCCGACTGCACAGCATGATTTTCGTCTTGTTCACGCCTTTTTTTATTAAGTTTTTTTACTGACATCTAGTGATACACGCGCAGTTTCCGCGTACAACGACCCTACCTGACCTTTCTAAACGACATCAGTAAGAGGCTAAATCTGTACACATAATCAATTATATCCTTGACAACCCTACACAAGCCTTATCGAATATTTCGTAGGCTTATTATATGTCGGACAATAGCTCATCGAGCCTTATTTTGCTTTTCTCTTCTGTCCCGTTCACAAAGCATGTCCATACAATGCTTACGTTCTGTAGTATTTTCACAGCCTCCTCATATAGAGTAAGATTTAAAAATGTGCTTCAACGTAGGTATATGAAGCTTGGAGTTAAAAATACATACTACTAGTACTAGTACTTACAAGGTAAATATGAAGCTTAGGCTAAATTGTTTTAATTTTATTTTGGCTGTCACACCTGTTTATGAGTTGTTTTTGTGTTTTTAACCGAGTGCCCAAAAAGGAGAAGATTCTCAATTCGGATGTTTCTATTTTTAGGGTTCCGTACCTCGAAAGGAAAAAAACGGAAACCTTAGGTCGGGTTAGGCAGAGTCACTTTGTTGTCCGTCCGTCCGTCTGTCTGTCTGTCAATACCGTTTTTCTCAGGAACGCGTGGAGGTATCAAGCTGAAATTTATACTCAGATCTACTGTCCCTTAAAGCTGTGAAAAATCAAACTTTTAAGCCAACGCAATCAAAAGATGCAGCCGATTTTGCCGAAAATTTTCGACACTCGCAAGGGAATCAAAACCTACAGGGTACTTCCCGTAAACTCAGAATCTTGAAATTTGTTACGAAGCAACGACTTATGGCACAGATAAAGGAATAATTGAGAAAACCGTACATTTTTATGTTACATCATATAATAAAAATATTTTAAAACTTACTACCCCTTTCCTCATGAACGCGTAATTCATATCAAAAACTCAGGTCTATATTACCTTTAAGCTGAGGTTTGTAAGGAACCCTCGGTGCGCGAGTCCGACTCACACTTGGCCGGTTTTTTTTATGTATGTTCGGGCATAACTCTGTCGTATATAAAGGACTAGCTTCTGCCAGCTGCTTCACCCGCGCGATTTTAGAAAATTATCCCAAGGAAAAATATTCCCGGGATAAAAATTACAATCTATCTCTGTGCCAAATTTCATCCAGACAAACATACAAACACACTCAAAAACTTTTGCTTTTTACTTTTTACACACTCACATACATTTAGGGAAAATATGTTTGCCAAGTATTGGATTGAATTAGTAGTTTTCAAAGTTGCTATATGTCAATAACTTGCTTAGTGCTATAAGCTTTATATTTTAAGCGCGTTATTTTACAAGCTTTATTATAACGCGCTTTTTTATAACGCACGGGCGCGGGGCGGACACGAATAAAGCAAGCGCGGTGACTGTTAACTCGCAGCTCCTACCCTAGCGTTGGACTCGTTGGACAGACAGCATGCTTTAAAATATTACATCGTTTTATGAATTTATTACGATAAAATGGAGCAGTAAAAAATAAACAATGAACTTTCCTTCATACTTTCAGTTCTACGTCACTACTTTAAGTTCCATATTGGTAATTCACAATTTTATTGCAGTTTCGGGTTAACTTTAACCATAAAATCATTTAGGTTCTGAAAAGCATAGCCCTACGACGCACTATTTCCGAATTTTAGGCCTCCGAATTGTTATATCCGAATATCTCGAAAACGGTGTGTCCTAGACAAAAAATAACCAAAATTTTGCCCCCCCCTGTGTCACCCCCATGCTAGCAGCATCCCAACATGAATACTATACTACCATTTTGGAAATATAGATGGTTTTATACAAAATAAAATTCGGAGGCCCATAATTCGGAAACGGTGTGTCATAGGACCATGTGTCTCAGAGCTTAAATGGCTTCTATGGACAAGATTAATAAGTTGGCGAAAAACAAATGGTCGAAACGTGTTAAAAAAAAAATCATGGAAAATTTGTGTCCAAAAAAAAAAAATATTTCTTTGCTAATCATAGTGCCCCTAAGCGTTTACTCCAAATCCTTGATCCCCGCCCCTAAGACGACCCACTGACTCATTAAACCACAAAATCAAAACATTAAACAATCTCGCGATCAATCGTCCTTACTTACACAATTATACTTTGTCAATATTATTACGTCTCCTATCACTGTTTACACTAAAAAGCACGAAGTAAAATAGCGTAGGTATAATACGTAAAGCGCGCTCCGCCGTCGCGTCGCCGCGCCCGCCCGGCGCCCCCTGCTTCTTGCTCTATTTCAGAATTTGCGTTGCGCGCGATTCGGGCGATACTGCGTTATAACGAATTAAGCAAATAGCGCCAAGTGAGTGTCATGATAGCGTTTGCTTTACGTTATATAAAGCACCACTAGATTGAATTGTAATCGATGACAAAGCAACTAGATAAATATCCAAATACGGTTTCAAGGAATCAAAACCACAACAGAAAATTGTATCGAACCGACAACCTGATTGGCAACAGACAAGAGACCACAGACAAGATACGAATACATGGAAATAGTTAGAATGTCCGTATGTCCCCAGTTCGCTAGTTACTTAGAAGTCAATCCTGCCAGAATTCAGATTGGGACAGAGAATTTCGAAATAAAAATTCTAAAAATACTGCTAGTTCTGGGTCACCAACTTTGATACTAGCTAGCTGGTTGATCATCAGAGCAGTGTGTCTTATAGAGTCTTGCAAGAAATCTTCCCATAAAGATTCTGCCTCCTACACCGTATCACACCATGAGCGTATCAGCCAATTATCTTTCTACTCAAAAAATATGAGTATATCATTATTACCTCAATGGAGTATATTATGCCCACTAAGACCGTTCCGTCACCGATCAACAGCAACGTGGGCCATGCCCGGAGCGTCGACAATTTTTCATTTGGTGCGCCGTTAATACTTAATAGTTTTTTTTTGTGCTTGATACATAGCACGGTCATGGAATGTGATGGCGTAATGGGCAGATTCCATCAATTCTATTACTATAAACTGCCTCGTTGGTCAAGCGGTCGCAAGTTCCATCTGCATTTTTTCAGTAGGAGCCAGCAGCTTATAAATACTAGACCGCTTCGCGGGTCTAGTGGTCGCAAGTGCTACTACAGGCATGAGGTCATGGGTTCGATTCGCAGGTCGGGCAAGCTTTGTGCCCGGTTGATATCAATAGTCTCGTCTCTTACATGGGACTTAAAGATAAGTGGCGAAATGTAGGTGCACCACTGCGCTATCCTTCGGGCAATCCAGTCGTCATGTTGTGATAATGATAAATGATTTTATTTCTGTAAGTTGGTTTGTACAAACACTGTTATATGTCAATCATATTTTTTTTAAACTAGATAAGGTCAGCGTTTCCTATCTGACTACTCTGAGAAGAAAAGCCGAAAAAATCTCAAGGGTCACAGACTCTTTTAAAGTCCAGACATAATCTTGGTTAGATCTTGTGAAGACCATGTAGATTGGTGTCTGAAATGGTCTTTTGAGGAAAGAAACAGCCAGATTGATCGGATCTGTCCAGTCAGTGCACGCATTTGTCAATAACCGTGCACTCAACCTAGAATTTAAGGAGCTCAACGATTCAACGAACAATACCAAAGAAAGGACATTCGGGTAGGCAGCAAAAATTATCAAACTGCCAGACCATGATTTAAAAAAAATAAGAACAATTAAAAAAGTTCAAAAAAATAAAAAAGAATGATCCACATAGTCTTCACAATCAAAATAATTAAAATAAAATAATATAATACTTTAAAAATTAAAATATTTTTGTCATTGCAACAATACCAAAAAAAAACCAAATTCAGGATACCAAAATTAAAAAAATAATGAATTGGAGCAGGTCAATCCCAAGCCTTTTTGTCCTCAACGTAATTTACCGGTATAAAACGCTTTCTGGCACAACTTACGTTTAATTAATGATTAGAATTTATTAAGGATTAGATCTTGTACGTGGTTTGGAAGCTTATTATAAAAGCGTATACATTGACATAAACGAGCCACCTATTTTCTTGAGCCTTGTTGTACGTACTACAAATTTGTGTGTATGTCTAATACTAATGCCCTTACCCTATTTAAACAATTAGATCTAAACTGTTGAATGTATTTGCACCAGTTGATCGTGTGCTCCTCACAAACTAGCCGGATAAGTTAACAAGTTGGCAAGCTATCATTACTTATGCCCTGTAGCCATCTTGGTCTGTGCTTAATTGCCGAGCGGGGTTGAAGTAGTCCCAATGCAGATTCATGTCTTAGAGATGTTTGTAGTTTGTCAACATTTGGGTCTGTTTATGTGTAGTTGTGTTGTTTACTACTTGACGTCGTTTAATTTTATTATGCAACCAATAATATAGTGGTTACATTGTTTGCTTGTTTGTAGGAGGTTATCTCTTTGTTATCAGCCTACATTGTCCCACTGTTGGACAAAGGCTACCGTTTTCTCATTCCTAACCTCAATTTCTTGTACAATCTCTGGCCATGATTTTTGCAACATGATATCAGACCTTTGCTGTGGTTGACCACGATAGGAATATCTTGCCTGAAGCTTCCAATGAGTCACGATCTTCACTCATCCCCTTTTCTTGTTTCTTGGTCCCTGTGTGATAAGCTACAGAAGTAAAGTTGCAGGAAAAAGCTAGAATAAAATAAGATATATATATATAGAGTAAAATATCATCATACTTCTTTGATTACCTAAATAAGAGCACTGTCCTCTCCTTTGTTGAGGTAAAACCAATCCTAGTTTCTTGTTTCACCTGTTAATCTTCAAGAAATATTCATTTTCCTAGAACCTTCTCAGATAAGCACCCTGTCACAAGCTTAGATAAAGTAAGCCTTTCTTGACTACCTAGTATCCGTTTATCAGTAAGTCTTCCTTATCTACTACTATCGTTGTTGACTAAGATTTGAAAGAAGCTAGACAAATGAGTTTCTCTTTGCCCTTTCAAAAGCAATTAATTCCATTCACCAAGGCCGCATAAAAATTAAATTAGGGGTGATCAAAATTCAAAAAGTTTA
The DNA here is from genome assembly GCA_949775005.1 of Orthosia gothica. Classification (NCBI taxonomy): domain Eukaryota; kingdom Metazoa; phylum Arthropoda; class Insecta; order Lepidoptera; family Noctuidae; genus Orthosia; species Orthosia gothica. The sequence continues at coordinate 16,402,899 of OX459051.1, read as the reverse complement.
TAATCGCCTCGCCCAAAACATAATGGCAAAAATATTTAATTACAATAAAACATAAAGAAAGGGTTCTTAACAATGAATTCTCAAGTAATTATTGATAAATTACCCAAGTTTTCTCGTAATTTACAAACTTAAGCCTTTGCGATGCGACCTCCTTGTTTAGAAGCCGAGATAATTAGAACACTGCGGTTGCTTTTTGTTGTAATAATTAGTAACAACGCTTTGTTAACGTGTTGTAAACAGTTTGTATGACGCAGTTTTAATTTTTTTTAATTTATTTAATTTTTAATTTATTTATTTATTCAGACAACAAAAGGTCCACTCACAAAACAAAAATATAAAAACACTTAAAGGGTGTTAGTAACAATATAAAAACTTATAACCTATGTTAGTGCTTACATACTAAGATGTTAGTGACAATTTATCTTATGACCTACGTTAGTACTTATATACTAGGATGTTAGTAACAATGTGGCTTATGATCTATGTTAGTACTTATACTCTACGACAGACAGTGTTGTTTTGATGAGATGTCCCATTATAGGACTCTCATCAGGCCTGTCAGCTATCACCCTCAGGAGGCTGTTGCCACTGCCACGCAATCTGGCGAGCAGAGACGCACTTTTCTTCCGTACGACAGCTGAGAAGCTGTCGACCCGGGCTTTTGCGAACATCTCTGACGCACTGCAGTAACGTGGCAGCCGCATCAGCGCCCTGAAGGCGTTATTATATTGGATGCGCAGCGCACTGACGGCACGTTTGGTACAGCTGATCCATAGGGCGCTCGAGTACAGCGATGTGCAGTATGCTTTAAAAAGTGTATGTTTGACTGCTGCTGTACATCCAGCGAACCTACGGGCCAACATGTTCGCCCGTACCGCCAATGCTCTGCGTTCCCGTTCAATATCATTATCGTCTTCAAGGTCGTCGGCAATTAAATGTCCCAAGTATTTAAACTGATGTACCCGACGAATCGGGACATCGTAAATTTTTATTGGTGGCACATTCACTGGACATTTCTTGCCAACAGCCTTAAAGACCATGAGTTCGGACTTCTTCACATTATATAGCAGACCATGGCCGGCTGCATAATCCTCACATATTTTTACAAGTTTTCTAAGAGCACTAACCGAGGGAGCCAACAGCACCATATCATCCGCGTAGCTGATGTTGTTAAAACACAACCCGTCAACAAAACAGCCCACATGCGCACTGCTGAGTCCCTCGATCAATGCATTCAGATACAAGTTAAAAAGATTTGGGGAGGTTAAGCCCCCCTGCCTCACGCCGCACTCCAACCTGTACGGTAGAGAACAGTTATTCCCCCACTTTACTACGTTAGTTTGGTTGCCGTACCAGTACCTAAAAACGTTCAGCAGCTCATTGGGTATCCCTGTTGCCTTTAATTTATCCCAAAGAATGTCGTATGAGACCAAGTCGAAGGCTTTAGAGAGATCTAGAAACGCCGCATAAACTGGTGTACTCCTGTCAGCGTAGTACCTGACAGTGTGCTTAAGGCACGCGATTGCACTTTCGGTGGATAAGCCAGGTCGGAAACCAAACTGCGCATCGTGTAAAGATATACATTTTTCTAGCTGTACATTAAGCACACTATCAAGCACCTTAGCGACAATCGTTGCCAGAGAAATAGGCCTATAGTTCGACCGGTCTGATGAGTCTCCTGTTTTGTTTTTAATTACTGGCACGACCACCGTCCTCATCATACTGTCAGGCAAGTGAGAGTGTGCGATACAGAGATTAAACAGTAATGCCAAAACTCTAGGCAAGTGGCAACCCGCATGCTGCAAGTGCTCGATACTGAGTCCGTCGTGACCTGGGGATTTCCCTCTTTTCATATTTTTAAGAGCTATCTTAACTTCTTTAGCTGTGATAAGAGTGGAAATGGGTCCTGTTTGGGCCTCAGCATCAATCACCCGCTGCGCAGGTCCTAACGGTGATCGAACCATGAAGTGGTCCTTGAACACCTCGGCTATGAGTTGTGGTTCAGTAACCCCATCAACGCTCACGGGGAGGCCCTGGGTCGCGCTCATCTTATTGGTACATTTCCAGAAACTACGAAAATCTGAATTTGCGTGATGTGAGGCTAAGATGTCCATTTTAATTGCCTCTTGGTGATTTTGACACCACTTCAGCTTCCCTTTAAAGACTTTCCGCGTTTCTATCATATTCTCGTAAAAAGTACCTGACGACGGTCGGCCGTGCCAGTCCCATAGAATGAACTTAGCCCGCGCCTCCCCGTGCGCGTCACGGACGTGCCTGTTCCACCCTGCTACACATTTGCGATACCCAGGCTTTTGCCGATGTGTGGAACCAGCTGCCAACCCTAAGCAGTGCACTATGTTACTGTACAACTCATCAATCACTACCCTATGGCTGGTGTCAGTGCAAAACTGCCCACTACAAAATTCCAGTTGCACAGGAAAATCTATCTCGCGTAGGTAATCACCACACAAATTTGAAAATTGTTCTATTTGCGCGGACGATCTTTCCCCCCACTTGACATCGTTGGATATTTGCGCACACTGTTTGCCAAGTTTAAGCTTAATTAAGTCAAAATTACACTTGATTAAAAGTGGAAAATGGTCGGACCAATATATGTCATATTTAACGTGTACACTAGTAATTAGCGGTAAGGCTGCTTTTGTAACTGTACAATGGTCCAGCCATCTTCGACTTCCGTTTGCCTCACTTATAAATGTATAGCTGTCCGAACTCATTTTATTTACATCTACACATAGCCATTCCTGCTCACAACAAAAGCTCTGTAACTCCGTAAAAAACAATGTACCTGGGTGTGAATTAAAATCCCCCAGGACAAACACTGATTCAACGCCACTCTCCTCTATAATTGCACTTATAGTTCCTAAACAGTCCGAAAATTCGGTTAAATTCTTTGCATTGTCTACAGGTAGGTACACACTAAATATCAACACGCGACGGTCACTTAACGATATTTTTATTGCCGCGATACGTGGATTATCGCACGGAATTACGCACACACAACTGAACATACTTTTTCTCCACAATAACGCAACACCACCGTACGGCCGACCCACAAGCATTCCCGCCGACGTGTCTACTGCGGACGTGCCAGTGCTGCCAAACTCCTCATCCACTTGTGACAAGCAAGATAGGTCATGTGGCAGCAGCCACGTCTCCTGGAGAGCGAGTATGTCCACTCCCTTGCATAAAGATCTAACTCCCTCCATTGACCTTTTGTTTTGACTTTGACGTTTTGACGTCAAAGAACGGAAAACTGTGAATTATTTTAATATTAATCTTATCTCTATCTTAATGAAAATTTCGACTCATTAGCATTCGTCTAAGCATTAATTCAAGGCAGTCTGACAGCTGTCAATACTTTTTAATTTCAAACATATATTTTTTTTGAAAAAAAACATAGTCATCGTAGTTAAAGCTATTTCAAAAGAATGTTTCTCTTAAGAATTATTGTGGTATTCATTCTACACCGTTTAGTCTACTTACGTTCTATAGCACACTATACAAACCACACTTTTATATCTTTTGATATTGTATCAATTCAAATACCTCATTTTTATGTTTTCTTTTGTATTGTTATTATCTGAAAAGCATATTTTTAGTTACCTCTTTTTGATTTGTATTCTTGAACTTAATTTATATTGCTTATTTGTAAAATTGGGATTATTTTATAATGTACCATTTTCATCTGATGTAACGTCTGTCTGTCTATTTTATTTTCTTAAGCCATAGACATAACATAGGTACCATGGATTACCTAAACCTTTCCATAAGCTAGTTGTACATTATTGTAAGGGCAGTTCAGCCCCGCCTCTGTAAAGCCATGTTTTATTCGTTCTGGTCTTGTTTCATAATTGAGATTTAAATTTGAAATTTAGAAGGGATGGCAGAACGAGAAAAAAACGGGCGTCAGCTTTTTAGTTTTGAATCTGGACTGAACGCCGAAAATTGTTTAACTACTGAGTACTGAATACCAAGTGTATTTTCTATTCTGAAAACACTCAATACGGTGAATTTCCAGTTTTGTGTAAGAGTATACTATCTGAAGTGCTCCAGTTGAATATATTGTGTGTGATATACTGTGTATCATTTGTCTGATTCCTGCCTATCGTATACCTTCGTATCTGCGGCGTATAATTTCACAGCCTTGTTTCGGCGTCACTCGTTGGTGCCTTGACCATCTACCCGTGTGCTTGCCTACTACCTACCTGCCCGATTGCCTGCTTGTGCGTCGTGGTGCCTGCCTACCTCGGGCATACCACGTCCTCCTGCCCGACCTGCTGCCTGGTTAGCTGCCCACGTTGTGCAAAGCCGGCTCTTATTTTTAAACTTATTTTAATAACGTGGCTAACGTTTAGCTTACTGTGTTAAACGTAAAGTTACATTATACAACAACATTTTTAGCTATCTTTTATATTTACCGACTAACTCATGATCAAAAATTACAGTCCAACATTAAATCACCAACAACATTATCTGATATCAAACACAAATCACAATAGATCATCATTTTATACATCCTGTCTAAACAGCAGCGGACAAATCCCAACGGAGGTTTTACATAATTTAGAGACCATAGAGGCATAGACTATACATAAAATATGGCGGATCGCTAACAACCAGATCATGACACCGGATCAACGTCACCGCAAACTGAACACGTTATTACGATTTCCTTTTTACCGGTATTAAGGGTCATTCACACACATCAGTTAAATCACCTTCACGTCACTGTCATAATTTAACCGTCACGTCACTGTCATACCCCTCCACGTCAACGTCGCTGTCTCTGTCTGTGCTCTGGAAAATTTTATAAGTAATATTCTTTTTTTTAAATCTTACCACATACTAGTAATTTCTTCCTTTATCGTGGATGCGTTTACAGACATATAAACTCACATACACAACACCCAGAGCCAGAACAACTATCTTAAAGTCATACAAATATTAGACCCGTGCGCCAATCGAACCCGCGACAAGCAGCGCAGCAGTCATACGCTCAACCACTGCGCTAACCGTGCGCCCCTCTATAGTCATCAGTTATTTAACGGCATAATTACTGTCAGCCTTAATACTTCCGAAGAGATAAAAATGATAATTCCAATTTGAAAATTCATTTCTGCATGTCAGATGTAAATTCATCATCATTATTTCAGTTGAAAGATTGACCAGTCCTGTGCTTTTTGCATCCAGCGGACTCCAGCGACTCTGGTGAGAGTCTTCGGATCTTCGGTGACCTACAAATCAAGGTCGGGTGAGGGCCACAGGAGTTCCAGCGCTGTCTTCCAATTCGCGATCGCCACTACAGAACTGGCTCAGTCATATGACTGAATTATAGTACTGAAAAGCTAACCAATAACTTCTTTGAAGTTTTGATTGACGTCAACGTCACAGCGTGTCACGAATACGCGTGCAGATTCCAAACAAGTCTGCTCTTTGTTCCACGCCAAGCACTAATAAACTTTGTTAACCGTATATTAAGCTGTTACAAAAGCAGTAAATTTATTTATTTTCACGATAATAAGATTTTATTTCTGTACTCAATGATGTATTAGCAGCTACAGCAAAAGCTTTATTTATCTGAGTAGAGATTGTTTGCAAACACTTAAATGTCAATGGAACACGTGGCGTCCGTGATAGGCAACAGCGTGACAGGGTTGCGTGACGCTAGCACATGATTTACAACTTGTCCTCCATTTGTTTCACGTCAATGATTTGCAAGATAAGCAAATAAAGAGCCATGATTTTGTCACGGTACTAATTATTATATTGTATTTGTTCACGAGGTCAGCATAAAATCATGTTACAAAGTTACATTCTCAATAACGCGGATACTACCAGTAATTACTGTATTTATCTAAGTTGAGATCGCAAATATTTGAGTGTCAATTGGAGTATTTGACAGGTTTGCGTGACCCTAGTATATGATTATACGTCAATTATTATTCAGGTTTACAAATAAAGAGCTATGGCTTTGTATGTCACGGTATTAATTATCACTTTATGTATTTTTAACCGACTTCGAAGTTTCTCAATTCGAATGTATTATTATTATGTGAGTTTCCTCAGAACATTTTACTAGGTGAACCGATTTTGATGACTCATGTCTCTTCTTATGTGGTCCCGTGTAAATATGATCAAGATCTGATGAAGAACTGAGATTTGATTGCTGGTCTGTTTATTGTTGCGTCATCGGTACATGGTGGATATCCCACCCATACGCACAAAACGTTTTGGGGACACTTTCATTATGCGTACAGCTAAGGAGTGGAATTCCCTGCCGGAGTCTGTGTTTCCCGATAGCTACAATCTTGGGGTCTTTAAGTCAAGAGTGAATAGGTTTTTTCTAGGCAAGCGTGCTTCACCGTCGACCACATCATCGCTTACCATCAGGTGAGATAGTGGTCAAGCGCAAGCCTATTGACGATAAAAAAAAAAAAACAACATCACGCCACCTGCTGTTCACCCCGATACCTACACTCTAATTTCATCGGTTGTGTTCAATTTGCATGTTATTTGGATAATCTAGTCTAGCATAACGTTGGGCATTGTAGATAAGTAAGCGAGGGCCATAGATGAATAACGAGCAAGTGAAGGCATCTAACAAATGAATCACGACCGTAGGGAGGGATTAATGATGATTGAATCACGAGCATAGTGATTCAAGTGTTAGAATCCTGAGCGACGCAAGTGAATCATTGCCCTTGATATAAATTCGGTTTGGTCAAGAGTTGCATACTATACTTTATACCATGACTACGAGAAAAGGTTAACACAGAAAATCAAAATATCCGTCCGCTTAAGCAGCGAACTAAAAAGACGTAAACAAGAAGAAAATCATGCTGAGCAGTCGGAGGATACACATACGCGAACTGGTTGTCCAAAACATTATGTAGACCTATAAGTACTCGAATTTATGATGAATAACTTTATTTCGAATTAGGTACATATAAACATATAAGTGTTATATATTTTTGAAATCACCTCTTAAAACCCATTTTTTGATACCCCAGAGGATGGGTTTGGCAGAAAAAAATTTAGATCGCACAATATGGCGTCCTTAATCCGCCATTTTACTATTTTTCGATTTTAATATAGTCAATGACACTCGCAAGGTTAAGAAGAATTGATTGACGTAAGAATCATCAAAATTGGCCAACGCTTTGGTCTTTAGAACGCCACATAGGAACAAACATACATAGTGTATAGACTGATTAACAAAGTAGAAAAGCACAAGGAGTTTGTATGTCGAGTATTTTTTGCGCAAGGAGGTTGTATAGCATTGAGATGGAGTTTGAATATAATGGTGTGTTCTAAATTCAAACAACAAAACAGTGATTAAAATTGCTTTTTATTCACTGTTTTCAGTGAATAAAATAAGCTTTTTAGAGGGGGAATGGAATAAAATCTATTTAACAAATAAAAACCGACTTCCAAATAAAAACATAAATTAATTAATTCAATTTCGGAAGTCAATGTCAAAAAACGAAGAAACAAAATAAAACACAGATTTCTGAAATTAAAGTTATTGTTCACCTTGTAGTGTTTTTATGTAGAAGTCGGTTATTTTTTTTGTAAAAAAGTTTTTTATTTTAAAGAAAACAGAACACAAGGTCAATATACATAACATCTATTTATATACACACCAACTAAAGAACGTGGGTGCAAGTTGCAATAGTAATAACTGTATTTATCTGAGTGGATACAGATGTGTTTGCAAACAGATGAATGTCAATTGGAACACGTGACATCTCTCACAGGAAACGGCGTGACAGCTTTTTGCGTGACGCTTGCACATGTTTCACAACATTTTCAAACAAAGAACTGTGCTTGGGTGTATCACGGTATTAATGCTTCCTCTATGTTTTTATTAATTTAATCATAAAAACACAGGTTCAATAAAAATCTATTTTCCTGGGCACCTACTTAATAACGTAGGTAGAAGCAGTCAGTTATAGATATAACCATATTTATTTACGTAAGTGTTTGTTTGCCTCAAACACTAAACTGTCAATTGAAGCCGCCGACGTGACGTGACGTCACAGATAGCTTGGCAGGCGTGACACGCTCGCGTGACGATACGCGCGTGATTTAGTACATGTTCGCCTGTTTGATTCTCGTCAACCGCTAATCAGCTCATACTGACGTAATGAGGGACTAACGTGTAAGAGGATTGTGTCAATCGACGTATTTGTTTCATAAGTGATCGGTATTATTTTCTAGTTTTCGGGTTTTTTTCTACTTTTATCAGTGAAGTCGACATAAAACTTAAAATAATAGCGGCTTATCAATACTTCTAAGGGTACCGCAAGAGCATAGCTAGTTATTTAGTTTATCTAAGGGCTCGTTCACATCCGTATTTCCAAGATCGTTTTAACGGATCCGTCACGGCACGCCTCGCATGGCTTCGATTCGATTAAACGGATAAGTTTTTTAATACTGTTGTGTGTGTCTCTCTTACTCGCTCATACAACTACATGCATCAGCGCCGAATAAAAACGAATACGATAAAGCGGACCTGTAAAACGGACCACTGTGCAAACGAGCAATTAGTCCGCATAACTGTTTTTTTTCTTTGTTGTATGTAGACTAGCGTTCTCCAGGAATTTGTGGTTACAAGCTATAATCGCCGCAAGGGTTTGGGAGGAAGGTCCGTGGATGGGTAATCCATCCATTTCATACTGAGACTCCTCCGTGCCTCGGAAAGCGCGATAAGCCGTTGGTCTCAATTTTCATTTGAAGATTTTTGACAGACGGTAGTCAGAAGCCATAGAGTCTGAAACTAGTCTTACCAAGGGGTACCCTGTTTCTCAGTTACTGGGTTGTGGAGGTCAGATAGGCAGCTCCATGAAAAATACTGATACTCAGCATAGTTAGGAAATGGCTAAGCAGATTAGAGTATGAACAATTTCCACAGCAATGCGAGTCAAATTATTTGAGCCCTTGGTCTGCAACCGGCTTAAAGCTACTTGTGAATGCGTACATACCTATCTGAAAAGTGACAACAAACAACACGAAGGTATTATACAAGGTAACCTTCAATCAAAAAAACTATGACAACAAAAAGTGACGCACCTCTACAAATATCCGAAAAATATACCTTGCGGTTAACATAAAATAATGTCATCTGAGTCTGAGTGACAGTCTGACAGCTCGATTAGCGGTTTCAATTTAGGCGAGGCTGGCAAGGCACGCTGGCGTGAGGCAAAGGCGTCCGCACGCCAGTGACAAGGCGGCGTGTCACGCCGAATCACGGCCGCGCGGATATTTTCGCGACCGGCGACATCAAGAAATGTCTAAATATTTCTCAGGCATTTCACTTTGCATGCCGTTCCGTGTGGAATATCGGAACGGTAATGTGAGCTTCATGTAGAGGAGAATGTTGCTCCAATTTTTTTTTCAACTTGAATTTTGTTTTTCTTTTTTAGTTTTCATGCTATGACGAGAATATTTACTTTCAAACTATTATATTTTTTTTTTTTAATTATTGTGATTGTGAAAACTATGTGGATCATATTTTTTTTATATTTCTCAGTTTGTTTTTAATCATGATCTGACAGTTTGAGTAATTTATGCGGCCTACCCGAATATCCTTTCTTTGGTTTTGTTGGTCGAATCGTTGAGCTCCTTAAATTCAGAGTTGAGTGCACGGATATTGACAAATGCGTGCACTGACTGGACAAGTCCACTTAATCTGGCTGGTTCTTGCCTCAAAATACCATTTCAGACATCAATCTACATGATCTTCACATGATCTAAGCAAGATTTTTTCTGGACTTTAAAAGAGACTGTGACCTCTGAGTTTGTTTCGGCCTTTCTTCTCAGAGTAGTCAGATAGGAAACGCCGACCTCATCTAGTTTTAAAATATGATCGACATGTAAAAGTGTTTGTACAAACCAACTTACAGAAATAAAATCATTTATCATATGTTTATGTAGAATATGAGTTGACTAGTAATGCTGTACTAATTTTTTTAAGTTAATACGTTTACTAAGCTTAAATAAAGAGAAAATAATTAAATAAGTACCGACATTTTCTGCCTTTATTCACTGTACATGCTACAAAATATTATGATAATATAAAACAACCGCCAGAACCTCATAAAAAACTCATTACGAAACCGAATACGACTCAGCGAGAACGTTTTATTTACAACCTAGTACTTCATGTAACAATGCCTGAACTTCAGCCGCAAAAATATAAAACCTTTACCCTTATTTAAGTATATCAACAGCGTTTTAAAAAGATAAATAGGTGCTTTAATCACCAATTAAGGGTATCACAATCAGCGTTAATACCGGGTCGGGATTTCCTCGATCAAACTAATGCCGACATTACGACACAGCATCTCTCAGAGAGCACACCATTTACACTCTGCAGGGGTGATATTAAAAATAATAAACCGCCTGTCGGCCGTCGATTACCCAATTTTCGGTAAAAGCGATTTTTTCCCCGCTCAACGTAATGACGCTAACTGAGTGTGCCGAGTGGACCCTAGGCTTTATTGCACCTTTTTAGTTGAAATGATGATAATTTCAGTGTGAAGTGCTTTTTACTGCGCGGTGAGAATTCCTAGTCTCGTTTTGCAGTCGTTACCTACTGCACTGGACTTTTAGCTGTCTCGTATATGTGTCAACGTCAATTCGTGATATTTTCTTTGCTTTGGGATGTAATGTTCACAAGATCACTTTCAGTATTAAAACACGCTTAATGTTTGGGTTGTCCCGCGACATAATTATCATAAGGCCCCAAAAAATTGCATCTAAAAAGTATATAAATACTACTTCCCATTTCCTCCCAAACAACAGATATTCATGACCATCATCATCATTTTAGCCGAAAGACGTCCACTGCTGAACATAGATGTACCTACATATTACTACTACTAATTAATCAAATTATTGCTGCAAATCCTTCACACCGAGCACACTAATACGCTGACAATTAAAAATGCACCAAAATCACAGAGCAACGGGGCGCGTGACGTCACCTGTCACATCGCAGGCTTACCGAAGGTGGCGCTACCTACACACTAGGTGGATTACGGCCACTAGCTACTAACCCGTGTAAATATTGTGTACAGTACTAATGGCAAAGCAAAATCAAGATTTGTTGATGCTATTTTTAATTCTGTTTAAGTAACCTACTTCTTATTTTCTTATAGCGTTAATAACGTTGACCACTAAAAGGTTTTATGTTGGTTGTAAAAGAGCATACTTTACAGAGGATTAGAGCTGGTTGTGGTATTATTAGACTACAAAACAGATCCTCTTAACAAACACCATATTATAGTCTGAAATAAATGTTTTTATTACAATTTTACTGGCTGCGTTCATTTTTCACAGAAGCAACACGTTAAGCTAGTAAAATTAACAATAAAACTATGTATTATTATAAGCCAGATCAACATTAATAAATAAAATTCACGAAAATAAATAAAATTTAAATCTTAACACGAGGTGAAAGCTTAACAACGGCTTAAGTGTAACCATGAATATGCTAAAATTATTTCAGTGACAATTTTCAGTTACAATCATAAATATAAATGCCCACGCTCTTGCATATTTTGATGAAAAACCATCTGAATGCTTAAATCAAAATCCTTTCCACAAATAAAAATAACACGGTATGTTTTATCACTCAATATTTACATATCAAAGTCAATAACTAATAAAAACTAAACAAACATTGCCACTCAAAAGCCGATTTAATATATTCATAACAAATAAACGATTTTTAAGTGACATTATTCGGATACAACACAAACGCCGCATCACTGAGGTGAGTGACGTCACATGACGTGACAGCGCGTCAAGCGTGTCATTGCAAGCCACGTCAGGCCGGCGGATAGTGTCCGCTGTGATTACCGCGTGGTACAGCACTAGCTTTGTCAACCTAGCTTATTATTATTCATGTACCAGACGGTGCTTCGATTAGCTAATTAGAAGTCATCGGGCAGAGTGGTGGGATTTAGATAATGGTTCCAGCTAATTTATGTAGTGTTGTACTGTAAGCTTTGGTTAATAAATGATAATACGGCTGTCATGACGTGTTGATAAGCGTAATCTTTTTTAATTATTTGGTATTTTGAATGGTATTACAGGCGTGTCAGGTGAAATTATCCAACGTGGAGTTTTTATTTGATTTCGGAATCTGAATTAACACGTATTCATATTGCACGCGATGGGTCAAGCTTGTTTATCATAATTTATCAAACTTCTTTTAATAAAAACAACCTAAATGAAAGCAAAAATATACAGCATGTCTGTGAACTGTCTGCCTACTTTTAGACAAAGATAAAAGACAAAGCATTTTTTTGAATCAACAAGCTAAGCCAGTTTTTGGTTCTAGATATTAAAACTTTCTCCAGCTTATTGCTAAGGATTCAGGAATTCAAACCCTACATTAGATTAGAAAAATGGATATTGAACAAAAATTGTATTTTAAATTTTTCTGCAAATCCTGACATCAATATCCAAGGACTAACAACCAAAATTCTACGAAACAAATAACACAAAAGTGCAATCCTACCCTTCCAACCACGATAGATATGATATTTGAAAACCTCACACATCAAATCCTGCGGGCCACGTTATGAATACTGTATGCAGCTCGCACAGACTCGAAATTCCGCATCCGTGGTTGTGTATAAGCTTGCGTGGCCTAGATCCAGCACGACACGTGCGGCGGACTCGCGAGGCCTTTGTGTCAGGCCCAGCTGGCCACTGCACAGGGAGAGGCAGAAGACCATGGCTTAGCCAATTTCTGAGGCAATTGCGACTGTATTATTGAATGGGTACAGTCATTCTGAGTGACGGAATACCGAGGAATGTGGTGATAATTAAATGCTTACCATTTGGTAAATTCAATTGCGTGAATTTGAATATCTATGTTTTTTTCATGCTGTCATGTCATGGTTCATGCAGGCAATTTGTAAGACCATCGCAACTGCATTATTTGTTAATTATTCCATCTTCATCGTCATCTGAACAGTCTTGTATATATCTCACCTTACACTTTTTCGAGACTGAATTACCTAAGCTAGAAATCAAGTTACTGTTTTTCTTTCTATTCAGTGTAGCTGCCGTTCAATCTGCTATCAGTGTGAGGTATTTTGGCCGGCCAGTTAGAGGCGAATAACATCCTTTGGACCAATGATTTACATGGGAGGCCGCCTCATTAGGAGGGCTTGGTAACATGTAAAGAGGCCTGAGACCACGGGGCGAGTGCATAGTGGCTTCCGTCGGCGTCGCCCGCGCAAACTTGATATTGCTAATGATCTATGTTGTGCACTTTCTTCAGTTCAACCCAGGACTGGGCATCCTGTCCTAATCGTAAAAGATACGTGTGGGTTCGATAAGAGTGAGTTTTCTGGACCTTCCTGTGTCATACTACCTACTACGATGCACAACGGGAATTATTCTCTTTGCCGACTATTTAAATGCCTGCGTTTACCCGCAAAATTATCAATGCGGAAGCGCGTACGTAGCAGCAATGGGAATGGACTTGAAATTGTGCGCCTGACGTGTGAGACTTGTATAAGAGGAAGCCTCTTGTCTGGGTTTGGACGAACATCACCCTTAAATATACCAATCAATATGGAGACTAAGAGAATGCAGCACAAATTAAATGAGACGTCTATTTTTCTGTCTGTACATGCTTAGCAATCAGTGAAAGTAACCTATGTGTGACGATAGACAACAGCTACTAAGTATAGTTTATATACCAGCGATCGATAGCGTCGCATTAGGGATTGGTAAAATTTCAGCAAATGTACAGTACCCATAGCGGATCTTTGTGTCTCTAAAGTTAGGGTCTACGAACCGTTGCGCAAGCACAAATAATATAATACTAGCATAGCGCAAGAAACAGTTTGTCATCGAGTATACTGCATACAGTAAGCGTGATAGGACGATACGACAAACGTAAGCGAGAGAAAGAGAGTCTTTACTTTGCCAACTATCCAAACACATCAAGCCTTAAATGCAAAATATTTCCCAAAAACGCAACCAACATATTAATCTCCGCCGAACTATTCGAAATCCTAAACAATATCGTGCAAAATATAATGTAGCATTCCCATGCAACGCTATCGAAGGTTTAATGCACGTTCGACACGATTCCGATGATTTATGCGCGCCGATCCGCAAATACACCATCCCCGTGAAGATTCACGTGTTAAGTCAATATCAATTTCATCATTCGCGTTCGATTTTTGCTGAGAGCAGTTGTGTTACATGCGATCGCGCGCGTACCACAGTGTATAAGTGCTTACGCATCAAAATAACGCCGTCCAGTCGGATGCACCGCAATGACCTAGTTATTGCGTAATGCTGACGGCTGCAGGCGAATATTATTGTTAAGGCGAAGTTAATACTCGATTAACTTCTACAATGAGTTCGAATAAGCAAAAACTCAGCGTGAACTTATCAACAGAGACTGAACATCTGTTGTTCAAGTACTTTTGTGAAGAACAAAGGCAGCGTGAAAAGCTTGAAAAAAACGTAAATGACTTAAAAAGTCAGATAGAAAACCTCCAGCAACAGCTGAAACTTCAAGCGGAGAACCCACCGAAATCAGCTACTACAACCGCCCCTGAAACTTCTCCCCCGCCTGTTGAATATACAACGGATGAAGAAGAACTCGCTCGAGAAACAGGATGGATACGGCAAAAAAGCAGGAAGAAAAGAAAATTGAACACCTCGCCCGCCCAACCCACTCTGCATGAACAAGGAAGTGAACATAATAAAGGTAAGGAAAAAACCATTAAAACTCCTTTGCCACCACCTATTGTAGTAGATGGTATCCAGGATTACCAGAAATTCTTTGATTTTTTGTCTGAGAGCCTACCAGCTGACGCGTTCAGCATCAAAATGATGAACGGCGATACAATCAAAGTAAATGCCAAAAACGATGATTCATACAGAGCAATTACAAAGGCCCTCTCTCTCAACAATTGCCTTTGGCACTCGTATGAGAACAAGCAAGAGAGACCAATTAGAGTGATGGCAAAAAAATTGCATTTCACATGCATTCCGGAGAGAATTGTTGAAGATTTGCGTGGCAAAGGCTACAAAATCCTAGAAGCAGTCAACAAATTGAGTTGGAAAACCAAAGAGCCACTCAATATGTTCATGCTAACATTCTCAAACGATGAAGAAACTAGCAAAATTTTTAACATCAAAACTGTATTGGGATGTAATGTGGAAATACAACCGGTAAAATCCACAAAACTGGTACCTCAGTGCAAACGATGCCAGGCTTACGGCCATACGCAAAAGTACTGCTCCAAAGAACCGAGGTGTGTAAAGTGCACAGGCAAACATCTCACGAAGGATTGCAGAAAATCAAAAGAGGAGAAGCCAAAGTGCGTTCACTGTGGAGCGCCACATCCAGCTAACTACAGAGGTTGTATCGTAGCTAAAGAAATCCAGCAGATGAGAAACAAAAAATCGAAAGGCAATAATACTGCCCCTCAACAAAATACACCTAGTGGAAGAACCGAAGTCCCCACCCAGTACAAACGAAGGCAAAGCACTACAATTAAAAACGTATCTTATGCCCAAGTAGCTACAAGAGGCATAGCCAAGGCGCCTGTGGTTGATATGAACAGTGACAAAAAGTTAGATGAAATCTTAAAGTTAATGTCATCATTCGACGAGAGATTGAAAAAAATTGAAAATAGCAACAAAGCTGCTACTACTAAGCCACAAAAATGAATACTACACTAAGAATTATGGCGTGGAACTCAAATGGGTTACAAAAACATCAGAACGAGTTACAAGTAGTATTAGATATAGAAAAGATTGATGTTTGCCTGATATCAGAAACTCACTTCACAAAGCAATCTCACATTAAGTTTAAAGGGTACAAAGTATACCATGCACTTCACCCAGACAATTCCGCAAGAGGTGGTAGTGCCATTATAGTAAAAGAAAACCTACAGCACTTTGAAGAGTTTAAATACGAAGAGAGGGACATCCAAGCAGTGGCAATTTGTCTACAAACCAAAAAATATCCTCTAACAGTATCTGCCATCTACTGTCCACCACGGTATATGATAAAAAAGGACCACTATATGAACTTTCTAACTCGCTTTAGAACTCGATTTATCTTAGGAGGTGACTTCAATGCTAAAAATACGTATTGGGGCTCAAGACTAACAACTACTAAAGGCAAAGAACTACTAAATGCCATAAAAGAGCTGAAATGTGATGTCATATCAACTGGAAAGCCCACCTACTGGCCAACAGATCAAAATAAAATTCCGGACTTAATAGACTTTTTTATAACCAAGGATCTATCAACTAGTTATATAAAATCGGAACAAAGTTATGACATGAACTCAGATCACTCTGCAATATATCTTGAAATTAGCGAAACCATTTTGTGTAAAGAAAACAGGCCCACTCTTGTTAATAAGTGTACAGACTGGGTGAGCTTCAGGACCAGATTGAATGATCAAATAGACCTTAAAATTCCACTCAAAACACCCGAACATCTAAACGTCGAAGTGGAAAAGTTCATAATGCATATCCAGCAGGCAGCGTGGGAAAATACACCTGACTTCAACAAGAGGACGAAAGGAAATACTTACCCGCTCAGAATCAAGCATCTCATTATGGAGAAAAGAAAACAGAGGAAAACGTGGCATCAATCTAGGTGCCCTGAAGACAAACGAAAATTGAATTTTCTTACAAAAAAAGTAAGAAGACTAATCCAAGACTTTAAAGACGAGTCAACCAAAACCTATCTTCAGAGCCTAAGTAACGACCAAAAGACAGACTACTCTCTTTGGAAGGCTACTAAGCACTTAAAAAGACCGATTACCCAAATACCACCTATCAAATGTGAAAACGGGCAATGGGCAGTAACTAACGAGCAAAAAGCGAAAAGGTTTGCAGAGCACCTAGAAAATATCTTTCAACCAAACGACGGGGAAATCATTGAAAATCACACTTTGCTTAATATGGTGACATCGGAAAATGAAGTTACCATAAAATTAGTAACACCGAGAGAAGTCGCACGAGAAATAAAACACAATATAAGTACAAGAAAATCACCAGGGTACGATTTAATAACAGGAGAAGTACTTCATAACCTACCGAGAAAGGGTCTGGTTAAATTAACGACCCTTATCAATGCCGCATTAAGGCTTAAATATGTACCAGACTTATGGAAGGTGGCTGAAGTAATAATGATAGCTAAGCCAGGTAAACCGGCTCACGAAACATCATCCTATAGGCCTATTTCCTTGCTACCAATAATGTCCAAGCTATTTGAAAAGCTGTTACTCAGACGACTTAAACCTATAATAGATAGCAAGAACATAATACCAGAGCACCAGTTTGGTTTTCGAGAAAAACACTCTACTATTGATCAAGTACATCGGATCACAAACGTTATAGAAAACGCCCTTGAAGATAAGAAAGTATGTTCTACTGTATTCCTAGACGTGGCGCAAGCGTTTGACAAAGTATGGCATGAAGGCCTTATACATAAATTGAAGAGCTTATTACCGAAGCAATTTTCAGATATATTAGAGTCCTATGTTCTAAACAGAGTCTTTAGAATAAGACAAGAAGACGCCTACTCCGAACTGAAACAAATAAAAGCTGGTGTACCGCAAGGAAGTGTGTTAGGTCCGGTCCTGTACCTACTATACACTTGTGATATTCCTAAATTAGAGCAAAACACGATTGGGACCTTTGCTGATGATACGGCCATAATGGCTGTAGGAAACAGCCACGTAGAAGCAGTAGAAAAGGTTCAAATGGCTGTTAATCTAGTTTATGACTGGACCAAAAAATGGAGGATTAAACTAAATGAATCTAAATCTGTTCACATTGATTTTACCAACAAAAAACACCAGTATTCTCCAGTTTATATTAATAATAAACAAGTCCCATTCGAGAATACAGCCAAATATCTCGGTATGACCCTTGACGCAAAGTTACGCTGGAAAGCCCACGTCAAGAAGAAAAAAGAAGAACTCGACTTCCGATATAAAAGAATGTATTGGCTGCTTGGAAGAAACTCCATGCTGTCTGTGCAAAACAAATTACTGCTATACAAACAAGTCCTGATGCCAGTTTGGACTTATGGTATTCAGCTATGGGGCTGCACCAAACAGAGCAATATATTAATTATACAAAGATTCCAGAACAAAGTGCTAAGGGCAATTGTAAATGCACCGTGGTACATACGAAATGATGACCTCCATCGGGACCTAAAAGTTGAGTTCATCGATAAAGTGATCCAGAAATTTGCAGAAGCTCACGAAAAGAGACTTCATCAGCATGTGAACGTCGAGGCAATCCAGCTTCTCGACCACACAAACATAGTTAGAAGACTAAAAAGAACAAAACCGTTCGAGTTAGTGTTTAGTGTTAGTGAATAGTGTAACGTACGAAAGTGCTACCAAATAAACACAAGAACGAAGTGTATTCGCCTTAATAGAGACAATAAGAAAAGTGCTATTGGACACATTCTTAGTAAAGACAATGTAATAGTTTAGGTTATAATTAAATTACTTATTAGTCTATTTATAAGGCTAGATTGTAATAAGAGTAGGGTCCATCCTATTGATGAACCCTAGAAAAGGCAAAAAAAAAAAAAAAAAAAAAAAAAAAAATTTAACGGGAGCTGTGCAACTATTACTTGGATTTGATTAAGATTTTGTTGGGAATTTTCGGTGAAGACGACAATTGGTGAATTTTATGTTACAAAGATATTATAGTGTCTTGCATCCATATTTTAAGATTTTTTTTTCCATTTGGCTCAACCTCGACTCAGCCTCAATCAATGTAATTGAAAGTTATAGCTTATTGATATCTTTCATCGTCGTCTTCAATCGTCGTTGTGATGGTGACTCAATGGTGACTGAGTCGAGTTGAGTGGAGGATGTTTCCTTCAAAAGGACTTGGAAAATAGGTGTTAAACAAAAATAAAAAATAAACTGGCTAAGTGCGTGTCGGACTTCGACTCAACTCAACGAGCTCTAAACAACTATACCTCTTTCGATGGGGTAGGTCACATTGTTTGGCAATTTCTATGGCTTTGGGTCAAAAAGATGCTTATACTGTGAACATTTGAAGACTGTAGCTCCAACCGATTGGCTGTAAAACATGTGTGACACACGACGGACAGACAGACGGACAGAAAGACACGTGAGTGACAGCAATAGGGCTCTTATTAGAACCTTCGGGTTCGGCACCCTAAAATGCACGTTCGAGACGATTTCGATGATTTACGCGCCCAGATCCGCACGAATGCACCATTCCCGTGAAGATTCACGTGTTAGGTAAATATCAATTTAACGGGTTTTCTGCAATTATTACGCTACATGGATAGGAAAAGGTGAGTTTGATACGAGTTTTGTTTTGTGATAGTCGGTGAAGACGAGAACGACGGCTAAATAACAATCGTACGGGTTGATCTTCCAGGTTAAGCTTGCCAAAATTAGTCCGTTGATGGATGGCAATTCACTACATACCAAAAAACCTCTGTGCTTCGGAAAGCACGTTAGACCGGTTGGTCTGGTGTTCCCAGCTGTCATTTGTAGGTTTTTGACAATCGTTACGTACGGGTAGTCAGATGCCAGAATATCTGCCACCAGTTTTGTCAAGGTGTATCGTGTTAGAGGCCATGTGTGCGCCGTGCGGTTCTGAAAGTGTGCGCGTCGGCGTCCTTGTGCGCCGTAGAAGTCAATAATGGCGCCGTGATGCGATTCTTTTTATCATTCTCCGAAACATCAACTTAGGGAAGCTGGATTTTCAGCTGTAGCTGTAATCAAGAGCAAATGTCGCTCAAAGATCAATGTGGAGCAAGAAATTCGAGAAGCGTTGTTAAACCGTACCCCACGCTTTGAAAAAAATTGTGGAGATCACCAAGGTCGCCCGTCACATTGTCTAGCTACTACCTACTATTGTATTTATTTTTTCTCGTCTCTTGAATGTTTTTGTGTTAATTTTATATTCTTATAAATAAACAGTTTAGTATAGTATATAACTAACTAGTATCATTCTACCTATCTATTTCGACCAGCTACATAGGTTAGGGCGCCAAGACAAAATAGTAAACATGTATGTGCGCCGCGGACTGAAAAAGATTGGGAACCCCTGTGTTAGCCAGTTGGTTTTGGAAGTCAGCTAGGCAATCACTCTATGTAAGACTAGCTTCGGCCTACGGCTTTGCCCGCGTAAGTAATGTTTTATCATCCCAAGGGAATACAAACTTCTTCCTAAAATGCTATGTCCTTCCCAGGGTCTCAAACTATCTCCATGTCAAAACATCTAAATTGGTTCAGTAGATCCAGAGACTACCTGCTACCTCTTTGTTTTCGATAGATTTCGGAAAACTTCTACCGAGTTTCACTTGGTTATTTTATTTAACCATGTACGTAGTTAAATTCTAGAAAATTATATGTCGATGGAATTACTTACATCCACCTCCTCTCTCTCCTCTTTGTTTTATTAGAAGGTACCATGCTTAAATGCATGATGCCTAATGGGTTATTACAATTAATGACGAATGCTTGCACTGGTTGTTGTAAATTTTTATTTTTTATAAACACCAATCCCCAATAACACCGACTGCCCAAGCATCGAACCCAGAGATGCATAGGATCTACTCAGAACAATATTTCATTTAGTCGTTTATTCTCGCACTGGAACACACAACAAACACACAAACTTGTACTCACTCACAAGCCCAGGTTTTCTCACGATAATGTATATGCCTTCACTATTGTCAAAACTTTCCAGGATAAACTAAGAAAGTACTAATGAATAGAAAAAGTCAAATTGGTACTAATTTAAAACCTTACAAAAAGCTTTTGCCTGCGGCTTCACTATCGTGGCCTTGTAACGTTGTACTTTAGTTAACAATGTAAATACCTTATCTTAACCAACATAAGTGGGTACCTAAATCTAACCAATTATTATTTTGCGTTTGCACTGATCAACGGAAAATTCCACACCGAGCCCACGACTGTTCTAGTATCTTGTCTCACTCGCTCATGACCAATCCTGCTCAACCTCCCATATTGACCGACGCGTGAACATTGCGTTCGGCCCAGGAGGAGAGTCTCATTAGGACACAGTCACGGTAAAAATATATACAGTATTCTATCTTCATACAAACAGTCGGAACGCGAGTAATGCCTACGTGACTCGATCTCAGCCCACACTCGTTATACTATCAGTCGCGGACGCGCCGCTGTGACGAACGAACGGTGTGCTAGTTTTGTAAGTAAGCGTACGATTTGTGAATATTTTATTTAAATACGTACAAGTACTTACTTACTTAATATGTCAGAGATCAATTATAGCCTATATTGTGTTGTTTTTGGTTGCTTGAATTCTTCTATAACGCACCCAGAGATTACATTTTTAAATTACCTGGAACCTCCGAAAGGCAAGACAATAAAAAAAATACCTAACCTAATAATACGTAATTTGTTTATTTTTTTAATTGGTAGGTATTTTGCTTTTTCCACCGAGTAAACTACCTGGATCAATAAATATAAATAAGTGGATAGGGTGATAAAGTCACACACGAGTCACCTACCTACGCTCAGGCACAGGCTCGGTTTAAAAAAAGAACTAGTAGGTAGTTTCCCAGGCTAGGCTAT
Source organism: Orthosia gothica (assembly GCA_949775005.1). Taxonomy (NCBI): domain Eukaryota; kingdom Metazoa; phylum Arthropoda; class Insecta; order Lepidoptera; family Noctuidae; genus Orthosia; species Orthosia gothica. The sequence goes on along the minus strand of OX459051.1, from coordinate 16,381,246 downwards.
CTACTTACTTATGTACTTAGCTACTTACATATATTATTTAATTAGAAAAAATATCATTATGAAATGATTACTTATGAGACTTATAATTGGTAGGTTCCTAGTAACTAACCTAGTAAGATTTAAAATAAGTTTAATAAAAAAATATAATATTTACCTCAGATTAGAGAAAAGAATCTGAGATATTTATTATCACAAAACTAGAAAGAAACTCAAGTAGGTAGATGTGGGCGGCCCTAACGCGCGTTTAGGTGACGAGCGCTTGTAGGCACTTATTTCAAGGTCAGGGCCGAGTCACAATACTGTTAGATATCATTACCGTGACACAGTCGTCTGCCAGAACGCACGCTGCTAATCTCGACCTCCTACCGGGTTATCTAGCAGTAAAATTCTACCGTGCGACTAATAAGTTACTTACTTTAATTAATTAATTGAAACCTTTAATTTTTGTTAAAGAATCCCCGTATTGGGTAGGGGGAAGTGGGGGAGATTCATACAAGGGGCACCATCATACAAGAGATATCTGTTGTTAGGCGCGCATTAACTGAACGACTTATGCGTGTATGCGTGACTAACTTATGTGCGTGTTGGCTCACGGAGTTTGACAGCTGTCTGTGTGAAACTCGCGACGAGGTGATACGGAACGTGATTCGACCATGCTTAAGGCGGTACCCCGAGCAAAACGCCGCGCAAGCCGTTTTTTGTGCTATTTTTAGGAGCTATCTACTCGTTATTTAAAAAGAAATATCATTTAATGAAAATACATTAAATTTTTACATAATATTGATTCGAAAATGGTAGATTTAGTTTTTTTTTAAATGTTGTATATATTTCACTAATCTCCTTCCAAAAAAACATAAAAATGAGAAATAATTATTGATATTATGCATCTCCTCGTAAAGTGTTCATTTATTATTTTTTGTACTACCACTAATGGATAGACAATTTAATAACGAACATTTTTGTAGAAATTTTTTTTTCAATAGTCCAAAATTGGATTTTATAAAGATTTTATTCTAAAATCTGGGCGTGTTCACTACTGTAATTCATGCGCCGCCAGTGCCGCTAGACCAATAGGAATGCTCATATCTCATGCCGATTTTTTGGTCAGGGTACCGTCTTAAGTAATTTTATAACCTCACTTCAAACATCTTTATTTTAGTAAAAGCTTTTATCTAGATTATTCAGTACTATTTTATTTCAAAGATAATAGGATCAAGTTTGTGAAGTGATACGTGAATAATGATATAAATGGTTGGATTTTATAGGAATATTTTTATTTCATTTTCTTTTGATGGGGTAGGTTCATACAGCAGTAAGCGGGGTACATTCATACTGTATGAATTACAATACATAAGAAATAATTATATTACTTAATTCTAGGACGTAGATATTTAAATACTGATTTGACTAATCAGAAATACTGTTAGGTTAACTAAGTTCCTACAGTGCCTTAAAAAGAAAATCTACCTACATTTATGTTATTCTCTTTTTTACTTAGTATTACTTGATTAATACTTAGTATTAGTTGCTCATAGAGACTAATTGCTTTGATTTCGAGAACTTTGTGTTTTGATACTTTTATTTTGATAAATAATTAAACATTTCTTGCTTAATTTGTTTATTTTTCACATGTATTATGTCTGCCCCGCATGTGGGGTACATTCATAAATTTCTATTTTTTTTTTACTTGTATAAAAAGCCTCACATGTGTTTTTACACAAATTACATGTTTTTGATACAAAGTCAGATAGTTAGACTACTAGTTTTTAATAAAAAAAAATGTTTTTTTTTTTTTTTTTTTAAACTGTATGAGGCTGCCCCACCTTCCCCTAAGTGATGACAAGATTCATAAGTTGCTAGCTAATCATGTTTTTTGTGGGTTTTAGTAGGTACTTTACAAAATTATGTCTCGTCATCCTTTCTTTGTTTGATGTAGTTTTCACTTCATAAACCATGAATGCTTCACATTCACCTTTTTAAATAATTGTGTAACGTAGTGCTTCACACTCATTTCTTCTTCTTAACTTCCCTTGTAAACTGCGATCTGATGGTAACCGTATACACAATCGCCTTAAGCGCTGTACGTATAAGCCCGTGCGCGCTCACGCTTTCGCTTACGCTGCGTGGTCACCGTCAGAGGAGGGTTGCAGAGGACTCTTTATTTACCACTGGACATCAATTCCAGGGTTCAAGTTTCGGAGTGGAGGTGTTGCACTAATTTAGTCAACCTTCCGGAACTAACAAGGACGGCTGCCGCGTCAACTAGCCGCCCTCACCAGACCTGGCAGCACAGCCCATCATCACAACCCTGCGGGTCCTCTAGCCTCGGGGTCTACTCCTCGGCTGTCGCGTCATCACCAGCTTCGCTTTAGCCAGGATAGTATTTTGCGCGCCTACCTTCACAAGACAGAAATTACTTTGACGTACTTATGTAACTCGCGACAACATAATAATAAATGTATGAAAGTGTTGTTGAGTCCTTTTATTATTATCTATAAGCTAACACGCATCAGCCTATTCCATAGGACTTATGCATTTGCCGGGATAAACAGGATGAAACGAACTGATAGTGTAATATTCTATCATTAAAATTATTTTCGTAAACTGATCAGTACTTCCAGAGATTATCTTTTATTAACTTATTACACAAACCAAAAGTTTACATTATTGTATTAGTTTAATCATCGGGCGCAAACCTGGGCTTATAAATAATAAGTATATGTTTAAAATCGCCAACCTGCCTTAAGTAAGTGCTCGTGCCTTCACGGCATGAGAAGAGACCTTCGCCCTGTAGTGGGACAGTAACATGCTAGTATAGTTGAGTTACGTGACCTTTACGACGTCGAAATAAGAGTCATTATACTATTAAATTAGAAGAACTATCTGAATGGGTATCGAGTTGAAAAATTAATTGTGTGACTATCAGATAGCAAAAACTGGTATTCTTCAATATGTATTAGCACGGTATTACCGTGGTAGCCTACACAGTATAAGGTACCTGAACATATCCCTTGTCTATTGTTTGACAAGCCCCATTGTTATAATATTGTGGCCGGCCAGCCCCTGTAAAATCGACCTCCCAAGGATCAAACTCAGGTGCATAGAACTACATAAAACCACACTCACATTTGTGGGTAACTGATGTTGATTATATTTTTATTTATTTTTTCCATTTATTAGCATTTATAATAGAATTACTATCGCAGTACTCTGCAACCTAATGGTAAAGTTACCCCAATCATTATTGTTTTTTTTTATAAATAAGGATAATTACATTGATTGCAACCTACTTTACACATGTGTTTGTGTGTGTGTGGTGTTTTTTATGAATAAAAGATTGTGATTTAGTATCAACATATATTTTTTTAATGATTCTTACATAGAATAGCCAAAATAAAACATGAAAATATTTAAATTTATTTATTAATGAACAAGATCATACATGAATTACAACTTAACATAAATTAGAATCACTCACACCTGCAAGTCCTTATTAAGTTAGGAAAGAAAAGTAACAGAAAATCGTTTTACAAAGAATACTGATTAATAACACGAGAGATAAACTCTTTCCGCTTGATATAATCGACCAATGTTTGAACTCCTGCCGGATCGAGCGATTGCGAAAGATTATAACGTGGTAATTTTTTGTCTAAATTCTTTATGACTGTCATGTGTTTGATAATGTGATTGTCTCTCTCTCTTGATCTCTCCAGGTTTTTCATGAAATTCATCTCAGGAGTCAGGTGTTTGTGCAGGTGGTATTTATACTGCCGATAGTATCTTGTGGACCTGAGCTTCTTTATAATTTCCGGAACGTTTCTTTGTTTTACACTTTCGCGCTCAGCGTCCGATATTTTTGATCCAATATTTTGTCTTACTTGTATCTCGTGCTCTTCATCACTTTCCTCTTTAAAGCGATTGTTTCTGACGTCTTCAGGTAACGAACATTCTGCTTCTGGATACTGCACTTTGACAAGGGTCTGTGCTTCCAGCTGCAAATCTGATAAATCGGCTATTATAGACTCCATAATCGTCAGACAGTTCCTAAATACCACGATACAAAAAATACCGACGTGCACACTTTTAAAGTTAACTTTGCTACGCACCAAACTGCCGTAAACACTTTAGAGGTTAATATGCGACTGCATAAAATAACTTTTAATGAATACTACGATAATTTTGCTGCTCAACAAACTGCCGTGCTCACTTCGGTTTTTACTATGCGTGCGACTGCCAGTTGCCACAGACTGTGTTGACTGAAAGGACGAAGTGTTTCGTAAAAGGGATGGGGCTATACGTGCCGCATAGTTCTTTCTCTTCTTCGCAGTGCAATGAGACAATGACATTGACGAGTGTCCAACGGTTGCAGGTTAAAATATTGGTTCTTAGTAGCCATACAAATTGGAACTCTAAGTACAGGAGATATAAGGCGTAGTGAAAGACAAGAACCTATTGTGATATTCTTGGGTTTAGGTAAGTTTTATTGCTGAATCCTTGGAAAATAACAATAGCGTTTATTATTTTGCTGGTAAGTTGTAAGTTTTGTAAATGTTTAACGGTAAATGTCGCCAAAGAATGGTGGTTGGCACAATTCGTAATTATAATGGGTAGGTAAGTAATTTTAAAACTTTTATAAGTTTTTAAGCTGACATGGTCACAATCATTAGAATTAATATGTGTTTCGGGATATTTCAACCAAAATCAAAATATATATGGTAAATATCCTGAAACAAATATTAATTTTAAAACTTTTGTTCGCAAGATTTGGCAAAGTTTTGAATAAATTAGGACAATTCTGACAAAATAGTTTCACTATGACAAAATAATAAAAAGTAACAAGATAAAGTAGGTTAAAAAGGTATATTAACAACAATACAGGTAATCGAACAAACCCTTAAGGTTACAGTTCGTACAGCAGCCTAATCCACCCAAATACAAAGTGTATCGTTCGCCCCGTGTGGTGTCTGGGCCGTAGAATTACACCACCCCATCTCATCCCGTGGGTTTCGTAAAAGGCGACTAAGGGAACAAATGCCAGAGAACACTTCGGTTTCCTTCTGTGCGGTGCGAACATCTCACCCCAAGCTAAGGTCGCCGTGCCGAGAGCTGCATGGCTAGGGGAGAGCCTAAGTCGCGAGCGTGCCTGCTGTCTGGGACCGGGCGCCCCCAGGCACTATCCAGCCTTACCTCTACAAGCGGGGCTCTGTAGAGCGTGGACATGGTTTCCCTTGCTATTCGTGGGAACAAAATGAGTCTAAATAATCTACTCGGAGACGGCGGTGATGCTCGCCACTCACCACGTCATTTGTTCTCATGGGGCGAAAAGCGAGTTGCGGAGTGTCGCTTAGCTACGCTGAATGTGCAGGGAGGGATGATAGATAAGATGGATGAAGTATGTGAAATAGTGAAGGACAAAAGGATAGATGTGTTATGTGTGAATGAGACAAAAAGAAAGGGAGTGGATATGTCTAAACAGGGGTCCCTGACCGCTATCTGGTCCGATGTTCAAGAGTCACAGAGGGCCTGTCAGGGTGTGGGGGTTATCCTCTCAGAGCGGATGATGAGGTGTGTCAAAGATTACGCTTGTGTAAGCCCTAGGATTCTTTGGGTGAGAATTAAGGTGGGCCTACACCCTATTTTTATTTTGTGCGTGTATGCACCCGATATGGGATGCTCACTTTCTGAGAGAGAAGAATTCTGGGGAAGTCTTCGTCGAGATATAGTGAATGAATGTAGGTCTAACGAGAAGATTGTTTTGCTCGGCGACTTTAATAGTTGGGTTGGTGTGAAGAGGAATGGGTTCGAAAGAGTATTAGGGGCATTCGGGGACAATAGAGTGAATGAGAATGGGAGGAATTTACTAGAAGTATGTGTAGAGAAGGGCCTGTGTGTAATGAACACTATGTTTGATCATAGAAAGATCCATAGGTATACGTGGGAAAGGCAAGACAGTAGAAGTATGATTGATTTTGTTATTGTATATGAAAGATTGAAGAGCAAAGTTGCAGATACAAGAGCCTATCTGGGTGCTAATGTGGGGACTGACCACTATCTGGTTATGTGTCGGGTGGCTGGTCTGTTCAAGCATTGGCGTCATCGAGTTCAAGTACCTGTGACCGCGTTAGAAAGAATAAAAGTAGAAAGATTAAAAGAACTAAAAGTAAAGGAGGAATATAAGAGGCAAGTAAAACAGAAGACGGATAAGATATTTGATGATCTGAATGATCTCAGTTTAGAGGATGTGTGGGAAATAGTGAAAAGTAGTATGGTAAACGTAGTCGCAAAGTTATGTGGTATAGCGAAGAGGAAACGTGGTAGTAGAACGAATGATACTTGGGTAGATGATGAAGTAAAAGAGGTGGTGAAGAAGAAGAAAGAGGCTTGGCTTAATGTGTTAGCCTGTAAGGCCCAAAACAGAATGAATGAGGCAACAAACGTGACTGATGATCTGGAAAGAGTGAAAGTAACGTACAAGCAAATGAAAGCGAAAGTCAAAGAGGTGGTAAAAATGAAGAAGGATGAAAAGGAAGAAAAATATAACAGGAGGTTCTCCGATAACTTCAGGGCCAATGTTAAGCTGTTCTGGAAACAGGTAAGATTGGCTCGCGGAGTGACGAAAACATCGAGCATGAATGGAATAAGAGCAGAAGATGGGTGTTTACTGAGTGAAGAATGTAAGGTCTTGGAACGTTGGAAGGGATATTTTGAAAGTTTATTTAGTTGTCAGGATAGTGTGCAAGGAGTGGGTAACTGGGCAGAGGCCAGTTGTCAAGACCCAAACTCGGACGAAGAGCAAAAGAATGAAATAGGAATGGATGAGATTATAAAAGCACTGAGTGGGATGAAGATTGGTAAAGCTGCAGGGTATGACCGAGTATCTGTTGAACTGCTGAAGGGCGGTGACGGGGTGGTAGCAAGCCTGTTGTGCCGGATCTTTAATATGTGTTGGAGATATGGCCGAATGCCGGATGACTGGTGCAAGGCTGTAATCGTACCACTATATAAGGGAAAAGGCTCACAGCAGGAGTGTAAAAACTACCGCGGCATTAGTATTTTGAGTGTTGTCGGCAAATTATATGCGAAAGTTTTAATAAATAGAGTGGTAAAAGTTACGGATGAACAATTATGGGACGTGCAAGCAGGATTTAGAGAGGGAATGGGCTGTATGGATCAGGTCTTCTCCTTGAGGAGCATAGCTGAAAAACATCTGGCTAAGCACAAAAAAGTCTACTGTGCTTTCGTGGACTTGGAGAAGGCCTATGACAGTGTGTGGAGGGATGAACTGTGGTCGACGCTATCCGGGTACGGTGTGGACTGGCGCTTGGTACGGGCACCGAAATCTCTATATAGGGATTCCAGTGCTTGTGTTAGGATTAATGGGGCGTATTCGAACTGGTTTACCATCTCAAGGGGTGTTAGACAGGGCTGTGTTGCGTCACCGTGGCTGTTCAACTTGTACATGGATAGTTGTCTGATAGGTTTGAAAGAGCATGAGTGCGGATTGAGGATGAATGAGTTGCCTGTCAAATGCCTTCTCTATGCAGATGATCAAGTTCTACTTGCATCGTCAGCAGAACAGTTGCAAGACATGGTGACTGTGATGAATGAAGCTTTTAAGTTAAAAGGGATGACTATAAATGTGAACAAGACTAAGGTAATGGTTTTTGAAAGAGAAGACGATGTATCAAAGTGTGAAGTGAAAATAAATGATAAGAGTGTGGAGCAGGTGAACGAGTTTGTATATTTGGGAAGTATGTTCACAAGGTATGGAAAGATTGAAGAGGATGTAGAAAGGAGAGTGAATGCAGGGAATAAAGTGAATGGTGCTATACATGCAGTTGTGACCAGCAAGTCGATGTCTCCGGAAGCTCGACTCGCCGTTCACAACAGCGTGCTGGTGCCTACACTTATGTATGGAAGTGAAGGTTGGGTATAGCAAAGAAGACATGAAAGTAGGATTAATGCAGTAGAAATGCGCTCCTTGAGGAGTATGTGTGGTGTAACTTTAAATGATAGATTGAGGAATGAGGTAATAAGACAACGTTGTGGTTTAAAAGAAGATGTAGTGACTAAAATTGAAAAGAGTATGTTAAGATGGTTTGGCCACGTTGAGAGGATGAATGAAAGGCGACTAACGAAAGGTATTTACAAGGCAGACGTGAATGGAAACGCCGGGAGGGGACGTCCTAGAAAGACATATATATAGACCTTATAGGTGATGTTCTTCAGAAAGGCCAAGTGCGAAGTACCCATAACCGGCGTGTGTGTATGACTAGATGTATGAATGTGTGTGAAGCAAAAGAAGTATGTAAGGATCGTAGCAGGTGGCGTTCTGTAGTTTCTGCCTACCCCCATGGGAAAAAGGCGTGAGTTTATGTATGTATGTATGTATCGTTCGCCATCAGCAAGCCAATACAGGTTTGTGAATATACAGCAGTGCTGTACCAAATAAACCGACAGTTTTGTCGGAAGCAAGGGAGCTCTTTATTGATTCTAATCCGAAGATAGACTAACTTGCATTTTTTTTTTCTAAGTGGCGTCTCGTAGATTCAATCAAAGTGATTGGTTACTGCTTAACCGGACTGAGCTTCTGAGACTAAGCTATATTAGCCTCCAGCAAGGCACAAAAGTTCTAAGCCTAAGTGACTACGCTGAGGGCTAACCCAGTTGGGGTCGAACCTCGGCTCAGGGCGTCGCTGGGGGACAGCTATGCTGGATCTAGATTAATGAATTTACTTTCCATTCGTAAACTACCTAAGTGGAGAAGAACGGATAAGAAACTCCTATATATCTAATAATTTAACTCGTGATACAGTTTTATACTAGTACGAGGGGATAGGGCGAATCACTCCAAAGACAACCAAACCATTTTTACAACCTAATTTTCATATTATGCAACTGTTGACCTGCCTAAATTTTATTGTCAAAATTACTTTAACCGATTTTGTCTATTTTTGTGTTTATTGTTAAGTTACTCTGTATGGTTGTCTCATATTCATTGATAAAAAAAATAGTAATGCTCAGCTAAACGCGGGCTAGCGGGAATTTATTGAAGGAACACGCGACGGGCCTCTACGGTGAGGACGGAACGAATCCGGAACGACTCCCTACGGCTCTTAAAGAGCAGAGTGGAGTGGGGTTGAGGGTCAGAGAATAAGCCTCAGTAGGCAGAATGATATATTTTTGAGGATTACGCCCTTATTGCGTAAATTCTAATTGAAAGGGCATGGGTCACGCCTTATGCGCTTTCCCATTTACCGTTTCGGAATACAAGGCTATCTAGCTCTCTTGTTATTGTAGGATACCTACGAAATAGGGCTTGGGACTCAGCTAGATTAGGTTTTACACCTGTTGCTTCGATCTTTTTGATCTCAGAGGCTAGCGATCGGGCAGCGTCTGTCATCCAGATCGCATACGCACCGATGATAATATCGGCGACACAGCGATTGGAGTCGGGCATGATTTGAGACGGGCAGTGGTGGGAGCCACATGGCGACCTTGAGCGGGCATGGGGGCGGCTGCGGCCTGTGGGGCCGGGCTGGGGGTTGGTGCCGGTATGGGGTGATCCATCAGTCCTGGGATGGTCTGGAGGGCCACTTTTTGGTGGTTGAGTTGCCCCCAAGGCAACTGCCTTTGTGGGGCTAGACGGGGGGGGGGGCTTGGGATGGGGGACTGTGCGTGCTTCGCGGTCCCCAGCGCGTTTGGCCATTTTAGGCGCAAGTTACCTTGCAATCCCTCCACAACAACTCTGTCCGATGACGTACGGAAGAACGTCACGTGTTTACTTAATACAAAACACTAAAATGTGCTAAATCTAATAAGGCTTAGATTCTAAAATCATCAAGTAATACAAGAATAATTGTCGTTGGCAAATAATGGTGATAACACCAAGGACAATCAAATTAACATGTCAACAATTGTTTTTGAACTTTACCATCGATTACTATAGGTCTACCAGAATCTCATGGCATTTTTTATTTTTTTTAAATTGTGATTTTCATAAACAATGTCAATTGTCACCTATCAAATCAAAGTACTTGATGTGTCAACCGCTGCTGAAATTTTTTGATATTATCTTGAAAATTTGTTATTTTTGTGAAAATGTCGAAAAACCCACTTCGATCTCAAGTGAGACATATTGTTTTCAATGTGTATCATAAAATAAGGGAAGAAGAAGGCGTAAATCAAACTCAATCTTTGATTTTAAAGTGCGTCGTAGAGTGGACCGGTAAGTTGGAATGACTTGTTTTGATACTTTTAGTTTATTTTATATTTTTCTTACTTAATTTTTATTTCTTTCCATTACTATGATATGGTAAATCGTAGGTCAGGGCACATCGAATGATGGCCGGAAGGAAATGGCAACAGTAATGTAACTGTTACTAATTCTTCGACAAGATATTGATTTTAACGGAGATTGAGAATCTTTGACGTAAGAAAAATATTAAGTAATAATCTGCGCCCTGCAGTGGGACGTGTATATAGACGGGAGTTTTTGGCGGGATTTTGTCGAGTGAAGTTCAGTGGCTGTTAATATTATTTGCAAATTAATTTCTAGTGGATATTGTGATATATTATTGGTGTAGTTTTGTGTCTCAACTGTCTACGCAACTGGACAATTTGTAAAATCATTGACAGAAGCGATCTCGGGATAGTGGAGCGGAGTATTTTATTGTAGTATTGACTGCCTCTGCAAAGCTTACTGGGAAGACTGACTCGATACAATTTGCTGCCAAATACTCCAAAAAACATTAGAATCTGTTACATCCGCATTCTAATGCATACTAAAGAATAAATATAAGATCCAGAACTCTTTTCAAAGACGTGGCTAAAAGGTCCTAGCAACCAGGCCATAAAACTTACATAAAAAAAAGTTTAAATAGACTGATGATGATGAATGACTTTAAGTAAGATGATACATTTTATTATTTTTACAGACTTTATACATAAAGAGATTGGTTTTGAATATGTTAAATGCCAATGAAAAAGAACCATTTTGATGTAGAGAGATGACATAAAACTACATAGATACAAGTTTTTGAAATGCCAGTGGAGTTCATGTATTCGTATTCTAGTTTTCTAGTTCTGAATGAGGTTTTAAGTTATTAGTATGATTTAAATGATATATAATAAATTAGTACATAAGTTAATATTCAATTGATTTATTTTTCCTGTTACGAACCCTATGTATAACAACATTATTCATACACATACCTATAATACTCACAGTGGATCTTTGTGTCTCTGAATTGGTTGCAAGACCCCGCGCAGTAGCTATTTTTGTGTCAATGTTGAAGGTGAAGATAGCATTGTATAACTGTCTCTTTCACTCACTTATGTATGTCACATCGTCCTATCTCGCTTACTCTATGCAGGATACTCGATGACAAACTGTTTCTTACGCAATGGTAGGCAGGACCAAGTTCAAAGACACAAAGATCCGCTGTGACTACTATAATATAAGTACCTCATGTTCATTAATACTAAAGACATAAATAAAAATTAAACAGGATCAAGATCGTTTAATCCAATTTCCCCAGTATTGCACACAACAATTTTTTATTTCCACATTTGCCATGAGATTCCGGTAGACCTATATTAACAAAATAAGTTTCCAAAAATCAATCGGTGCGTACACTGAGTACTCAATAAATTATAATTTGATTTATTAGGCAATAATTGATAGTAAAATCACTTAAATTAGTAATAAGAAAACAAATTATTACAAATTCTGTTGACTACCCGCAATCTTAATTGATAACCATCTCCGACATAATTATGTATTGTATTTTTGTACTTAAAAACTACTGGACCGATCTCAACAATTCTTTCACCTGTTTTTCATGTTGAAAGCTACACTATCCCCGGGTGACAGAGTGTTTATTATCCCTTTATTTCCACGGGAACGGGAAATACGCGGGTGCAACCGTGAGCTGTCTGCTAGTAAATAAATAAAATTTAAGTGTCTGTATGTAATATCAAACAAAGTTTTTTTGATTTTGAATGCATGTGAAAGTACATACGGTACTAATAACAAATAGGTACGCAATTTTAAATATTTTTGTCTTTCTGCCTGTTTATCCGGGTAATCTCCGAATCTCTGACGGGACTTCCACTAGTAGAATGCAGATAAAAAAATATATATATATATCAGTTTTATTTAAATTCACAATAACTGTGGGCAAATTATTATTTTTAATTTAAATGTTATAAGAAAATATGTTAACAAAAAGCGCAAGCCCATCTACAATAGAAATAAAATGGAAAATTTATTTCACCTCCATTGACAGCTCACTTCATGTTCACTTCACTTAAATTATATTTTTGGACCGGTACAAACAAGTCCCTACCCCCTAGTCGGTCGCGCAATCTTATTAAGATTACCAATTTTTTGGCGGATTCGGTCACGCAATCTTAATAAGATTGCGTTCCCGCCATTTCGCGCGCGTTCGTTTCCTATATGTGGTGGTGCTTCAAGTTAGGATGTGTTGCCACTTGGGAAAGTCTGGCTTGCTATACATTAGTGTTTAAAAAAGTGACGTCATGCTCGGCAAAGCTGTCAAGATGAGACAATTAATTCAATCTTAGTTAAACAATGACACGATATTTTTATAATTTTGCACCACAAAGGATTTGGGAATAGCAACCCAATGTGGTGTGTGGTGGTGCTTCAAGTTAAGCTGTGTTGCCCTTTCAATATTTTCCTGGTTTACCATACTATCGTATTGGTTATAGTGACTTCATAGTCGGAAAAGCTGTCAAGATGAGATAATTCATTCAATATTAGTTTAAAACAGCACAATATTTTCATAATTTTGCATTCTTTCTGACACTACATAGGAATAAATATTGGGTGATTTGTGGGGTTGATTGATCTCTCATATTATATAAACATATCATGGTGCTTCTTGAAAAGTGATGTCGTACACATAAACACTGTGAAGACGAGACAATTTATTCACAAATAGTTAACAAACAAAAATATTAATAAAAATTATAACCCGACTACGGTTTTTTCTTTTTTGGCCTGTGTTACTAATAATGAATCGCTAGACACTGTATTAATCAAAATCGGATGAATAGTTTAGGGCCTCTTTAGCGCCTAAACTTTAGGCGCTAAAGAGGTACATACGTAAATACAAACATACATAGACTGCTAAAATCATAACCCTTCCTTTTGGCTTCGCCAAATAATTCGATGTTTTCATAATTTTCAACTACATAGGAGCTACATACCGTTGGAATTACCGAATTTTTAACCGATTACGACGAAGGAAAAAGGAGGGTTATGTAACATCTCTCTTCTCTCTTCTGTAAATAAGAAAATTGTTTTCATCGCATGCAGCAGGTGACTGACCAAATTGCATGTGAATATTGAATCTACCATAAAACCATATTGGGTAATCGCCTTTTCCAATAGGTACCCCTAAAACGACTCATCATCATTTCAGTCTAAAGACGTCAACTGCTAGACATAGCCTCCCCCAAGCGTCGCCTCACTGTTCGGTCCTGTGCGTTTCGCATCCATCGGATGCCCACCGCCTTAACTAGATCATCGGTTCACCTAAAGAGAGGCATTCCAACGTTGGGGCAGGCACTCCAGAAGATTTTTGGCCCCATCGACCATCTGTACTGCGAGCAAAGTGCCCTGGCTCATTGCCACTTAAGTTGGGAATTCTTCAGGCTAAGTCGGTAACCCTGGTTCTCCTGCCGATACCCTCATCACGCAAGGTAACTCCGAGCATAGCCCTCGCCGTTGCCGTTTTGGTGCTTTTAAGCAAAAACAACAATTATAACTAAAACCCGCACCACAGCATCACAAGTTCCATAAGTCGACAACACATAATTATCATTAGGTACCCAGCGGCAGTGTTGCTTAGTTAGCGTTGACACGGGAACCCGCGCGCCCTCTAACCTCATTATTGACGTAACTCAATCCTCCTCCGGGCTGCCACTCCTTCCGTACTTAGTCACCGTAAATTATTGTCAAATAACTATTAAGTAACGGTAAACGTTGCGCGTTGGTACGTTTTCGTTGGGGATATTGGGGTGACAGTTTTTGGTAACTATAGTGTTATAAGTTGCTTTCTTTGCCACTTTGGGAGGTAAATATAGGTTACTGTGATGAGTAAGTTTTTTTTTTGTATGGGTTTATACTTACTAAGTTTTTCCGTGGCTTCACTCCTGTGGTCTTCTAGCAACCGGGAATTTCACCGAAATAAAAAGTAGCCTATGACACTAAACAAGTGCAACTTTCTAAAAATGAAATGCCGAAATCGGATCAGAGACCCTGCACAAGTGTCATTCCATCATAGTAATCGGATCAGAGACCCTAGACAAATGACATTCTATCATCGAAAGCGTGGCGATAGCGATTGTCAAAAAGGCATAATTGTATGGGATTGACAAGTGATATGGAAAAATCACCTGATTAATCCCTTACTTACATTTTGACATTTCATCCATCGCCATCACTGCCATCGAATGCCACCTGTCTAGAGCCTCTGGACTTCCAGAAATTACCTATCCTACTACTAATAAGGCCAAGGCATTAAGTCCGCCTATGAACCTTTATTTATTTAAGCTTCATACACAGTAGTGGTACATAAATGCGAACTTAATGCAACAAACCATTCTCTGCCAGTCAACCTCTGACATTATAGTAGATTATGCACCGAGGGGCTAAAGTTGTGTCTTATGTCACGGGCGTCATATTGAATCTCGAGCGCAATGAAGGATTCGGGATTTAACTCACGAGCAAAGCGAGGGAGTTAATCGGGATTTAACTCACGAGCAAAGCGAGGGAGTTAATACAAGAATCCTGAATGCAGCGAGGGATTCAAGCTAGCCCAAGGCAAAGACACCTTTAGCCCAGAGGAGGATACTCTACTTTTTACACCTACTGTGAGAAAATAATAGCCATAGTACGAAAAACAAAATAAATTAACAAATGTTACAGCCAATTACTATTACGGTATTACGGCGCGGTACGGTATTTGTTATTATTAATGCCAGTTTTAATCTTATTCCATTCCTTTTAAAAAATGGTTCGTAGTTATCTAATTATTCTTACAATATTATGTCTTCGAAAACATGGCAACGATATGAAGAAGCAGTCGTTATGATTTTGTAGGAAATCGAGAATATCATCCACGTGTAGTAAGGGTATCGAGAATAGCTTTCCTCTTTCTGGCACCAAAGGGTGTTTGTTAGTACTATACTGCCAATTTAGCTGAGCATGTGAGATTCCAAATTAAAATCACATTATTGACCAGCGGGTCATAATGAAATTCAGTACAACATTATTGACCGGCTGTGCCCCCGGCCACTAATGACTCACTTTAGGTTAAGGTTGCTTGACATATAATTTGACATTTTCGAGCAGGTGGTGTGAAAAAGTCCTTTTTGACCATTTTTTTGCATTAATTGGTTTGCAAACAAACAAACAATTTTACTTCTTTATAATATTGAGATAAAGCAGTGGTAACGGCCTTGACATGCGTGTCGTAGGACTCGTAGGTCGTGGGTTCGAAACTAGGCAGATGCTTTACTTTGTTTAAATTATTTCATCACCACTGCTTTATAAACGGTGAAGGAAAACATCGAGAGGAAAACAGGATGTCCCAGAACAAAAAATTCGAAGACATGTGACATCCACCAATCCGCACTGGGCCCGCGTGGTGGATTAAGTCCCATTCCCTGATGATGATGATAATATTAAGTTTAGATATTTTTTAAATGTTTACGATTATTCATATTTACAGTTAGCCGATGGGATGATCGCCAAATACGTAAATTTTATAAAGACGCGCGTCATAAAGAAATTCGTCAGAAAATACACAAAAATTCTTAATGCCTTCATTCCAATCTTGCTTTCAACCCGTTAAGTCTTCCACACAAACTCATGTACCTACACAAACGATCGAGAACATGGCGCTAGCATCCAAAGTATTCCGGAACCGTTGCAACGGACGTCGCACTAGAGTAGAGACCAGACTCGAGACGAATGCAATATCTGCACGTGACCGTGCTAGGGATGCGCTTCGGACTTGTGTCCGCTGTGTGAAATGTGAAATTCAAACTGGGAGCGAAAATGTGTGTGACTTTAGAGTAGTTTGAAAGAGGAAGTAATATTAATGTGTGAAAGAATCTTTGAAAATAATAATAGTGATGTGTGGTATAATTAGGAAGACTAATGAAAAGGATAACGCCTGCTGTGGTAGTCTTAATTCCTACTAATCTATATATATAAAAGCGAAAGGTCACTCACTCATCACGAAATATCGAAAACCGCTTGACATATAAAGATGAAATTTGGCAGAGAAAATCCTCAAGTGACGTAAGTGCGCACTAAGAAAGGATTTTTGGAAATACCACCCCTATTGGGGGTTGAAAGTTTGCATGAAAATTCTACAATTTGCAAGTTGGACACGTGAACTTTTAGATTTATACTCTTGGTTGATAAAAAGAATTTTGAAGAATTTTACTGTACAGGGCTTCTTTTTATGATGTAGGGAAACACTAAGATGGGATTTTAGTGAAACTAAAAAAGGATAAAATACGGATCACGCGAACGAAGTCGTCGGCGAAGTGCTAGTTATCTTATAAATTTGAGTCTTAATGTTTAGATGTTTGTTAATGTATTGTGCCTCGACGGCTAGATGATTTGAAGTCTTTATCGGTCTTCGATCTTTCGGGCGTATTTTGTTCGGGCAATCGTACTTTCGGGCGACCATTCATCAGGCAATCGGTCGTTCGACCAACAGTTCTTCGGGCAAATTAACATTCAGGCGGACGGTTGCCAATCAATTGAGTTTCGGACAATCGTGACGGACTCAATAGCTAGACCATGTCTTGGATTTGGACATAGAATATTTAGTGCTTTTTCAAAGTCTAGTCAATATTTTTTATTTCAATTAGGCGGCACTTTTGAACTTAACTTGTACACTATAATAATTTTATTATGAATTTAAAAATCAACCATTTTTATTTTGTCTTCCCTAAAGATTGTCCTATGGAGCAAGACCAGCATGTTTCCCCACAATTGCAAATATTGCAAACATTAAATAACTTTCTTTAATACCAAAGTTGATGTCTTTGATACCTATTGTTTGCCGTGTTTCGACACCGACTTCGGAAAAGAAAGTTATTTTTGGCTAAGCAGTGTTTTTTTTTAAATACTTTTTAAAGTTTTTTTATGCATATCTTTTTAGTTTTGATAGGTACCTCTATTTGCCATAAAATCATATATGGCCAAAGTACAAAAATACAAAAAATCGTTTACAAAAATACAAAATCGTTTATTGTCACAATTAGCTTAATACATTAAGACGTGTTTGGAGCCTCCCTTTAAGCAAAAAATGCCTGTATTAGGAGACTCCGATCTTCCATAGCATTGCCGTGTTTACTTATACTAACTGTGAGTTACTATAAAATAATATACTGTGATGTGACATCTATGATTTTTTAATTTAAATTTAGTTGTTCATTAATTGAGTATTAAAAAATTAATAATTTATTTCTTTAAACATTAAAAAGTAAAATAAGATTAAATTGATAAATGATTTTACTAACATTATATAACACAATTTCTTGTTTTTGTACGTGGAGTGTTATGTGTTATTTGGTGTGTGTGCTGAAGTGTAGTGTGTTGTGTGTATTGTAGTGTGTTGTGTGTAGCGTAGTGTGTGTGGTGTAATGTAGTGTGGTGTATTGGATGTGGTGTATTAGATTTAGGTATATTATATGGGATGAGTTTCGACTACTCATCGTGTTCCAGAAGTGCCTCGGTTTCCTCGTAGGTAAGTGGTTTTATCCAGCTTATTATACTTTTTTTACAGTCGCGGTAATTTTTATCGTAAACATACACATGTTTATTAATTCTGTTGTATAGTTGTGCCGAACGTTTATTAAATTGCCTGCTTGCAAATCTAGTTTTTGTTTGAGGAATTTGGGAAACTAAATCTTTTCTCCTTTTTGATTTTTGGCTATTATTATACGGTGAAGCTTTATGTTTTTTAAGAGCGGTTTGGGTTATATACAGTTTTCTAACAGAGAGTAAATCACTTATTTGGTATAAGCTTTCAGTGGAGAATTTTTTATTTTTAAAATACATAATTTTTATTAGTGTACGTTGTGCTCGTTCCACATTGATAAATCTTGTTTTAGCTGCACCACCCCAAATTGGGATGCAATATAGTAGCACTGACTGGGCCAGTGCTACATATATTTCATTGAGGAGATTTCTGAGACGGTTTTTAGTGCTCACCATTGAACATGGAACAATATGTCTGAGGGTTTTAAAGATCCAACTGAGTTTCCTTATTCTCGCAGAAGTTTGCTCAATATGAGGATACCAGGATAGTGCTTGATCTACCACAACTCCCAAATATTTAGTCTTAGTGACCTTCCCAATACATGGGCAGTTACAACTTGTACTTGTCAAGTCTCCACATGTGTGTATCCTCAAATGTAGGTCATCAATAGGCTGTGTTCTGATAGTGATACTGAAGCATATGTAATTAGTTTTATTAGCGTTAAGTGAAAGTAAGTTGGTATTTAGCCATTCAGCTACCCGAGCCATTCCCGCCTCTGCACTCAGTTTAACCTCGTGCCAGGAAGAACCCGCGAATACAATAGATGTATCATCAGCGTACGAAAATACTTTTGCATTTTTTATTTCCATATTGCAAAGATCGTTTATATATAGGAGAAAGAGGGTAGGCCCTAAGACACTACCCTGTGGGACGCCGTATGATACATCCTCATCATCACTGGTATACTGTCCTATTTTTACTCTTTGCTTCCTGTTGGTAAGATAGTCTTTGAGTAAATTGAGCGCAGCATCTCTTATTCCGGCTTTTTCCAGCTTGGTCACAAGGATTGGGACAGAGACGGTGTCGAATGCTTTTTTGAGGTCTAAGAAAACAGACAGGCATTTGTTTCCCTTGTCCAGGTGCTCGGTTACAAAAGAGCTTAACGCACTTACTGCATCCTCAGTACATACACCTCGTCTAAAGCCAAATTGTGAATTAGATATAATATTATATTTTTTTAGATAATGAGTTAGTCTATTATTTATAATCTTTTCAAGAACTTTAGATATCGACGAAAGTACATCTTATGACGATTCCAATAAGCCCAAACACGATTAGGATACATTTTTTTCAGAGTTCCAGTGCCTACCTGCCGGTTTTATCATCAGATCAGTTCGATGGTACCGTTTTCATCAGTACGATTTATTTATAAGTATTTGCTTCATCATAGTCGTTTAACTATTCGAGATATCTTATTCCCGTGACATACTTAGCATTACGGAGCTCCTTTGGCCATCTGTGGTCTTCTTCACCAGTTCCACTTCGCCTAGTGATACTTTCTGAATGCAAATGATTGCATTGTTGATGAAAATACCAAAATCGCTATATGAACGCCTATAATATTTGAGGAGTTCCCTCGATTTCTCAAAGATCCCATCAAATCCTGACCTGGTGACTTGGTATCAATTGGAAAGTATATCCTTTCAAACAAAAGAAGAATTTCGCAAATCGGTCTAGGCATCTTTGAGTAATCGGGGAACATAAATAAAAAGCAGTTGTGACCAGCAAGTCGATGTCTCCGGAAGCTCGACTCGCCGTTCACAACAGCGTGCTGGTGCCTACACTTATGTATGGAAGTGAAGGTTGGGTATGGCAAAGAAGACATGAAAGTAGGATTAATGCAGTAGAAATGCGCTCCTTGCGGAGTATGTGTGGTGTAACTTTAAATGATAGATTGAGGAATGAGGTAATAAGACAACGTTGTGGTTTAAAAGAAGATGTAGTGACTAAAATTGAAAAGAGTATGTTAAGATGGTTTGGCCACGTTGAGAGGATGAATGAAAGGCGACTAACGAAAGGTATTTACAAGGCAGACGTGAATGGAAACGCCGGGAGGGGACGTCCTAGAAAGACATATATAGACCTTATAGGTGATGTTCTTCAGAAAGGCCAAGTGCGAAGTACCCATAACCGGCGTGTGTGTATGACTAGATGTATGAATGTGTGTGAAGCAAAAGAAGTATGTCAGGATCGTAGCAGGTGGCGTTCTGTAGTTTCTGCCTACCCCCATGGGAAAAAGGCGTGAGTTTATGTATGTATGTATGTATCGTTCGCCATCAGCAAGCCAAAAGGTTTGTGAATATACAGCAGTGCTGTACCAAATAAACCGACAGTTTTGTCGGAAGCAAGGGAGCTCTTTATTGAGTCTAATCCGAAGATAGACTAACTTGCATTTTTTTTTTCTAAGTGGCGTCTCGTAGATTCAATCAAAGTGATTGGTTACTGCTTAACCGGACTGCGCTTCTGAGACTAAGCTATATTAGCCTCCAGCAAGGCACAAAAGTTCTAAGCCTAAGTGACTACGCTGAGGGCTAACCCAGTTGGGGTCGAACCTCGGCTCAGGGCGTCGCTGGGGGACAGCTATGCTGGATCTAGATTAATGAATTTACTTTCCATTCGTAAACTACCTAAGTGGAGAAGAACGGATAAGAAACTCCTATATATCTAATAATTTAACTCGTGATACAGTTTTATACTAGTACGAGGGGATAGGGCGAATCACTCCAAAGACAACCAAACCATTTTTGCAACCTAATTTTCATATTATGCAACTGTTGACCTGCCTAAATTTTATTGTCAAAATTACTTTAACCGATTTTGTCTATTTTTGTGTTTATTGTTAAGTTACTCTGTATGGTTGTCTCTTATTCATTGATAAAAAAAATAGTAATGCTCAGCTAAACGCGGGCTAGCGGGAATTTATTGAAGGAACACGCGACGGGCCTCTACGGTGAGGACGGAACGAATCCGGAACGACTCCCTACGGCTCTTAAAGAGCAGAGTGGAGTGGGGTTGAGGGTCAGAGAATAAGCCTCAGTAGGCAGAATGATATATTTTTGTGGATTACGCCCTTATTGCGTAAATTCTAATTGAATGGGCATGGGTCACGCCTTATGCGCTTTCCCATTGACCGTTTCGGAATACAAGGCTATCTAGCTCTCTTGTTATTGTAGGATACCTACGAAATAGGCCTTGGGACTCAGCTAGCTTAGGTTTTACGCCTGTTGCTTCGATCTTTTTGATCTCAGCGGCTAGCGATCGGGCAGCGTCTGTCATCCAGACCGCATACGCACCGATGATAATATCGGCGACTCAGCGATTGGAGTCGGGCATGATTTGAGACGGGCAGTGGTGGGAGCCACATGGCGACCTTGAGCGGGCATGGGGGCGGCTGTGGCCTGTGGGGCCGGGCTGAGGGTTGGTGCCGGTATGGGGTGATCCATCAGTCCTGGGATGGTCTGCTGGTTGGTCTGGGGGGGCACTTTTTGGTGGTTGAGTTTCCCCCAAGGCGACAGCCTTTGTGGGGCTAGACGGGGGGGGCTTGGGATGGGGGGGCTGCGCGTGCTTCGCGGTCCCCAACGAGCTTCGCCATTTTAGGCGCAAGTTGGGGGCTCGAAGACACCCCTTGTGACTAACTTGCATACCGATGCAAGCTCTTTTATACCTTGCAATCCCTCCACAACAACTCTGTCCGATGACGTACGGAAGTACGTCACGTGTTTACTTGATACAAAACACTAAAATGTGCTAAATCTAATAAGGCTTAGATTCTAAAATCATCAAGTAATACAAGAATAATTGTCATTAACAAATAATGGTGATAACATAAAGAACAATCAAATTAACATGTCAACAATTGTTTTTGAACTTTACCATCGATTACTATTAACAAAATAAGTTGCCAAAAATCAAATTATAATTTATTGAGTACACTGAGTACTCAATAAATTATAATTTGATTTATTAGGCAATAATTGATAGTAAAATCACTTAAATTAGTAATAAGAAAACAAATTATTACAAATTCTGTTGCCTACCCGCAATCTTAATTGATAACCATGTATTGTATTTTTGTTTTTTGTACTTAAAAACTACTGGATCGATCTCAAAAATTCTTTCACCGTTGGAAGCTACATTATCCACGGCTGACATAGAGTGTTTTTACCCGACTGCCGAAGGAGGGTAATTACCCGACTGCCGAAGGAGGGTAATGTGTTTATCAGTCTATGTATGTATGTATGTATGTATGTTTGTTCCTATGTGGCGTTCCAGAGACCAAACGCGTTGGCCGATTTTGATGATTCATACGTCAATCGATTCGTCTTAACCCTGCGAGTGTCATAGGCTACCTTAAAATTGGACAATAGAAAAATGGCGGATTTTGGGCGCCATATTGTGGGGTCCCAAATTTTTTTTTTCTTCCAAACCCAGTGTGTGGGGTATCAAAATAAAGGGTTTTAAGAGGTGATTTCAAAAATATATAACACTTATATGTTTAAATGTATCTAATTCGAAAAAAACTTAACTAAAAACTTATAAATAAAAAAAGTTAAATCAAAAAATCAAAAAACCCGACTGCTTCAAAAGCGAACTAAAAAGACGTAAACAAGGAAAAAATTATGCTGTGCAGGCGGAGGATACACCAGATTTTGATCAGCCAGCCCGCGAATATGTATCCTCCGACTGCACAGCATGATTTTTTCCTTGTTTACGTCTTTTTAGTTCGCTTTTGAAGCAGTCGGGTTTTTTGATTTTTTGATTTATTATCCCTTTATTTCCACGGGAACGGGAAATACGCGGGTGCAACCGCGAGGCGTCTGCTAGTAAATAAATTAAATTGAAGTGTCTGTATGTAATATCAAACAACGTTTTTTTGAATGCATGTTAAAGTACGTACGGTACTAATAACAAAAAGGTACGCAATTTTAAATATGTTTGTCTTTCTGCCTGTTTATCCGGGTAATCTCCGAATCTCTGACGGGACTTCCACTAGTAGAATGCAGATAAAAAAAAACTGTGGGCAAATTATTATTTTTAATTTAAATGTTATAAGAAAATATGTTAACAAAAAGCGCGAGCCCATCTACAATAGAAAAAAATGGAAAATTTATTTCACTTCCATTGACAGCTCACTTCACTTAATAGTTATTTGTGCAACAAGAGAGCAAAGTTGGTTTTTGCCGCGAGTGTTTATTTTGAATCCAGAGTAAGCGAAGGATTCTATATTTGAATCACGAGCGTAGCGAGTGATTCTATTCAAAGACACTAGATGCAAATAACTTTGGTCTCGTGTAGCACATACAACTTTTCACTTCAGCAGCGAGAACAAATAATCTAAAGGTAAAAAATACAACTTGGTAATATTTAAACCACATGTATATTTGTAAAAATTAAAAGTAAAATTATTGCAGTTTTGCAAATTAAAAGTACCTACCAGTTTTGTTTGGAACCAATGGAACCGAAATTGTTGTTTTAGCGACTTCAGTTTGAGTATTCACTGATTCGCTTTTTACATACTGCTTCAATTCTTCCGGTGTTAAATTGCAGACATCATCACTGGATTCACTCATATTTATTTATTATTATTTTAATAATATCCAACGTGTATCGCACTTTGTAGCTAGCGAACAGAAGAAGAAAACAATAAAAATTTAAAGCCCGCTATTTTTTAAAGATGCGTTCGGAAATTGCACTATTACTAAATTATTCTGTCACAATAAAGATTGTTAAAACTTTAAATAATTATGTAGATACATGATAAACTTCGTATTTTTTACTTCAACATCTCTTTATTTGATTATAAAAAAATATAATTCGATTATTAAGAGAAAAGTATAATAATTACATTTAAACCTTGATTTGAAATTTTATAGATGACGTGTTTCCGAACGTTTTATTGTTGGTTTCTCTTTTGAGCCTATTATATATGGAATTTGAAAATCGAACTTCGAATCGACTTGTTTCTATCTCTCGCTCTTTTCGTATCGAAGTGAAAGTGACAGAACAAAGTGAAGTTCAAATCTTTCGAATGTTGTGAGTAGACCCAGCACTGACTCGGCATTTAAAAAAAAAAAAAAAAAGTTACTTTGTCTCACGCTCGCAGCAAAATCGAATTTTGCTCACTGTCTTTAAGCAGCAAAACCTGCTTGTTTGAGGTGCTGAGGTGAAAATTATATTTTTGGACCGGTACAAACAAGTCCCTAAAAATAAAAATAAAAAATTCATTTTTATTGCACCGGGAAAAAAGGTGCAAAGCTAATGCATCTGTTGAACAAAATCCATTCTTTACAACCCTCAACAATTCCATTATAATGCTATATCTCTAAACAATACAACATTCCCGCCACATTGTGAATTCCCGCGGGTGTGGTCGAGTCTATAAAGGCCATAACTCAAAGCTCGATGTCACGGACAAAACCTATGCGAGGACACTATGACACTGCATACAAGTGAACTCGAATATATTGCGTGATTTGTGGGTAGGTTGATCCTATATGTGCTGGTGCTTCAAGTTAGGATGTGTTGCCAATTGTGAAAGTCTGGGTTGCTATATATTAGTGTTTAATAAAGTGACGTCATGCTCGGAAAAGCTGTCAAGATGAGACAATTCATTCAATCTTATTTAAAGCAGTTTTGCAATCTTTCTGACACTATATGGGAATAAATATTGGGTGATTTGTGGGGTTGATTGATCCCTCAAATTATATAAATATTTCATGGTGCTTCTAGAAAAAGTGATGTCGTACACAGAAACACTGTGGAGGCCAGACAATTTATTCGCAATTAGTTAACAAGCAAAAAGATTTATAAAAACTGTAACACGACTACGGTTTTTCTTTTTTGGCCTGTGTTACTAATAATAAATCGATAGACACCTTATACCTCAAAATCGGATGAATAGTTTAGGCGCTATAGAGGTACATAAGTAAATACAAACTTACATAGACTGCTAAAATCATAACCCTTCCTTTTGGCTTCGCCATATTCGGGTAAAAATAATTCAATATTTTTGTAATTTTCCACTACATAGGGAGTAATTTTGCGTGATTTTTGTGAGTTCTAAACCCGTATGGAATTGTTTAATTTAAGAGGCTATTTTGCTGTTGGCACTCGTGGTATTTACCTGTGAAGAGAAGCAGCCTTTTAGTAAAGAAGAATTAAGAAACTTTCACGGCTTTAGTCGCTGGCTAGAAACGCTGGAATAACCGAATTTTTAACCGACTACGACGAAGGAAAAAGGAGGGTTATGTAACATAGACTCTCTTCTGTAAATAAGAAAATTGTTTTCATCGCATGCAGCAGGTGACTGACCAAATTGCAAATAGGTGTTACATTTGAATATTGAATCTACCATAAAACCATATTGGGTAATCGCCTTTTCCAATAGGTACCCCTAAAACGACTCATCATCATTTCAGTCTAAAGACGTCAACTGCTAGACATAGCCTCCCCCAAGCGTCGCCTCACTGTTCGGTCCTGTGCGTTTCGCATCCATCGGATTCCCACCGTCTTAACTAGATCATCGGTTCACCTAAAGAGAGGCATTCCAACGTTGGGGCAGGCACTCCAGAAGATTTTCGGCCCCATCGACCATCTGTACTGCGAGCAAAGTGCCCTGCTCATTGCCACTTAAGTTGGGAATTCTTCAGGCTAAGTCGGTAACCCTGGTTCTCCTGCCGATACTCTCATCACGCAAGGAAACTCCGAGCATAGCCCTCTCCATTGCCCTTTTGATGACTTTAAGCAAAAACGAGTATTATAACTAAATCCCGCACCCCAGCATCACAAGTTCCATACGTTGACAACACATAATTATCATTAGGTACCCAGCGGCAGTGTTGCATAGTTAGCGTTGACACGGGAACCCGCGCGCCCTCTAACCTCATTATTGACGTAACTCAATCCTCCTCCGGGCTGCCACTCCTTCCGTACTTAGTCACCGTAAATAATAGTCAAATAACTATTAAGTAACGGTAAACGTTGCGCGTTGGTACGTTTTCGTTGGGAATATTGGGGTGACAGTTTTTGGTAACTATAGTGTTTTACGTAGCTTTTGCTTTTTCCACTTTGGGAAGGTAAAAATAGGTAACTGTGCCTTCAGCAATTAGAGATTTGGCACACAGGGATGAGTAAGTTTTTTTTTTGTATGGGTTTATACTTACTAAGTTATTCCCGTAGCTTCTAGCAACCGGGCATTTCACCGAAATAAAAAGTAGCCTATGACACTCAACAAGTGTAACTTTCTATTAATGAAAGAATTGCCAAAATCGGATCAGAGGCCCTGCACAAGTGTCATTCCATCATAGTAATCGGATCAGAGACCCTAGACAAGTGACATTCTATCATCGAAAGCGTGACGATAGCGATTGTCAAAAAGGCATAATTGTATGGGATTGACAAGCGATATCGAAAAATCACGTGATTAAAGCTGGAAACAAATTCTCGGAAACGGCTTACGGACGCGACTGACAGCCGCGACTTATAGAGTATCTAGGTAATGAATGTACATTACACTGTGCAAACTATCGGACGTAAGTCACGGACGTGACCTTGGGCGTTCGGACGTGTGATAGAGATCTGGCAGCTGCGTCCCATACGACTGTGCACACATATCAGCCGCGGCTGTAAGTCGCGTCCGTCAGCCGCGTCCGATAATTTATGCCCAGCTTTATCCCTTACTTACATTTTGACATTTCAACCATCGCCATCACTGCCATCGAATGCCACCTGTCTAGAGCCTCTGGACTTCCAGACATTACCTATCCTACTACTAATAAGGCCAAGGCATTAAGTCCGCCTATGAACCTTTATTTATTTAAGCTTCATATACAGTAGTGGTACATAAATGCAAACTTAATGCAACAAACCATTCTCTGCCAGTCAACCTCTGACATAAAAGTCCTTTTTGACAATTTTTTTGCATTAATTTGTTTGCAAACAAACAAACAATTTTACTTCTTTATAATATTGAGATAAAGCAGTGGTAACGGCCTTGACATGCGTGTCGTAGGACTCGTAGGTCGTGGGTTCGAAACTAGGCAGATGCTTTACTTTGTTTAAATTATTTCATCACCACTGCTTTATAAACGGTGAAGGAAAACATCGAGAGGAAAACATGATGTCCTAGAACAAAAATTTCGATGACATGTGACATCCACCAATCCGCACTGGGTCCGCGTGGTGGATTATGTCCCATTCCCTGATGATGATGATAATATTAAGTTTAGATATTTTAAAAATGTTTACGATTATTCATATTTGCAGTTAGCCGATGGGATGATCGCCAAAGACGCGCGTCATAAAGAAATTCGTCAGAAAATACACAAAAATTTTTAATGCCTTCATTCCAATCTTGCTTTCAACCCGTTAAGTCTGCCACACAAACTCACGTACACAAACGATCGAGGACATGGCGCTAGCGTCCAAAGTATTCCGGAACCGTTGCAACGGACGTCGCACTAGAGTTGAGACCAGACTCGAGACGAATGCAATATCTGCACGTGACCGTGCTAGGGATGCGCTTCGGACTTGTGTCCGTGTCCGCTGTGTGAAATGTGAAATTGAAACTGGGAGTGAAAATGTGTGTGACTTTAGAGTAGTTTGAAAGAGGAAGTAATATTAATGTGTGAAAGAATGTTTGAAAATAATAATAGTGATGTGTGGTATAATTAGGAAGGCTAATGAAAAGGATAACGCCTGCTGTGGTAGTCTTAATTCCTACTAATCTATATATATAAAAGCGAAAGGTCACTCACTCATCACGAAATATCGAAAATCGCTTGACGTATAAAGATGAAATTTGGCAGAGAAGTTCCTCAAGTGACATAAGTGCGCACTAAGAAAGGATGTTTGGAAATTCCACCCTTATTGGGGGTTGAAAGTTTATATGAAATCTTCACAATTTGTAAGTTGGACACGTGACCTCTTAGATTTATACTTTTGGTTGATAAAAACATTTTTGAAGAATTTTACTGTACAGGGCTTCTTTTTATGATGTAGGGGAACACTAAGATGGGATTTTAGTGAAACTAAAACGTCATCTGTAGGATAAAATACGGATCACGCGAACGAAGTCGTCGGCGAAGTGCTAGTTATCTTATAAATTTGAAAGTCTTCATGTTTAAATGTTTGTTAATGTATTGTGCCTCGACGGCTAGATGATTTTAAGTCTTTATCGGTCTTCGATCTTTCGGGCGTATTTTCAACGGGCAATCGTACTTTCGAGTAACAGTTCTTCGGGCAAATGAACATTCAGTCGAACGGTTCCCAAGTAAGTAGTGAGCTTCGGGTAATCGTGACGGACACAATAGGTAGACCATGTCTTGGATTTGGACATAGGATATGTAGTGCTCTTTCAAAGTCAGTCAGTTTTTATTTTATTTAAATTTGGCGGCACTTTTGAGCTTTACTTTTACACTATAATAATTTTATTATGAATTTTAATATCAACCATTTTTATTTTGTCTACCCTAAAGATTGTCCTATGGAGCAAGACCAGCATGTTTCCTCACAATTGCAAATATTGCAAACATTAAATAACTTTCTTTACCAAAGTTGGTGTCTTTGATACCTATTGTTTGCCGTGTTTCGACACCGACTTCGGAAAAGAAAGTTATTTTTGGCTTTGCAGTGTTTTTTTTGGAATACTTTTTTTTTTGTTAAAAAGTTTTTTTTATGTATATCTTTTTAGTTTTGATAGGTACCTCTATTTGCCATAAAATCATATATGGCCAAAGTACATCTTATGACGATTCCAATAAGCCCAAACACGACTAGGATACATTGTTTTTTTTCGGAGTTCCAGTGCCTACCTGCCGGTTTCATCATCAGATCAGTTAGATGATATCATTTTCATCAGTACTATTTATTTATAAGTATTTGCTTCATCATAGTCGTTTAACTATTCGAGATATCCGTGACATACTTAGCATTAAGGAGTTTCATTGGCCATCTGTGGTCTTCTTCACCAGTTCCACTTCGCCTAGTGATACTTTCTGAATGCAAATGATTGCATTGTTGATGAAAATACCAAAATCACTATATGTACGCATATAATATTTGAGGAGTTCCCTCGATTTCTCAAAGATCCCATTATCAGATCCTGACCTGACGACTATGAGACTAACTGGGAAGTATACACTTTCAAACAAAAGAAGAATTTTGCAAATCGGTGCAGGCGTCTTTGAGTAATCGGGGAACATAAATAAATTAAAAAAAAACCGACTAATCGAGAACCTCATCCCTTTGTTGAAGTCGGTTAAAGAAGCACTATAATAATCAATTATTACGCATTTAAAAATCAAAAAGAAGCACTTCTCTTGTTGGGTATAGAATGAAATAAACATTATGTAGGTAGGTAAGGTACTAATAACAAACACCTGAAAGTGTGGCAACCGAGACATACTGTCTACTTTCCAAACATGTGCAGAGACAAACATAACTATTTGAGACAGAATGTACGAGTACAAATAGGTATCACCAAACTTATAGAATTTTCGTTTCAGATACGCGAGCAAACAACTAAACATACTGAAACCGAACTTCGAAGATAAACCACGCTTTTAAAATAATTGATTTTTCATCGCAATCCAACCTCTGAACCGGTTGAGTTTAAGTCAACAAATCGTCGACTTACCCGATCTGCTGCAAGCCGGGTAAGTCGAGTAAATAAAGCGCTACGAAGTGCTAACTTATTTGTTACATCATTTTGCTATACATTTCTATATGTATACCGTTTTAGCAGCATTTTAATAACGTTTTAAAATTTAATATCGGATGAAATTGTATCGATATTTTTGTATAGAAACTCGTAATGCGGTTTATTATTTACTGTTTCGAACTTTTGAATTTATATATGTACCCAAGTTATAGAACGCAATATTTTCATTGATGATATAGTTATAAATGTAAAAATGCAAGTATTTTTTAATTGTTTTTGCATGCGTCCGAGTTTTAAGGCCTGTGCCATACAAAGGGGTTGCCTGGCACCCATGTGCTGGTTCGGTCCCTGGGTTGGTCACGGCGTCCAGTGTGTTCTGGTGCGACGGTGATGGGGCATGCTCCCCAGAGGAGAATCTGGAGACGGAAAGCTGCGGCGGGTTCGCGGTGAGTGCTATCGCGTGCCCGTGTTCCCGCCATAAGCGGAACAGGAGGACACCGTGAAGTTTTAGAGGGTTAAAGTCCTACATAACTGCGCTATCTCCCCGTGGTAGCGCAGTAGACATGAGCATTTCACCAATCTAAAAAATAAAGGTTAAGTGATAGAAGTTTTAACGAGAACATCCCTATATTTTACGAATCAACAGTATTTAAGATCAATACTTGGCTAAATATTATACATAATAGTTCCGAACCATTGGCCTAAAACTTAAAGTATAGATAGACATCATTAATCAAAGAAAACTTTATCCAAACGAAATCTTCTAATTCAGTTAATTTTAATTCAACTCCTTATCATGATTGCCACGGAATGCAAAAGGGGAAGTTGAACAGAAATACGAAGTTTTAGTTTGCCAAATAGAACGAGTGTCAAAACTACGAAATATTCCGGATTTTGCCGTAATAATTTGACACTTCGCCTTCAGAAAAACATTTGGCTTTGTTGAGTTTCATCTCTGCTTAAAGGTTTTATAAATGGCTGTGAGTTGAGCAATACTGACACCTTTTTTAAACCAAAACATTTTTTTTCTTTTACACCTTCGTACATATTTACAATTATGTAAGCGGCTGGTTTCTGAAATGAGTATTTTGAGAACGTATTCCTACTTTAATGTTAAGTTTTGACAGTTTTTCAGGCCAAAGAGAAAATTGAGTATTTTTGTCAATCTCTATTTGACAAAAATACTCAACTTAGAAATCTTAATCAGAAATGAGGGAAGGTATGACTAAACTTAAATATTCAGTCTCTAAATGACCGCAGTTTTGAATTTGGAACTCCATGTGAACGCTTATTAAAAGTTTCAAATGCAGAATGAAGATAAACACATTCATTGATTGGATTCTCATGAAACGGTGCTTGATTTAATTTAAATATCTCTCGTTATGCATTCCGCCTTCGATTAAACATTCATTGGAAAGTAATAGCTTAGTGATAATTATCTTTATTGATAAGATTTAAAATTGATTTGCAGTAAAACTTATACATTGTTGAGACAAGAGAGCATAGCGATAAAATGAGTTAAAATGTCCAAATGAATGAAAAACAAGCGCTAACGAAATAGAACGCAGTCCATCTCATAAACTCGAACTTTTCATATCGAATAAATCATTGATCAAGTAATTGAGAAAGTAACTTTATCTAGAGGCCAAGGTGACTTCAAACATTTTCTATGGACCAACAAAAAAAAAACAAAATTCATACACAACATTTTTCCGGTTAAATTACCGACGAAGTAACGAAGCACACATTCCCCGCATTAACTCCAGTTGAATAAAAACCATTACCTCCCTGTTCGCTGTTCGCGGCTAAACCACGCGCGATTAATATAATTAGTACAACATTATGCGGGCTTAATATCAAAATGGATGCTTAGATTTATAATGCATAAGGGTCGGCTCCCACAGAGAGGCGACGCGATGCGACGATGTTTTACATGGCGAGCTGTTACGCGTTGCGCTGCGCGGCTCCGCGAAAATCATCACGGTGCCAGTGTGATGTACGAGATCTTGTGGGGCGTATTTGGATTCGAGAGATGCACGGTGAAACAACTCTGCGTGAGGCTGCGTCGCTCTGCACCTCGAAGTTTCTTTTGATTTTATTTTCTCTTTGAATTGTGTGCTTTTTTGTCTATTACACAAACTGCCCCGTTGGTCTCGCAGTCGCTAGCGCAATTATGATCCTCGGTTTGATTCCTAGGTCGAAAAAAGTGGTATTGCTTTTTCCAATTTCTTAGTAGCAGCTTGGAGTTCAGTTCTGGCAGCGTTCGTGCAATTGCGCGGTATCTGCTCGTTCAACTTACCACAGTGTCTCGAGACGAAAGTCTATGACCAGTGTGTATTGCCAGTGATGACATATGGCTCTGAGACGTGGTCTCTTACAATAGGCCTCATCAGAAAGGTTACAGTCACCCAAAGGGGTATGCTCGGAGTTTCTTTGCGTGATTGAATCAGAAATGTAGGGATCCGCAAGATAACCAGTGTTACTGACATAGCCCGAAGAATTGCCAAACTTAAGTGGCAGCGGGCTGGGCTCGTTGATCGCCGAACGGATGGCCGATGGAGCAGAATGATTCTGGAGTGACGACCGCAAACTGGAAGACGTTGCGTTGGAAGGCCTCCCACCAGGTGGACCCATGACCCGGTGAATGCGAGACGCACGGGACCAGTCAATGTGGCGACGCTTGGGGGAGGCCTATTTGAGGGCTACCCCAGTTGGGGTCGAAGGCGTCGGCCTATGTCCAGCAGTGGACGTATTTCGGCTGATATGATGATGAGGATGAGCTTGAAGTTCACATGTTGGTGGTGTGAAACCCCCGTGTCTCGGCAAACACGTAAAGCCGTTGCTCCTGCACCTAATCTCTGCCCGGTCGTGTCGGATAAGACGCGAGAAGACACGGAGTAAGAAAACACACATTTGTGCACATACGGCCAAAGAAAAGATGGATGAACTGTGTGAGGAGTGATATGAAAGAAAAGGGAGCCAGTCATAGCGTGACGGGGGACAGGACGGTATGGAAGAAGAAAACGTGTTGCGCTGACCCCAAGTAGAAACCTCAATATCATTTTTGAAGACCTATCCATAGATACCCCACACGTATGGGTTTGATGAAAAAAAATATTTTTAGTTTCAGTTTCAAGTATGGGGACCCCCAAAATTTTATGTTTTTTTTCTATTTTTGTGTGAAAATCTTAATGCGGTTCACAGAATACATCTACTTACCAAGTTTCAAAAGCATAGTTCTTATAGTTTCGGAAAAAAGTGGCTGTGACATACGGACGGACAGACAGACAGACAGACAGACATGACGAATCTATAAGGGTTCCGTTTTTTGCCAATTGGCTACGGAACCCTAATAAAAAATAGGTACACATGTCTAATTGAGAACCTCCTTCTTTTTTTTCGTCGATTAAAAAGAGACTCGCACAACATAGTACATACATAAGCTGTTTTTACTGTTCTGAGGTATATACTATGCATTACCAGTATTCCTACATATTGGTTTTAAAGCTTGTATGTCTAACGACAAAGAAACTTTTATATGCGCATGATAAATTATTAAAAAAATCTAACCTCACTGATTTCTGCATAACTCGACCAAGTAATTCCTATTTTTGTGTGTGTAATATCGAGCTTCTTCGCTCACTCTCGTATACCTACAGCTGTTTTTTATAATAACTGCCTAAGCGAATATATATCTATTTTGGAGCAAATCTTAAAATATGCCAGTGTATATGCGTGTCTGCTGTTTCAATTATAAATCGTGATTTATGACAAACATTAAATATACTCTAAAATAAGAGCAATGAATTTGATAAGAAACACCAAATACGAACTTCGGAATATCCAAACTAGAAACAAGTTCTATAATGTAAATATTAATTATTCTAATTAACCCGATATTTTCATTTCCAAAATAAACAATTTGCTTTGGCAAATTTATATGAGAACTTTTTTTCAATAACAAGATCAAATAACTGATTAGCTTGCAATTTTTTTGCTAAAATTAAAGTGTTTTATACGTAGACAACTTACTTCTGCCAATGGCTTCGGCCGCCTGAAAATCATCCCAAAGGATTTTTTTTTAATTTTTTTTTAGTAGCGATAGGCTCGCGTTTGACCACTACCTCGCCTGATGGTAAGTGATGATGTGGCCTACGGTGAAGCACGCTTGCCTAGAAGTAACCTATTCACTCTTGACTTAAAGACCCCAAGGTTGTAGCTATCAGGGAACAAAGACTCCGAACATTATCCCGAGATAAAAATGATTCTATTTTTTATGCAGAAAATGATTTACCCGTGCGCCAAGTTTCAACCAAATCCAATTAGTCGTTAAAACGTGAAATGGAAACAAATATACAGCCTGAAAGAGCGGTGTTGCCCATTGGTATCGGCCGCGACTTACAAGTTGTAGCTCGTGGGTTCGAGCCCAGGCAGGCGCTTTACTTTGTGTAAAATTATTTCATCACCACTGCTCTCAAAACGGTGAAGGAAAACATGGTGAGGAAACCGGCATGTAATAGAACCAAAAATTCGAAAAAATGACATCCACCAACCCACACTGGGACCGCGTGGTGGATTATGGCCAACTCCCTCTCACAGAGAGGAGGTCTGTGTCCCAGCAGCGGGACCATTAATAGGCTGATGATGATGATGATGAGACAGACTGAAAGATAGAGTTGCTTTCGCATGTATAGATATAGGTAGGTATAAAACGACATATTGCCATCAACGAGGCTCTCGGTATTTACTGACAAAATGATTTAAAATTTCTATATTGAAATCCGTAGTGTCTTGGAAAGTCACTCAGGACCTCAGTTCGAACAAAGTCGCGCATAATAACTAATTCAGATATAAAGGATATCCGCTTGTGGTAGCGATAGTTCCCTAGCGATATCCCACTGCGGATATTTACATGCGCATGGTACCGCATATACATCGAAATCCAACAGTTAGAAGCAATGATATTGTGAAGAATATAAACCAAGTGACAAGAGACAATACATGTAACTAAATACATAGTTTTCTGGTAACGTTTGTCTTTTTGACAACAAATTCCTGAAAGCCTAGTTTTCTAGCTGAAATAGGGTATTTGACAAAAAATTTCTATTTAGTCAAACCAAAAAAAGTATGACGATACTATGACATACTCTCGAGGTGGTCCCATTGTCAACAATTCAGGATCGAGGCAATTGTGAGAACTCTTCAAATTTTGTAGGCATACATATAGCGATTTTGGTATTTTCATCAACATAGCAAGCATTCAGAAAGTATCATTTGTTGAAGTGGAGCTGATGAAGAACCCCATAGATAGCCACTGGAACTGCACAATGTTAAGTAGATATGTTTTGGGTATAAGATATCTCTGTTTTTATGAAAATGGTTCCATCGTACTGATCTGGTGATGAAGCCGGAAGGTAGGCACCGGAAATCCGTAATAAAATAACGTATCCCAGTCGCGTTTAGGCTTTTTACAATTTTATGAGGAACCCTCTGCCTATAAATGATCTTCATGGTAATTATAAAGAACCAAAACTAAAAAGACATAAATTAAAACTTTTTAACATTAAACAAAAAAAAAAAAACTGACTTCCAAAACAAAACACTGCAAAGCGAAAAATTTATTTCTTTTCGAAAGTCGGTGTTCCGAAAATAAATTTATTGTTCGCTTTGTAGTTTCTTGTTTTGAAAGTCGTTTTTTTTTTTTATAAGAACTTCCTTTAAGAATGCAGAAAATATCCCTATTCTATTATTATTCCACCACTACTACAGCTCCGCTTACCGACACGAAAACCAGTGACAAATACCGCTTCCTCCATCTCCATAGGCCTGAAAAGTGTATCATTTTAATTTGCAAGTTAAAACGTTGGCAGGGACCGCTTCAGCCGGAATGCCATGTCCCCAGGGATAGCTCATCCATCTCGCCTACCATTAGGCACCGATTGCGGGTTGTGCTGAGCAGATACCCTGTCATTTGTAAGAGGTGATGGACGGAGCTGAGTTTAGATTTGTTCGGCGAAGATTTTGTGAAGGAATTAAGTATCTTCGCTGTTTTAAAGATGCCATAGTTGATTGGTCAAAGATGAGGCGGTAATTTTTACATGAAGAGTAAACGGGCAGCTTCGTTAAATTTTAAAATTAGTAGATAGTAATCAGTTTGTAACTTGTCACTAATTGGATCATAGCTCCCGGTGCTCTACTTTTTTATTATCCGGTCTTTACAATTTACAGCATAGTTTGCGAAACTTTACTAAACATTAACAAATCTGCCTCACTTGTGGTCGCAAGCAATACTGTTGACCTTATGGTTCGGGTTTCGGTGCCCGAGGTTTTCCATCTACCATTTCTCGGTAGCAGCCCGAAGCACACAACCCTCCAAAAACAACACTTGTACAGTTCACGTACAGGCAAATTGCTTACGCCGCGACCTACTTTTAAATACTCGTTTTTATTTACTTTATTATTATATTTAGTTAGTTGACCAATAGCTGCCGTAGCGCTATAATCGCGGATTAGCATCCAACTTAACTTTCGTGTAACTTTTACGAATAAAGTTTACTGTGGTGAAATCTGTGGTTTTCGTCAACTCACATCAAACAACTCAACTGTAAGTAACCGGCTACCTCTGAGCCGTACATAAAACTGGTCCTTCGAGCCGGATATAACAGGTGCGTATTCTCTCTGTTAACTTTAGCGAATCTGTCTAGCTGGAGTCCCAGAAGAGCGGATCGCGATAGTGGGGCGCTAACGCACTTGATATCCAAAACTTGCGGAAACTTCGCAACTTTGGTGAACTAGTACCTGCGGTGATACAACTCTACTCCACCAACGGTCAAACCAATTACTAATAACCATGGTTCAGAGCGTAACGGAACTGATAAGCCATCAAGAAACAACCTTCAGAGACTTGAAGCTTATTTGCACCAACTACAAGAAGGACAGTCCCACCAGGAAGAACCTGGCATACCTGGAGGAGCGTCTTTCTCGGCTGAACAATAACTGGGAGAAGTTTGTTCACAACCATCAACTACTGGAAGAGTCTGGAGCAACAGACCTTCAATACTTCAACGACGACATTTTCAACTGTACGAAGAAGATGTATGAAGAAGTGCTGCAAGACATGTTGAAACGTAAATCGGAATTGCCGTCTGCATCTGCTGGTAAGACGGAACAACCACCTGCTACGCCTAAGCAAGGTAAGGGACAATCGAAATTTACTTTCGACGATATCCAATTCCACGTACCTCCTCGGGAAGCCAGCGAGTCGGCGGAAAAGCAACAAGTTCTTTTGCGTCAACAATACTGCAACTTTAGAGCGTTCGAACGCACTGTGGAGAAGGTAAAGATAGCATTGGCAGTACCGATGGAAAAATGGGAATTAGAAGACAACTTAAGCACCCTGAAAACTAAATGGGAGCATATCGAAAAGGTAAATTGGGAACTAGACTACCTACTACAAGATGAGGACTCAATTTATCAACAGAAATACAACACAGCAGAAAACTTCTATGATGACCTGAAAAGGAAACTACAACACAACATCTGGAACAATGCACATTATGAGAAATCTACGCCAAAAATTCAAATACCCGATTTCCATGGCAACTATAACCAGTGGTTGACTTTTAGAGACCTCTACCTCGAAAGTGTACACAACAATCCGACACTTTCGAAGGCTCAAAAAATGCAACACTTGAAAACAAAACTGAAGGGTGAGGCAGAGAAACTGGTACAGCATCTTGGCATCAGTGCTGAAAACTATGCATCTTGCTGGGACATGCTGACCCACCGCTACGACAACAAACGGCTGTTATTTACATCATACATGAATACACTCCTGAATCAACCTAGTATTCAGCAACCAACCGCAACAAGCATACGGAAGCTTCATGACGTCATGATGGAGTGCTTGAACGGGCTCAAAAACATCGGGCTGGACATCACCAATTGGGATCCGATCGTGGTCCACCTATTGATTCAAAAACTAGATAGCGTTACGTATAACGAATATATAAAGGAGATCAAACATCCCAGGGAATTTCCCGACCTGGAAGAGTTCGCCGAGTTTTTAGAATCAAAGTTCATGTCACTGGAAGCTCTGCAGGGAAGTAGTCAAAAATTTTCGACATCAAACAAACCATGGAAATCGGAAAAGCAGCCTCATAAGGGATCAGAAAACCGAAATTACAACTATAAGAATAAAACGCAGGGGTCATCGTACTTTAACAAGTCACAAAACTCACCAAAAACCTTCTTCACGACAGCAAAAACATGCCCAATATGCAAAACTAATCACGTATTGATGAATTGCGAACAATTCTTGGCTATGGACACAAACAAACGAAATGACGCAATTCGCAACTTGCATATTTGTAAAAACTGCCTATTCAACCACGGAGAAAAACAATGCAAATCACGAAAGACGTGTAAATTGTGTCATAAGGCACACCATACACTTATGCATGAAGATGTAACAGAACTATCTAGCAACAAACAAGCAACAAGGGAGGAATACCCATCGTCGACCCTTTCGACTTCCTATGGGGTCAACAACATAACGAACGAACAAAGGGAAGTGTTGTTGACCACTGTACTCCTGAAAGTCAAAACAATTGATGGAAACTTCATCAACTTGAGAGGTCTACTAGACCAAGGCTCTCAAGTGAGCCTAATAACGGAAAACGCGGCACAACGCCTCCGATTACAGCGACGTAAAGTGAGCGCTGTTGTATCGGGCGTCGGAACCCTTAGCGGCAACTGCAAAGGGGCAATGACCTTAGAATGCCAGTCAATACATTCAGACTACAAACTAAACTTTGAAGCATTAATTATGAAAACACTCATAAGCAACTTACCTACCGCATCGTTCCCAATCAGCAACTGGGACTATTTGGAAAACTTAAAACTAGCGGATCCACAGTTCAATCTGTCGGGCCCGATCGATCTACTCTTGGGCGCGGACATCTACTCGGAACTTATCCTAAACGGCGTCATCAGGAGTGAGAGATACCCAGTAGCTCAACAAACGAAAGTAGGCTGGATTCTATGCGGGAATGTAAAGACATTCAACTGCTTGGTAACACTAAACGATTTCGAAAACATGGCAAGATTTTGGGAATCCGAGGAAATTCCAGACAAGTCATCATCAACTAGTGAGGAACAACACTGTGAAGATTATTACAATGCAACAACCACAAGATTGGCGAACGGACAATATGTGGTACAAATGCCTATGAAGCCTAACTACGAAACAAACTTAAACAATGCAAGGTCACAAGCATTAGCACAGTTCCTTCAACTGGAAAGGAAAATGCTAAAAAACAAAGAACTCAGTTACGAGTACAAACGTTTTATGAACGAATACATCGCTATGGGACACATGAAACCAGTCACAGAAGAAAGTAGGGGCCGCGTTTACCTACCTCACCACGGCGTGATGAGAGCTGAGTCCACTACAACAAAACTAAGAGTAGTGTTCAACGCGTCGTACAAGACAAAAGGAGACAGCAGCAGTCTCAATGATCACATGTACTGCGGTCCGAACTTACAAAAGGATATACTGACACTACTAATTAATTGGAGAACGTACAGATACGTCTTTACGGCGGATGTAGAAAAACTTTATCGGTTCATCTGGCTAAACGAAAATCAACAACATCTGCAAACTATAATCTGGAGATCATCCCCTAAGGAACCTCTACAAGATTGGCAGTTGGGCACAGTAACTTACGGAACGAAAAGTGCACCTTATCTGGCAATGCGCACTCTACATAAACTCGCAGAAGATGAAAAAGATACCTATCCGGAAGCTGGAAACGTCCTGAAAAACTACTTCTACATGGACGATTTGGTTTACGGACAGGATACTCTCGACGCATCGAAAACACTGGTCACACAGCTAA
The DNA here is from genome assembly GCA_949775005.1 of Orthosia gothica. Classification (NCBI taxonomy): domain Eukaryota; kingdom Metazoa; phylum Arthropoda; class Insecta; order Lepidoptera; family Noctuidae; genus Orthosia; species Orthosia gothica. The sequence continues at coordinate 16,341,812 of OX459051.1, read as the reverse complement.
TTGAGTTGCTGAAAAAAGGAGGATTTAACTTGAGAAAATGGAAAACGAACGAACCGATTATCTTAGAAGACTTGCGAGATGATCAAAAGAGCCGCAATACGAACATCGACTTTAGCCCAGAACAAACAACAAACTCAAAAATGTTGGGCATGAGGTGGAATCAAGACAACGATAGCTTCACATACCAATGGGATCTACCAATCACGAAAAAACTAACAAAACGCGTGCTACTGAGCGAAATAAGCAAGCTATACGACCCACTTGGATTACTATCGCCACTTACAATAAAAACCAAACTTCTGTTCCAAAAAATTTGGATAAGCAAAACAAACTGGGATGAACGCTTACCCGACGATCTCGCTACAGAATGGGAAACAATTAGAAAAGATATCCCTTTTCTAAACAAACTTTCCATTCCACGATGGTTACAATGTCAAGAAAACAATCTAGAGATACACGCGTTTTGCGACGCAAGCGAAAAAGCTTACGCGTGCGTCATTTATAGCCGAGTGAAAACTGAAGCCGGCGAATACAAGACTACACTAATTACTGCAAAAACAAAGGTTGCACCAATCAGCAACAGGATAACTGTACCTAGAATGGAACTTTGCGGGGCCGTTTTACTAGCCAAACTGCTAGAAAAGGTTCGGAACACTCTCAGCACTAAAAAACTACATTTAAGGTGCTGGAGCGACTCCAAGGTCGTTTTAGCCTGGCTGCAGGGCGATATAAACCGATGGGAGAAATATGTAGCTAACAGAGTAAAACAAATAAACAGCATTATCTCAGCAAACTGCTGGAACTATGTGAAGTCAGAAGAAAATCCTGCTGACTGTGCAACTCGAGGGCTTACACCTTTTCAACTCCTAGATTTTAAACTTTGGTGGAATGGACCAGATTGGTTAAAAACAAACATGCCAAAAATTCATCAGGACAATCACCTGACCTACACAACAAACACTGAGTTGCAGGAAATAAACTGCTGCGCAGTTACATACAAGAATTGTGAAATAATTGATACATTACTGAATAAAAACAGTAATTATAAACGCGTAATACGAGTGCTTGGATGGATTGTACGAATAAGCAATATTCGTAAGCAAAAATGCACACTAAACTCAACCAATAAGTTAGCCGACTGCGGTAACAAAAAGGAGGTTATGTGTTTGTCACCACAAGACATTATGGGAGCAACAGAATTGCTCATCAAAAACGTTCAAAATGAAAACTATGGCGACGAAATTGAATGTTTAAAGAAAAATCGACCAATATCAACAAAAAGCAGCTTGCTGAAGTTAACCCCATTCCTTGACGACCGTGGAATACTGCGCGTGAAGGGCCGACTAGGCTACTCAACTTTATCTCCCGAAGCTAAACATCCTATTATTCTTCCGGCTACAGGAAGATTAACGGAGCTTATTATTCAAGAGGCTCATCGCAACACTCTCCACGGAGGCGCCCGACTCACTTTGGCCCATTTACGTCAAACATTATGGGTCATTGGAGGTAGCAGAACAGTCAAGAAGGAGCTACGACAATGCGTCCGATGTCATCGTTTCAAAACAAACCGAAACGTACAACTGATGGCAGACTTGCCAAAGGAGCGTGTAACTCCATCAAGACCGTTCACAAACACAGGCGTAGACTATACTGGGCATGTTGATGTGAAAATCAACAAAGGAAGAGGCGTTAAAACTTGCAAGGCTTACATAGCAATCTTCATATGCATGGTGACCAAAGCTGTGCATTTGGAATTGGTGTCGGACCTGACTACGCAAACGTTCCTCGCCGCATTCAAAAGGATGTGTGCCCGCAGGGGTACACCCAGACACGTATTCTCCGACAACGGAACGAATTTTGTGGGCGCAGCAAAACTACTTCAACAGGAATTTGAGAAACACAATACGTTTAAGAATTCTGAATTCTTCGATGAGATGAGCCACTTACAAATTGAGTGGCATTTCAATGCACCACTTTGGCCAACAGCTGGAGGCCTGTGGGAGGCTGCTGTCAAAGCCATGAAATATCACCTACATCGAGTACTGGGGGAACAGAAGCTTACTTTCGAACAATTCACTACTTTACTAAATCAAATTGAAGCCTGTCTTAACTCTCGTCCGCTGTGCCCATTAACAGAGGATGTCGAAGACCTGGAATATCTAACTCCCGGCCACTTCCTCATTGGTGGCCCCCTACTGTCACTACCACAAGAAGAACAAGATTTTGCTGAGCACGATCTAAGAAACAGATGGAGGCTTGTTGAACAAATGAACGTACACATCTGGAAGCGCTGGTCGAACGAATATCTACATCAACTGCAAACCCGAAGCAAATGGCAGCAACCAAAAGAAAACCTGAAACTAGGAAGCCTAGTATTAGTCAAAGATGAGCACTTACCTCCTGGCCGCTGGGCTATAGGAAGAGTCCAGGAACTACATCCAGGCGCCGATGGTCGAGTACGGGTTGTTACCTTAAAAACAAGGAAAGGGTCACTTAAGCGACCAATAACGAAGCTAGCACCATTACCACTTAAACCCGAAGAACCTAGAGTAAACGAAGAGGAAGAGCAAAGGAGACCTACTCCGGAAACTACAAAACGGGGAGGCACAGCAAAAAATAAAAACAATTGGCTGTCACTAGTTCTCCTAGTCATACTAGCAATGACGGGGCTTGCACAATCAGCGCCAACGAATAACTTGAACTTGAAGGTTACACCTATATCAAGCAATCATCCGATTTACTTCGATGAAGCTGGGCAAATGAAACTAATACATGACGAATGGACCCTATTGGTTTACTACAACTTAACGTCATACTGGCAAGCAAATGGTCAGATCAATGATTATGTGAACCAAATAGATAAACTATGCCAAAGAATATCACATGAGTACACGCCTTGCGAAACAATTGTCGGCCACCTACGTCATGAACTGAGTCACCTAGCCGACTACAACTCTATGCTGCTCACTCAACACTCAAGACCAAAACGAGGTTACTTTGATGGAGTTGGGAAATTAGCAAGAACTCTTTTCGGAGTGCTCGACGCAGACTTTGCCGAAAAGTACGAAAGAGACATACAGAATCTACAATCAAATGATGACTACCTACTACAACTTATGAAAAACCAAACATTAATTGTAGAGGCTGAAAACAACGTTATAAAAAGGAACACAGCCTTTATGGATGAACAATTCAAAACATTGCGCATCTACATGAACCAAACTTGCAGCGAAATCACAAAAATTGTGAACAAGGCGCAAATGCTATTCACAATGAATGACATAAATTCCGCTGCCGTGACGTCAACTCTGATTATAAGTGATCTAAACCGAATATTGGAAATGCTGATAAATACTCTCGCCAACATTTACAGAGGGCATTTAGATACCCATCTATTTCCTGCTAATCAACTGATCGAACAGCTAAACATAATATCCGGAAGGTTACCACAGGGATTATCGTTACCTGTAAAGGACACTCAAAGGGATTTGAAAAATATCTATGACCTCATCCATGTGAAGGCTCGAATAACAAACAACTACATGCTATTTGAAATACACATCCCCTTGTTGAGCGATGAAGACTACAAGATATATCGAGTCATACCAATACCGTTCCTTAGACAAGGACATTTAAAACTCGTACAACCAAGTTCAAGCTTCATCGCAATCAACTTTGTAAAAAACTCTTACATAACAATGGAAGACCAAGACATGCGCCAATGTACTTCATACGGAGAAGACGAATTCACTTGTGTCTCACGTAATCCTGTCTACAATATGCACGATAAAGACGCCCCATGTGAGGCCCAAGTCTTCAACCAACAAGAGTCTTTATCATGCGTCCTCAATGACGTAACATGCAAAGAAACCTGGACAAAGCTTCACAAATTAAACATGTGGCTATTTACATTGTGCGGGAAACAGCTGATGCGCGTCATATGTAACGATCAAGTTACGCCAGCGGTCATTGACGGGACTGGAGTGATTTCCTTGAAATCAAAGTGCTTACTACAGAAAAAGGACGCCACAATATTTACACACAATCAGCTGGGAAGTACTTTTAACATGGAACCAGAGATAGAAATACCAACTATTAATTCGACTATTAACCACATCTTTGACCTCGGCTGGCAGAATGCAAAATTAAATATAACTGAACAAGAAACGCCAACTGCAGTAGAAATAAGAAAAGTAGCCCAGCAGTTGGAATCCCAGAAAAGCAGAGAAATATTACCGAAGGCGTCTGACATGTCAAGTCACGACATTTACCTCTACTCGGTTACTTCTTTGTTGTTGGGAGGAATCGCTGCGCTTGCCCTCTATATTATTATTAAACGATGTTTGAAAGCAAAGAAAGACGTCAAAACACTCTCTTCCGAAAGAGGAGTGACACCTAGAGGAAGGGATAACTTTGGAGGGGACATCGAGCTACAAGAAATGCATTCGACAGCAGCGGAGCCCGTTTACAGCGAAGCAAGACAGCCGATGAAAGCATTTCACTTCGACTAAATTGAGTGTTATAACTTATACCTATATTTTTACATATTTTTACACATTAACTATTGTTTACTATTTAACTTTAAATAACTACTTTCCACTTTAATTATACTATTATTTGCTTTGTAATGGATGCTCATCCCACTTTTCCCTCGGGAGCATGTACAGTTCACGTACAGGCAAATTGCTTACGCCGCGACCTACTTTTAAATACTCGTTTTTATTTACTTTATTATTATATTTAGTTAGTTGACCAATAGCTGCCGTAGCGCTATAATCGCGGATTAGCATCCAACTTAACTTTCGTGTAACTTTTACGAATAAAGTTTACTGTGGTGAAATCTGTGGTTTTCGTCAACTCACATCAAACAACTCAACTGTAAGTAACCGGCTACCTCTGAGCCGTACAACACTTCTGATAACAAACGTAAAATTGACTAGCAAGTCGTCAATTAATCATATCGGTAACGCGACCACACTAGTGCAATAAAACTGTACATTTCACGTGTTGTTTACAACGCGCGGCCCAGGGGGCGCCACATGCGGCCCGCGGCCCGAATGGGCCCTCATTACGTCGATACCGTCAGCCGTCATGCGGTACGCTAATGTGGTAGGGCTTTAATGTTTTTATCAGACCTGTGTACCTTTATTCCTGTTCACCTGCCCGGCGAGCATGGTCTACTGTGACATCGCTTAAGTCACACATTTCATCGCAGTTTGGGCGATAACGCCATTTTGTCCTAAATAATAGCACCAGCGGCGTGAGAAAATTTCCTGACGTTTGTTTGGGACTCATAGGGTCTTAATTGCTAATACTGGCGCACCCATTTTGTCACAAATGTCACATTTTGACAGATGATTTAGAAAAATGTATCACTTTCGTTCGGAGGTGGTGATAAAATTTTATAGTTGAAATAAATTAAATTAAATTAAAATCTTTTATTTCAGACAAAGTCCATAGGGTTAGTAACAATTTACTTAAAAAAACTAGTGTTAGTAGGTACAGATATAAAACTAAAAACACATATAGCTACACTTTAGCGTGGAGCTATATGCACACAACCCTCCAATAACAACACTTCTGATAACAAACGTAAAATTGACTAGCAAGTCGTCAATTAATCATATCGGTAACGCGACCACACTAGTGCAATAAAACTGTACATTTCACGTGTTGTTTACAACGCGCGGCCCAGGGGGCGCCACATGCGGCCCGCGGCCCGAATGGGCCCTCATTACGTCGATACCGTCAGCCGTCATGCGGTACGCTAATGTGGTAGGGCTTTAATGTTTTTATCAGACCTGTGTACCTTTATTCCTGTTCACCTGCCCGGCGAGCATGGTCTACTGTGACATCGCTTAAGTCACATTTTTAATCACAGTTTGGGCGATAAACTCATTTTGTCTTAAATGCTAGCACGGCGGCGTGAGATATTTTCTTGACTTGTGGCATAACTACTTGACGTTAATTTTTTTCTTTTTTGGAATTTTCCAATTTTATTGCAGTTTCGGTTGAACCTTGGCCATAAAAACTATTTATGTTCTGAGAAGCATAGTCCTACGACGCACTGTTTCCGAATTATGGGCCTCCGTATCTTATTTTATTTTGCATAAAACGCTATATTTCCATAATGATATCTCGAAAACGGTATGTCCTAGGCAAAAAATAACCAAAATTGAGCCCCACCCCTTTGCTACCCCCACGTTAGCAGCATCCCAACATGAATTATAAGTTTTTTTTTTTTACCTTGCTTGGTTTTCGACTTGAACTACGGTCATGACAAGTTATGATAAAATATGTCATGTCTTACAATTTGTCTTAAATGCTAGCACGGGACAAACATGTGACATAGTTTACAGGCACGACTTGCTTTTCTTGTTGTTGACTTCATAGTGCGACATAATTTGAATAGACGACCAAATAAAATAATACGTAAAAAAGTATGCCGTTCATACAGCTAAACAACTTTTAATTTTGTTGGGAATAAATTAATATTTGACCCACGACCATACTTTATTTTTCTTTGTTTGTTTGATAACATATTAAGTGTTTGTTAGAAAGATAATTATTGTGAAAATTTTAATAATTACTAAAAAATATTATAGCTTGTACCAATACCGGTGGGCCCCTATATATTTTAAATGTTTTTTGGGGATTTTATTTAAGAAACATTTAAAAATGTAGAAAGTAAGAAGAATATGGTAAAAAAGAAAATAATTATAAAAAAAAAACAAAATAAAATCAAGAACAACAATAAAAAAAAAAAAAATGAGAAAGTAATAATATAAAATTGATTAATAATCCTGTCACATTTCAATTAATTAATAAGCATTGATCACCGTACACACAAAATGAATTTATTGCCATTTGGTGCAGTAATTAGAAGGCAAATATAATATATATATATAGCTGCATATATGCATATAGCTCCACGCTAAAGTGTAGCTATATGTGTTTTTAGTTTTATATCTGTACCTACTAACACTAGTTTTTTTAAGTAAATTGTTACTAACCCTATGGACTTTGTCTGAAATAAAAGATTTTAATTTAATTTAATTTATTTCAACTATAAAATTTTATCACCACCTCCGAACGAAAGTGATACATTTTTCTAAATCATCTGTCAAAATGTGACATTTGTGACAAAATGGGTGCGCCAGTATTAGCAATTAAGACCCTATGAGTCCCAAACAAACGTCAGGAAATTTTCTCACGCCGCTGGTGCTATTATTTAGGACAAAATGGCGTTATCGCCCAAACTGCGATGAAATGTGTGACTCGAGCCATGTCTCAGTAGGCCTTGCTCGCCGGGGCAGCAACAAGAAAGGCATGTTGCGCCTTTAAAATATGTCACATGTTTGACCCGTGCTAGCATTTAAGACAAATTGTAAACATGACATAATTTATCACGTCTTGTCACAAATGTCTTGGGTACGCCCATGCTCGCTAGGCTGTATGCAACTGACGGTTGAAAATGTTATAGTTGTGGTCGCGGAAATGGAAATCATATAATTTTATGCAACCGGTTTAAATGGCCGACACAATTTATTGGTATTTCAGCAAGAAATACCTTTACCAAGGTTTCCTGTACACATCTGCTTACATTTTTAGAACGTGCTGGCGCAGTCTTATTCTTGGACTTCTCTAGTAACGTTAATAATAGCATAGTTATATTTATTAAGATTATAAATATTGCCAGTGACAACCCTTAACAAATATAGACATACTAGCTTCTGCCAGCGGTATCGCCCGCGTGAAAGTCAAAAATCATCCCGAGTGAACATATTCCCGGGATAAAAAGTATCCTATGTGCTATTCTTGATCTATCTCTGTACCAAAAATTCATCCAGATTCGTCTAGCCGTTTGAGCGTGAAAGGTAAAAAACAAACAAACACACACACTCACAAACTTTCACCTTCATACCTAATAGTGTGTGATAAAAGATCTATGCTTCCCCAGCTTTTAAAAATAAACTGATGACATCTTATAATTCCATTACATTTTAGTGACAGTCTCATATTGGGACGAAATTCTGTTTTTATCTTGATCCAAAATGACCATGATCCTTACACTCAAGTGTAAACCTGATCTAATTTCTGCCAAATCTTTCGGTACACACAAGCCTAATAAAATGTTAGAATGAAAGTAGTAGTAGAAATGTGTCAGATTTTCAAACGCAAATGCACTGTGGAGTAAACAGAAAAAGAACAATTCTATAAAATGCAGAATCTTCCCTGAGACTTTCCGACATAGTAAGTTCAATATGTTAAATTGATGTAAGTGTTTCAGTTTGTGCGTCCCGTCAATCTGATGCGCGACGCCATGACAGTACAGACGCTCGGGAAATTCGCTGAGTGCTTCGTACGTACGGGTCGTTCCTCACTTGGTGCTGCGTTTAAGTTGTGCCAGTAGAGTGATATGTTTAAAAGTTGACTGTATTATCTGAAAGCCCACCACGAAGGCTGGTGTTGAAAGATCTGAGGGTAACCTTTACACTATCCGGGGGACATTCTAGGATATCAAAAACAATAGTTTAATCGAGAAGCCTCTACAGAGAATCTTCGACACACAAGACTGAAATTTTGAGTTTTTGCCGAAATACAGCCGATTTGGATTACAATCGCCAGAGGTCAACCTTGTTAACCTTTGATTATGTCAATAAAAGCTTTTAATTTTTTCTTTGCTCGGAAACATCCAAACATGAAACTTCACAGCTTCTTATTACGAGCAAGGACAAAAAAGATATCATAGCAAAACAGTTTAACATACTCGCGCCCAGTGTGAATATAAACGCTGCATAGTATAATATGCAGAAATCTTAGCGACCCCACCACAGGAGAGCCGGCTAGCTGCGACCCAGTAATGGCCGCGTAACTGACGCCTGTCAAACATCGCAGGTATGTCTCCGCCAGTTATTCGCTGAGCCAGCTAATGGGGCTGCAATATCGATATAGTCTGTTGCTAATGTATTAGACAGTAGATCTGGTAGATGGATTGGTTGGTGAATCAAAAAGTGAAAGTGAAAGAAAATTTGTGAATCTTTAACAAAAGACTCCGGATGAACCCTTCATACATTTCACCACAGTTGTAATGACTTAGTTTTCAAAAAAAATACCGCGAGTACCAGAAATAATAATATCTAATAATAATTAAAGTAATTTCTTTTTCTTTCATTTACTTCTGATTCATCATTAACTTGCCCTTTATCTATTTTATTTGGAGACAAATGTCTTCTTCTCTCATACCATCGTACATCGCTGAAACTGTATTCTTAGGGATTACTATCGATTCAAAACTGCAGTGGGGCGCGCACATTAGAACTCTTTCGGGTAGGTTAAGTTCAGCTGCATATGCAGTAAGGAAAATAAGGCAGTTAACCGATGTAGCCACAGCTAGGTTAGTATATTATGCTTATTTCCACAGTATTATGTCTTATGGCATTCTGCTGTGGGGATCAGCAGCAGATGTTGACTCAATTTTCATCTTACAAAAGAAGGCAATCCGCGCGATCTATAAAATGGGTCCTCGCGAGTCCCTTAGAGAAAAATTTAAAGAAATCGATATACTGACTCTACCTTCACTTTATATTTTGGAAAGTATTTTGTATGTCCGCAAAAATCGAGGGCTTTTCAAAACTAGAAGCGACTTACATAATTTAAATACACGCAGTAAGCACGAAATTGTAATACCCAAATTCAGATTAACAAAAACTAGCAAGTCTTTTTATATAAACAGTATACGCTTTTATAACAAGTTGCCAAAGTCAGTTATAGAACTGACCGATGGAAAGTTCAAAAACTACATCAAACGTGTCCTTGTTAAAAAAGCATATTATAAAATCAAGGACTACGTTGAAGATAAAAATTTTGGCTTTAGCTCCTTCTGCGCATGCGGCTTCCCTGGTAACTCATAAACGGCACAAATATGTGGTTGTCTCTAACTATTCTCAATCTCATTAATTCTTTGTTTTTTTTCCTTCTTTTGATTATTCTTTTTACAATGGTTTTCAATCATCTTCATAGCCCTTTGCTAAGAATAGTTACAGCACTGATAACAATATTTGTGCCACATGTTAGATTTAGTCTTTTTTTTATTTTACTTTTGTATAGATTCCTTTACCGTTTTATTTTCTTTTGTTCAAATAATATGTAATCTTTTTTTTTTTGTTTTCTTACGACTTATTGTCGGGCCTACGTTGTCCCCACATATCTAAGTACTAATGCTGTAACAAGGAAATATTGTAAAACCAAACCATTTTTTTAAAAGAGTAACCATGGAGTTTCTTGCCGGTTCTTCTCCATAGGAAACGACCAACCCGAACCGTGCACATTGTCGACGTTTTATAAGTGCCCATGTAGGCCTATATGAAATAAAAAAATTGATTTTGATTTTGATCACTAAGAATGTGGTTTCATTCCATCATTTACTGAAAAGAACTGTAATGAACATGAAGATGGAACAGGATCGAATAATTTGGATCAAACATGTTTCGTTTTCTTTAAGCAAGAAAAATTGAGTTAGATACATCCATTTTTTAGCTTTATCCTGTAACAATCAAAATGTTTTAAGGAAAAAGGATGAAAAAGTACTCCGTCACAAAGGTTGTACATCAGGCCGAGGCCATAGTTAATTTTTCAGCGTCACTTACCTCAGCTTTGCAAGTTTAGGCCAAGATAAATTGATACAGAATCGCCACTCTAACCTGACCCGCTTTCGCTCTCAAGTTTTACTAAAAACAAGTCAAAAGTTAAGAATAAGGGAGGTCTAAGTAAAATAGACACTTGAACAAAAAATGCTGATTTAGCGATATTAACAATTTTACCATTCAAGCGTCGAGTTTTGATTATATTGCTTTTTTATGGAGTTTGTGCCTATTTTTATCTGAGCTTAGATATTTATGATCTTTTTGTTAAGTATTTGTGATGTCATGCTCCTTTTTATTTTCGGTCAATACCTTTAGTATATATTATTATTTTCTACTGAATTTAAAAATACAAGGAAATGAATTGTCTCTTATACAAGTATATGCACCCACAGAAATAGCGAAAGAGGAAGAAATTGATATTTTCTATAAAAATATAAATATAGCTATTAATCAAGCACATAAAACTTTTATAATAATGGGCGACTTTAATGCAAAACTAGGTCAACCAGGACAAGACGAATACTTAGTAACGAAACAAAACGGGTATGGAAAAAGAAACAAGAGAGGCCAGGGATTAATAAACTTCGCACTTGAAAATAAAATCGCCATCTTAAACACCTTTTTCAAAAAAAGGACGAAAAAAAGATGGACGTGGCGCTCACCAAATGGAACATATAAAAATGAAATAGATTTTATTATGTCAAATCAACCAAAAATGGTTCATAATATCGAAGTATTAAATACCAACTTTTCTTCAGACCACAGGCCAGTAAGAGCGACAATAATATTAACTAAACACAGGAAAAATAGGTCAAATTTCAGTAACTGTCAACACCCCACATTAAGAAACGAAGATGAGATAACGAAGTACAAAGAGAGTATTACATCCTACTTACCAGAATTACAAGACTGCTCCACCACACCTGTACAAACCTATCATGATAAAATAATAAAAGTAATCTGCCAAAGCCTACAGAGTGCCCGTTCAAAACATAAAATCACAAACAAAAGTCAAAACATGCTATCAGAGCGCACCTTAACACTTATGAAAAGAAGACAAGAACTACAAAAAACTACAAATAAAACTAGATCACAAAAAAACGAACTCTCAGCACTTTATAAGCTAATAAGCAAACTAATAAAACAGGACTACACAAGATTTAGATATAATACCATCGAAAAACACCTGGTACAGGCAGGCAGCTCAAAAAAAGCATTTAAGGAATTACAGCCATGCAAAACATGGATCGATGGCCTAAATCGGGCGAATAAAATACTGAACAATCGAAATGAAGTTTTAGACGTTGCAACGGAATTTTATAAAACCCTATACAAAGCCAAAGAACCAAACCCCACAGTACAGAGTTGCACGAGTGCCTTAGACCCTTATAACAAAGAAGATACAGCACAATTTGACGTAATAGAAATAGTTGAAGCAATTAAACGGCTGAAATCAGATAAAAGCCCAGGCCCAGATAACATAACAAACGAAGCTATAAAAACAGCCTACACTCAACTAGCTCTACCTCTAACTCGTCTGTTCAACCGCATACTGGAAACTACCGATACACCTACTCAATGGTCAGAGTCAAATATAATATTAATTTATAAAAAAGGAGACCCACGCGATATAGGCAATTATAGGCCAATAAGCTTATTACCATGCTTGTACAAACTCTTCTCTTCGCTTATAAACCAAAGAATAAGCACCACTTTAGGTGCGGAACAACCCATTGAACAAGCGGGGTTTAGAAAAGGCTTCTCAACTATAGACCACATTCACACCTTGGAACTAGTGATTGAAAAATATCAAGAAAGAACAAGACCTCTCTATGTCGCTTTCATAGACTACAAAAAAGCCTTCGACACAGTATCATACTCAAGTATCTGGGAAACGCTGAAAGAGCAGGGTGTAAAAAATGTTTATATACAAATCATTAAAAATATATATTTGAACAACAAAAGTAGAGTGAAACTGGAAAAAATCGGACAAAGTTTTCCCATTGAAAGAGGAGTAAGACAGGGTGACCCCCTGTCTCCGCAATTATTTATTGCCATCCTAGAATCAATAATTAGGAAATTGGACTGGAAAATATATGGACTAAATATCGACGGCAAATACAAATACAAAATACAAATACAAAATCTTTATTTCTGAACCAAAAAGTTTTACATTCGTTGGTGATTGGAGCCTCCTTTTAAGCAAGTAATGCCTGTGTTAGGAGACTCCGCTCTTCCACAGCAATATACAATTCATTCAGTACCTTATATATAACCAGTATGTTTGCGTGCGTGTGTGTGTGTATGTATGTGGGTGTTTGTGTGTGTGTGTGTGTGTGTGTGCGTGCGCGTGCATGTGTGTATTTCATTTTGTATGTTGCAATAGTGCCTCAGTGTCTGCGTAATTTAGTGTCTTTATCCAATTTGTTAGAATTTTTTTACATTCGTGTAATTGTTTGTTGTGTATATATATCTTTTTATTTATCCTATTATATAGTTGACATGATAGTTTGTTGTATTGAATGTCAGCAAATTTTGTTTTAGTTTGTGGAACCTGTGCTATGAGATCTTTCCGTCTTCTTGTTATTGTATTTTGATCGTATGGTAGATTTTTATGTTTTTTTAGAACGGTATTAACGATGTATAACTTTCTAACAGAAAGCAGTCCACTATCCTGATAGAGACTTTCAGTAGGGTATGTTATCCTTTTGAAATACATTATTTTTATTACGGCGCGTTGTCCTCGTTCAACATGTATAAACTTTGATTTTGCTGCGCCACCCCATATTGTGATACAGTAGGCTATAATAGATTGTGCTAGAGAGATATATATTTCATTTAATAAGTTTCTGTTAGAGCCTGATTTCTTTTTTATATTTATAGGTGCAATATATCTTAATGTTTTAAAAATCCACCCCAATTTCCTAATCCTTCCAGTAACATGTTCCACATGAGAGTACCATGACAATCTGTGGTCAATAATTACACCTAAATATTTTGTTTCCAAAACTTTATTAATTAAGGGACAAGCGCAATTATTTTTTTCAGCTTTATCGCAAGAGTGTACTCTAATGTTGAACACATCATCTGGTTGCGAACTTTTATAGATGGAGAAGCACATGTAATTAGTTTTCGCTGTATTTAATGTGAGAAGGTTATTATCTAGCCAATTCGCGATTTGGTACATACCTGCCTCTGTCTTAATTTTAACATCGGACCAGCTGTGCCCGTGGAAGACAACAGCAGTGTCGTCGGCGTAGGAAAATACATGTGCGTTCTCAACTTTTAATTCACAAAGATCGTTAATGTAGGCTAGAAAAAGTGTGGGTCCCAGAACACTACCCTGGGGTACACCGAACGACACATCAGCATCATCACTAATAAACCCTCCAATCTTTACCCTTTGTTTCCTGTTTGTGAGATAGTCTATAAAAAAATTTAGAGGGGTTCCCCTTATTCCAAGTTTTTCTAATTTGGTCACCAGGGTGGGAACGGAGACGGTGTCAAAAGCTTTCTTTAAGTCTAGAAATACCGTCAGACACTTTTTCCCGCTATCCACATGCTTAGTTACTAGCGTGGTGAGGGCACTAACTGCATCCTCGGTGGAAACTCCCTTCCTAAAGCCAAATTGTGTTGAAGATATAATTTTAAACTTATTTAAATAATTAATTAATCTAGAGTTGTTTAATTTTTCTATTACTTTAGACAGGGCTGGCAATACCGAGATAGGTCTATAATTATTGACATCGCTTCCGTTCCCTCCCTTGTGGACTGGAGTAATAACGGATTGTTTCAGGGGAGCTGGGAATACTCCGTTTCTGAAACAGAGGTTAGCTAGATGAGCAATAACAGGGGCGAGTTCTTTACTACAGTATTTTAGGAATTTTGTTGAAATACCATCCCAGCCAGGGGCACTATCCGATTTCAAGTTCCTTATGATTCCTTCTACTTCCTCTGTGTCAGTATCTAAGAGCACGAATGAATTTATTTGTGTATGTAATTCTTTTCGTTGGTGATCAGGACTGTTGTTATTTCTAGGTTGTATTTGTTGAGCTAGTTCTTTACCTATATTCGCGAAATAATTATTTACGTAGTTTACTGACTCAGTCGGAGTAGACTTGATATTTAGTAATTCTGCACTTTGATTTTTTGTTTTATTTGTATAAGTAATTGATTTTATGTTTTTCCATAATAATTTCGTGTTGGAGACTGAGTTAGCTAGTAATTCTTTTTCATATTTTCTTTTAATTTTTTTAATGAGGTTATTACAGTAGTTTCTGTATCGGCTATATGTGATTTTTAAAATTTCATTATGTGGGTCAGCCCGTGAGTTTTTTTGTAGTTTATTTCTATTATTTATACAGCGGAGTATCCCCGGGGTTATCCATGGTTTGATGATACGTTTGTTGTTAGGAATAATTCTTATTGTAGTATTATTCTTGATAGTTTCTGTAAGTTTTTCTATAAGTACATCAGTTATTGCATCAGGATCATTACAGAACATCAATTCGTATATATTTTCTTCTTTTAAGTTATTTAAAGCTTGTTCATAGTTCAAGGTGGTAACGCTTTTATGTATAGTTTCATTATTTTTTGTTTTCGATAGTGATAAAAATGTCGTGAAGTGATCAGTAATCGAAGTCTGTAAAATAGCTATTGATGCACATATATTTTGAAATGAAATGGTCTAGGCAGTTTTGTTCTCTGGTAGGTAATGTATGACCTGGTAATATGCCATATGTTGACAGAGTGTTGAGGTAATGGAGCCGGTTATTTTGCTCACTAGGCGCCCCAGTCTCTTGGGGTCTAATATTAATATTAATGTCCCCAGCTATTACTAAGTTTTTTTGTGAGTCTATATAATCTAAGTATGAACTAAGTGAGTCTAAGAAATTGTTAATATTTGTGTTTGCCGGCGATCGATATATGCATAGCACCGTGGTGTTTAGAATATCTACTTGAAGACACGAGGCCTGGGATAAGATTATTTCTTGAATTTTTGGTTTTAATGTATTTTTTACGTATACAACTACCCCATCATTTTGATTATATTGGCGAGTTGTGACATAAGACTGATAATTGGACAGTTGTGGTATAGATTTATTAATACTTAATCTACATTCGTTAAGATTATCAAATCTGTATCGAATTTAAGTGAAGATAAGGTAATAACAAAATCATCAAAATTGCAATATATACTCCTTATGTTCTGTGATACTATAGTTAGATCATTTTCCCTGACACAAATATGATTAGAAAGATTTAAAGGTTGGCATTCAATTGAACTCGAAATTTCAATTTTATCTAGTTCATTAACTGTTTGTACCGTGTTACTCATACTGATTACTTTTAAGTAGAAATAAAGTCGCATCCTGCACGTAGTAAACATGATAGATAGGCGAGTACAGTCTATTTTCATTGTACCAGAGAGTAATTGTTTGTGTAATAATAGTATAATTGTTGCCTGTAATATTAATTCGTTAAATATATAAAATAATAATATGTTACGATAAATTTTGTTATGAAATTTTTGAGGCGTGTGTTTGTATGTGGTGACCTGTGTTTGAGTTTTATATGATGAAATTATGTATGTGTTACTATTAAATAGGGTGAGGAATTTATGAGAGTGGGTGTCCTTGTGAGTACTTAAACTTATATAAAATGCAAAAAAATAACTTAAAACTACTACATTAATATTACATTGTGTGAAATGATAATAAGTGTTCGATGGGAATATAATCAAGGAGACACTTAAGCAAATAGAAATCGATAAAAAAATTGTGTTAACTAATATTTCAAAGCAAAAATAAACATCAAATAGTCATACTTTCTGCATTAGCTGCTGTATTTGTGCTTCACTTCTAATAATTAAGGGCGGAGCCTGGTCGTCCTGCTTTACTAGTACTTTGCCATATGCCGTCCAGCAGTATTTATAAGCGCCGGATTTTTTCAAATCGCGAGCAAGAAAATATAAGCGAGAGCCTTTGGCGGTCAAATGCTCAGACAGGTATACCGGTGTGTCTTCTTGAATCTTGAAGCCCAAATGCTTACAGCATAGTTTGGTCTTGTATTTTAGGTTGAAGTTCTTAGCCATTTTCAGAATATCATTCTTGAGGAGTGTCGATCCTGTTTCTACAACTATGGGCGTATTATAGTTCTGTTCCTTTCCACGCACCCGATAAATGTCCTTAATATCATTTTTAATCATGGCACAATCAATATTTTGGGAAAGACTCATCACCATGTCTATTAAGTTTTGCTTAGACTCGCCTGCGATTTTAGGTACGTTCTTAATCACAAAATTAGTTTTACGACATCCCGTTTCCATTTCCTCAATTTTATGCTCCAAAGTTATAATATGCTTTTTATCTTCTTTCGCCTGATTTTCCAGCTGAGAAATTTTCTTTTCATGGTCTATATTCTGTGACGTGAGGAGTTTAACTGTATCTTGTATATTAAGATTAGATTCCTGGATTTCTTTCAGAGTTAAAGAGACTTGTTGTATCTCACGTTCGCATTTGGTCATAAATAAAGCCATCATTTCTTTTAATTCTTTTTTAAACTCATCTAATTGCTCAGAAATTGAGATGTCTTCCCGGCTTCTTTTTGTTCGCTGGAATACGAAATTAGGCGGTGTGGTGGAGTCGTTAAAGATCATCTGGTTAATCTCTGACTCCGAAGCTGATTTATTCATCGACGAAGCCATCACAAAATATAGAATTTATAAGAAAAATGCAAAAACAATGCAGGCAATGTTCGATCTCGATATTCCAACTAACGCAACTGTGGCACAAACATATACATATCCAATATAAATATTGGTTTGATTCCTTACTTGCGAGCGGCGTAGCAGATCACGAGTAGCGAGAGTCGAGTCAGGCAGCGCGTAGCAAATGACGTAGCACGTAGCACTTGTAGCAGCCGCGTAGCCGACGCGATGACGTATATGGCCCAACCCGTAGTGGACTGTAGTTATGAGTTATGACAACTACGTTGATTTGGCGCAGTGGCTATCACAGCGGTCTCGATGCGGCGTGCACGGCGCAACCCAGGTTCAAATCCCACCGGCGACGGCACTTTTTCCAAGTCTATATTGTTCTTCCAAGTCTATATTGTTCTTCCAATTGACAGCTCAGCTCGCTGGTGAGAGCGAGACTTCCGACACCAACCAATATGGCCACTGCGTCTAATGGGGATCCACCCAAGATAGAAAAGGAGGGTCCGAGTTTGATTGCAAATCACCGATTTAAAAATTGAAATTAAATAGATAAAATATACGAGTTGCGTTCACACGTCTCACAAGCACGACCGATCCAGGTAAGCGCCTGAGGCGAAGAGAAAATACCTTAGTCATCTCCGCTTTGCCGATGATTTGGTTCTGCTATCAGAAACAGGCACACAAATACAACTCATGATCCATCAGTTGAACGAAGTCAGTAAACAAGTCGGTTTAGAAATGAACCTGTCAAAAACAATGTTAATGACGAACACTACAAAAACCCGAATATCAGTCGACAACGATGTACTTACCTACACAGAAAAGTACATCTACCTGGGTAAACAAATGTGTTTTGACAGGAAAAACAATGAGTTGGAAGCAGAACGAAGAATACAAAGTTCTTGGAACAAATACTGGAGCTTAAAAGAAATATTTAAAAGCAATATGAATGTAAAAATAAAAACTAGAGTGATGAACACATGTCTTCTACCATGCTACTAACCTAACCTAACCTAACCTAACCTATGCCTGTCAGACCTGGCGATACTATAGCAAACTAAAGAACAAACTCATCAGCTGCCAACGCGCTATGGAACGCAGTATGCTAAACATCAGCAAAAGACAAAAAATAAGACACACGAAAATAAGAAGTATTTCAAAGGCTACAGACGCTCTGATCCATGCTCAAAGACTTAAATGGAAATGGGCGGGACATGTAGCGCGACTACAAGATGAGAGATGGACTAAGAAAATTACTTCATGGATCGGTCCAAAAGGGAAACGCTACCGAGGTAGACCTCATGCAAGATGGCAAGACGACATTACAAAGACAGCGGGCCCAAATTAGTTACAAATAGCCAAAAACAGAAACCAGTGGGATACTTTGGAGGAGGCCTTCACCCGAGAAGGGGTTCTTACAAACCAAATTAACTAGATTATTTAAATTACAAAACATAATATAATACTATACCTATATCTACAAAATATACATATATATTAATAATTAGTATATTAAAAAGATGAAAATTAGATAATACATAGTTAGATTATAATAATAGATAGATATATACAAAGTAGATATAATCATAAGTTACACTTACATACATTGGATAAGGTCAATTCATAAAATATTAATATTATATAAACTAGATTAAGGTTAGTTATCAAAAATCATGGAGATATAAATATAAAGAATAGATATAATCATAGGCTATGTATACATTAGAAAATTAAGTTCAACTAAATTTTTTTTGATTGTAAGAAATAAAAGGCTTTTTTATTTTATTTTTATTTTATTTACCTTTAGTATAAATATCTGTAAATATTTATTATTAAAATAGGAAAGAAGAGAAGGACAAATAGTTTATTTCACACGAATAGCAATGTCGTAATAAGTTTTACTGGAATAAAATGTTACAAGAACTCATATGGCTTAATTTTGTAAGTCAACTAAAAGTGTATTTCGTAAACATTGACTTCTAAGAAAAGTAAGACAATAACTTCAGGTAAGAGATATTTGTAGTACGAGTCAGGAATAAAAATATATACTTGAACACAGTTTTATACACACAAAATTATTTGGCGGGACTTTTTATAAATGGATTAAGAAAATATACTTAACGCGCTAAATATGGTGTGAATATTTTTCCCGAAAAGTTAAGGTAAGATAAGAAGGGAAGATATCAGCTTGCCGGGCTAGACTCGGTGGAACGCAGAGCTTAGAGTCTATTTGGCGACGTCAAACTGGTGGATGCCAAGCTTCACAGCTTGACTCATCGGCGTAAGGTTGCCTGCTTGTCGGTCTTTTACAGACTGTACTGCGGCGAGAGTGCTCATGAACTCCACGAGCTCATCCCACCGGCCCCCTTCTTTCATTGGACATCTAGACGCACTGCAAGTTATCATCCTCATCTAGATGCCATTCCACCAATTCGCACCAAGCGCTTCATAATGCGCACAGCAAAAGAGTGGAACTCACTGCCTGCGTCTGTGTTTCCGAACGCCCACAACCCGAATCGCTTCAAAGTAAGAGTGGACAGGCTTCTTCTGGGTTAGCTCACTCTATCGTCGACTTTGTCTCTGTCACCTCTGACCTAGACAAGAGTCAAGAGCAGACCCCCTAAATAAAAATAAAAAAATAATTTCATTTTATTCAGTGACTGGTAAATAGGTAGATGATACTACATTTTTTTTAATGGTATTATACCAGCCTCTTACAGGACTGCAGGACAAGACAAAGGCCTCTTCTCATACAGAGAAGGCACGAGCTTAATCACAGGCTTGCTCAAGGCAGTTTGTCAATTTCAGATTTATATTAACTACTAGATTTTCCCTGCGGCTTCACTTCCGTGGCCCACCCCACAGGACCCGTCTTCGGTTAAATAAATATCCAATGTTACTCAGGAATAATGTAGCTTTCTACTAGTGAAAGAATTTTCAAATCAATTAAGTAGTTTTTGAGTTTATCCATTCAATCCAATCAAACTTTCAAACAAATCTTTCCTTTTTGTAATAATATTAAGTGTAGATAAGTTCAGGGCCTGTAGTCTCGACATAGCCAACGATCGTTACGCTAGCTAACATTCGTTAACTCTTACCACAAAATAGTAAGTATACAGAAGGGCCACTCCCGCCGTTTGGAAAATTGACAGCTAAACCTGACAGATTCACTAGGGTTGCTACTATATTGATTCCGAATAAAAAAAAAGGGTAGGTTGCCAAAGTTACAAACATAAATACATAGATTCGTCTAAACATACATCATAACATGCTTACATGCCTTAGAGGGTAGACAGGGCATCAAATATCCATTTAATATCACGAACACTACAACCCTAGTGAATCTGTCAAGTTTAGCTGTCAATTTTCCAAACGGCGGGAGTGGCCTTTCTGTATACTTACTATTTTGTGGTAAGAGTTAACGAATGTTAGCAAGCGTAACGATCGTTAGCTATGTCGAGACTGCAGGCCCAGGTTTCCTTCACCGCTGCCAGCGATGTCTACCATAAACTAAGAAAGAATTGATAACTTCACATTTGTACATGCCCGGCTTTGTACTCAAGACTTTCACGAGAGGTGAGTTCTTAGCCGCTGGGCCACGCAGACACTTTTTAAATGAAAGTACAGAAATAACGCTCCAAATAACACGCTCCACCTACAGATGTTTCCAGGCTTGTTTAACTCCAAAATATACTTACCCTAAGCCTGTTAGAATTTATGTCCAAAAGTCAAGGCCGTAAGGTAATATTGTGTACTATATTTCTCTACTATATTACTAAAGGTAAAGGTACGAAAAGGTTCACCAAATGTCACCAAACTCACGTTAAAGGTTCTAGCGTTACATGCGTGCATGCCTCTCGTTTTGGTGTCGGTCCATTTACCGGTAATTAAGTTAGATCAATTAAATGGGCCACATCAAATAGCTACTTACGACAAATTACTGCTCAGGCTATGAATATTTAAATCTGCAAAGCGCTGATTACAAAGTGGTGTGGCTATTGAAATTGTGTTTGTAAATGTAGTGAAGTGTTATTTTAGTACATTGTTTTAAACGGTTTTGCACGATGAATATAGTTGTATTTTTGGGGAGAGTATGAGTAAAATTTAATTATTATTGTTTGACATTGAAGGCATAGATAGCGCAGTAGCTGAACGATTGGCTTCAGCGTTACGTGTCGTGGGTTCGATTGCATAAACTGGCCTAAAGGAACACAATAATTGCTTTTGGTACTGATAGTCGTTCCGGTTTAGATCAAAATACGATGGAAAATGTCCAAAGCCATACTCTGTAATATATATATGTCGGGTTTAGTCAATAGTACGAACGTTAAAACAAATCGCAAGCACGCCATCTGGCGGCAAAGCAAGAACAACTGCGCATTGGCGCGCTAATTCTAACCGCTTGCGTAGTGGGGACAGCAGAATATGGCAGTTGAGTACTGACAGCCTTAGAGCTAACACGTCGTAGAATCAGTGTCGATCCGTAATATTAGTAAGCAAGATTGTAACTGTGAATATTTGAATAAACCCAGTGTATCGAATAATTTCTGTGATTTCATTTGCACGATTGTTCCCACCGAACCTGCCCACACACGATGTCTTAACCTAAGTGTCTTAATCCTGACTTCCCGATGGTTTACATCTATCGGCTAGCCTTGATGCGACATATACTTATACTATGAAGTAAAGTAACTTTATCCGTCTGTGTTTGTTATGTTTATACACGCCTAAACTGCTGCATGAATTTCAACGAATTTTAAAGGTACTGTACCATGTATCCTTGAAGAAGGATATAAGGTACCTTTTTATCGCGGGAGGACGTTTCCTTGGGATAATTTTCGAAATTTACGCTGTCGGAGCTGCTAGCAGAAGCTAGTTATTTTTGTATTCTTTATGTTAGTTTTCTCGAAATAATTTGACAGTTTGATACAATCCTACTTATATAGATATGTCACTATTTTAAGAATCACATCATCATTATCACATCATCAGCCTATTAATGTTCCCACTGCTGGGACACAGGCCTCCTCTCTGTGAGAGGGAATGGGCCGTAATCCACCACGCGGGCCCAGTGCGGGTTGGTGGATGTCACATATCTTCGAATTTTTGGTTCTAGGACATTCGGGTTTCTTCACGATATTTTCCTTCACCGTTTTTGAGAGCAGTGGTGAAGAAATAATTTACACAAAGTAAAGCGCCTGCTTGGGCTCGAACCCACGACCTACAACTTATAAATCGCGGCCGATACCAATGGGCCACCATTGCTCTTTCAGTCTGCCTTTTTGTTACCATTTTACGTCTTAACGGCTCAATGGATTTGGTTGAAATTTGGCGTACGGGTATACCATCAAATCAAATCAAATCAAATCAAATCATCTTTATTGTGAACTATAGGTATACATCATAAATGCAGGTCTTAAATAATTAAAATAAGTTCAGCTATGTCCCGCCGTTAAGGCATACAATAATAAAATACAAATCAGAAGTTAAAACACAATTAGTCATATTAGTTTAGATACATTATTAAAATATTCCAAATTATAAATACGTACAAATTCAATTTCAAGTCTTAATAGTCATAATTCATTATTACATTGCAAATATATTCTAACATAAATATTAAAAAAGAGCAAAGACACAAGCGATTTAAATGGTATGCAAATACAGTTAACAATATTGTCATACATATGTGGGCAATAATTATAATTATTTTTCATTTCTTGTCATTAGAATACAATATTTTTGTCACCCAAGTAATCTTTGATATCATAATAACATTTGTCTATTAATAATGAATGTAGTTTCTTTTTAAACTGGAGGATTGGTAATTGTTTAATGTCATCAGGCAATTTATTATAGATTAATGATGTCATGCATAAAGTACTTTTATTTAATAGTGCCGTTTTACCATAAGGTATTTGTACCTCTAATCTTTTTTTATCCCTTAATTTTCGATAATAGCTTTTGACAGCAGTCTTATAGTAGCTTAGATTTGATTTCACAAACATATTTGATTCGTAAATGTATAGGGAAGGCAATGTGAGAATTTTTAGATTTTTAAAGTAAGGTTGACAGCTTATTGTACTATTTATTTGGCACATTGCTCTAATGCACTTCTTTTGAGCTTTAAATATAAATTCCTTGTCTACCGAATTTCCCCAAAATATAATGCCGTATCTCAGTAATGGTGCCACCAGTCCATGATAGGCCGTTAAAATCGCTTCTTTGTTAATTATTTTGGAGAGCTTGTAAAGAGCGAATGAGGATTTGTTGATTCTTTTGCAGAGATTGTCTATATGGGTTGTCCATGAAAGTCTGCAATCAATATTTATTCCAAGAAATTTTGTATTTGTCACAGATTCTACTGTCTGCCCGTTATAATTTACATTAATACTTTTCGGCTGAGTTCTTTGGTAAAAGTGCATTATATTTGTTTTTTCCAAATTTATTTTCAGATTGTTATCAATTAACCATTTAATTATAGTTCCTAATGTTTCATTAATTTCATTTTCATAGTCATTTTGACTGTCACATTTTATTACTACAGTGCTGTCATCTGCAAAAAGTACCATGGGATGCTTTATGTGTCTAGGGAGATCATTAATATAAATCAAAAAAAGCAAGGGACCCAAAACACTACCTTGTGGCACTCCAAGTTTTATGGTTCTAGTTTGGGATCTATATGTCTTCTCATCCCGCGTCTTAAGGCATATTCTAGTTATTTCTGTTAACTGCTTTCTATCACATAGATATGAGTGAATGAGGTCTAGTGCCTTTCCCCTTATGCCATATGAATCTAATTTTTGGAGCAGTATGTTATGGTCAACACTGTCAAAGGCTTTACTCATATCCATGAAAATAGCACATATTGGATTTCTTTTGTCCATATTAGTCAAAACAATGCTAATAAGTTCATATATTGCAGCGTTTATGGACTTACCCTTACGAAATCCTTTTTGTTCGCTAGCCAAGATATCGTATTTTTCAAAAAAATTGTAAAGGCGACTATGAATGGCTTTTTCGAATATCTTTGAGAATATGGGTATCAAAGCTATAGGTCTATAATTTCTATAATTTCCCATATTGCTTTTGTCATCTTTTTTGTGGAGAGGAACAACAACCGATGTTTTAAGTTTTTCTGGGTAAGTTCCAGTAGAAATGCATAAATTTATTATATAACTCAGATGAGCTGCAATTGATTGCGACACTTGTTTTATTACTTTCGTACAGACCCCATCGTAACCCTCACTCGATGTATTTTTAAGTTGTTTGATTTCTCTGTCTACTTCTATTGGGGTTGTGGGGGTAAGGAAAATTGAGTTTAGGTTGGTGTAGCTGTTTTGATTCGAAGGTGCTTTATTATTGTAATTATTTGTACGCATCGATTTTGCAGCTTGGTCAATAAAATAGTCATTAAAATTATTCGCAATCGACCTTGGATCTGAAATGGACCACCATGTCCTGCATTATAAATAAGATATTTTTCATGTCAGGATAATGTCCCTTTGGAATGATTTTCAGGCGGGCGAAGCCACTGGCAGAAGGAAGTTGTCTATGTTAAAAACACTTGACTTTTAGCAAAACATTAAAACAATAGTAAGCTTATCCGTTATTTTGATCTTGTTATTGAAACAAGGTTCTCATACAACTTTACCAAAGCAAATTGTTTTTTTTTATAAATGAGAATATCGGGTTAATTAGAATAATTAATATTTTCATTATAGTACTTGTTTCTCGGTTGGATATTCCATGGTTCTTATTTGGTGTTTCTTAGCAAGAACACTATTGTCACTATTTTAAGAATACCATTACCTACATCTGACCAAATATTCTGAATCTACCTAAGTAAGCATAACCGCGACCTTCAGAAGGTATCATAAATAATTACTCTATTCAGTTCCATTTAGTTCTATTTTAAGCCGATCATTAATATTACATTTTTAATTAGTTACGTGGGACACTCAGAAAGTTTTGCGAAACTAAAAAAAATTGTTCTATACGTACATATATTTTTATTAAATCTTTTCAAAGTACTTTCCACCAGCCTCTATACAAAGATTCATGCGCCTAAACCAGTTTTCAAAACACTTTTTCCAGTCCGCCGCAGACACCTCGTTTACAGCCTGCTCGAACGCAGCCAGCGCATCTTCCGGCGACGAAAATTGTATCCCTTTGAGCTGATTTTTTATTTTTGGGAATAAAAAGAAGTCACACGGTGCTAGATCAGGGCTGTAAGGAGGGTGACCCAGGAGTTTGACTGGCGTGCTGTCCAGGAAGTCCCTCGTTTTGAGTGCGGTGTGCGCAGGTGCATTGTCGTGGTGGAGCAGTAGCCCGCGGAGCCCTGTGTTTGGTCGCTTGTTGCTTATAACAGAGAAAACTTCTGGCAAACATTTGGTAGTATACCATTCGGCATTAATGCTTCTTTGATCCCGTAAGGGAATTGATACCAAGTGGCCAGTCAAATTAAAAAAGCTAGCGATCAAAATCTTACCCCCGCTTCTAGATCGCTTCACTTTGGTAGGCGTTGGTTCATTTTGAAACACCCAAACAGTCGACTGGCGCTTGGTTTCTGGGTCGTATTGATAAATCCAGGACTCATCACCTGTAACGATGTCGTAAACACGCCGAGACGAGCCTGCTTCAAATTTGTTAAGCATATCACGGCACCATTCCACCCGGGCCTGCTTCTGAGCATCGGTGAGGTTGTGCGGCACCCAGCGTGATACTATCCTCCTCACGCGAAGATGGCTGTGTAGAATCTCGTGAACGCTTCCCGATCCAATCTTCAATATGTGTTGAATCTCCTGATATGTAATTCGCCTATTGTCTTGGATTAAATTTTTCACTGCTAGCACGTTTTCTTCGGTAACAGCCGTCAAAGGGCGACCGCTTCTTTCGTCATCCCCCAAAGTTGGTCGACCGCGCTTGAATTTTGTTATACCAACGATACACGGTTGCCTTGGAAGGGCCTTCATCCATGAATGCCATTTGAAGTCTATCGTACGATTCATCCGGTTTCAGGCGACACTTGAAATCGTATAAAATCATAGCTCTAAAATGTTCCCGGCGCAGATCCATATTTCAGTGAGACACAATACTTAGAATTAACTCGCAAAAAATGTGGAGGGAAATTTTGAAATTGGAACTTACTTATTTTTACTTATAAATAATCATATTTTCGAAAAACATTATAACTGGCCAGTCTCCCATATATAAAAACTTTTTTTCGCAATACTTTCTGAGGGGCCTGGTACATGAGCAACTCCTCTGAAAGCGTTCTTAATTAAAACATTAAGTTGCTAGTCTGAGTATGAAGTCTACGGAACCTTTCACTTGTTTTTATTAAAAGTTTAATTTTCGACGACGACGCTGACCCATTTTTATTATGCCGAGATAATATACAACGCTTTCTGGAATAATGTTTGAAAGAAGTAGATATTTTGTTTTTTTAATTAGTTTTATTAAAAGTTTTGCAGAATTGCTCTTCACTTTAAATTGCTTCACAGGAACCTGGTAGGGCACTTACTTAGTTACCGAGGACATCTAAACTTCCTGAAACACTAGCCAGTGTTTCAGGAAGTTAAGATGTTCTCGGTATGTGAAATTACATCAATATCCGATCAATAATTTTACGTGAAAGAGTTTCAAACAGCCATCCATCCATCATCACAATCAATCTGCCTAGCCTTTTTCCAATTATTTTGGGGTCGGCTTCCAGTCTAACCGGATTCAGCTGAGTACCAGTGTTTTACATGGAGCGACTACCTATCTGTTCTCCACAACCCAGTAACTGGGTAACACAATACCTCTTGGCAAGACTGGTGTCAGCTCTCAAGCTTCTGACTACCCGTAACAACTGTCAAATATCTTTAAATAACAGCCGAGACCAACGGCTTAAGACGGTACCCTGACCAAAAAATCGGCATGAGATATGAGCGTTCCTATTGGTCTAGCGGCACTGGTAGCGCATGAATTACAGTAATGAATTCGCCCAGATTTTAGAATAAAATCATTATAAAATCGAATTTTGGTCTTTTGAAAAAAATAATTCTACAAAAATGTTCGTTATTAAATTGTCTATCCATTAGTGTTAGTACAAAAAATAATCAATGAACACTTTACGAGGAGAGGCATAATATCAATAATTATTTCTCATTTTTATGTTTTTTTAGAAGGAGATTAGTGAAATATAAACAACATTTAAAAAAAAACTAAATCTTCCATTTTAGAATCAATAATATGTAGAAATTTAATGTATTTTTATTAATTGGTATTTCTTTTTAAATAACGAGTAGATAGCTCCTAAAAACAGCACAAAAAACGGCTTGCGCGGCGTTTTGCTCGGGGTACCGCCTTAACGTGCTACCCAAAGGCACAGAGGAATCTCGCTATGTTGAAATGTTCACCCATCCACGGACCGACCTCGTTAAGAGTTGCTTAACCTTGAAGATCGACCCGTGCGGCTGTTATTATTTAGCCATGAGCTCCTCCATCCATCCAAACTCACAAAAGATTATAAATGACATTATTTGACGTTTATAAATTGTAGTAGAATTCTTCTTTTAACTTTTATTCACTAGTCAATGCACAAATAAATGTCAATTGAGAATAGATCAGTCGCTTGTAAAGTATTTACTAATCAGCCATAAAGGTACTGGTTTTTACAGCCCAGATTGAGCCGAACCCTGTGTGCCTGTACATTTATGTTTTTATTTGCATATGTGTATTTTAATGCACATATAATGCACAATGTACCCATACCGGGTTAATTATCAATGACCAGCCAAATTATTTCCAGAAAAAAAAAACAGTTTTGTTCAGAACGGCATTTTGTTTTATTTTTTTGGGAGTAGATTTTAGCATAAACCGTTCTTTGTTTTATACCTAATTCCTGGGAAAAATTGTCTGGTCATTGAAAATTAACCCGGTGTTTAAATACCGAAACAAATATTTTAATACAATATTTTTAATCTGTGAGAAAATCGGTTATCACAGTACGACGAAAGTTTTGAGCATGAATGAGGATATGACTAGGTGGAAGACCAAGTAAGTGATTGATAGATTGTGTGAAAGATAATATTGCTACATACTAGCTGGCTAGAAATGGGGATGTAGGTCTGAAACAAACCATGCTGCATCGTCACCAAATAAATTGGGCTTCTTATCCCAGCTGAATAAATTTAAATAAAGAAACAAAACTATAAAAAAAATTGTAGGTGCACTAACTGATATACCTGCTAAGTGCTTTAGGCAAGCAGGGGCGCTACAGGGTGCACTAACTGATACACCTGCTTACTGCAAGCGTGCTTCACCGTCGACCACATCGTCGTATACCATAAGACGAGAAATTGGTTAAACGTGAGCCAAAGAAAAGAAAAGCTTCTGTACCTAACCATTCAGGTGACAAAGGCGTGATGCGTGTATGTTATGTTACTACAATGACGTATAACCTTTTAAACATACCCTTCACCTTAACTCAAAAGATTTTGTCAAAGTGAAAGCAGTTTTTAAGACGCCAGACTACCCTTGACCTTTTTATTTCAAGTAAAGGAGTTGTAATACGTCTCGGAGTATTAAAGCCGCGTCAGTGTGCCACATTACTTACTAAACCAGGCGTAAGTACCGTTGTTATATAATAGTCTGTAAGACCTTGAATAAGAACATGGCCCGAAGAAGTTACGCATTGTGTTAAGTCTAAGTAATAAGGACTTACTCGCCTGGCAACCATCGCCATATTCATAAAAGAAATATAATTTGTCTGAAATCCAAACAACCCGTTCAAGCAGATCCTTTTGCCTCATCGATGCCTATCATCAGATTAAGGATCGAGCCACAATAACTGGTTGTATAGAGGTCATAGGATCTAGAGGGAGGGGACGGCGACCAGCCCGCCGGTTGAAAGCGTCCCAAAGGGTCATGGCCATGCGGCTGTTCCGGGGATACCTCACGATCTCCGGTTAGGTGGCGAGCCTTCTTGCCGTATTTTCGCCATGGGATCTGGAGTCAAAAGTCCTCGGGCACATATGTGAGTGGCACGAGGAGGCGGAACGCCAAGGCAAAACTCTGTTGCCATGACAAATCGCGGCTTGACGGTCAGAGCTCAGGCAGGATGGATCTCATGACAACATGGAGAGAGTGACTGTCGCAACCCAGCACTGGGCACGCCACAATTGCGGCGATAAGGCGCCACGGCGTCTTTAACTCTCGTCTGACGCAGGTCACTATTTCGGGAGGTTCCTGCTCAGGACACGGCGGGAGTAAACACCCGGTTGTCACCATTGTGTGGATCGCCCGGAAGTCACGGTGGTGCATGCTATGGAGGTATCTCCGCTTGAAAGAAATAAAAAGAAAAATATTTATTTTTGACCCGCACAGGAGACACGAGAAATAAGCATACAATTAAACAATAATAAAATAAAAACCCCGTGCGAGACCAAAAAGGCTCCTATCTCAGCATGAGCGGATGATGTGATGGGCGGAGTACCGCCAAGTCCTCGTGAAGGCGATCGGTGGTGGCTACCTCTCACGTCCAGCCCTAGTGCAAGCCATGGTACGGAGTGAGAGGGCATGAGAAGCTGTCACCACCTTCTGCGAAGCACTAATGCTCGCGAAGGACGAGGCGGAATGCGTGAGGGGGACGCCATGAAACGTATATACGCCAAAAGGCCAATTATCTGAAGATGCTCAAGTAGCTCGTAATAAAGACTAAGAAATTTAGTTTAAATTACGCTCGAAACTGTTCCAGGTCAGCCATAATGGAAGATGTTCTGCACATCCAGTTGTTTACTTGTGATCCCTACATATCTAGCTTAAATAGATCTAGTATTGTGATACCAAAAGAACTACTTGACGAAGCTATAGATATTTTAGTATTGACAAGTAATGAATAAAATAATGTTTCTTTTCCATGAATGGTATGCTATTTTTTGTTTAAAATTATGTAATTACGTATTTATTAACTAATTAATATTTTTAATTTAACCTAATGTAAGCAAATAATTCATCATCATCATCTGCCTAGCCTTATCTCAATTATGTTGGGTTCGGCTTCCAGTGTTACCGGATTCAGCTGAGTACCAGTGTTTTACATGGAGCGATTGCTTATCTGACCTCCACAACCCAGTAACTGGGTTTTGTGGTGTACAATAAAGTATATAATAAATAAATATCACGACATCTCTTGGCAAGACTGGTGTCAGATCTCAGGCTTCTGACTACCCGTAACGACTGTCAAAGATCTTGTAAATGACAGTCCCGGCTGTCATTTACAAGATCTTTGACAGTCGTCACCAACGGCTTAACGTGCTTGCCGAGGCATGGAGGCAACTCGGTCAACATACCGTGTTTCCTCCGTGCCTCGGAATGGTCACCCATCCACGGACCGACTTCGTCAAGCGTTCCTTAACCTTGATGATCGACCCGTGCGGCTGTTATTATTTAACCACGAGCAAATAATTAATTTAAATAATGTAATTTAATTTTTGTATGAAATTTTCAACATTTTATTTTTGTATTTTTATTACTAAATAAACATAGTAACAAGGTAGCAGTGTTTTAATAATTCAATAGCATAAGTATTTAGTAATACGTATACAAAATTTCAATTCAAAATTTTAAGTAATAATAAAGTTATAGATTTTTGAGATGGAACGCACCGTTTGGTTCCATAGTGCGCCGTCGCGGTGAGAACAACTGTACCTATTGTTTAGCTCTTGGTCGAAAGCTTTATATAAAAAAACATATATACTCAAAAAAGTATCTACCTATCGTAGGAATTAATATTTGTTTCGGGATATTTACCATGTATATTTTGATTTTAGTTGAGAGCTCGATGTTTCGGCACCGTTACAAGCGCCGTGATCACGAGAACTAAAGTCTTTGCGGGTGGGTGTTGTTTACGAGCTGACATATCTGTCTACTACCCTCTTCCTCACTTCGTTTTACCCCCCGTTCTACCTGAAGTAGTATTTTTGTGGTTAAACACAGAACTCAATGTATTTTGTTGCGTTAGCTTGAGAGCCATTAATGTAGTAGGTGCCATGCAACGCGCATAAATGCCCCTAGTGCTTTGACGTACGACGCTCGCTGTTGGCGCGCGAGCAGAATACGGGGCGCCGTGCTAGTAGGCGGGAGTTGGTCGAATTTGACGTGTTATATCTAATGAGTGTACATTTGAAGTATGGTTGTGTTGGCCAACTTCATACTTTGAGAATCTATTGGCATATACTCCCTTTTCAATATGTTATAGGCTAAAAATTACCTCAACATCATCTGCCTGCCCTTGTCAAGTGTTAATTTTGGTCAGCGCAATATGATTTTTCTTCTACAATTTCGTACTTGCAACAGAACGGTGATATCGAGGCTTAGAGAAACGCGATTATTGATTTTCGCAGGCTGAGTTAGAGAAGACAGTTATTCTTGGTGATTTTTTCATACATAATAGTGATTATGCCCAATGTTATGTATGAAAAAATCAATAAAAAAAATGATAATTGAAAAATTATTCATCTGCCAGTAGATTCTTTGATACCCTAGAGTTATGGGATATAAAAAAAACGCTTTTTAATGTGGGGAAACGCTCATGCGTACTGCGCTACCTCCAGTTATGTGGGACTTCAACCCAGTAAAACTCCACGGTGTTCTCCTGCGCCGCTTATGGTGGGAACATGGGCACGCGTTAACACTCGTCGCTAGTCCCCGAACCCTCGTCTGGGAAGTAGCCCCCATCACCGGCGCATGGGTCACACACACTGAACGCCGTGACCACCTCAGGAACCAAACCAGCACATGGGTGCCCGTCTATGGCACCCTTGGTCCTCCTGTAACGGGTCAGGTGAGTGGCCTCGCCACCTAACATTTTTAAGTGACATAGGGGATAGGGACTAGCGTTGAAAATCGCGAAAGATACATCTTGTTTTTTTTCGAAACATTGTATCTTGCCCATGTAATTTTCGAAAATAAAAACAAATTTGGCATTCGTCTGAAAAATAAAGGAATAAATAAAGTAAAAGTAAGTTTAAAATGTTTAGTTTTTCTAAATAAGTTTGTTTTAGCTGTAAGTCGTCCGCAAGTTTAAATTTCGCAGTAAATACTTGGTGTTGGTCATTTGGTCATATGATCCTCCTAAAATCAAACACTAACAAAATAATTTTATTTCCCTGTCCACCCAGGCAACACAACAAATTACAATAAACAGCTCAAGGCAAATATTGTTACTGAAAACACGTAATGTTAATGTATATTAAATAATGCACACCTGTTTAAAGTTTCTCGAACTGTAAATATATTAATATAAACGAATTCTCATATTATAAGCGTTACTTTAATACAAAACAAATAAATCGTAAATTTCTGAATGAACTTAGCTCTAAATTAAATATTGAGATTGACTACATAAAATACACAAAGGAATTTCTCATAAAAAACTCTCTTCTGTATTTCACTGCACATAATCAGGAAAAACTGTGTGAATTAACTAGAATATGCTCCAGTCAGAAGACAATTTTAGATTATTTTAAGCCAATGCAATGTAATGTGAAAGTGTCAATGAATGCTAAAGCACAATCTGAATCTAGACAGGTATCTGATTCAGCTTGTGCTAGTCTTTTTCGTGTATGAAAATATTTTTGTACTACACCAAAATATGAATGGACTAGTAAATAAGTCGGACTTATTGGGTGTGCACCTTAATGATTTTATCGATGAGGGGAAATCGGTGGACATATTATGCATTACAGAAACAAACATGAATAATGACGATCATATGCATGTTCACGTGCCTAACTATAAACTCTACACATATTATTCACGAGAAAGTAGGAACGGGGGCTCGTGTATACTAATGAAGAATACTCTAATCGGAATAAAAATTGATCTAGGAAAATGGTGTAAACCAAACCTTATTGAGGGTTGCGCAGTAGAGTTGCAGAATCACCCTGTAGTAGTCTTGTGTATATACAGACCTCCTAATATGGATAAGGTCTCATTAAATACATTCCTTTTTAATTTAGATTTGATTCTCAATGACATCTGTTTTATACGTAAGAAAAAGATCATTTTATGTGGTGATTTCAATATAGATCTTCTAAAGGAAAACTATGCCTCTCGCAGTTTTAAAAACCTATTGCAAAGTTACAATTTGAAAATAGGTGTGCTCACCCCTACACGTCTTTGTAGCGGCACCTGCATCGATAACATTGTCGACAATATACGGGGTAGTAAATGCGTAACGGTCGAATTGGCAATGTCTGATCATACAGCACAACTTCTACAATGTCCAGTTAAAAAAACGTGCAATCTCACTTATTGGTACATATTTAGACGTAGCTACTGTACAGAGAATATGCAAAACTTTAAACGATGTTTACAAAATTTGACATTCAATGATATATATTCCTGCAAAGAACCCAATGACGCATTCAATAAGTTTTACGACACGTTTAAATTATTTTACGATATGTGCTTTCCACTTAAAAAACTTAAGCGATATGCAGTAAGATCACCTAAGTGGATCAGTAAAGGAATAAAATTGTGCTGTAAACGCAAGCGCGAAATGTTGTGGCAGTTTCGGAAAGACCCAAACCCCAATACTAAATCAAGGTTTAAAACTTACACCCGACGGTTAAAAACAATTATTCGTCTAACAAAAAAATCACAGAATAACAACCATATTAATAATGCGTCCAATAAGAGTAAGGAAAGAAAGAAAGAAAGAAAGTTAGGGGCAATGCTCTGAAACTTTTAGAATCGTACTTGTCGGACAGAAGACAAGTTACGAGGATAGATAAAATATGTTCTGCCTCAAAAACCGAGCATACGTATTTATCAAGCCAGAGGCCCAATAACTATGGTGTACCCCAAGGTTGTATTTTAGGATCTTTATTATTTATTATATACGTTAACGACATGCCTAGAGAAACACATCACCCTATGGTTTTGTTTGCCGACGATAGCACAATCGTTTTTAGTGGCAACAATGATGCGACGACACTTGAGAGAGAGATAAACCACTGTCTGCAAGTATTAGTAGAATGGATGGGCGCGAATAATTTGAAAATAAATATTGATAAAACGAAAATAATGACTTTTGAGCAAATGACAAATCATAAAAAACCAGACATAAAATATAAAGACAAAATAATTTCAGATACAAACAGTACAAAATTTTTAGGACTAGAGCTAGATAGAGATATGTCGTGGAAAACTCACACTGACAGTGTCTGTAAACGCCTGAGCCGGCATTCATATGCTTTACGCAATCTCGCAAAGGAGGTACATAAAAATGTTTTGGTCACGGCGTACCATGCATATGTTACATCTACGTTACGCTACGGGGTCATATATTGGGGTAACTCCACGAATATGGAGACGGTATTTAGAGCGCAAAAAAGATGCATTAGGGCGATATGCGGTATACAAAGCACGGAAAGCTGTAAACCGTTCTTTACGTATTTTCGCATTTTAACAGTACCATGTCTGTACATATACGAAGTGGCGGTCTTTGTTAAAACAAACTTTCACTTGTTTGAAAAATTTCATAGCGCACGACACAAAAATAAAATAAGCTATAGACAACACAAAAAAGCAGTGTTTCATAAAAACTTCACAGGAATGGCTCCACAAATTTATAATAAACTACCAAATTCATTGTTAAATATTAATGACATCAATTTATTTAAAAAACAATTGAATAATTTACTGCTAAGCAAGACATACTACACAATACACGAGTACCTGTCGGACAGAAATTTATCTGTTTAAGTGGTGTGATTGGGGTGGATACTTGGGTCCGATTTGTTTACTTATTATTATGTTAATTACTAAGACATTGTATAATCTGACACTACTTATCAATTTTAATTTATAACATTGTTTACGTTTTAAAGTTTTAACATTAATTTATGACATCTTATAGTATTTTTATTTTATAATAATGGATATGTTTTAATTTTTGACATGGAACACATTTTTAATTTGAAATTTATGACATGTTATACTATTTTTTTAATTTATGATATTATATGCAATTTTTTTAATTGATGACATTGAATACGATTTAGATTTTATTTTATTTTATTTTTGTTTATGACATATACGTTCAAATTGTAATTTAAATCTAATTTATAGGATTGTATTACTTTAATTATTATTGTTACTATAATTTTGCATGCCTAAATTGGTGGAACACGGTTGACTGCGCATTCACCTGACATCTGGAAGTGTATTTTTATGTACTGTGTTGAGCAATAAATGAATTTGAATTTGAATTTAATCACAACATTCACAGCGCATCCAAGCGAACTATAAATAAATAATTTCTAGCGATCATTGCAAATACGCCTGTGGTTCCATACAACAACAGTAATGAATGCTGTTGAATATTAATCGGCTGTGCGCTCCACAATCGAAATTTTAAATCGATTACACTGTACATTTATTTTAAACCTTCCGGAATAATTATGTTCTACTAATGGAATGGTGTAATCGTTAAGGTGAGTGTTCACTAGCCAACAGTTTTGAACAACATAAGCTGTTCAAATTGGAAATCCGTTCTACAAACGACGGTGAAAACCAAGGCTGATAAACTCCAGTCGAAAGACGTCTACTGTTGGCCATAGTCCAAGTGTCTCCATATCCACCTCTCCTTTTATTTTCGAACTCCTGCATCCTTCACCAGTTCGGATGACCTTGTGGGACACCAGAACCTTTCAGCTATATCAGCCATCCGTTCTGAGAGCAATGTCCCCACTGCCACTTAAGCGGCCCATGTCGATTACCTTGGTTCTCCTGCGGATCTCTTCATTTGGTCTCTCAGGGTAACTCCGAGCATAGCCCTTTTCATTGCCTATTTGGGTTTTTAACATGAATTACCCTTCTTTTCATCGCTGGTACAACAGTACTTCAGATTTTTGAGCGATACTTTTTCACTACTTGAATGTGACTTGAAAAAACAGACTTGAATTTCTTTTAAAACATAATCCAATAAAGGCTCAAACAATTAATGTGTCTGTGCAGTGCATTGACCACATTAGTATAACACGAATTCTCTTTAAAATTTTGAACATTTGATGCAAGTTTGATAGTGTAGTAACTACGCTATTCTTTGGTGTAGGCAGGAGCTGGTTTTTGCCGATAGGAGTCCAATATAATCCGTCCAAATCCAAATCCATCCTCCTTAAAAGGAGGGTATCAAATGAAAATTGCTAATAAAAAAAGAAAGGGTAAGCTGCAAGGTCTAGATGAAACCTCATTTTCTAGACAATGGAGCGTGAACTTGGCAATGTTGTCCAACAAGCTTCACATCACAGTTGCCAAGTGTACAAATAGCTTTATTCAACGATAAATGCTTACTAATGTTTATCTGCAGACGACACAGATCATGTTGCGGGCTTGGGGCGTTTTAATTTGTGTGACGTCATATTGACATCGGCGTTATTAATGTTTCATGAAAGGTATCCCGGTAATGCTCTGCTTGTCCGATTTTACTCCGGTTATTTCTACGGTACGTTTTCATTTTGTCGTGTAATTGGAACCAGTTTCTGCTTTATATGTTTTCCATTTCAAATTAAATATTTCTTGTTGCTATATTTTCATTTTAAATATGGGTTGTTGATTTGATTATAATATGCAATAAATGAGGGAAATATATGCTATCCAAATTTACGATAAAAGTGTTGGATACCTATAGCACAGATAATAATACTAGCAAACAGATGCCTCATCCCACACTTACAAGAACGTGCCGACGACGTAACTAGCGTTTTTCGTCTGATTATTCTGATTATGTTTGTAATTACGTCAATCGCGTTGGTTCCTTTACACGGCTATAGATGGTGTTAGCAGTGACTTGCAAGTAAAAGTGTTTTCTCGGTCTGACAATTTTTTTCATTAAATATAGTGACTATTTGCTTTAGTATTTTTTGCACGTTTTTACAGTTTCACTGTACCAAAATCTGTTACAATACAAATTTAAAAAATCCAGTGACCTGTCTCGTAACGTGCCATCTATTGAAATCAATTTTAAATGATCCGTACAAATCTTTGAATTATCCAACATTCCATATTTTGATGTGCCTTGAATAAATAAATAAATAATAAATAAATAAATAAACATACAATTTTTAAGATCAATTCTAGAAAATGTTAATTTTACACACAATTCAATAACAAATCGGTGCATATCGCGCCATCTAGTGATGTATATTTGAACCAAATTTTCTTTGT
Source organism: Orthosia gothica (assembly GCA_949775005.1). Taxonomy (NCBI): domain Eukaryota; kingdom Metazoa; phylum Arthropoda; class Insecta; order Lepidoptera; family Noctuidae; genus Orthosia; species Orthosia gothica. The sequence goes on along the minus strand of OX459051.1, from coordinate 16,304,225 downwards.
TCTCGCTGGGACGCCGTGCCTATAGCGTGTTTTTCATAAACACGTAATACAATTATGTGTTTTGTAAATTGTGGCACATAATAGTAAATGTTGGGTATAGTGCATGGACGTCAAAACCAATTGCAAACACGCCCCCTGGTGGCGAATCATGAACAACAACGGTTTGGCGCGCTTTTTGTAACCGGTTGCGTGACAGCAGAATAGGGCAGTATAGTACTGACCGCCTCCAAGCTAAGACGTCGTAGAATCACTGTCGACCGATATATTTGTGAGCAGAGATTGTAACTGTGACTATTTGAATAAAGCCATTGTATCGAATAATTTGTGTGATATAATTTTCACGATTCTACCTACCTATCGCCCACACCATACACGATGTTTAACCTAAGGGAATACATGTTTTCTTCCCGAAGATTTGCATCTCTCGGCCACCCTAGATGCGGCATATGCGTATTAAACCATAGTTCAAGGTCAAGCAACGCTTAAACATACCCCCATAACCATTTAAACATACCGAGTTTCCTCCGTGCCTCGGCAAGCACGCTAAGCCGTTGGTCCCGGCTGTCATTTGAAGATCTTTGACAGTCGTTACGGGTAGTCAGAAGCTTGAGATCTGACACCAGTCTTGCCAAGGGGTATCGTGTTACCCAGATACTGGGTTGTGGAGGTCAGATAAGCAGTCGCTCCATGTAAAACACTGGTACTCAGCTAAATCCGGTAAGACTGGTAGCCGACCCCAACAACAATTGGGAAAAAGGCTAGGCAGATGATGAGGTATGTCACGAGAAACAAATATGTATGCAAAACTACAAGTCAATCGAACACTGGGAAAAGCATCAAATTGAAGTTGCAAGATTTGATTACAGACAGCCGCAGGTTTATTACGTATCTTGAAAGAGCAAAACGATAGCGATTTTTGCGCAATAATTGCTCTTCAATACAGAAGTTTTAGAGTTTTTGGCGGTTTTTTGGGTTCCGTACCTCAAAAGGTAAAAAAGGAACCCTTATAAGATCACTCTCTTGTCCGTCTGTACGCCTGTCTATCCGTGTGTAACCACCGATTTTCTCAGGAACAAGTAGACCTAACAAGTTGAAATTTATACCAGATACTGAGGTCTATAATCCCTATAAGGTGTATAAAAATCAACACACAGTCCTGCGTCAACACGATAAAAGATGAGGCCAAACTTAGATTTTCCGCGAATATTGTAAGTAGGGATATTTACCTTAATTTTCACTATTTTTATTTTTCGGAATTTTCCCTTTACTTGTGCTGAAGGAACTTGCTTTTAACCAAAATTGTCAATTCTAGGTAAATTTTGGTATTTATAAGTTTTCGCAAAAATCTAAATTTGCCCATATCTTTAAAACTTAGCCACCAATAAAAAAAGATACCAATTTTATTATGGCGGTATAACGGGTAGGTACGGAACTTTCGGGACTTGACCGGTTTTTTTTAAATAAGTGCATTTGACAAACAGCGAACAAAAGTCTTTCTCGAAATCTTCTTTATTCTTTATTGTACACAAAACACATTTATACAAATACAAAAGGACAGCTTATGTACAAAGGCGAGCTTAACCCATAATTGGGTTCTCTTACAGCAAACCTCATTGTCATAGGGATTTTTTATTGAATGAGGACAGCATACTCAAGTGCACAATAAAATTTAACATTTAAATTCTTACTAACTACATAAACTAAATAAATACGTGAAAAGCACACAATGCATAAATATAATACATACTATATAATAAAACTAAAATCCTTAATTAATAAATATATACATAATCATATATGCGTCATGTTGAAAGGAAATGTTCCCTTGTTCTTTTCTTGAAAATGCCCAACGAAAGGCTATCCCGTATGGAGTGAGGGAGATTATTCCAGAGGCGGACAGCACGAACAGTAAATGATCCAGCGTAACGACTTGATGAGTGGGAAGGAAAACGAAGGAGAAGAGATGATGAGGAACGGCAAGGTTTTCCTCTCGGAACAAGATACTCAAAGCGTTCCCGAAGGTATGAAGGAGAGGTAGGGTTGTGAAGCACAGAAAAGAGTAAAGAGAGAGTGTGTGTATCTCGGCGCTGCCGAATGGGCAGCCACTTCAACTGCCTTCGAAAATCCGACACATGATCATACTTTCGGAGGCCAAAAATGAAGCGGATGCACAAATTCTGCAATCGTTCGAGCTTATTAAGAAGAATCTTTTATATACAGCTCGATCTAATTACATATAAACTGCTAAGTGTACAATTTCAGGTGGCTGAACGGGCCCCGCGAAAGTTTTAATTTTGCCAGAGAACTTGGGAGCCCCTGGCTTGGTGGAATGTTAGTGTAATCAGGTTAATTGGAGTTTTGATACGCCGCCATTCTGTTACAAACCTCTGACACTGTTAATGATTGCACATGGAACAGTGGGGAAGAAATTAGGAGGTGTTGCGTGAGAGGTAAGGCGGGGAAGTGCATTTTCGTGTTCTTAAGTGTTGAGTAAAAAATTAATTATATTACTTGAATTCCCAGAAAGATCAGTAGTGCTATTATGTAAAAATATATATTTTAATATACAACACTTTTATAAGTCTTTCCTTTATAAGTCTAGAACATAGCTAAAGAATATAATAATAATAGCTAAGCTTGAAAATGCAGATATCTCGTTATTGAAAAAGTTTTATACCAGCTTGACTTAAAATTATTATTTACCATCTTTTATTCAGCATCTTGCCAACGTTAAATAACCCCTTTTTTCCTATGTCAAGTTTATTTTATTTTACTGGGAAAGTACTAGGAAATCTCAAACTACGCACAGGAAAACTTTCTATTAAGACTTTTTCTTCGAAAACTAAATAGTGGCTTGTCAATTTTGTACCTAGCATCACGGTATACTTACTTTAACTACCAGAAACATCTAACTAGTTAATTCTATCCTGAGGCTCTAACAAGACATTTTCATCCTTTCAGCGTTGGCGATCAATATGCCTTGATACTTATCGATTTATCGAGATTAAAAATATTGACGAATAATAGAAGAAATATCGCATTTTTTATTTATTGGCCTATCTACAATTGTTACACTAATAATCACCTTATTATACAAGCAATAATAATAAAATAAACTAAGTGTACAATAAATGATGCGATAGACACAGCATGCAAATTTTTCCAAGCTTCTATAGTCAGGATCATATCTCACCGCACAGGGCACCTACGGCAAACGGTTTGAATATTTCATACCTACATACAAAACACAAGTCGATTTGCGAAGCGGATACACTGCCCAATGGCCATTTGACACTGAAGCAGGTGAAGATTGCTCTGCACTTAGGATTTCGCACAACTTGTCTGCCGGTCTTATTCTGTCAATTTAGAGCTACAAGGCCAGCGTTAAATTGTTTGCTGGTCGTTTCTAGAAATAAGTATTTTTGCCTTTTTAAATATATTTTATGATATTTAGGTGACGACGACAAGCGTCTTAAGATTTAAGCACCGGTTTTTATGTCTCATTCGTTAGAAAAGTTAACAACAAATGTCTGATTTCCAATATTAACACAAAACTTTAGGTAAGGCAGAATTTCCACAGGCTGGAACTTGCTGCGAGATTCGAGAATTAAAGACCGGTCGATGTGGACAAGCCACGATGTAGTTTACCTAATGATCAGTGGCCTTAGTACGAGTTTTTACTCACGCGTGACTCACGCTCACTCGTGTTACGTAAACGATCTCTTATGTCAAAATGTATACAAAAAAAGAGGTTTCTCCTTACCGTCCCCAGACGGCGCTTATCCAGTTTCCATACAAATTGACGTTTACGTTAACGCGATTGACCGTGAGTAAAAGCTCGCACTAAGGCCTCAGATCAATTGCGTTCTCATCATAGTGTGTCTTATTTTTTACATCTCCTGTACAAACCAGACCTTCTCCGATCTTCTGTGTAACATCCCGAGTCAGAATGACACGTGGACATTCCCATGCACGGCAATTCCAGACGCGTGAACAATTATCCTGGAAACTGTGAGCGATTGTCCCTCCGCAAGCATTTAGTTCTATCTTTCGTACCGGTAAATGCATTTCATACACACTCCGTTCACTCATTCACTTACTCGTGCGTTCGTTAAACTTTTTCATGGCAACGGTGTTATTGACAAATGTAATATTTATTCAGCCGTGGGTACTGGCCGTTTGTAATAAAATATTGTTTTTGTTTAATAAAAATGGTGGACTAGTGGTGCAGTGTTTGCTGTGTCCGACGACGTTTCATGTGGAAATTGGAAAAATAATAGAATAGTTAATGTATAGGCAGTTTTGTTGCGGGATTTTTATTTGTGTTTATTCTATTTTCATTACACGCATGTGTATTTATTGCGATACTGAAAAACATAGTCACTTCAAACAGTTAAAGCCAGATTGATTGTTCATTTTCATGGAAAATTATTCCTTTGTGATGTGAAACAGTGTATTTTGCAGATAAGCGACACATAGAAATAGTGTGGTAAAGTGGAATATTTTGTAACTGTTCAAACAAGCCATAATGCAAGCTCTACTAGTTGTATTTTGAAGAAACCGTTGATCGTTAAAAGCACACCGTGAAGAATCATAATCACTTCAGCTGGTGCTGGTGGCTTCTTCTTCAGATGGTCCTTGATACCAAAACTAACAAAAGATCAAGCATTATTTTGATTAATTGACGTCTCATTTTGCAGCCATTAGGTAAGATGTTAGAGCCACGGATGTTATACACACAATCAAATTATATTATGCAGCATATTTTCATACCTTTCATCCTATTTTGTTCGGTCATAAATCCATTTATTTCAAAAGCTTTGCAACAAACTACTCACCCATTTCATAAGTTCGTAGAATTTATTTATTCTCGGTCGGTCGTAGTCAAAGCAATGGTACTTAACTGTATATTAAAATATGGCGAATAAAATTTAGATTAATTGTGGTGCAACTCCCGGGATGGTTCGTTTTAGATCTCTATAGGGATATGTATGGGTTAAAGATGTCTGTAGCGATATGTATGGGTTATAAATGCATGTAGCGATATGTATGGGTTATATATGCATGTAGCGATATATATGGGTTATAAATGTATGGTTATGTATGGATCATGGATCTGTAGGGATATGTATGGGTTATGAGAGAGACATAATGGGTTACGGAGACAGACATAATTACATTACTAGAAATAGGGACCAATTAGTTCAACCAGGTTTCAGACTGGCAAAAGTGGCCTCATCTTCCATGGGTTACTGTACAAAATGTTACAATAAAATTCCTCCCCATATTCTAGAACTGAATGAGACGAAATTTAAAAATTGTATAAACCGCACACTATGCAGGCAGGCATATTATTAGTTGGGGGATTATATCACTGATAAAAATGCTTGGCTCAATGCTAGTCCTGCTCTACAACCACTAGGGCGCAAAAACAAATGATATGTTTGTGTTGTACAGACTCGATTTCTTTTAGTATTGTATAGCTGCACAGCACGTGTGTGGGTACTATGTACCCAACTGTAAATCTACCATTTGCTATACCTATATGTCGTTCGTTGACTTGTGTGTGCCCTGGCAGTTGAGTTTGTCATGCTCTCTCAATTGTCTCTCTGATGGTGGCGCGTGTGTTGGATCATTCGGTTCCCTTCATGATGGTTGAGCTGGGTGGTGCCGATTCATGCATCATGTTCGTGAACGGGCGCCGTCAGTTGGGATTGGTCATAACTTAACTGCTTCGGATGTTGATGTTTTTCTAGTACCTATTACAAAAAACTGCACAGTACATGTGTGAGTACTTTTAATACTTTATACCTTTACATAGTATAGTGTGTTTTGATAAATGATAAATGATTTTATTTCTGTAAGTTGGTTTGTACAAACGCTTTTACATGTCTAACATATTTTTTTTTTTAAACTAGATGAGGTCGGCGTTGCCTATCTGACTACTCTGAGAAGAAAGGCCGAAACAAACTCAGAGGTCACAGTCTCTTTTAAAGTCCTGACAAAATCTTGGTTCGATCATGTGAAGACCATGTAGACTGATGTCTGTAATGGTCTTTTGAGGAAAGAACCAGCCAGATTGAGTGGACCTGTCCAGTCAGTGCACGCATTTGTCAATAACCGAGCAGCTCAACTCAGAATTTAAGGAGCTCAACGATTCGACGAACAATACCAAAGAAAGGACATTCGGGTAGGCCGCATAAACAACTCAAACTGCCAGACCATGATTAAAAACTAAGATAAATTAAAAAACAAAATAATGATCCACATAGTCTTCACATTCACAATAATTAAAATAAAATAATATAATACTTTAAAAAGTAAATATTCTTGTCATTGCAAGAAAACAAATAAAAAAAAAAATAAAAAATAACAAAATTCATGGTGCAAAATATTTAAACAAAAAAAATAAAACCGGCCAAGTGCGAGTCGGACTCGCGCACGAAGGGTTCCGTACCAATATCGCAAAAAAACGGCACAAAATTCACGTTTGTTGTATGGGAGCCCCACTTAAATATTTATTTTATTCTATTTTTAGTATTTGTTGTTATAGCGGCAACAGTAATACATCATCTGTGAAAATTTCAGCTGTCTAGCTATCACGGTTCATGAGATACAGCCTGGTGACAGACAGACAGACAGACAGACAGACAGACAGACAGACGGACCGCGGAGTCTTAGTAATAGGGTTCCGTTTTTACCCTTTGGGTACGGAACCCTAAAAAAAACTAAATTAATTTAATTGGAGCAGCTCACTCCCAAGCCGTTTTATCCTCAACGTAATCTTTAATGCTATTAAACGCTTTTTGGCACAACTGTGTACTGCTATTCTGGGTGCATTGTCCTCACATATGTGAATTTATTAATGTATGTACTCATGTACCTAAATATTGTAAAAATCATTATTTTTTTTAAAAGAGTAAGTATGGAGTTTCTTGTGCATTCTTCTCCATAACAAGCTACTTTCCGAATGCACGGTAGAATAAACTTTTATTCCATGTAAATTTAAATTGTGACATTCAAAAGTGCCGCTTGGTGGCCCAGTTGAAATAAATATCTTTTGTCTTTGTCTTTATGGTGGTATGCAGGGATATGTATGGCTTATAAATGTATATAACGATGTAAAGGGGTGTATGTAAACGCTGACCGGTACATGGTTCTCGGCTCAGAAATGGTACTTCCATATAATTTTATGTTGCGACAACAAAAGCTGGTATTTTTGGAGTAAGTGAAAATATTGGTGTAGCTATGCACTACGAGACATCTACAAGTCATCTAAATCATTATTATCTGCACCTTGTTGTTAGTGCAAATTTAAGCCAGTCCCTTTCATGTAACTGGCATTGTGGCGAATAAGATAGCGTTTGATAAAAAAAACATTTAGCTATAAGGAAAACACACACCAAGCAGTCTATTACTATCCCGCTGAAGGAAAAATGCCTCTTCTGATGCCGAGAAGATACTGATCATTATATCCAGACTAATAAGTACAGCATGCAAGACACCACCAGATAAAAATAAAATTATAGTCGTTAACACCTGTCAACCGATCAATTTGGAGTATTCCGATTATTGGAGTACTCCAATAATCCAAAACGATACAAAAAAAATGTACAAGCAGTGTCGCAAGCACGATGAAAAGAAACGTTTCGTGGTAAGGGGCGTCCTCGACCGTTTCACTTGGCTTTCAGTAATGAGTTAATATCTCATAAAAGCGTGGAACGATTTACATGATTTAAACAGATAATATGATACTACGCCTATATCATTCATTTGAGACGAAATTAATAAAATATCGGCATAAAAAAAAACAATGTTTTCAAGTTACTTATTTATACTTTTTGGTAGAGGTCGGGTAATGATTTTTTTTTTTGTTTTCTGGCTGAGACTTTAGTGTTTATAATGTCAAAGATAAACACAAAAATATAAAACATTATACATAATAGAAAAGAAAAATTAACAAGCTAAGCTAATCAAATTCACCTCCGTAACACTAGTTGATTACCCTAAAATAAATAAATAAACCTCGCAAAAAGAAAAGCAATCAAGAAGGAAAGGACAAAGCTGCAATACCATTCCCTCCCATAACAATAAAACCCACAAACGCTTGTTTAATTAATAAACAATGAAAACAAAACAAGTATTAAACCAAAACAAACAAGGCAGGGGTAAGAAAAGCCCAGTTAGTTGACTTTTCACATTATTGGAACCGCACGAGTTGGCTTAACGCGGCTAGGAAACTCAAACACGCAATCAGAGGCTCGTGTAGGCTGACCAACTAACCAGTTATATTGTGTTAAGGAAGGACTAGGCTTACAGGATTCGGAAATTAATAAAGGAAATGAGATTTGAATAGAGCTTTTAAACATTTCCGAAAAACTATATCGCATGCTTTGATTGAAGGTCGCATGACTCGCATGCAATGATGCCGTCAGGTATATAGGTATACACTTAGAGCTTTCCTTGGGTTTTCCTACTGTGCTCTATTTCTATCCCTCAGGAAACGTGAATTTTAGGGATAAAAGTCCATCCCTCTCTGTCTGTATGTCCGTTACCTTTTCACGCTTAAACCGCGGAACCAACTTAGATGAAATTTGGTATGGAGATAGTTTGAGATCCTAGAAAAGACGTAGGTAGGTTATTTTTATCCCGGAAATCATCCTGAAGGGGGTGGAAAGGGGAGTGGAAATTTGAATTATGAACTACTAATAATTTCTCAAGGCGGTCCACATACCTACATTTATAGCGCGATATAAAAAAAAGGCTATTAGAAGTACTAATGCTACGCAGACGAAGTCGCGGGCAACAGCTAGTGTAGCTAGAAATCAGTGAAATTTTCATGATCTGATCAATATCGTAAGTCTAGACAGTATTATCTATCTATCTATATCTATAAAAGCGAAAGGTGACTGACTGACTGATTAATCAACGCACAGCCAAAACTGCTAAGCCTAGAAGCATGAAATTTGGCAGAAATGTTCTTCAAGTGACGAAAGTGTGCACTAAGAAAGGATTTTGGGAAATTCTACCCCTAAGGGGGTAAAAAGGGGGTTGGATGTTTGTATGAAAAATCTAATTCCTTCGACCAAAATTCTTGAAACTTAGCACAAATAGTATAATAAAGTAAATGATAAAGATTGACATTATTAGTTTTTCGAAACTACCCCCAAATGATGATTTAGGGGGTGTTGAAGTTTGTATGGAAAAATCAGATTTCTTTGGTCAATAAACTTGAAACTTGCTACAAATACTTATCTAAATGTATAATAAAGGTTGCTACTATTATTTTTTGAAACTACCCCCAAAAGACGATTTAGGGGTGTTAAAGTTTTTTTGAAGAATCTTATTACTTCAGTTAATAAACTTGAAACTTTACATAAATACCAATCTAAATAAACAATAAAGGCTTTTATTGTTGGTTTTTCGAAACTACCCCCGATAGATGATTTAGGGGAGGTAATTTTTTTTGAAGAATCTGATTTCTTGGGTGAATAAACATGAAACTTGACATAAATACCATCCTAAATAAACAATAAAGGTGGTCATTATTTTTTTTTTGCAACTACCCCCAAAAGGCGATTTAGGAGATATTACAGTGTTTTTGAAAAATATTATTTCTTGGGTCAATAAATTCGAAACTTGCCACAAATACTAACCTAAATGAATAATATAGGTTAATATTATTATTTTTTGATTATTTTTTGATTTAGGGGTGTTATTTCTTTATTGAAGAATCTTATTATCTAAATAGACAATAAAAGCTTTCATTGTTAGTTTTTCGAAACTACCCCCAAAAGATGATTTAGGGGATGTAATATTTTTTGAAGAATCTGATTTCTTGGGTGAATAAACATGAAAATTGAAATAAATACCATCCTAAATAAACAATAAAGGTTGTTATTTTTAGTTTTTTGCAACTACCCCCAAAAGACGATATAGGAGGTATTACAGTGTTTTTGGAAAATCTGATTTTTAGGGTCAATAAACTTGAAATTCGCCACAAATATTAACCTTAAGGTTGCTATTATTATTTTTTTCACTATGGATGCAATAAATTTAATATGAATTTGAAACTACCCCCAAAAGACGATTTAGGGGATGTTAATTTTTTTGAAAAATCTAATTTCTTGGGTCAATAAATATGAAACTTGGCGTAAATACCAAGCTAAATAAACAATAAAGGTTTTCATTATTAGTTTTTCGAAACTACCCTTAAAATAAGATTTCGGGGTGGTAAAGATTTTTGATTACTTTTACTGCACATAGCTTCTTTTTATGATGTAGGGGAGCACTTAGGATGGAATTTTGGAAATTCAACTTTTTAAGGGGTTAAAAGGGAGACATTTATTTGTATGAAAAATCGTATTCCATTGGCAAAATAATAAAGGTTGGCGTAATTTGTTTTTCAGAATTACCCCCAGAAGACGATTTAGGGGTGTTAAAGTTTCTTTGAAGAAATAAATGGCACTAACAAGGGGACCTCTACATCGATTTGGAACTACCTAACTGGACCATGTGTCGCGTTATTTACGCAGCATTCGTTTTCATACTAAAGTAATTTTTGGTCCACCCGAAATTATGCGTCTCAAAAAACCCGACCAGTCTTCTGCTCCATATATCTTCTTCTACACATATAATGATTTTTCCTGAATGACTGACTGACGGATCAACGCACAGCCTAAACCGCTGATCGTAGAGTCCTGGAAATTGGAGAGTATGTTTTTGTAAGACGTAGGCATTCGATAAGAAAGGATTTGCCGAAATTCTTCCCTAAAGGGGAGAAAAAGAGGGACAAAGTTTGTATGAAAAATCTAATTCCTTCAGCTAATATTTTTGAAACTTGGCACAAATAGTAATCTAAGTAAATGATAAAGGTTGACATTATTAGTTTTTTGAAACTACACTCACAAGTTGATTATGGGGGTGTTGAAGTTTGTTTCGAAGAATTTTACTTCATGGGTTACTAAACTTGAAACATTGCACAAATACTAAGTTAAATAAATAATAAAGGTTGTTATTATTAGTTTTTCGAAACTACCCCCAAAAACAGATTAAGCGGGTGTTAAAGTTTTATAAAATCTACCAAGCGTATCCCAAAGATTTAAGTTCCATTTTTCGCAGCAGTAACAAAGTACTATTGTCGACTTAAGAAATAAATCACAATGGAACTTGAGCTTGTAGTGGAAATAATATTATCTATTGTATTCGCGTCGTTAGCTTGATATTAAGTGCTACTGCTGACTGTACCTTCGCCGGTTCCTTTTCCGTATAATTGCTAAGAATAAGGTTATTTAACTTTATATACCTTTCTTTCGTACGTGTGTCCGGCAACTAGTAATCGATTTTCCAAGCACTTCTTGACATCCGATTAAAAATTGGCGCACTTATGTTACTTTGGAAACATTGAAATAATATAGTCCTATGGAGCTGGTCTTATGGAGCCGGCAGGTGGCCATAGCAACTCCTCAACCAGACAAAATAGCACCTTCGTGTTGTGGTGTGGGCTCATTGGATTGGCTGACCTATTGACAAGAGATATTATATTTAGTACCTTTCAGTTCCAGAAGCCTGGTTACACAAAGAAGAAAGAATGAAAACGTTTTTAATTGTCACAAAACGACATAAAATATAAATACATGCTTATATTAAACCCATAACAGGAGTATTAGTAGTACTTAAATTAAATTAGTAATTTCAGCCGCTTTATAATTGATCGTAAAGATAGTGATGCTACTTGATCTCTTTATTTATACGATTTTTTACTTTCAGGAACTAGTATGCCACCATCGAACTACAAGAAATACGGCGACGTGCCAACAATGGTACATGGTGGCCCCCACCTATACGTATTAAACATTTTGGGAATACTTTCATTGTGCTTTGCTTGTGTGAGCTAAGGATTGGGATCCCTTACCGGAGTCTGTGTTGCCTAATACTCACAACCTTGGGGTCTTTAATAGTGAGTAGGTTACTTCTAGGTAAGCGTGCTTCATCGTCGACTACATCGTCGCTTACCGTCAGGTGAGATAGTGGTCAAACGCGAGCTTATCATCAATAATTTAATAAAAAAGTATATAAAAACCAAATTAAATTACGTACCTAATAATAATTGGAAAACTGATCATGCAAATCCAATATTCCTCTTGCTAGTCATACCGAAACGTGTAAAATCAATATCCTCTATTTTCTGTGCAATAGGATACATCCAAAACGAATTAGGACAAATTCAACTTCAAAGCAAAAGACTGTACCTCCACAATTAAAAAACACTCTCGGAAAATAACCTTAAACAAAGAAAAATTTCCATTTGTCCAGGAACTTAGCCAATCAAAGGTTTCTCTATTAGCTTAAACCTGGGTTCGTTAACACCGTAAGTGATATACGTCAATCGGGAGCTCATTTAGATTGTTCTGGTCAGACCAGCCAATGGATAGCCGTGCACAGCTGCAGTGCCAATCCAGTTTCTATTAGGCCACGGCTGCTCTTATTCGCACCAATTTGTATGTAGATTAATATGTACTGGCGTTAAATTTATTGTAGTACACCACATAAAAATTACAGGACAAACATTTATAAAGATAAATGTATAATGGGCGGTCTTAACGCACAGGCAATCTCTTACAGACAACCTTAGTGTTTTTATGTTTTTTATTGATTAAGTTAGACAATGATTTTGTTAGAAATTGTGATATCATGAGGGCCTAGATACAGTAGCATATGCTATCAGCGACATAGACATAGCGATCTGGACTGGCCAGTACCGCCGCATCACAAAATTGACTGTTGAGTAGAAAGACACAAAGCGAATATGCGGCCTATTAATTTGCTGTGGGTCGTAGTTGGCCATAATGACGAAGGTGACACTGATAGCCCGTGAAGTGACCGATCAAAAGTCTAGTAAAAGATAAAATATGGCCGAACGATCCTTTTGCTTCTTTTACACTTTACTGACCGTATTCACTTGACAGCTAAACAAGGAAAGCTCAGTCCAGTCTCTATGTATTGATCATTGATAACGTCTTTCAGAAAGATTTAAAGGTACGTCGTGAATTTACGTCCGCTGCCAAAATGTCCTAAGGACAATGCCTGACCCCTTAACTAAATCAAACTTACTAACTTGCAACAAGCTTTCCTTCTAGTATTCTTAATTTTTTTTTTATCGTCAATAGGCTTACTGTAGAGAATGCTATAGTTTTCGAAACAACATTGTTTAGAGGAATTTAAATCATGTTTAAGTCACACAAAAACAGTTTAAGAAAATGTTAACCTCACAAATTCCCCACAATACTAAGATTCCTAGCATTCTAACTGAAACAGGAGTGCAAATCCTCAGTTTTCCTTTACAAAGTTCTTGCACGCGAGGACGTTAGCCGTAGGTAGTTCCACAGTCTGGCAACACTCCAGTAATACCCACCATATCTGTAATTTCGCTCATATCACGTTATTACCCGGTCCCACATGATTACGCAAATTGACTATCGTAAATAACTTTTATGTATTCCAACGTATTAGTTAGCAAGAATTATTGTCACGGCCCGTAAACTTTTATGTGCTGACTAGAAACGATGGCACTTACGATCCCGACTCACTACACCGCTCTCGAAGCTTTTCCGAGCTAACTTCGCTTTTTACGCCCCTTATATGCTCCATCATAGATAGATTGTATAATTTTTCCATTACCGAATGTTCTGTCCGATAGCTACTTAAATTCCCTTTACACATTTTCTACGCGATAAAAAGAATTGGCATCAATATCAAAGTGTTCTCGACTTGCAAAATTCCTGCACTTTTTATCATGAGCTTTAGATTTCTCTTAAGACAGACGCTTTTCCGTTTCAACAATGGTTGAGCGATGATTAAAATATAGGTAGCTATTGATTATGAATAATACTAGCAGATGAGAAATGAAAATGTGTTCCTACGAGAGACTTTCTTTTCATCCGTATTCCGAGGTTGCCTTTCATTAAGAATGTGTATCAAAGATATGATCTTATTACCTACTTATTTCTTTAGACTTGAGTTATTCTTATTGTATGTTAAGTTATTGAATTTCAAGGTGATCAATATAAATGATATACAATGCAGCATCTACCTTTTTTTATAACAGTCTACACTGTTCCACTGCTGGGTAGGTATGGGCCATACCGTATGGCCTTTCCCAAATCCTTCCAGGTATTATTTGCATGAGTCACCTCAAACTAGCCCTTGCAGTAGTGCTGTATTGTGTTATAATCTTACCGTAATTACTTAAGTGTGAGTTGTAAATCTCCAGCATCAATTGCAATGACTGCTTCATGCTCACTTCACCTAAAATTACCCTGTGAGTTTTTTTTTACAGAATCGACCGGGTTTAGGTGTGTAGGTCGACCGCCACCTCTTACTGGGTCGGCCTCCACAACTACATCTCTTTTGATATTCCTACAAGATCCTTCATATATAACACCCAATTCAAAAAAAAATTACATTATATTTGTCGCAGCCATCTGGTTAAGTTAGCCAGCTCATTGGACGCCAAGGCATCGATTTAATGGCTGTATGACAACTAGTCAAATCACTGAGCGCAACGTTTGAAATTTTGAGCGAACACCACTCCAGAGTCATCAATCAGCCTTAATTTCCGGCATAAGTAAAAAAACATACGATAATGACCGCATGCTCTCACAAAACATCAGATAAATGCAAAAACAAAGCATTTATCAACCGTGATCCGTTTCTAATTGTCCCTTAATAACCGGGGCTATGTCGGGTTATACGGGGGACTATGTCCCGCTATGAGTCGGGCTAATCAGTTTACTTAACAAACCTTTTTTATCATAAATCGCAGGGAAATGACAGAATAAGTCTGTCACCCTGCCGACCAGGGCTCGTCAACATTTTGTAAACCATCTGATTTCCCAAAGGAGGTCATGCTTTAGATTGTAATGTTCATTCGTGAAATAAATAGCTTTTTTCAACATAATTTTAAATCTTTGTTCTTCAATATTTACAAATGATGTTTATTTTATGAAGAGTTTATCAGTTTGTTTTGGTTTAACTATGGGATGGGAAAAGTGTTTATTGATTTTATCTTTGTTTACTTTCTTCTAATAAAGAGAACAAGATTGTATTTCAATTATAATACTTACAACAGTTACAACTTATTTTAGGCCAAATGCTAATTAATCAAATATTCCATATTTCAGATCTAAAACACACGATTGAATCAGTTGACTGACTCCAGGTAGATAACCTCTTTTATATCAAGACCTACCTCATTCCAACTAAACAGAAATATGTTTAGCGGTTACTCTTACGCGGTTTATTGGATTACTATTTTATTGTGATTTGAGTATTTATTTGACTTTTCACAGTGTTCTTTATAATGTAATTTGATTTAGTTAAAATTGCCGGAATTATCGAATTTAATTATTATTATTATACTCTAGGAGGTGGGCCTGGAGATCCGTAACACAGGGTTTCCCTAGTACGGACTCCAGTCTCCCGCAAAGGAGCTTTAACATATGTAATTGCATAGTTTTAAGTAGATTGTAAGTCAACCTTTGTGGAGAGAAAACAATAAATTTATTATTATTATTTGTAAAGTTTTTTAACTACTCAGCTCTTAGGCTGGTTTAAGCTGCATTTACGGGCCGAAACCAAGTAAATGCAGCGTGTGGTGTGTTATGCGGAGGGTGTGTTTTGATGTGGTCCTACTTCGTTTTCTTCTATTTGCAAGAACTTTCTAACTATACGACATGTATTTAAGATGGCAGATTTTTGTAAAGTAATATAGAGGGTTTCTTGTAGACTTAGCAATTTTAAACTGTGAAGAAGATGATTTGGGATAACGCCTGTTGTGGAGAGGACTATAGGCACAACATAAACTTTTTCTTGACGCCATATTCTAGTTATCTCATCCTTCAAGTCTGCATATTTACTGATTTTTTCAGTTATTGTTTTCTGTATGTTATGTGTGTTGGGAACAGCGATATCTATTAGGTAGGTAACTTTATTTATTTTATCCTGCAGAGTGATATCCGGTCTATTGTAATGAATTGTCCTGTCAGTGAGAATGGCGCGGTCATAGTAAAGTTTATGTGTGTCATTTTCTAATATGGTTTGTGGTGTATAATTATAATAAGGGGTGTTTGCGTCCTGTATAAGTGTGTATTTAACGGCTAATTTTTGATGAATTACGTTTGCCACCTGATTGTGTCTGTGTGTGTAGTCTGTCTGAGTGAGAGTTGTGCACGCCCCAGTTATGTGCTGGATCGTTTCTGGCTGTAAGTGGGATTGTTCCAAGTCGTGAGGATGTCGGCCATGAAGTACTTTTTTCTTCCAGTCTTCAATTTTTTGTGTCTGTGGATTAATGTTGGTGCTATCTAGTGGATCTGACTGTTCAATTAAGTTAAGTGGAGTGTAGTTGGAATCATTTAGGGCTATAGTTTTATGAATATTACTGGTACGTGATTTTGAGTGAAAAAATGTTTTAAGTCTACAGATTTGTTTTCTCCACAGATGCTGGATATCTATTAGGCCTCTCCCTCCGTTTTGTCTTTTGATCGTGAGTCTTTCTATTGCAGATTTAGGGTGTAAGTTGTTATGTTTTGTAAGTGTGGTTCGTGTGGTTCGCTCTAATTGTTCTGTATCTGTTTTTGTCCATTTAATAACACCGAACGAGTACGTTAATATGGGGATTGCAAATGTATTTAGGGCCTTGATGAGATGTTTACCCGAAAGTTGAGTTTTACAAAGAGCGTTAAGTCTCCTCTTAAACTCTGTCGTAAGTGTACCTTTAATTCTAACATGATCTAATCCTTTTAGTTGTGTATACCCTAAATATTTGTATAAATCAGTCGCTTCCATTGCTGTTATGGTGTCTGTGTTATTTACTACATAGCTGCCGGGTCGTATTTTGCCTCGTATGATGTGAAGTGTTTTACATTTATCCAGACCAAATTGCATGTTAATATCTTGGCTGAAATCTGCTGTGGCTTCTACTAGTTTCTTCATATCTTTTTCGGTTTGTGCATATAGTTTAATATCGTCCATATAAATTAGATGTGAAATTGTTGTTTGGTCTGTAGTGTGTTTAAAACAATATCCGGCACGACAGCTTTGCAGCAGGTGAGATAGAGGATTTAGTGCGAGGCAGAACCACAGGGGACTCAGTGAATCACCTTGGTATATACCCTTCTTAATAGAAATTTTTCGCGTTATAACACTATTGTTATTGCTATATAGATGAAGTGTGGTTCTCCACTGTGGCATTATTTTTCGTAGGAAGTCTATTATTTTCGGATTAATTCTGTAAATTTCTAGTATTTTAATCAACCAAGAATGTGGAACACTGTCGAAAGCTTTTTTATAGTCGATGTAGGTACAATGAAGATTTCTATTTTTAGTGGTGGCGTGTTTATGAATTGTAGAATCAATAATTAATTGCTCTTTGCATCCCATGTGGCCCCGCCTGCATCCCTTCTGCTCTTCTGCCAATATGTTGTGTCTTTCAGTGTGTGAGTTGATCCTTGCTGTGATCGATGATGTTAATATTTTATATATCGTGGGTAGGCATGTGATTGGCCTATATTGGGAAGGTTGCGGTGAATTTTTAGTTTTAGGCAGCATGTAAGTTATGCCTGTTGCAATAAATTCCGGTATACTTTGTTGCCCTAAAATGATTTCTGTTAAATTTTTTGCTAAAGGTTTGTATAATAAAGTTAATTTTTTGTACCAAAAATTGTGTATTTTATCTATGCCAGGAGATTTCCAGTTATGTAATCTGCCTGTTATGTGACTAATATCAGACTCTGTGATCTCTACAAATTCCATTTCTTCTATTGCTCTCCATTTTGTTTCTTCTTCCATCATCCATGTAGCCTTGTCGTTGTG
This sequence comes from Orthosia gothica, assembly GCA_949775005.1. NCBI lineage: Eukaryota > Metazoa > Arthropoda > Insecta > Lepidoptera > Noctuidae > Orthosia > Orthosia gothica. Next base: position 16,286,354 of record OX459051.1, on the reverse strand, counting down.
TTGTATTGGTTCTTCCCAAATACTAGACCAGTATGTTTCTAGTTGTTCTTTTGTAGGTAAATCAGCTGAGTTTGTGCTATTCTCTTCACTTGTATCGGTTTCAGGTTTGTGTAGGTTTCTATAGAATATCTTTTCATTTGTGGCAAATAAAGCGTTATCGGCTTTACGCTGTTGTGCTTTCTTATATCTTCTGAGTCTATGAACTTTAAGTGCTAGTTTTTGTTTTAATGTGTCTAAAAATTCTTCAGGTTTTCTATTAATATCTTCATGCCTAGTGTGTGTATAACTGCTTCTAAGTATGGCCTCAACTCTCTTTACTACTTTATTTGACCTATTATTGTTGATGTATTGTGTAAGTCTACCGCAATCTGCTCTAAGTTTTTCTATATCTTTTTCTAATCTCTGTTGCCATGCTGGTTTGATATTCTGTTTTGGGCTAGTTTTGCCTGTGTGTTGCGTTATTTTAAATTTAAGTTCTTCAGATATGACTACCGCCGTGCAATATATAAGTGTGTGAATATCTAAAAGTTGTGTGTCATCGGAAATAAATTGACTTAGTATTTTTTCATTAAATAAATTTACTAAACGAAAAAGATTAGGGCTGTATCGAAGTTTTGGCAATTTTGGACGAACTAATGGGTCCATACCAGAATATTGGGCTAGAGTTGTTCTAAATTTATCGTATATTTCTTGGATATACCTATCTGTTATAAGGTTTTCATCCGCGGCGACCAAAGTTTCAACATCATTTTCTAGCGTAAGAGTTAAATATTCAGTTTGTGTGGATATATGTGACGTTTGCGTGTAAGGTTGCGATTGGTTGTGTGGTTGGGATTGAGAATCAATAGGATTAATAGGTTGTAATTGAACGAGCACTTGTGGCTGTTCTTCAAGAGTCCGTTCGCTCATGTTTTGACTGACGGTGTTATTGTCTGAACAATTTACTGATTCTTCTTGTAGTATTTGTGTTCGTACTTCTTCTGTTAGTTGGTCTATAACTTCTTGAGATAAAAGTTTATTCCTAACTATAGCTCTTCTTTGATCTGAGATTCTCTGCTCCGTAACCGTGATTTCTGGATATTGTCGTGTAAAGAGTGAGTGCAATTGTTGTCTGTAGGTGGTCATATCGGTCTCTAATTTAGTAATGAATAGGTAGGTTCGCATGATAAATAGGTTTACTTCTTTACTCCATCTCATGCGAACTCTTGCTTTACCAGCTTTGGTGGACGCAGGTAAGAAGTAAGATACTTCCCGCGCAACATTCAAGGCTAGTGTGCGTGGAACTGTATTTAAACTACTAATGGGGGGTGACGATGATAAAGATGGTGACGATGATATAGATGGCGATGATGTTCTTGAAGGTGTGTACGAAACTGTGCTTGGGCTATACGGTTCTACAGGGGTGTCTGTCCTGTTATTCAGTCTGTTATTATTATTATTATTATTATTATACTCTCAAAAGCAATGAAAATAATGATTTTTTTTTTTTTTTTTGGGTGGGAAATCATCCAATGACTTCTCCCGCTCTGTGAAGCGGGAGGGATAACTATCTATAACTTTGGACCTAGATCTAGCAGATTCTTACATTTAGTGTTATTTTTACGGCCATAGTATAACTTAAATGGGACCACAGGAGAAAGCACCAGCTAAATAAAAAAGAGTCATCAAAATCGGTTCATAATTGGCGGAGTTTGTCTACACACTGACAAGAGAATCACAGATCTAAGCCAATTACTTTTAATTTTGTTATGGCCTAAAAAGGACCCTTCGGGTACGGAACCCTAAAAAGGAAGAAGCTTTAATCTAATAACTGAGTAACACGATACCTTGGCTTCTGCCCGCGGGTTCTCCTGCCTGATTAGTGTTATATAACTTCCTGATGGTGGCACATTTATTGGATCATTTGGTCCACTTCATGATGGTTGATGATTGAGCTGAGTGGTGCCAATCCATGCGTCATGTTCGTGAACGGGCGCCATCAGTTGGGATTGGTCAAAACTTAACTGCTTCGGCCTGCTTTTAATTACGTACTTTTTTTATTTTTGAATTGTTTGTTTAACTCTAGACGCTTTTACATGCACGTCTTTTTACATCGTTCTCACATTTATGTAATTTTCCAACAAGAATGATGTAACCAAATAATTGTAATTAAAACTCTTCTTATTAAAACTGATGTAAAAGAGTGACCGTGGAGTTTCTTGCACATTCTTTTCCATAGAGACCTACTGACGCTTGCGAATGTGCAACTAGATTCAAATTTTGTTTGACAAATACCAATATAAGGTTTAGTTGAATTAAAAATATTTTGATTTTATAATATTAGTATGGATGAGTTTTTATGTATGGCCACTACTTAATAAAAATAAGAGTTTAACTCTAACAAGAAGATACCTACCGCTAGCCAAAGAGCGATAAAATTGCCATGTAATTAATATTAGAAGAGAGCTTTTTCTGCCTTTGAAGCAAGAAATAACTTTATTTTATTCCTTAGTTTATGATCTTTGTTTCATTGAATTATCTTTTAATCTTTGCCACGTGGCTTGAAGCTATAAAATTAAACTTCTTAAGGAAAATAGCTGAGAATTAATTAAAACGGAAACAATGTAGCTATTTATGTTGTAGTTATGAAAACAAATTTTATATTTAATAGTTGTTTTAATAACTAAGTACGTTATACTAATAATACATATATTATAATAATGCTTTATTTTTATTTTTCTTCTGTTTTTGTTTAAGAAATTGACTCGCGTTCCGTTGTTGTTGAATTAGGTAATTTACCTATGTTTGCAATATTTGTAAGTACGTGAAAACCATGTTCCTATTTATCAAATGAAGGAATTTACCTGTTAGTGCTTGTAAAACTTTTTTCCTATACGCAGTATAGTAGTGCTGGGTACATCGTCCACGTATATGAATTCATGTATGTAAATGTAGTAAAAAAACTTTTTTTATACAAGAGTAAGTATGGAGTTTCATGTCCGTTCTTCTCCATAACAAGCTACTTTTCCGTATGGACGGTAGAATCAATTATTATTAACCTTAAATTGATGTGTAGTGCCACTTAATGGCCTAGTTGAAATAAAGAATGTTTGTCTTTTCTTAAAAATATCATCATAACATCACGCCAGTATTCCCTGAAGGATAAGGCAGTGGTGTACATATAGAAGGTACTCACACGTTCGCCAGTTATGTTTAAAAGTCCCATGTAATATAGGACGAGCCTATTGCCATCAACTGGACATAAATCCAGACACCGGGCTGTTACTAAGACATTCCAGATCGAAAAACCCAATTACACTTTACCCGACTCGGGCATCGAACCCAGGACCTCATGCTGTACTAGCCCTTGCGACCACTACACCTACGAGGCACCCCCCCGGTGGGTTCCCGCATTGTCGAGGCGGGGGGGCTCAGTAACCGTGGCTTGGTCACCCACGGTGAAGCGAAGAGGAACCCGAGGAGGGGCCGCTCGTCAGGGCTTTTGCCGATTAAGCCGACGACGTTGCGGTGCCGCTTGATAACAGGCGACATCGCAACTGAGGCGGGCCGCGATGTCTTATGGAGCGTCTCAGGTCCCATACGATATCGCGGCTGAGGGTTGGAGGCCGCGGCTGAGGGTTGGAGGCCGCGGCGGGAGAGGAGTGCCTGTATTGCAGTGCGCCGCTCTCCCTACCTTCCGCGGCCTAGACGGGGTCGCCACCGTCTGATGTCGGACGCGGTGGGGCCGCAGGGGAAGAGGAATGTCGGTATAGCGTTAGCCGCTCTCCCTATCCTCTGCGGCCGCAAAATGGTAGGTGGCGGGGCCATTGACCTCGACCCGTCACAGGGGGACCAAGGGTGCCATACACGGGGTCGTCTGGCATCCATGTGCTGATGTGGTCCCTGGGGTGGTCACGGCGTACAGTGTGTTCTGGTGCGCCGGTGATGGGGTTTACTCCCCGAGGGTCCGGTGACGGACAGCTGTAGCGGGTTCGCGGTGAGTGCTAACGCGTGCCCGTGTTCCCGCCATAAGCGGCACAGGAGAACACCGTGGAGTTTTAGTGGGTTAGAGTCCCACATACCTGCACTATCGCCCGTAGTGCAGTATGCATGAGCATTTCTCCACGCAAAAAAAAAGACCTAAGAGGCAATTACTAACTAAGGCCCACTTGCACGAAAAACTTAACTCAGAATTAATTGCTAACACGAGGTTAAATTGACAGTTTGTCATACAATACTTTTTCATTCAAGTGAGCCTTAGTAGCTTATAACATTTTATTCGCAGAATCACTGGTATATCAATTTATTTGCGATTTCCTGGAAGTGTGGCAATTGACGCTTTGATTAAACTCTGTAAAATCTGTATTTAAATAAATGTTCAACGCTGATGTTACATTTTCAATACTATTCCCCGTAATATATAACTAAGAAAACTAAGAAACTAAGATTTAAATTGAGAATTCTACATAACACAGAGTTATACACCTCTGACACCCAAGCTAAGATTGAACTTGTGTTATGAGTGTCAGGGCTCTCTAAGTTCACTAGGACAATGCATACAGTTCGGAGTAAAGTACACGTCAAACAGGAAACATAAGGGTACAGACAATAAACATTATAAAAATAAAAATATAAATTATCAAAATAGAAATATAAATTATCAAAATAAAAATAATTAATAAAGAGGCAAACCGTGTGTATGTATTGTGTTTATGTTTTGTTTTGTTAGTGTGTATGTGTATTTGAGGAAGTGTGGGATGGACGAAAGTTTGGAAAAAGGAAAGCAGAATACGGTCAGGCGTTGAGAATTCTTTCGACCTCGTCATAGCAAAGAGTGATGATCCATTTACTGACTAGAGTCTTGCAGTCAAATTTATTACACTTGTAAATGCCGCACTGTTTGTTAATAAAGTTGTATATACGATTACCTAGTACTATATAATGTCGTTGCGCAAGCGAGGTTCTATGTCTTACGGAGGGACAAACGTTAGCAGTCCTACGAATTGCCGGACGATTAGCGTCCAACATCAGGCCGGTATGTTTACGCAACGTACAGTTCAGCACAAAGAGCTGTCTCACAGTCAGTACCTTACATTCTTTGTACAGTAGTGCTGTACTATGCCGGTAGTGTTTGAAAGTCATGACCTTGAGGACAGCCCTCTGCGCCCTTTCCAGTTGTAACATAGTTGTCTTCGGAGCTCCACCCCAGACCGTAATGCCAAAAGTCAATATTGACTGGCAAAGACAAAAATAAACCATACGTAAGGTATCCGTATCAGCACTATACCGCAAGCTTTTAAACACCGTAATTAGTTTTCTAACTCTGCCAGACAAAATCCCAACCTGGGCGTTCCAAGAGACTAGACTGTCTATTACTATACCCAGGTATCGTACACTGGTTGATCTTGTAAGGGGTAGACAAGCACACCGGCTCGGGTGTGCATTGCATATGTGAGCCTTAACTGCAAATGAGTGGTCGGGTTGCGAGGGAGATTTCAAGGAGAAAGTGATAAAGTTTGTTTTTTCTACATTCAGGGTCAGACTATTCGCCGTTAGCCAAGACATAACAATGCTAAGGACATCCTCAGCTCTCTTCCTGGCTTCGTCCCAATTTTCAGCATGTACCAGAAGGGCCGTATCATCGGCATAAGAATAAATTGAACAATATGGGAGTGCTAAATCACATAGGCTATTTACATACACTAGAAAAAGTGTAGGCCCCAGGATGGAGCCTTGAGGTACTCCGAAGGACAATGTACACTCGTCACTAACAAATGCGTCGATTTTAACGCACTGCGTTCGCTCTGATAGGTAACTGGCGAAGACTGCGAGTGCTGGGCCTCTAACTCCTATTTGCTCCAATTTTTTTAGAAGAATAGGGACAGAGACAGTGTCAAATGCCTTGGAAAGGTCTAGAAATAAACCCAGACACTTAGACTTTTTATCCAGTGTCTCAACAACATCGTCAATCAAAGCCGCACATGCGTCTTCACATGACTTCCCCCTGCGAAAGCCAAATTGATTGTTCGAAAGGATGTTATTATTCTCTAAGAAAGACACAAGACGGTTGTTGAGGACCCTTTCAAGAACCTTTGATATCGCCGGCAGGACTGAAATTGGCCTATAATTATTGACACTGCCTCTCTCCCCACTCTTGTGGATAGGATGTACGACCGCTCTCTTTAAAACTCTCGGGAATTCACCTTTAGAGAAACAAACATCACATATGTGAGTGACGAGGGGCACAAGAGTTTGTCTGCTCAACTTTAGAAGTTTTGAGCTGATTCCATCCCATCCCGGAGCAGAATCAGTACGAAGACCCATAATAATATTTTCAACTTCGGTATTATCAGGAGAGAGTAAGGCCATTGAGTTCATCTGCTCATTGTGTCTCACATATGACTCATGTTTCGTACCAGCATTTGCATGACCAGCCGCGAGTTCCTTGCCAATATTTCCAAAGAAGCTATTGACAACATTCAATGAAGCCTTGCAGTCTTGACTGGATATAGACAGCACCTCCCTAGGAGGGGGTCTGGATGTTTGTTTATTAATTATACTATTAATAACTTTCCATGTCTTTTTAGGGTTATTTTTGGCCTTCTCCAATTCATTTTTTTCATAATTAATTTTAAGCCTATGCAGAAGTTTATTGCAAAAATTGCGATACCGTAAATAGGTTAATTTAAGATTGTAATTGTCCGGTGTCTGTTTGTGTTCTCTATGCATGTTATCCCTATTTCTGATGCATCTGAGGAGGCCTGGCGTGATCCAGGGCTTGGTTATTCTCAGCCTAGAAGGAACACCTATGGTTACGGTATTATTACGTATAATGGACACAATAGTATTAATAAGAAATTCAGTAGCCCAATTAGCGTTGCTAGACGAAAGAATGGCACTGAAATCGGTTTTTGCAATTTCCAAAACAACTTTAGGCAACTAACTTATAACTTAACTTATAACTTAACTTTAAACAACTTTTATATTTATTAATAAAATGCCAATAGGTAGTATTTACTTAGATAAATTAAATCCCTGGTATTTTACGCTTTGCTTAATATTTATCTAAAGCGTAAATCATTGCATACAAACACGTTCGGAGATATCCAACAGTTTTCGTTTCAATGAGAATATCAAATACAATTTCCTCCTAAGTATAATATCGAAACAAGTAGAGTATATCTTAGCGGATACTAACACAACACTAAGCAGGCAGCCTCCGTGCCTGAATTGCGAGCACGCTCTACTAGCGAGCTCCACCCCTCGGCGCCATTCGCCTTACTCCACAACAAACTGAATTTGCAATATTTTCTATATGCCGTGCCAAATTCAAGAATCAAATCAAAGTTGCGCGAGATTTCGCCCCTCGAGATACAACCATGTTTGCTAGACCGAAATTTATCTTTTCACAACACGATTTCTCGTGCTTACTATTTTTATGGTAGATTCCTTTAAATTCAACGAGTCGCCCCAGTCGAGGCTGTTTGACTTCGGACCGCCACGCTCCCTCGGAAATATTGTATTTTATATAAAGTTAAGACAAACTTCGTATGTACTTTCTGGTGCATTCCACATTTCCACTTATGAAATTGCTTTTCATTTGAGAGCCAAGTATTCGAACATACGCATTCCAGCTATGTTTACTGTGCAACATACATTCACATACAAGTGTGGAGCGTGCACAAAAACAATGGATTTGCATTACAAAAGCGGGCTCTGTGTGCATCCTAATGAACAGTAATTGTTTAAATCCACAAGAAAGTGGGGAGCGTGGAATACGCAACAATTTACAAACAGTTAATTACATTAAATGTGCCCGTCGTTTTTATATCGCAGTGTTGTGAACAGTTACACAGATGCACTGAGCACAATGCACAGTTGCACGTGTTGAAGAACACCGCATTACAATTCTACCGGAATTTAAGGGAGATTGAAGCTGTACTAAAACTGTGTTGAAAAAAACCGGTCAAGTGCGAGTCGGACTCGCGCACGAAGGGTTCCGTACTTGGTAAATTGCGGTTTACGATTTATGACGTATTAAAAAAAAACTTCTTACTAGATCTCGTTCAAACCAATTTTCGGTGGTAGTTTACATGGTAATGTACATCATATATTTTTTTTAGTTTTATCATTCTCTTATTTTAGTAGTTACAGGGGGGGGGGAGACACATTTTACCACTTTGGAAGTGTCTCTCGCGCAAACTATTCAGTTTAGAAAAAAAAAATATTAGAAACCTCAATATCATTTTCCATTTCCCCATTTTCATCCATTTTCCCATCAATCCCACACGTATGGGATCGATGGTTTTTTTTTTTTTTAGTTTCAGTTTCAAGTATGGGGACTCCCAATTTTTTTGTTTTTTCTATTTTTGAGTGAAAATCAAAAAGGAATTGGTTTTATTTTCCCCTTTTTTAGGGTTCCGTAGCCAAATGGCAAAAAATGGAACCCTTATAGATTCGTCATGTCTGTCTGTCTGTCCGTCCGTATGTCACAGCCACTTTTTTCCGAAACTATAAGAACTAGGCTGTTGAAACTTGTAAGTAGATGTATTCTGTGAACCGCATTAAGATTTTCACACAAAAATAGAAAAAAGACACAACATTTTGGGGGTTCTACTTGAAACTGAAACTAAAAATTATTTTTTTCGTCAGACCCATACGTGTGGGTTATCTGTAGATAGTTCAAAAATGATATTGAGGTTTCTAATATCATTTTTTTCTAAACTGAATAGTTTGTGCGAGAGACACTTCCAAAGTGGTAAAATGTGTTCCCCCCCCCCCCCCTGTAACTTCTAAAATATGAGAATGATAGAACTAAAAAAAAAATGATGTACATTACCATGTAAACTTCCACCGAAAATTGGTTTGAACGAGATCTAGTAAGTAGTTTTTTTTTAATACGTCATAAATCGTAAACCGCAATTTACCAAGTACGGAACCCTTCGTGCGCGAGTCCGACTCGCACTTGGCCGGTTTTTCTGTTTCTAACAGTGACGAGCTACATCTAAGTATTTAAATAGTTAAATGAAATTAATTTTAAAGCCTGTTTAATACTAAATAGGAAGCCTAATTAACTGTTGAGAATAAAACCCACAAAATTAAGATTGTATTACCTACTGGCGAAACTGTGTTTATTTTACATGTTTTCTCAACGAGCAACGAAAAGTAACCATAAAGCTACATTGTGGTTATTTTATACATACGTGTGTACAAAAGCCAAGAGGCCAAAACGTGTGTGAGCATTTCATTACGGCTTCTGACAGACATTTTCGGTCTAAGGAAATGAAGGAATATAAAGGATGATTTTGATTTCAGTAGCAATAATTATTTTAGGGGTTCAAAGCACTTGTCAATATTAAAACTTTTACTGTGGGAGCAGTACAGAAAATTAAAAAAACCGGTGAAATGGGAGTCTGACTCAAAGGCAGAGGGTTCTGTATAAACAGCTACATTCCCCAAAATGAATAGGTAACTTCACTAACGTCCATTAACAATGAAAGCACTGAACATTGCTCTAACGAAGTTACAAAATTTAAGTATTTAAATAATTAAATGAAATTAATTTTAAAGCCTGTTTAATACTAAATAGGAAGCCTAATTAACTGTTGAGAATAAAACCCACAAAATTAAGATTGTATTACCTACTGGCGAAACTGTGTTTATTTTACATGTTTTCTCAACGAGCAACGAAAAGTAACCATAAAGCTACATTGTGGTTATTTTATACATACGTGTGTACAAAAGCCAAGAGGCCAAAACGTGTGTGAGCATTTCATTACGGCTTCTGACAGACATTTTTGGTCTAAGGAAATAAAGGAATATAAAGGGTGATTTTCATTTCAGTAGCAATAATTATTTTAGGGGTTCAAAGCACTTGTCAATATTAACAACTTTTACTGTGGAAGCAGCTCTGAAATATAGAAAAAACCGGCCAAGTGCGAGTCTGACTCGTGCACAGAGGGTTCCGTATAAACAGCTACATTTACCAAAATAAATAGCTAACATTATTAACGTTTGTTACGCAAGCATAGCCGAGGCAAATCGCTATAGTATGCATCGCCCTGATTTCCCACAGCAACAACACTGCGCAATATCTAGAAGCTGACGCTGCACACGTGCCTCGTGTCGCCATGAAGACGACACCGGACGCGAGCGACTCGATTCCGTAATCCATGTGAACATTCTTTGGTCAATCGTCGACTGAATGATACCTATCTTTTAGTTTTAGTTTTGAAACATAATTGTAATTCTATATTAATTAAATTCTTATAAAATAAATCGGTTTTTTTGCATCTTCCGCTGCCACCGGACTTAATTGGCGCAGCCGGTAGGATACATCGAGATATATTCGGTACGTGACGCGTCAAGATTTCCCCTAAAATCGGACCGAAGTCCCGCGTGACTTACCGATTCCCGAGTATCCCGAATCTACATCGTGCGGCGCCAGCGGAGGTGAATCCAGACATCGATTCGGCAAGAAAAACTATGTTGTAAGTACTTTGAATCTTTCAAGTCCTTGCTTCCCTATTTTTAATCTAACTTAGATCCTTCCCTATCGTTTACAGATTTTTATTTCTTGCAATTACGCATCTTATAATTTAAATATTGTGTGTTTGATTCAATTTAGTGTTTAATATAGCTTTCAAAATTTTTCACCCAAGAGAATCGCGTAACCCTAGTTTAGGTAGTAGTAGATCGAATAGGCTTAGTATTATAGACGAATCTAGGCAGTTAGGTGAACCAGCACTACTGGACGCAGATATGGCTCAGGGTAAATTAGAAGATATCTTAAAGTCGCTTAGGATTGTGCCCGATTTCGATGGTAACCCTCACGTGTTAACCCGTTTTGTAAACCTCTGTGACCAACTAGTACTAGCATATTTTAATACAGAACCGGGTAATGAGTTAACCAATTTGGCTCTTATAAATGGCATATTGAACAAGGTTACGGGTTCCGCAGCTCGATTGATAAATACTAACGGCATCCCCGAAAATTGGATTGGTATTCGGAGTGCATTAATTAATAACTTCGCTGACCATCGCGACGAGACCGCTTTGTATAACGATTTGTCATTGCAAACCCAGGGGTCCTCAACCCCACAAGAATTCTATGAACGCTGCCAGAATTTATTCAGTACAATCATGACATACGTCACATTGCATGAAACCGTGGCTACTACAGTTACAGCGAAACGCGACCTTTACAAGAAACTGACCCTACAATGTTACTTACGCGGTTTAAGAGATCCCTTAGGTTCTAGGATCCGTTGCATGCGTCCCGAAACGATGGAAAAGGCTCTCGAGTTCGTTCAGGAAGAGCTTAACACCCTTTATATGCAACAACGCACCGAAGGCGGGTCTAGTAAGAAAGATAATAATCAGCAGCCTTCTAAACCTAATTCCAATTTGCCACTAAATAATTTCATGCAGCAACCTTTTGTAATGGGCATGCCCGGTCCCGCAAAACCACAGATATTCAGCATGCCTGGTCTTCCACGTCCCCAGCAATTCTTTACTCAACCTTACCAAGGTTGGCGGCACAATGCACCCCAACCACAACAACCACGCGGCCCTACTCGGACTCAACAGATGTTCCGAGCACCACCTCCAAATTATAACGCTCAAGGCAATGCCTTTAGACTCCCGAATGTATCACCCATGCAGCCCACTAATTCTAATAATACGCCGCGGCCTATGAGTGGCGTCAGCCACTTTGTGCCTAGACCTTTACCTTCTACTGGACACGACTGGCGTACAGCTGGTAACCCGCCACCCAGCAACTATTTTAGAACGCGCGAGGTTAATAACTATGACTTTGTATTTGATCCCTACTATGACTTAGCCTGTGCAGCGTATAACCAAGACTACGATGCTTACCAAGAGTACTTAGATTTTTACACTAACTATGGGCTGTATGAAGCCCCAGTCATAGAAGAAATCAAATCAAACGCAGACGAAACCGGTACCGAAAACCGGGAATCGGATGGAAATTTTGCCGAGGCACCGAAATTAGAAAAGCCAAAATAGATGTAAATTTTAACATTCAGAGACAACTCGGGTACATACAAATCCATAACCCACCCTTAAAATTCCTTATAGATACTGGAGCCAACCAGTCGTTTATTTCACCTCAAGCTGTTGAGAAATACTTTTCCAATGTGCCTCTTAACTATAACCCGTTTGAAGTAACCAACGTGCGCACCGTTTATAAAAATAATTATTCAATAACCCTGCCTAGCTTTCCCGAATTTAAAGAAGAAGGCGACATGACCTTATTTATCCTAGATTTCCATAAGTATTTTGATGGCCTCATTGGCTTCGATTTATTGGACTCATGGGGTACTAACATTGACTTAAGAGACAAGAAACTAGTCACCAGAAATACTGAGATACCCATTACCATGTATGACTCTCGCAATGCTAATCTCTATGAAGAAATCATACCAGCTCAAACATCTAAGCTAGTAAGATTACCCATAAATTCCCACGATGGTGAGGTATTTGTTCCTGACCAGATAATTAGTAATTGCTTAATTTCTGATTGCTTGACTACAGTACAAAATAGCAGAGGTTGGGTAGAAGTTTCAAATAGTTCACCAAATGACGTAATCTTTTCCATGGACCGTCCCGTTACTGCCGAACTATTTAACGCACAGAGCGAACCTGTAGAACAACTATCTGACCGTACACAGGAAGTTTTATCGCGTCTCCGAACCGACCACCTAAATCCAGAAGAGTTGGCAAATCTCAGAGCCTTATGCGCACGGTACTCAGATGTATTCTACCTCGAAGGAGAACCTTTAACATTTACGAATAAAATTAAACATAAGATTAAGACGACTGATGAAATCCCTGTCCATGCTAAAAACTACAGATACCCATACATCCATAAACAAGAAGTTAAAGATCAAATTAGTAAAATGCTCGAGCAAAATATAATAAGACCTTCGGATTCTGCGTGGAGCTCTCCCATTTGGGTGGTCCCCAAAAAGGCAGACGCTTCGGGTAAGACCAAGTGGCGCCTTGTGATAGATTTTCGTAAAGTTAACGAAAAAACTATCAATGATAAGTATCCCATTCCGAACATTTCCGACATACTAGATAAGCTAGGCAAATGTCAATACTTCAGCACTCTCTACCTCGCCAGCGGATTTTATCAAGTCGAGTTAGACCCTTCTGATATACACAAAACTGCTTTTAATGTGGAAAATGGGCACTACGAATTTTTAAGGATGCCGATGGGTTTGAAAAACTCTCCGGCAACATTTCAGCGTGTAATGGATAATATCCTAAGAGATCTTCAAGACATTTGCTTAGTGTATTTGGATGACGTCATCCTGTTCAGTACATCCCTGCAAGAGCATGTTATTAATTTAGAAAAGGTTTTCAAAAGATTGAGGGAATCCAACTTCAAGATACAAATGGACAAGTCCGAGTTCTTGAAGCTGGAAACCCAGTTTTTAGGACATGTCGTTTGTAGAGACGGGGTTAAACCAAATCCGGATAAAATCAGTGTTATAAATAATTATCCGTTACCCCAAACCACTACGGAGATTAAACGTTTCCTCGGTCTCATTGGATATTATAGGAAATTCATACCGGATTTCGCACGTATCACAAAACCCATGACCCAATGTCTAAAGAAGGGATCCAAAATAATTTGTGACCAAAATTACATCAGCTGTTTCGAGCATTGTAAGACATTGCTAACAAATGATCCAATTTTGCAATACCCGGACTTCACCAAAGAATTTCTATTGACAACGGATGCCTCAAATGTCGCATTAGGGGCCGTGTTATCGCAAGGTCTGATAGGTTCCGATAAACCCATTGCATACGCTTCCAGAACTCTAAATTCTAGTGAACTTAATTATAGCACCATCGAGAAGGAGCTATTAGCTATCGTCTGGGCTTGCAAGTACTTCCGACCCTATTTATTTGGCAGAAAATTTAAAATTATTACCGATCATAAGCCTCTGCAATGGGTTATGAGTCTCAAAGAACCCAATTCCAGACTCACGAGATGGCGTCTAAAACTATCAGAATATGACTTTTCGGTAGTTTATAAGCAAGGCAAACTAAATACTAATGCCGACGCCCTATCTCGCCTAGAAATCCATAGTGAAGAAGTAAGTTCAATAGTTGCAAACCCGTCTGAAAAGAACCAATCAGCTGACGATTCTAGAACAATTACAGCCTCGGAGGCCGCAAACGACTCTAACACTCTAACAGTCCATACAGACGGCGAAAATCCCATTTTAGAAGTCCCCATTACTGAACAACCACTCAACAAATTTACAGTTAGTACTAACTATAGTAGGCGACATCAAAGGAAGGCCAACCGTCACAAAGCCCTTCAAAACGCACACGCGTACCGCCGTTCAACTTTCAGAGTCCAATTTAGAGGAAGATGTCATCAACGCTATCAAAGAGTATGTTCACCCCAAAATTAAAACGGGCTTGTTAATAAATCCACCATTGGCAATGTACAAAGTTATTCCCATAATCCAAAAAACCTTTAAGAACTCAGCCATGAGCTTAGCGCTAGCAAAAACCGAATTAGAAAATGTTAGAGAGTACTTAAGACAGCAAGAAATAATCAACAAATATCACGACGGTAAAACGAACCATAGAGGCATAAATGAGTGCTACCTAGCCCTGTCTAACAGATACTTTTGGCCTAAAATGAGAGAGCACATTTCCAAATTTATTAATGAATGTACAGTATGCGGCCAGGCTAAATACGACCGCAACCCCATAAAGCAACAGTTTCGTCTTGTTCCTCCACCTAGTAAACCTCTCGAAACCGTCCATCTAGATCTGTTGACTATCCAAAGTGAAAAGTTTCTAACAATTGTAGACGCTTTCTCGAAGTATGCCCAAGCCTATTTCTTAAGAGATGGGACAGCAGTAAGTGTAGTGCAAGCGTTATTAAAATTCTGTACCCACCACGGAGTACCTTACACGGTAGTGACAGACAATGGACCAGAGTTCACCAACCAACTGTTCGCCGAGTTCACAAGGCTACATAAAATCCAACACCATAGAATAGCACCTCACACCCCTAACGAAAATGGAATTGTCGAGCGATTCCACTCAACAATCTTAGAACACCTACGTATTTTGAAAGTACAACAAAAGAATGAATCCGTTTTAAATTTAATAAATTATGCCCTTCTGGCTTATAATAGCTCCATACATAGCTTGACTAGATGCAGACCAATCGATCTTATTACTGGACATTTCGACCCACGAGACCCACTGGACATAGATCTGACTATCCATTTATTACAACAGTATACAGTTGAACATAAAAACAAAATGACTAATGCTTATAATCTAATTCACGAGTCTAGTATGGCCCAACGTAAAGATTTAATAGATGCACGTAATAAATCTAGAGAGACAGAAAACCAATACTCACCTGAACAACAAATATTCGTGAAAAATCCCTTAGCCTCCCGCCAAAAGATAGTACCTCGCTATACGCACGATACTGTTATGGCTGACCTACCAATACATATATACACCCGCAAAAAACGTGGCCCCATTGCTAAATCAAGATTGAAAAGAGTACCTAAAAGTTCACAATTGTTACAGGACCCTCCTTGTACTTCATCTGCTCCTGAATTCGGCCCTAACACAAGAGATAAAACTTGAAAATCTTGACGATGGCCCCGGTGTATTACCTTTTAAATTAGGCCCCTGTAGTATAGTAACTCACTATCATTCATTTCTACAACATGTTAATCTTCAGGAGTTGCAAGATAAAGTTAATACCGTTCATAACCAATTAAGAGAAATAAGCCCCGACCTTAATAACAGAAGCCTTTCTTTATTCAGGCCCCATATTGAATACTTAGAGGATCAGCTTCAGGCCGTCCTAGACCAATTACAGTCATTTGAAACTACTCGTTCTAAAAGAGGTCTCGTAGATGGACTCGGTTCTGTTGTCAAAAGCATAACCGGTAACCTTGATTATACAGATGCAGTTCATTTCAATAATGCTATAAAATCTCTTCAAGATAATGAAAACAAGTTATTAACAGAATTTAACAGTCACGTGAGCCTGACCAAAACTTGGGTAACTCAACACTCTAAATTACTAGATAACATGGTAGACAATCAGAACAAATTAACAGCCTTAGTTAGAAATGTTAGTGAGAGTTTGGATAAGGGGAATCATGAGTTAGTTCAGTATGCTCATCTAGGACAAACCATTCTAATAGTTAGTGATAACGTTGACCGGGTGTCACGAGAGATATCGAAATTACAGAACGTACTGGCATTTATAAGAACGTCAACGGCACACCATGACGTCATTAGTTTAGATACCATTAGGTCTATAATAAGCAAATTGACTAGGTTATATGGTAGTAATAAGGTATTAGACATAGGAGCTAGAGAATATTATGATGTTATAAAGTTAGGTTCTTATTTTATAGGTAATGAAATAGTTATAGTCTATAAATTCCCGATTATTCTACCCCAGACATATGACCTATACAAGATATCCATAGTTCCTAATAAAAACCATGAAATTCTCGTCCCCCACTCCCAATTCCTAGCAATCCATCCGAAAGATTTCAAGTACATAGAGGCTGAATGCCCGAAGTCCACCAAAGGGTATCTATGTGAAGAGATACACAACGTACTAAGCCGAACATCGCCCGATTGCATTGGAGCCTTCATCACCACGCAGCAGAGACTTCCTGAATGCAAACCAGTCACAACATCTCTTCAAAAACCAGCCTACGAGAAACTCGACGACCGTCATTATACCATCAGCTTCCCGACTCCGACGAAAGTACGCCTATCCTGCGAGCAAGATCTCCATAAGCAACTGCAAGGAAGTTACCTCGCCATACTTCCTCACAACTGTTTTATCCAGACAGCAGAGTTCATCATCTCAAACCCCAATGATCGACTGAAAGGTCAAGCTTTGAAAATAATGGATGTTCCTGGAGAAGATGTACTTAGCCCAATGGCACGCCCACTGTTCAATCTCAACTCTATTAACTTGGATGATCTCCACGCTACCAATAAGGAGATCTCGCTGCAGTCACCGATACAGTTCGATACACATTCAGATAGCAGCATCTATCACACCACTATACCAATGTACGTGTTACTATTCAGTGCATGTGCACTAATTGCATACTTCATTTATCGAAGATGTCATCCGAAACAGATTGACCTTAAGAAAGAATCATCTGATGACAAGGAAGATCGACCGCAGATAATCTACTCTATACCAGCAACACAAAGGGATAGAACAGATCATCTCCCAGCGCAATTTACGACCAAGGTCTTCAATAGTCGCTGTTCTTCGGGGGGAGGTGTTACGCAAGCATAGCCGAGGCAAATCGCTATAGTATGCATCGCCCTGATTTCCCACAGCAACAACACTGCGCAATATCTAGAAGCTGACGCTGCACACGTGCCTCGTGTCGCCATGAAGACGACACCGGACGCGAGCGACTCGATTCCGTAATCCATGTGAACATTCTTTGGTCAATCGTCGACTGAATGATACCTATCTTTTAGTTTTAGTTTTGAAACATAATTGTAATTCTATATTAATTAAATTCTTATAAAATAAATCGGTTTTTTTGCATCTTCCGCTGCCACCGGACTTAATTCGTTCATAAACAATGAAAGCATCAAACATTGCTCTAACGAAGGGACTAAATTAACCTTGGCGTACGAAAACTGTTGTCCCCATACATCAATATACAAAATTTTTACTTTTTCAAGTACATTTTATAAGTTGGTCGACTATTACTTGTAAACTTGTAAAGCATAATTAGCTGTTATAGTTTTCCTTTTATTTTGTTATATATAGTACTGCCGTGATTTTTTTCATATATCCAAAAGCAATAATATAGCTGGCAGGGGGGGGAGGGGCACTTGTCTCTAACAAAAGCCATTTAAAGCTAAAGCTTAATTTTACGCCAACGGATCCCTGAATCGAAAAATGGTTTTCACAGACCAGTAATATTTTTGAATGGCCTATCTATACAATGATACCCCACACCATGCGATAGAAGAGAAAAAAATAACATCCCCAACTTCAGGAGGACTCGAAAAAAAAAAATTACCGCTCTGTCGGCATTATCAATAAGTATATCATAACACTTTTGCAAATCAATTTAAGATTGATAAATTTCAGATTTTATCCTGTACATAGATAGGTAACGTTTTTCATATTCAAGACTTCTTTTACCACCTGAAACATTGCTAAAAAGTCATCCTGTAAACTGCTTTTGGACACCCACAATCTCAAAAATGGTTGCAAAAGTGCACTTATAAACACTGCACACAATACTGCTGATCTGTAGTCTGCTAGCAGCCCTAAGGATATTTCCTTCCCGACCTTACAATTTTTTTAGTTCAACAGATTCCAAGTGGCCAGACATTTTCAAGAGACACTTAAATTATATTATTTGTTCAAATACTGTCTAGGGATTTCATGTACAGATTTTTTAGGTATATTGTACAAATTAATTACGAATTATGCGGGTACAAGGCATGAAGATGGTATTTAGTGTATATTAATTAATAAGACAGTTCAGTTCCTCGGCTTCCGAAGGCTGTCGGAACGACAAAGGCTCCGGCTGCCAAGGAAACGGACGGCGGTCCTGCCTTTGATATTGTAGTAATAAGATACTCCTGTGTATGTTATATATGTGTGTAATATGGTTATATTTTGAAAATGTTGAGAAGTGATTTTAATTGTATATTTAGTGGTATTTTTATTAGTTTTTTTATTGTATTTTTAATTATATTTTAACAGAATTTTGTTGATCTGGGGTTGATTTTTTATGATCTGTTTACTCGCATTTGACCACTATCTCGCCTGATGGTAAGTGATGATGTGGTCTACTGTGAAGTTTGCTTGCCTAGAAGTAATCTATTCACTCTTGACTTAAGGTGGTACCCCGAGCAAAACGCCGCGCAAGCCGTTTTTTATGCTGTTTTTAGGAGCTATCTACTCGTTATTTAAAAAGAAATATCAATTAATAAACATACATTAAAATTCTACATAATATTGATTCTAAAATGGTAGATTTAGTTTTTTTTTAAATGTTGTATATATTTCACTAATCTCCTTCCAAAAAAACATAAAAATGAGAAATAATTATTGATATAATGTATCTCCTCGTAAAGTGTTAATTAATTATTTTTTGTACTAACACTAATGAATAGACAATTTAATAACGAATATTTTTGTAGATTTTTTTTTTCAAAAGTCCTTAATTCGATTTTATGAAGATTTTATTCTAAAATCTGGGCGTATTCACTACTGTAATTCATGCGCCACCAGTGCCACTAGACCAATAGGAATGCTCATATCTCATGCCGATTTTTTGGTCAGGGTGCCGTCTTAAAGACCCCCAAGGTGGTAGCTTTCAGGGAACAAAGTCTCCAGCAGGTAATTCCACTCCTTAGTTGGTCCTCCTGTTAATGTAAGGCCAAGTTTCTCACCTCTAAATTATCGCAAAATTAACATGACACATTTTCAAGCACACGTTATCTGCTGTGATTCATCATTATCATAATATCAGCCGAAAGACGTCCACTGTTGGACATCGGCCTCACCCAAGCGTCGCCATACATGTACCGGTCCCGTGCGTCTCGCAACCAGCGGATCCCCGCAACCTTCACCAGGTCATCGGTCCACCTGGTGGGCAGCCTTCCAACGCAACGTATTCCGTATACTGCTGTAATTGGCTGTTGAAACTTCATTCAACCAATAACAACAGATAGCGCGGGCTTGACAATTTATCGCATTAATTCTGCGATTATTTAGAGGAGAGAAACTCGGCCTAAGTCTGAAATAGCCAAATCAGAGGCCTGTGGGGTTCCCATAAATTGCTTAAAAACTTTTTTTTTAAACTATGGTAAAGAATCACTACCTCTCTCTATAATAGTTGTTTAACTTAATTTCTATGTTTTTGTTCCGTACTTATAACTGTATATATTTGTCTATAATATATATATATGTATTGATTGTATATATAAATAGTACACCAAAGACTACCAACATGACTACTGTGACACCATGACACCATGACAACTGTGACCTCTGAGTTTGTTTCGGCCTTTCTTCTCAGAGTAGTCAGATATGAAACGCCGACCTCATCTAGTTTTTAAAAAAAAATATGTTAGACATGTAAAAGCGTTTGTACAAACCAACTTACAGAAATAAAATCATTTATCATTTATCATTTAACAGTACTGTCTTTCCTTTAATTTTTTAAATCCATCCAAAAAAGATCGCTTTTAGCGATAAGGCCGCCCATTGTGTCACCCAGTGTTATGTTTTCTTCGTCTAAACTTTCTGTAACTTATATGGTGTACATAATAAAAAGTATTCTATTCTATTCTATTCTTAATTACTTCTGACCCCAGAGGTGCCCCATCCTCACACGAAAAAGACGAAGATTGTATTTTAATTGTATTTTTGATTGGTATTTTTACTGTATTTTTAATTATATTTTAACCATATTCTTAGAAGTCAATGTAAGTTGGATGTATATCTTTGTGGTACTAACATTGCATTGGCGTTATACCTATCAAAGTGTTATTTACGTAATTTTGAATATATAAATAAATAAATTTTGTGCCTTATTCGTAATTTGTATTAATAAGTCCTTTAAACTTGGATAAGAATAGTCATAAGAGGCGTTAGAAATCAAAGGATTTAAAGATTATTATTATTGGTCTAGATTTTCCCAGTGCAGGGCAAAGGCTACCATAGTCCCTACTCTCATTCGACTTCTTTCTATTTAGGGTTGGGTCTCTCAAATAACCCTATAGAGATAGAAGTCCAAAAATTGTATTACTCGAAATAGAATTGTGGGCGTTGGATGACTTTTGATTACAAAGAAAATGTATAATTGGTTTTCCTGTTTTCAGTTAACAAAATAATAAAAACGACAAAACAATGTTTTACTCACTACACCAATCAACGCCCACCGACCATTATAAATATGCACTTTATTTTAATTCAATTCGTTACGTAACCTATATGTTAATGCCCTTACACACAGTCCTGCATTATGCACGAGGGTATAATGCATTCATAGACAGTGCGCCAAAATCCCTCGTTGACGGACAAAAGCGAGTAATTTGTGACACGACACAGGTCTCGGCCGGTGGAGGATTAGCCGTTATTACAGCTGCATACAACATCACAGGACATGTGTGTAGCCTGCAGTGGCTACAGGCCTTCGCATGTGTAATTAGATTTTATTCCGCCAGCTGAACCCCTTTTAATTAGCCGTTTGCCGCTCGTCCTCAAGCTATAATGTCACTATCTGACAAAACCACTTTTTTTTTATTTTTTATTATTGATAGGCTCGCGTTTGACCATTATCTCACCTGATGGTAAGCGATGATGTGGTCGACGATGTAGCACGCTTACCTAGAAGAAACCTATTCACTCTTGACTTAAAGACTCCCAGGTCGTAGCTATCAGGAAATACAGACTCTGGCAGGGAATTCCACTCCTTAGATGTACGCATAATGAAAGTATTCCCAAAACGTTTGGTGCGTATGTGTGGGACGTACACCATGTACCGATGATATTTTGAGTTACCGTCAAAGGCGAAGTATTAAATAATTAAAATCGATGTTGTTTATCAACTGTAAATCTCACAAATATAAGTGTTTTATGTATAATAACAATTTGGAGATCTATACGACATTTTTCTACCCGGATTCTATGGATAGTAGAAAAATCAGCTTAGATAGATCGACAAGGTTTTATTTGCTGATTAAGATGGCCTCAAAAAACTACAATCAGCCAAGTTTCAGATAGTGGCACTTTAGTTTAGGGACGGCATCGATGGCGGACTACTGTTTAGTGAAACGGTTGATTTTGTGCGTCGAAAAGTTCGAACGATTGGATACGATGAGTGAATGTATTAAATTCGACATGTATCTCATTTGAATGACCGTGTATTTGCATGGTGATTGATATTTGCTATTCATTTCGTGTTGCTCTATGTAAATTACGTCGCTCTAAAACTTTCAGTAACATGAAATGGTTAATAATGATTACGATTTTACACGCGTGTTGGTTTTGGGATCACCAAGAGTTTTCGAACTCGATTGGAACTTTTAGTCATAAGTATCTATATAAGATAATAACACAAGACAGTATTTGAGACTAAACTAAAACGCCCGAAAAATCTCAAAACAATTACCATTTCATCCTAAAACACCAAACACCGTTGTTGGCCAGCATCACTACTAAAAACAAAGTACAGAACTAACAAAGAAACTTGATTAAAAATTCGCGGCGAGAATTAAAAGTTGTTAACTAGAGCCGCAATGAGTTAGTGTTATACATGTGCTGGAGGGCGGGGTGAGTGGGACAATGGCCACGGTAATATGTAAGGACTGGTACAGACAGTGCCGAGGTGAGACCGAGGCGAGGCAGGGCGAGGCGAGGTAAAGTATGTGTGGCATGGCATGATTGCAAATCATGTAGTCAAAATCTCCTAGTTATGAGTGCCAAACCGACATAGTCTGAGGAATAGCCAAATTAAACGGCAGTGGGTAGCCCACATTGTTCGTTGAACGGATGGTTAGCCAACAGATCAGAGAGGTTTTGGAATGGCGACCACGTAGCGTAGGAGATGCAGCGTTTTGGTAGGCCTCCCACATGGTGGACCTATGATCTAGTGAGAGCCGCAGGGTCGACGTGTAGACACTTAAGGCCTCCCTTAAGTGTCCCTCCCTATGTCCAGCAATTGACGTCTTGCAACTGAAATTATGATGAAGATGAAGTTTTAATTCGGTTTTCCTCTGCACAGTAAATCTCTACTAAGCACATAGAATATAGCAAACCATTAATTGAATTTGGTACGTGGTCATTTCAATGATAAATCAACTTCTATGAAAGGAATCGTGTCCATTTTCTAAGTAAAATACCAACCAGGACTAATTAATCCCCGGGGGGCTTAGTGGGAGGGGAGGGGTTATCCTGATTTCCTGTCCTATTCGGATTTCCTAGAACTAGCCAATGCACATGGAGAGATTAATCTGAAATTTTGAATAGACGAACCAGCGTCAGTTCGATCTGACTAAATACGTGCCCAATTCACGAATAAATTAGTACGATTTAATCCGACTGTTTAGTTTTACAATACACCCATTTTTGGAAAGTGTCTCAATTATATGCTGATAAAGTGCTGATATGCCACAAAAAATAAACAATTTTTTTTTTCAATCGATAAGTGCCTTAAATTTATATTGCCAAATTTCGCGCGTAATTTGACGAAAACACTGGACGCAGTTGGTGCCATGACGTCAGTTGGCTATGCAAACAAAATATCAATCAATCAATCAAAATGTATTTATTCAATTCAAAGACCTTATACGTATTTCTTACTACTAGACGGTGTACCAAAAATTTTTGTTTAGCTAAAATGAAATCTATTTTTATACACCTAGATTAGCTATTTCCATAGAAGCGGTAGCTATCCAAAAGCGGTCCTGGTGAGAGGGTTCCCGCTGGTAGCGTGCCTTGTCTGACATCTGGCCAGCTCAACTAATCATTGGGTTTGGTAGAAATGGTAGAAAATTTTATATTTTCTTTTTATGTTATACCAAAACGAACAAATAAAAAAAATATATTTAAATGCGTTTCAAAGTCTATGAAACTTTGAAACATATTTAAATATTTTTACAGTTCCTATAATTAATCAATTCATTGTATTTAAAAAATAATTATTTAATACTGAGTAAGAGTAGTACTTTTAAATGTTTGGGCCTGGTAATACTAAATGTAAGATGTGCTTGCGGAAGTTTTTGGTGGGATTTTTTCGAGTGTAGTACAGCGGATTTTAATATTATTTGCAAATTGATTCCTAGTGGATATTGTGATATAAAATTGGTGTAGTTTTGTGTCTCAACTGTCTACACAACTGGAAAATGTGAAAACATTGACAGATGCGATCTTGGGATAGTGGAGCGAAGAATTTTATTGTAGTATCAACTACCTCCGCTAAGCTTACTGGGAAGGCAGACTCAATATAATTTGCAGCCAATTACTCCAAAAAACATTAGATTCTGTTACTTCCGCATTCTAATGAATAATAAAGAATGTTAAAACCCATATAAGTATCCGACTGAAAGACTTGTATCTATGGTCATGAATAATAATAATTATTATTATTTATTAATTATTATTGGTGGGGCCAGAGCACTCATCGGCAAACTAATTTGTTTCAGGGAGGGCAATAATCGCCCATCACTCTTGGGCGATTATTGCGCTTTGTGAGACGGGCATTTTCGGGGACTGATGTCAGCCCCCGAGACTATATATCCCGTGTCACAGAGCGCATCGACTTCCTAAAACCAAAAGTGTTTGCATGGGCAAACCGTATTCGTAGGTATAGGCGGAGAGTGGAGCGATACACCCAGAATCGCACATTCCAAAGTAATGAAAGGTGGGTTTATCGGGCTTGGGAGCGACCCAACCAAGGTTTGACTGATACGCGCCTGCCGGATGATGATGCCATGTGTTCATTCTGGCGCAGCATCTGGTCGGTGCCTGTCAGTCACATCGAAGGTGAATGGACTCGGGAGGTCGAACAAGCGTGCGATGCAATACAAGAAATGGGGGCTATCACGATCAGCCCCCAAGATGTAGCCCGTGCAGTCCGTCCGTTGCCAAACTGGAAATCTCCAGGGCCGGACGGGCTGCACAACTTCTGGATAAAGTGGCTACAAAGGGCGCACGCTCGTTTGGCATCTCAGAACCAGGCAGCCTTAGAGTCTGGTTCGCTACCCAAGTTCCTTACAACAGGAATAACCCACCTGCTCCACAAGTCTGGTAGCACCGCGGGACCCAAAAATTATAGACCTATTACATGTTTACCAACGGTCTATAAGGTTCTTACATCCATTTTGAGAGTTAAAATTAATAAACACGTCGACGATAACTCGATCATGTCGGTCTCTCAGAATGGATGTAGGAACGGGTCCCGCGGTACTAAGGAGCTACTCCTTTTAGATATGGCCATTAGCCAACAGGTTCGGCGTTCCCGAAAGGATCTGTCGACATGTTGGATACATTATAAGAAGGCCTATGACTCGGTGCCTCATACATGGCTCATGAGGGTGCTAGAATTTTATAAAATAGATACAACTCTACGCACCTTCCTGATGTCGTGTATGGGGCAGTGGAGCACAGTCCTTCGCTATCCAGGATGTCGAAATATCCAGAGGAATAGCGATCCTGTAAGGATCGAGCGAGGTATATTTCAGGGCGATAGTTTGAGCCCACTTTGGTTTTGCCTGGCCCTGAATCCTCTAAGCATGCTGCTGGAGAATTCAGGACTAGGCTATCGGTTGAAGAGAGGTGGTCAGGTTATATCAAACCTCCTTTACATGGATGACCTGAAGCTCTTTGCCCCCAGCAATCTTCAGTTGATGGAGCTACTGAAGGTAACTGAAACTTTTAGTAGCGCCATCAGGATGGAGTTTGGTGTGGACAAATGTGCGGTCATGCATGTAAAGCGAGGGGAGATTTTGGAACCCGTGGGAATTCAACTTGCGGATTCCATAAGCCTGAGATCCCTCTCTCCAAACGAAACCTATAAGTATTTGGGTATGTCGGAAGCGTTAGGTATCAGCACTACTGACATGAAGCAATCGTTGAGGGAACGCTTCTTTGGCTGCCTGAAGAAGGTACTCAATTGCCTTCTTTCGGGCGGAAACAAGGTGCGCGCCTTCAACGGTTGGGTCATGCCGGTATTGATGTACTCTTTCGGCATACTCAAATGGACTCAAACGGAACTTGACACCCTGGATAGGCGGGTCCGTACATTGCTGACTGCAAATCGAATGCATCACCCACGATCGTCGATCATGAGATTGTATATCCCGCGGAAGTGTGGCGGCCGAGGCTTTTTAAATGCCAAAAACCTCCACAACCGCGAGATATGCAATCTCAGGGAATATTTTCTAAACACAGACGTGGGTATGCATCGAGATGTAGTAGCAGTGGACAAGGGACTCACCCCGCTCTCCTTGGCGAATGAGAACTGGTGCAAACCTGTAGTGCTTGACACTAACGACCGCAGGGAGGTATGGCAGAGTAAGGAGCTTCACGGACGCTTTTGCCGGGCCCTACATGGGTCCGATGTAGATCAGTCAGCATCCGTAGCCTGGCTGCGTTTCGGTGACCTCTTTGGGGAAACTGAAGGTTTTGTATGTGCAATTATGGATGAAGTTATCATGACGAATAACTACCGGAGATTTATTGTGAAGGATGGCACGGTTTCGGGCATGTCACCGTCCGGGTGAATCGATCCGCCACATTATCTCTGGTTGTTCTCGTTTAGCTAACGAAGAGTATTTGCATAGGCACATCCTTGTAGCCAGGATTATCCATCAGCAACTTGCTCTGAAATACACTCTTGTGGCATCGGAGGTGCCGTACTACAGGTATGTGCCCGACCCAGTTCTCGAGAATGGCAATATCACATTGTACTGGGATCGGTCCATCATCACTGACAGAACTATTGTAGCCAATAAGCCTGATATAGTGGTGGTGGACCGAATCGAGAGGCGTGCAATGATTGTTGACATTACCGTCCCGCATGACGGAAACCTCGTGAAGGCCGAGAAAGATAAGCAAATCAAGTATCTTGACTTGGCTCGCGAGGTTGTCGACATGTGGGAAGTGGATACAGCGATCATTGTACCGATAGTCGTGTCAGCCAATGGCTTAATAGCCACGAGCCTCGACCAACACCTTAGGAGGCTCTCGTTAGGCGGCTGGGTCAAGGGCCTGATCCAGAAAGCAGTATTGCTGGACACGGTTCGTATTGTTAGGAGGTTCCTCTCTCTGGAGCCCTAACCGCCGGTAGCTTGGACCCTGTTCCCGATACCGGTGGGACTCTATTTTTTATATTTTTAAATGTTTTTTTTTTTTTTTTGTAATTTAATTTATAAAATATTTAAAAATGTAAACAATAAAAAAAATATATATATATATATATTTATTTCTTACCACAATATTACACAATACATCATTTGTCTTAACAAGCTTATTACTATTGTGGGAGACTGGTGCCTAAACTAGGCTGCAAGCCTGTATTTCAGGACACCAGGACTCCGCCCTTAACACAATCATTATCTTATGCATTTTTTTTTTTTTTTAGGTAGGTATTGAATCGGTGAACACGAACACAGTATTAGTAAGTGTGTATGTTTTGTTTGAGAGTGTGTGGTGGTGAGTGTGTGTGATGGTGCGTGTGTGTGTGTATGTTTTTTTTTACATTAGTGGTATTACACTAAAGTAGCAAGTAGTTTTTCGGTGTCTTCATAATTAAATTCTTGTAGGAAGGAAGTTATTTTCTTTTTACACATGTTATTAGTAAGATTAACTATCGGTAGCATACTATTAATTTTATTGTAAAGAAAACCTCCCAGATGGCAGAAGAAACGCTTAGAGAATTGGGTTAAAAGTCGAATGTCTGGGTGATCTACGGGGTTGCAGCGTCTCTTACCTTGTGAAGTCGAAGGGTGGTATTTTAGCATAGAGTGTTGTTTTAAAATTATGCTTTTAATGAAAAGTTGACGAACTGTCATAACTTTGGCTTCTTTATATAAGAGCTCTGTGGGGTAACGGTAAGGTAGAAACGAAGACACTTTCAGTATGGCTCTTTGCGTTCTCTCCAAGACAAGGAGTGTAGACTTCGGAGCTCCACCCCAAACATTGATACAGTAGGTTAACAATGATTGAACGAGGGCAAAGTACACTGATTTTTTTAGCTTCGCATCTGCCACCCCCCTCAGAGTTTTAAAGATGTATATCATTTTACGTAACCTAGTGTTAAGTGCATCAATGTGATCCCGAAATCTAAGGGTGTTATCTATTAATATTCCCAGGTATTTAACAAGTTGAGTGTTTCGAAGGTGCGGACAGTTACATGCACTTTTTTCATGTGGTGTTGTGCAAGTGTGTGCTAAGATGGCATAAGGTGTTACTGATGAGGGAGCGTTTTTATCATTTTTTAGAGTGAATGTTATATAATTAGTTTTGTCAGCATTTAGTGTTAGTTTGTTGTTTCGTAACCACTCCGTCACAGTATTGAAGCCCAACTGAGCGTGTAAAAAGACCTCATCCCACGTGTCAGCATTGAAGAGTAGGGCGGTGTCGTCAGCAAATGTTATAATCCTCCCTTTGGGGAGAGCGAGCATACCCAGGTCGTTGATGTATATGAGGAAGAGAGTAGGGCCAAGTACGCTGCCCTGGGGCACACCGTATGAGACTGTTCGTTCCTCGCTAATGATCTCATTTATCGCAACGCACTGAGTACGCTCACTCAAGTAATCCTTAAACAAATCCAGCTGGGCCCCTCTGATGCCCATATTTTCCATTTTTCGAATAAGGATGGGCACAGAAACCGTGTCAAATGCCTTAGCTAGGTCCAGGAATATGCCTAATACCCTCTTTCTACTGTCCAAATTAGTGAATAGTTGGTAAGATCGTGTACTGCATCAGACGTGGATTTACCAGACCTAAAGCCATACTGTGTAGGAGAAAGTAGATTCTGTTTCTCAAGATAGTCTTTTAGTCTGTTATTCATCACCCGCTCGAGTACCTTAGACAAAGCTGGCAGCAATGCAATAGGCCTATAATTATTGACACGGATTCTGTCCCCACTCTTAAAGATCGGGCGTATGATAGATCGTTTAAAAACTTTGGGGAACTTGCCTGATGAGAGAGCTAGGTTACAAATGTAAGTCAGAGGTGGAACGATTAACCTTTTATGCTTCTTAAGAAGGCCACTGGAGATTTTATCCCACCCCACCGCACAGTCATTGCGAAGAGACGTCAATAACCTTTCAACTTCATCTTCATTTGTTGGTAATAGAACCATCGATTGCGAGCTATTATTTGCAAAAGAAATGGAAGAATATATTGGATCCGCAATTTTTTCCGCAAGGTTTTTACCAATATCAGCAAAAAAGTTATTAACTGCGTTTACCGATAGTTCAGGAGTCGTTGACAACCTTAGCAAGTCAGACGGTGTTTCTTTCTTGTTGGTTCTATGCGTTAAGTTATTTATTGCTGTCCAGAGCAGCTTAGAATTGGTTCCTGCCTTGGCTATTTCATTTTTTTCATAATCAGTTTTGATTTTCTTTAGCAATTTGTTACAAAAGTTCCTATATCTATTAAAGGTAGTTTTAAGGTCATGATTTTCTGGTGTCTTTTTTAATTTTTTATGTAAGTTGTCTCTGTGTCGGACACAACGAAGAAGGCCTGGCGTTATCCATGCCTTAACGATTTTTTTACGATTTGGGACTTTGACAGTTTGTGAGTTAGTGTCTATAATATTTTTTTGTTTATTTACCATCACCTCAGCTGCAACATTTGGATCTTGTGTGTTATATATATCGCTGAAGTTTAGTTGGTTGATGTCAGCATCTAACTGCTCGTGATTGATCCGGATCTTAGTTTTTTTTACAACCGTTTTAAAATTTTTATTTGCTAGGAACAATATTACCGTTTCATGATCAGTTAGTGCCGAATGAGCTATAAGTGTTGAAGCAGGCCGTTGAGTTTTCAAGGCAATGTGGTCAAGACAAGCATGTTGGCGTGTAGGCAATGTGTGAGTAGGCAGCAGACCGTGTGAGGCTAATAAGTTTAAATAAATATGTTTGTTTGAATCTAGGCTTTGATCGTGGATATTAATGTTAATATCGCCACTAATTATTATATTTTTGTACCGTGAGATATTTGTTAGCGTAAGGTTTAATGAGTTTAGAAAATTTGTGATGTCTTTGTAGCCTGGTGGTCGGTAAATTGCTAGTAGAATAGTGTTTTGATCAATTGTTAGTTGTAAACAGTTTGCATTTAGGAATGATGGCTCTTCAACGGTAACCTTAAGTTCTTTCCTAACGTAGACTGTTACACCCTCATTTTGGGTGAAATTGTTAACAGTGCTAAAACAATCGTAAACATCCATGGTAGGCAAATAATGAGTGTTAGGAAGCCAGCATTCGGTTAGTGTTATTACATCCCAATCAATTTTTGTTCTAGCTAATAATGTGTGGAAGCCTGCAATATTTTTTGTTATACTACGAATATTTTGATTTATAATTTTTAGTGATAAATTTGGCTTAAAATTAGGCGGAATACAACTGTCAATATCACAGAACGAAGAATCCGACACAGATATCAGATCTATATTTTGTATGTTATCTACTAAGTTATCGAATTTTATATTTGAAGACTATTTTGCACATTTTAACGGAGCTAGCAGTTTTTTTTAAGGTGTACGTATTTGTGTCAGTCGTTGGTGGTACTTGTAATGAGTGAAATAGTGTATAAATTCCCGAAATATGAGCATAAATAATTGTTAAGCAGTGTGTGTGAAATGTAAAGAGCAGCCTTTGTTTAGAGTAGTAGTAGTAGTACTGTGATGTAATGTGTAATGTTATTGTAAAATCAATGAATGTTGTTGTATGTAAGAATGTGGGATAACCGTAAGTTTGTTTAGCATAAATCTGTAAATGTGTACATAGAAGTAGGTTAGTATTAGTTTTTGATACAATTATAGCATATTTTAACAGGTAGGAAAAATAGTTTAAAAAACATTCAGTAAAAAGTAGAACAAAAAATAGTAGTCATTTCTCTTTACTCAGTTTAGCTAGTTCTTCTTCGGATTTTATAAGTTGACTGGGCATACCTTCTCTTTGTCGTATGTATACCTTGCCATTTGAAGTCCAACATTGTACGAAACCACTGCTTTTTATGAACTCCCTGGCAAGGTAGTATAGGCGTTTTGCTGCAGAAGTGAGTGCTTCTGATACATATATTGGCTTTTTCGGTCCCGAAGGTTGCAAATGGGTGGTGCTGAGCCGGTTTGCTGGATTAAGCTTATTATAGTTTTTAGTAGACCGCATGAATTGGTCTTTTCTTGTAGGAGAAGAAAATTCTACAACGACAGTGCCTACTGTCTCTTTTTAACCGACTTTCCAAAAAAGAGGAGGTTCTCAATTCGACTGTATTTTTTTTTTTTTTTATGTTTGTTACCTCAGAACTTTTTACTGGGTGAACCGATTTCGATGATTCTTTTTTTATTTGAAAGCTGGTGCTTGTCATGTGGTCCCATTTAAATTTCATCAAGATCTGATGAAGAACTTTGGAGATATACATCAGAACTCTTCAATAAACGACGGCAAATCACTCGGCATAGCTGCAATCGCATGTCTGTTTATTGTTTTTACCATTACATAACATAACATAACATCACACTAGTACGCTCTAAAGCAGTACGCAGGTGTGAACAGTTAACCCTGGTATACTCTCATTCCACCGGTTTTGTTTAAGATTCATGTTATTGTGATAATCAATTCTGGCTTCACTTTGGGCATTATAGGTACCTAACCTATAGAACTGGTCCATTATGTAACAAAACTAAAAAGTGAAAAATAAAAATAAACTTTTTACAAAAAAATACAACCGACTTCCAAATAAAAACACTACAAAGTGAAAAATAAATTCAATTTCGGAAGTCGGTGTTCCTGTTTTCGTTTCTTCGTTTTTTGACACCGACTTCCGAAATTGAATTTATTTTTCACTTTGTAGTGTTTTTATTTGGAAGTCGGTTGTATTTTTTTGTAAAAAGTTTTTGGTTTCTTAGACGGTAAATGTTTTTTATTTCTGATGGTGAGACGGGTTGATTGATAATAACACCGACCTTTTGCACCAACTCCGTAAGTGTCTCGCGGGTCTCAGGTTTCATAGTTGGGATATTTCTCAATTCAATTGTAGCATCTTTTAAGTTTCTTTCCAGATAGTCTATTTTACGCTCAAGCATTTTTATCACCTTTTGGCTGTTCTTGGTCTCCGCCTGTAAGTGATCAATCTCTCGAATAGCCTCATCATATTTATCAGATAAGAATTGCACAGAAGTTCGGATATCCTCAGTCTGGATTTGAATTTCATTGTTTTGGGTGCTAATTATCCTGTTTTGAGACCTTATCTCTTCAAGAGCTGAGTGAAGCGAATCGATTTTTGTGTTTTGATGGGATTGCTGCGTTACAAATTCGGAAAATATATTAAGAAAAGAAATATATTAAGAAAAAATATATTAAATATAATAAGAAAAGAGATTGAATAAAGGACATAATAATTAAAAAAAAGATGTGCTTGCGATGTGGTTTGCGGAGTTTTTGGTGGGTTTTGTTTGAGTGAAATTCAGCGGCTGTTAATATTATTCGCAAATTGATTCCTATTATAGTGGAATAAAATTTGTATAGCTTTGATTCTCAACTGTCTACGCAACTGCACAATATGTGAAATCATTGAGATCCTTTGGGGTATTTCAAAGCATCGTCTGGAGACTGCAGGATCATCTCACGCCTCTCCTTCATGAGCTTGAGAATAGGATCAGAGAGTTTTTTTTCCTATCTATACGATGGGTCTTGAAGAATAAGACTTATGCAAACTTGGGATTTGAGGATTATCGAGCCCTCCCCAAATACACCATCGTAAACTGCTCAATTCCACTTCGAGTTCGGTAATCTTACCTTCGGTCCGGAGGCCGGAGTGTGCGCGTGTTGTACGTTGCCAGGTCCTGTCGTCGGTATTTGTTGGGGTAGCCGGATCTCGTCCGGGATTCTGTGCACCCCTTGCTATACCGTAACCTAGACCGCTACCGTAGTCGAGGTTAGGCAAGCTGCCGGGCACTAGGGGCTAAGTTTTATTTGTGCTATTCATGGGGAGTGCTTTGCAGGCGGGTTGGCGATCCCAGTATGGTTGTTACAAATGCACAAAGAACGCTGCTTATCATTCTCTGGTTTGTCCCTTAGTCGCCTCTTACGACGCCAATGGAAAAACATGGGATGTTGAAATTCTTTACGCCCGACACCATACGGTAAGTGACGTAGATTCCAAAAAATATACACACATTTTTTTTTTCAATGAATTTGGTAGGTTTAGGTAGCGTAGTTAGTTAGCATAAATACATATATTGGGATACTTACACTATTGTTTTTACAATCAATTTGTCCCGTGTTATGTTTGGTCATGGTCACCTCATTAGAAAGAGACACACTACCAACGGGAGCCCTCTCGCTCGGACCGGTTTTTGCGCCATAGTGCACAGTCTAGTAGTAAGAAGTATAAGGTCTTTGATTCAATTAGGCCATTAAGCGGCACTTTCGAAAGTCAAAAAAAAAAATGAATCTAATACTAACCTCCAGGTTCCCAGCTCAAAATCATCGGCGAACCAATGCGACAAACTGCCAAGCAAGCGCTATCCGCTGCGATTGGGTGTTGAAAATTCATTAAACCAATCACAGCAGACAACGCGCGCCCGACAACCCGCCACATCAACCCCCCGACAATTCCGAGCCGGGAAACTGGGGGTAATTGATTCTACCGTCCATTAGGAAATGTAGCTTGTTGTGGAGAAGAATGGACAAGAAACTCCACACATACTCTTTTAAAAAAAATGTGTTTTACAAGTATTTGGTTACATTATCTTGTTGAAAAAAAAAATACATACATGTGAGAACGATGTAAAAAAAAAACAAAAAAAAGTAACGCACTTAAAAGCTTCTACAGTAAAACAAACAATTAAAATACAATAATTAGGTAATTAAAAACAGGCGGAGGCAGCTAAGTTATGACCAATCGCAACTGATGGCGCCCGTTCACGAACATGACACATGGATCGGCACCACTCAGCTCAACCATTATGATGGGAACCGAATGATCCAACACATGTGCCATCATCAGAGAGACATTAGAGAGAGCATGACACACTATCAACTGCCAGGCACACTGAAGTCAACGTACGACATAAAGGTATAGCAAATGGTAGATTTACAGTTGGTACATAGTACTCACATATGTGCTGTGCAGTTATATAATATAAAAATAAATTGAGTTTATACAACACAAATACATTCATACAGTCTTCAGCAGGTGCAACAATACTTCAGAACTTTTCTGCTTATAACTTGTTATTGAGCCCTAGTGACTGTGGAGCTGGACTATCGCTGAGCCAAGCATTTTTATCAGCGATGTAATCCCCCAACCTATAATATGCCTGCCTGCATAGTGTGCGTTTTATAAAAGTTTTGAATTTCGCCTCATTCAGTTCTAGAATGTGAGGCGGTATTTTATTGTAACATTTTATACAGTACCCCATAAAAGATGACGCTACTTTAGCCAGCCTGAAACCTGGTTGAATTAATTGGTTCCTATTTCTAGTAACATAACTATGTCTATCGCTGTTTTTACTAAAAAGATAAATGCGCCGATACGCCGATCAGTTGACAGTTGACATTTTTAGTTTACACAGCCGTATGAAGTTTTAACATGGCGGCTATTAATTCATATTTCATGGCAAAGACCTTATACGTATTTCTTACTACTAGACTGTGCACCAAAAATTTTTGTTTAGCTAAAATGAAATCTATTATCATACGCCTAGGTTACCTATTTCCTTATAAGCGGTAGGTAGCCAAAAGCGGTCCTGGCGAGAGGGTTCCCGCTGGTAGTGTGTCCTTGTCTGACATCTTGCTAGCTCAACTAATCATTGGATTTGGTAGAAATGGTAGAAAATTTTATATTTTTAATTTTTATGTTATACCAAAACGAACGATAAAAAAAATATTTAAATACGTTTCAAAGTCTATGAAACTTTGAAACGTATTTAAATATGTTTACAGTTCCTATAATTCATTGTATTTAAAAAAATATTTCATTAATACTGAGTAAGAGTAGTACTTTTAAATGTTTGGGCCTGGTAATACTAAATGTAAGACCACCAGGTTGGAGTTTTTGGCGGGATTTTTTCGAGTGAAGTTCAGCGGCTGTTAATATTATTTGCAAATTGATTCCTAGTGGATATTGTGATATAAAATTGGTGTAGTTTTGTGTCTCAACTGTCTACGCAACTGGACAATATGTGAAATCATTGACAGAAACGATCTCAGGATAGAGGAGCGGAGAATTTTATTGTAGTATTGACTACCTCCGCAAATTTTATATTTTTAATTTTGGTGTTATACCAAAACGAACGAATAAAAAAAATATTTAAATACGTTTCAAAGTCTATGAAACTTTGAAACGTATTTAAATATTTTTACAGTTCCTATAATTCATTGTATTTAAAAAAATATTTCATTAATACTGAGTAAGAGTAGTACTTTTAAATGTTTGGGCCTGGTAATACTAAATGTAAGACCACCA
Source organism: Orthosia gothica (assembly GCA_949775005.1). Taxonomy (NCBI): domain Eukaryota; kingdom Metazoa; phylum Arthropoda; class Insecta; order Lepidoptera; family Noctuidae; genus Orthosia; species Orthosia gothica. Next base: position 16,251,133 of record OX459051.1, on the reverse strand, counting down.
GGTTGGAGTTTTTGGCGGGATTTTTTCGAGTGAAGTTCAGCGGCTGTTAATATTATTTGCAAATTGATTCCTAGTGGATATTGTGATATAAAATTGGTGTAGTTTTGTGTCTCAACTGTCTACGCAACTGGACAATATGTGAAATCATTGACAGAAGCGATCTCAGGATAGAGGAGCGGAAAATTTTATTGTAGTATTGACTACCTCCGCAAAGCTTACTGGGAAGGCTGACTCGATACAATTTGCTGCCAAATACTCCAAAAATCATTAGAATATGTTACACCCGTATTCTAATGCATACTAAAGAATGTTAAAATTGCACTGAAGACGAGGCGGTATGGTCCAAGATCTTAGCCTGCCCGAAAAGGGAGAACAAAAAAAAAAAAGACCACCAGGTTTGCGGCGTTTTTGGCGGGTTTTGTTAGAGTAAAATTCAGCGGCTGTTAATATTATTCGCAAATTGATTCCTAGTGGAATAAAATTGGTGTAGTTTTGTTTCTCAACTGTCTACTCAACTGGACAATATGTGAAATCATTGAGATACTTTGGGGTATTTCAAAGTGTAATATATTGTGATGTGGGTACACGAATAATAAACCAGTCTCGCATGAACTGTCTTTGAATTTACATCGATATCCTACATTGGCGACGAGTAATTATAACAAGCAGTAAAATATCAAGATTCCGATCGGGAAAATACACGTATTTGATCTAGATGGAGGTGAAAACTGGCCAGCATATGTGCGTTTAGTGGAACAATTTATTTTGTTAAACGATATCAAAGATAACCTACGCGTGGCCACGCTGGTGACGCATGTCGGAGCGCCGACCTACCGATTGATGTGTGATCTGTGTGCTCCAGACAACCCGGAGGAAAAAACCTTTACCACGTTAGTAGAGCTCGTGCAAAATCATCTGGAACCCAAAAGATCTGAAATAGCAGAGCGCCACGTGTTTCGTCAGCGGCGGCAAGGTGAAGGCGAAAATATCAACGTGTTTTTACAAAATTTGAAACACTTGGCTACCTATTGCAATTTTGAGAACCAGTTGGAAGTAAACATTCGAGATCAATTCGTGTCAGGAATTTGAAACACTTGGCTACCTATTGCAATTTTGAGAACCAGTTGGAAGTAAACATTCGAGATCAATTCGTGTCAGGTCTTCGTAGCGAAGAGATACGGTCTCGCTTGTTTGCGGAGACCACTCTCGATTACAAGAAGGCAGTGGGGCTAGCGCTAGCGCTAGCCCCACCGTGGAACGCTCACCGGCCGTGCCGTGGGTAGCAGCCGGGCCGGCGGGACTCCAGGCAGACGCGGGCGAGCGGGTGCACCGGGTGAGTGTGGGCAAGCAGTCCAGCGCCGCCGGTCGTGACGTCGTGGCTCCGCGACGCAAAGGGTGCTGGCGCTGTGGCCGGGTAGGCCATGCGCCGCACAGGTGTCGATACAAGTCGTATGTGTGCGACAAGTGCAAAGTGAAGGGCCACTTGGGGTCCGTATGTGATAAAAATGATGTAAGTGCGGGCAGGTCTGGTTCTAAATATCAAAACTTCATGGAAACAGATTCATCCGAGTCGGGTGGTGAGTAGTTCGAAGGACTGTATACTATTAAAGGTCAGTTAGTTCATAATATAAAAGACGGTCCATATTATTGTGAACTTATTGTTGAGAATCAAACTGTGTTATTTGAAATCGACACGGGCAGCAAGATATCGGCGGTATCTAAATCATTCTACGATCAACATCTTTCTACTTTACCGATTGAAAAAGATAACATGAAATTACAATCATATACAGGTGACGCAATAATACCGATAGGACGGGTCTCTGTGCAAGTCAGTTATGCAGGCGCAGAGGTCGCCATATTGCCATTGTTTATTAATGAGCACGGCGGTCCTCCGCTGGACGCACCTGGATGCGCGAACTTAAATTAAAATCATTAAATTTATTTCATATAAAAGAAGATGTTGATCCAGTTGTTTTAAAATTGAAACAAGAATTCCCAGAAGTATTTACAGAAAAAATTGGTACTTATAAACATAAGTTATCACTGTACCTAACTGATAACACGCCGGTATTTTGCAAGTCTCGTCCCCTGCCACTTGCGCTGCGCGTGCCAGTGGAAAATGAACTTAAACGCTTACAAAACGAAGGTATAATTTACAAGGTAGATAGATCCGATTATGGAACTCCAATAGTGCCAATTATTAAGCCGGACGGTTCTATTCGTTTATGCGGAGATTATAAAGTGACCGTGAATAAATTATTAAAAGATTATCATTTTCCATTGCCAAAAATCGAAGAGTTGTTTGCAACACTAAGTGGTGGGGAGCAATATAGTAAATTAGATTTTAAAAATGCTTTTATGCAACTTGAGTTGTCTGACAGTTCACAACCGCTTACAGCGATTACTACGCATGTAGGGACATTTGTATATCGCAGGGCTCCTTTCGGACTTAAGTGCCTACCCGAAAAATTCCAAAAAATTGTTTACGATACGTTAAATGGCCTGGAATTTGTGGTAGCTTTTATTGATGACATCTGTGTGAGTGGCAGGAATAAATCTCATCATTTAGAAAATTTAAGGGCGGTACTCACTAGATTAAGAGAAGCCGGATTAACAATCAAGTTTTCTAAATGTGAATTTTTAAAAGATGAGGTTTGTTACTTGGGTTATAGAATTAGCAAACACGGCCTTTATACAGATACTTCAAAAGTAAATGCCATAACGAAAATGCCTATCCCCGAAAACGTGACACAGCTAAGAGCTTTATTGGGTTTCATTAATTATTATGCACGATTTATACCCAATCTCAGTATGATTTTACATCCACTTCACGCTCTTTTAAAAAAGGGAGTTAAATGGGCGTGGTCGGAGAACTGTAATGCCGCTTTTGAGGAGATTAAGGTGAGATTGACGAGTGACCCGGTGCTGGCTCACTACTCGCCGGCGCTGCCGCTGGTGCTGGCCGTGGACAGCAGCGTGTACGGCCTGGGCGCCGTGCTGGCGCAACGCCACCCCGACGGCGGTGAGCGCCTCGTGTGCTGCGCCTCACGCACGCTTAACGACGCCGAGCGTCGCTACAGCCAGGTAGACAAGGAGGCGCTGGCCATTGTATACGGAATCACGAGGCATCACCAATATCTCTTTGGTAGGCATTTCACATTACGGAGCGATCATAAAGCTTTAAGCTATATATTCGGGCCTAAAAAGGGTATACCGCAAACGGCAGCCAGCCGCCTACAGAGATACGCTGTGCGCCTGGCGGCCTATGATTATATGAGACATCGTGTTTGTAAAATCTCAAATGAATAGCAATGCAGATGGGTTATCACGATTACCTATAGCGAAAACTAGGGTGGAGGACCAAGACGACGCGGCATATCTACATTTTGTTGAGGACAGTTTCCCTCTTAGTCACAAAGATGTAGCACAGGCGACTACAAAAGATAAAATTTTATGTAAAGTGTACGGCTACATAATGAGTGGATGACCTCTCATAGGCGATTCGGAAGAAGAGAAAGCATATTTTCATCGCCGTGAAAATTTACATATAGATCACGGATGTATAGTTTGGGGATACAGGATAGTGGTGCCGGAGCAGCTGCGGGCACAGATCTTGGAGGAAGTGCACGCGGGGCACGTAGGAGTCGTGCGCATGAAGAGCATCGCGCGCAGCTACGTTTGGTGGCCACGCCTGGACGCCGACATCGAGGCGCGCGGCGCCTCCTGCGCCGCCTGTCGGACGCAGCTGGACGCACCGCCACGACACACTCCCGTACCGTACGTATGGCCTTCGGAACCTTGGATGAGACTTCGTGTAGATTTTCTACAGTATCAAGGTAAATATTACTTAATGATACTTGACTCGCACTCTAAGTGGATCGAAGTTTTTCTGATGGCGAGCGGTACATCGGCTAATTTAGTATCGAACAGACTAAGAGAATGCTTCAGCCGATTTGGGCTGCCAAAGTGCTTGGTGAGTGATGGGGGTCCGCCGTTTCGATCCGAGGAATTTGAGTTGTTTTTAACCCGCAACGGAATTAAACACATTCTAATAGCCCCTTACCATCCATCGAGCAATGGCGCCGCCAAGAACGCCGTCAAAACTGTCAAGAAAGTAATAAAAAAGGCGGCTTCTGAAAGTGAGAATATTGAGCGAGCAATAAACAATTTTCTATTAGTGTATAGAAACAGTACACACACAAGCACACAGCGCGAGCCAGCTGTGGCGCTGCTGGGACGAAGGCTGCGCATGCGCTTGGACTTGTTATGCAGCAACACTGCGGATGCGGTCGAGGTGGCGCAGACCAAGCAGGTTGAACATGCTCAAGGTAAAAACATAGAAGTCCAACTTGGAGACCGAGTGCTGTTTCGAGATTACTCGAGAAACAACCCCAAGTGGATAGAAGGAGAGGTCTCAGAACGCACCGGAGCAGTGACATACAAGGTAAAATCGGACCACGGGGAACACCGAAAACATATAGATCAAATTATGCCACTACGAAGGCACACACGGTACTCTAATCCTATTATCACAGATACTGAGAATAAAACAGTTAACACTGAAAAAGAAACATGGGAGTCAGCACCTAATTCACCGGTGACGTCATCACTTCAGACTTCACATGACTCGCCCGTCATGCATGAGAATGAGACTCAAAGCGATTACGGGGCTGAACCGCCTATTTCCGGGGATTGGGTTAATAATAGACAAAGAAACAAAAACATTGTAAATATTGAGTAATCAGTGTTTTAAGCAGTCCAATAGTAGGTATAAAAGTCGTGTTAGTAGTAATGTAGGTATAAGTTAAGTATCTATATGTACCTAAGTATAAGTGTTTGTTTATTAGTTAACCTCATGATTAAGTCTAAATGATCGTAATAGAAGTAATATGTATATCTGTATTATTCTATAGGTCGGTGTTGCGTACAATGTACTTAGTAACTAGCAACAAATCAAACTTTAAAAAAGTATGAGGTAGGTTGGTATATGTTGAACCATGTTGAAGGAATACAAATCTTTTATTGTAACACTAACTTTATTTCATATTTTGGTTTTAGTTCGAATAAGTAAAAATAAAAAAATTGTAACTTAATTATGTGTTATTTTCTTGTGAAGGAGGAAATGTAATATATTGTGATGTGGGTACACGAATAATAAACCAGTCTCGCATGAACTGTCTTTGAATTTACATCGATATCCTACACAAAGCATCGTCTGAAGACTGCAGGATCATCTAACGCCTCTCCTTCATGAGCTTGAGAGTAAGATCAGAGAGTTTTTTTTCCTATCTATACGATGGGTCTTGAAGAATAAGACTTAAGCAGACTTGGGATTTGAGGATTCCTTCCCGAGTCCTCCCCGAATACACCATCGTAAACTGCTCAATTCCTCTTCGAGTTCGGTTATCTTATCGTCGGTCCGGAGTCCGGAGTGTGCGCGTGTTGTACGTTGCCAGGTCCTGACGTCGGTATTTGTTGGGGTAGCCGGATCTCGTCCGGGATTCTTTGCACCTGTTAGCTCGTGGATGGAATGAGTGGACTGTATTTTTAGGCGAAATGTTTTAATGCCGTTAGAATTACAAATAACTGTCCCGGTCAAACAATATTATAGTTTTTATAGAGAGGTGTCGACTGTCGCGGTGGAGTCCGTGGTAGCGAGTGTCCGCCGAGCCGTGCCGCGTCGCCGCCGCGCTGTGCACGCACACACCGATGCCGTGTGGGTCACGCAGATGTGTGTGCAGCGTTGACTGCGCGCTCCGGCCGCCCGAAGTGTTGGGTAGAATTCCCAACAGCACCCTTTACCATACCGTAACCTAGACCGCTACCGTAGTCAAGGTTAGGCAAGCTGCCGGGCACTAGGTCCTATGTTTTATTTGTGCTATTCATGCGGAATGCTTTGCAGGTGGGTTGGCGTTCCCAGTATGGTTGTTGCAAATGCACAGAGAACGCTGCTGGTCATTCTCTGGTTTGTCCCTTAGTCGCCTCTTACGACACCAATGGAAAAACATGGGATGTCGAAATTCTGTACGCTCGACACTGACTCGGTAAGTGACGTAGATTCCAAAAAATATACACACATATTTTTTTTCAATGATGTTGGTAGGTTTAGGTAGAGTAGTAAGGTAGCATAAATAAATATATTGGGATACTTACACTATTGTTTTTACAATCAATTTGTCCCGTGTTATGTTTGGTCATGGTCACCTCATTAGAAAGAGACGCACTACCAACGGGAGCCCTCTCGCTCGGACCGGTTTTTGCGCCATAGTGCACAGTCTAGTAGTAAGAAGTATAAGGTCTTTGTTTCATGGTGTTAGAAAACAGATAAAAAAAACTGAACTTTGAATTGAATTTAAAAAAATATTTTGATATAGAGTAAAATATCATATTATGTAACATGAGAGAGAGGGGGAGAGAATCTAGGGTAAGTTTTGACATAGAAATGACCTCCACCGCTGGATATAGGCCCCCAAGCGTTGCCTCACTGATCGGTCCTGTTCGTTTCGCATCCACCGGATTCCCGCAGCTTCGACCAGGTTAACCGTCCACCTAGAGCGAGGCCTTTCAACGTTGCTTCTTCCGGTTCGCGGTCGCCATTCCAGAAATGTTCAGCCCCATTGACATCCGTTCTGCGAGCAATGTGTCCGACCCACTGCCACTTCCGTTTGGCAAATCTTCGGGCTATGCTAGATTTCCGGCAGATAGTATAGATCGAAATCATGGCTTAGTAGGCGTTTCGACCGCTGAGTTTCATCCGATCCGGTCGAAACAGGAATTCCATTTGACATGACTTTGGAGTTGCTGGCGCTCAGAGTAGGCACTCCGTCCGCCCACCGAGTGACTTCAGACAAGACAGTAATCACGTGCGGACGTGCACAGCGAGGCTCAGAGGAGAGTCCTTTATAGCCTCTCAAGGGATGTGCCCACACACAGATGGGATTCCGGGGCGATCTTATAAGTAACGGGGCCCCTTCTAAGTGCTGATGGTGATTACCGGGGTAGTTTTAGTGAGGTAAAATGCCTGGACTTTTCTCTAAAAGTCTAGGCGCTTTTTGAAGGTTTCCCCACAAAAATAAAAAAGGCCGCTATCTTTAACATTCCTTATGCTGTAAGAGCGTCAATATGCACGATCTACTACGACAAAGAATATAATAATATTCAAAGTTAAGTACAAAAATCTCCAGCATATTTTTTACTTTCAACGAACATTATTACCATTCTGTTTGTTGAATGAATGCTGGTAAATCTTGTTCTCACCTCATTACGAATTCAATTTTTCAGTGAAACTTTGACCTGCTCGCGGAGAAGAGCTTTTTGCAAAGTTTTTGTAGTACGTACTCGAAGTTTGCAGACAGCTGTTTGTAGTACTTAGTAAGACTGGTTGTTTGCTTGACTCTTGGGGTCGGTGGTGCGGGTTTGTAGGTCAACTAATAAAATATACGAGTATTTTGTCTCTTCAAACTTGGATGGTAGTTCGACATTATCAACAAATATATTTTCAGCACGTTCTATATTTTTAGTATTCAGGCAAACTTGATAAACGGCAATTGCAAGATTTTAAAGCTAAATTAGAATCATCTTGTTTACGAATTTCCACTAGTATTAGATCATTATCACCAGTTAATGTGCCAAGCTTTGGGGAGGCCAATAACCAGCAGTGAACAAACTTTGGCTGAAATGATAATGACGACAATGTTGGCTGACTGCTGAACATTTAGAATTGTGTCAGGTTCTCGAGTAGATGCGAATATCTTAGGGCACCACGGCCTTCTCGAGTACGCAAATATTTAGGTACATCACGGATCCTTTATAGAGCCCTTGTAAAACCTAATTTTATGTGCAGAAACAACTCCATAAAGTCGGAACAACACTGAGCAATACTAGAAATAAATATGTATTAGGCATTACTCGGGATATAACGTAGTAACCGCGAGCTATGTTCATTTACGCGCGTAGTATACATACATTCACACTCGAGTTTGCGCGCCGCGTTAGATTACACTACATACTTCAAATGTGGCCTTAATTACTTTGTTGTTGCATGCATATTATATTTTGTTGTGTTTGTGGCCTTTGGGTTTTAGTTGAAATGCCTGAAATAAGGTCAAATCATCACTAGTTTCATATGGTATTAAATACATAATTTAACTTTTTTACTGTAATTCCTCCATCATTGCATCCGACTGCTGAGCAAAAGACCTCCCCATCAATTTTCACTTTTAAGAATAAGATTTATACTATTTTAAACAAAAGAACAAAGAGTTTCAGTAATGTAAGCTGTAAGATAAAAGATAAGTTGCAACTGGGCTAAAACTAGGATAAATATCTATGATGTAAGCTTCTTGACTTAATTTAAGGATTAAGTATTCAAGAAAAACTCCAAACCGATATGGTGAACCCTTATTACGTAATCGGAAAGCTCAACATCACACACGCCTTTTGTGTATCTACCAAATTGTCAGCGCCCTAAACATAATTATGGATTATATATATATATATATATATATATATGTCGGGTTTAGTCAATAGTACGGACGTTAAAACAAATCGCAAGCATGCCATCTGGCGGCAAAGCAAGAACAACTACGCATTGGCGCGCTATTTCTAACCACTTGTGTGGTGGGTAACACAGAATATGGCAGTTGAGTACTGACAGCCGTAGAGCTAACACGTCGTAGAATCAGTGTCGATCCGTAATATTAGTAAGCAAGATTTCAACTGAGAATATTTAAATAAACACAGTGTATCGAATAATTTATGTGATTTCATTTGCACGATTGTACCCACTCGGCCAGCCTTGATGCGACATCTTAAAGGTGGTAAACCCTACCAGGTCTCGTTAATTGCGACCTAAATGCTATGGTATTAATTTGATTCTCTAAAGCTCATATACCTACCTGGGCAATTGGGACACTGTAATGTGTTGGTCATGTTTTGGTCAGGGACTCTACACTCACATTCGGTGTCCATAAAAACGCATTTTGCAAGTTTAGGTAACTACTACTACTAGAAGCTCGTGACTAAATAATAACAGCCGCACTGGTCGATCATCAAGGTTAAGCAGCGCTTGACGAGGTCGGTCCGTGGATGGGTGACCATTTCAACATACCGGGTTTCCTCCGTGCCTCGGAAAGCACGTTAAGCGTCATGTTGTGCAGGCTGTCATTTGAAGATCTTTGACAGGTGTTACGGGGTAGTCAGAAGCCTGAGATCTGACACCAGTCTTGCCAAGGGGTACCGCGTTACCCAGTTACTGGGTTGTGTGGGTCAGATAGGCAGTTGCTCCATGTAAAACACTGGTGCTCGGCTGGGTCCGGTGGGACTGGAGGCCGAACCCAATGTAGATGGGGGATTCAAGGCAGATTGATTAGTTTAGGTTGCTACACCGGTGCACCGGTTAATTTCCATCAAAGCTGTGTATGGTTAAGATAACGGTGTGAACATATACTCTCGTAATATTTTTCATGTTTCAGATACCATATTGTGGGCATACCATACAACTGGGCTTATCCCAGTTGTATATGACCCTTTGTGCCTATTGGCCTTGTTTGTTCTGTCTCCTGCTTGATATGGAGGGAAGTGGAAATTTACATTTTTCCTACTCCTCCGTTATTCTTTTCTGATTAATTTCGTTGCGGGATCCAAGACAGGTAAATTCATTCTCCGGGACTTCGTCGAGCTTCATTGCCTCGGCGCTTTTCTGGTGGTCGCCACTGTTGATTCTGGCTTTCAGGAGTTGCAGTGGTTTGGGAATAGTGCGGTGGGACTGACCCAAAAAAAAAAAAAAAAAAAATACCATATTGTGTCTGGAGGCTAGCGATTCAGATGCTGAGCGCGAAGGTTGACATGTCAACATCTGAGAGGTTAAGAGAAACGTCAGGCAAGCTGTTCGCAGGTCGTAGCCGAACGTTACGAGCGCGCGCAAATTTGGAATGGAATACTCGGTGAGTCGCTTCTATTTTATTTCGATAGTGAAGTCGAATGTTCTCTAGTGATGAGATGCTATTTCTAGTTTTAAGAGTGTTCATGTTGGAACACTGAATTGGTTGGTAGTGATTATACCTAGCACAATCACTAGGTTATTAAGACACACCTAGTAATAAGCAAGTAGCTAATAAGTTACCTATTGGCTTGTTAGTACTTTCCTAGTTTCAACATTTGGTTCAGTACGAACTTTAGGATGAGAAAGCCCATATGAAGGAGATGAGTTATCCAAAATGACTGAATAACTAGTCGTTTTCAGTGGCAAAGCGAGTTAGTGATGTCGTTGGGCTATCGTAATTGTATCGAGTTAGTAACGGTACTGGTCATTTGCGTGTATTCAGGACGGATATTGTTGCGTAAAGATTTACCAACACCGTCTTCAGATCTGAATTCACTTGCTTACTTTCAAAGTAAATATTATGATAGCAGTAGTCTCGCGATCGTTTTCCGTACATAAAAACTGAGTTAGTGCGCGATAGTAAAGGGTTACTGTTGATAATCTGGTTTAAACGATATTGATCCGAGTTATTCGTGAAGCTCCTTCACGCGAGCTATTAAGAAGCAAATATGATCAGGCCTAATTGTTCCCCTCATATTAATAGTCGGTATGTTACAAGATCTTAGAGTGAAAGGCGCGAATCTTGTGGGAACGATACCCGATCACCAAGTCCCTTGAGGATTAGACGTCATAGTTGATGACAGTGGTAGTGAAACCAAATCTGATTAACATGTTTACTCATAAGAGCAATTCTGGACCGCACCTCATGCGTACCATGTGGCGATGGGTTTTTGAAGAGGGTTTATGAGTTGAGTATGCATTGCCTTTGAATTATGGTAAAGAGTAACATAATTGTTACAATTACTTTGTTTAGTTGAACTTGTTGATCGTCGAACCTTTTCTAATGAATAGTGTTGTGTGGGAAACTTTAGTACGAATCCTGAAGAGGCCCTGTATTAAGTCCGCGATAGGTGATTATGACAGGATGGTGATCGTTATACACCGAAAACTTTAAATAGGTACGCTTAGAACCTACCAGTATGCATAAGGTAGGATGAGGAAGATGCCAGCGGGTCATGTACCAGTCGATGTTGATGTTAAAAGGATTTTAATATTGATGAGCAAGCTTAAGATGTCGAGTAATTGAGTCTATCAGCCGTATTATTTTTGACCGTACCAGTGGATTCTGGCGGAGGTCGGGGTCTAGAGAGACCGTTGTGTGAGAGCAATATAATTGCTGGTCGGCTATAGAGCCGTGGCGTTAGAGGTTTTACTCGAGGGTTCTATAAGCTTGGCAATTTTTGCTGCAGAAGTTTTGAATTTACATGGCCCAGGGTAATGATTTAGTTAAAGATCAGAGTTCTAAAATTTCCCTATTATCATGAACCCAATGATCTAGTTTGGTCAGGAGTAGCCGAGCGATGTGTGTTGGCCTGTGTGGCAACTGTTGGCCTTTATGGCAACTGTTGGCCTGTGTGGTAACTAAAGGCCAGTGTGCCAACTGGAGGCCTTTATAGCAACTATAGGCCAGTGTGGCAACTGGAGGTCTTTGTAGCAACTGTGGGCCTGTAGGGCACCTGTAAGTCGGTGTAAAAAACACGTTTGTGTAAGGAACCTTACAGAGGATTCCTGTTGAGTTATGAGGTTAAAATAAAGTAAACTCGCATGGTCACGCGAGAGGTGTGGTCACCATGTTAATGTTGATGACGTTCGAATCGTCAAGCCTTCAGTACGAAAATTGAAATAATTTTGATTACTATGCGTAGATTGTGTTAGTAAGCTTAGCTTTCATTTATTTAGCTTCCATTTTTAACACGAGTGTCGATCAAGGAATTTTTCCGGACCTCATGAAACACAGTAAAGTAGTTCCATTGTTTAAATCCGGGGATAGCAAGGAAGCCAATAATTATAGGCCAGTTTCAATTCTGCCGGTTCTCAGTAAAGTCTTCGAAAAGTTAATGCTCAACCAATTGTTGCGTCATTTTAACAAACATTCCATCTTTCATGATCAACAATTCGGTTTCACCAAAGGGCGTTGCACAACTGACGCTGGCGTCACCCTAATAAAGAACATCTTTAACGCCTGGGAAGAAGCACAAGACGCCATTGGAATCTTTTGCGACCTCTCGAAAGCGTTCGATTGCGTTAACCATGAGACACTATTGTTAAAACTCGAGCACTATGGGATTAGGCATACGGCCCTTGAATTACTTAGATCATATTTGAAAGCCAGACAACTTAAAGTTCAGGTAAACGGCGTAAACTCACTAGGGTCTGAAATGACAATGGGCGTTCCTCAAGGCTCTATATTGGGTCCATTCCTCTTTTTAGTTTACATTAACGATTTGCCCCAATTATTACAAAATCAACCGAAGATCGTGTTATTTGCTGATGACACATCTTTGATATTTAAAATAGATCGACGATCACAAAATCTTGATGATGTGAATAAGTCTATTCATCAGGTCCAAACTTGGTTCACGGCAAACAATTTGGTACTAAATGAAAAAAAAAACAAATGTATTAGATTCAAATTGCCGAATGTTAGAAGTAGCGAATGTGACATCATATTGAATGGAGAAAAGCTGGACTATGTAAATCAAACAGTTTTCCTGGGAATCACTCTAGATGACAAATTACAATGGGGGCCTCACATAACATCTCTGGCAGGACGGCTGAGCTCAGCCGCTTATGCTGTTAGAAAGATAAGACAGTTAACGGATGTAGAAACCGCGCGTTTGGTCTATTTTAGTTACTTTCACAGCATTATGTCATACGGTATTTTACTGTGGGGTCGGGCGGCTGACATTGAATCAATATTTATATTGCAAAAGAGAGCTGTCAGAGCCATATATAAGTTAAGTCACCGAGAATCTCTTAGGGAGCTATTTAAAAAGATTAATATTATGACAGTTTCTTGCCAATTCATTTATGAAAATATTATGTATGTAAGGAAAAATTTAAATCTCTTTAGTAAAGTTAGTGATAGACACAACTGTAATACCAGAAATAAAGATTAAAAAAATCAAAAAACCCGACTGCTTCAAAAGCGAACTAAAAAGTCGTAAACAAGGCAAAAATCATGCTGTGCATTCGGAGGATACATATTCGCCGGCTGGCTGACCAAAATCTGGTGTATCCTCCGCCTGCACAGCATGATTTTTGCCTTGTTTACGACTTTTTAGTTCGCTTTTGAAGCAGTCGGGTTTTTTGATTTTTTTAATTAAGTTTTTTTATTTATAACTTTTTAGTTAGTTTTTTCGAATTAGATACATTTAAACATATAAGTGTTATATATTTTTGAAATCACCTCTTAAAACCCTTTATTTTGATACCCCACACGATGGGTTTGGAAGAAAAAAAAAATTTGGGCCCCCACAATATGGCACCCAAAATCCGCCATTTCTCTATTATCCAATTTTAATGTAGCCTATGACACTCGCAGAGTTAAGACGCATCGATTGACGTACGAATCATCAAAATCGGCCAACGCGTTTGGTCTCTGGAACGCCACATAGGAACAAACATACATACATACATACATACATACATACATAGACTGATAAACACATTACCCTCCTTCGGCAGTCGGGTAATAAGTTAGATCAACCATCTTATAGATTAGCTAAAGTACACACATCTTTCATGGGGTACTGTGTTAAATTCTATAACAAAATACCTTGTGAGATATTAAAGTTAAATGAAAGAAAATTTAAAACATTAGTTTTAACTAGCACACTTTGTAAACAAGCATATTACAAATTAGATGATTATATTCAAGATAAGAATGCTTGGAAACATGCTGGTCCTGCTCCATAGGCCTATCTTTGGTGTGGACAAAATCAAAATGGTTAATTTGTATTATATTCATAATTATAGTAACGCTTTATTTTTATTTTTTCTTCTTTTTTTGTTTAAAAAAATTGACTCGCACACTGTTCTGTTGTTGTTTAATTAGGTAATGTACCTATGTTTGCACTATTTGTAAGTACGTGAGGACCATGTTCCTATTTATCAAGTAAAGGAATTTACCTGTTAATGCTTGTAATTCTCTCATACCTATATGTAGTATAGTAGTGCTGGGTACATCGTCCTCACGTATACGAATTTATTAATGTATGTACCTATATAAATATTGTGTAAAACTTTTTTTTAAAAGAGTAAGTATGGAGTTTCTTGTGCGTTCTTCTCCATAACAACCTACATTTCCGAATGCACGGTAGAATCAATTTTTATTAAATGTAAATTTTAACGTTCAAAAGTGCCACATAATGGCCTACTTGAAATAAACACATTTGACTTTGACTTTGACTTTAAGATATACAAAGCTCAAGTACCAATTGAGATTGTAGATGATGAATAGACGTAACATAGGACACACTAAATCTCTGTGTGAACAGGTTCTGAGTTCAGAGAGTTAAGTTGACTCGACATCGTATGGATGTGCGAGTAGAGCAATTGAGAAGAGAGCTATGAGATAGCTAGGAGAGCTATGTGATGGCTAAAGGTCGTGAATAAGATACCTGGTGTCTCTTTCTTTTGTTTCATTTAATGTGACATTAGTGATTATCAGTGGTACTTGGACTTTGTAATTACGAAAACTGGGTGCATTTAGTTACCGGATCGATGATTAAGTTGCTATTTTCTTTAAATTGAAAATAGAATTACTTGTTCCTTGCAATGGTGACCAGAGAGATTTAAATGATCATGTTTGAATGTTTCGAAATATTTCCTCACTCTAGAGTATGAGTTAAGATTGGACGAGTGATTACTGTTTGGAAATTTTGTGTTTCAGAAAAACATCCCTTATATGATGGGAGACTGGTGGGTCAGAGTAGACTAAGAGGACGTGTGGCGCAACACGACGTGAGATGGCAGTGAGCAAGGACAAAAAGATGATGCCTGCGGGATCACCCGCAGGCATCATCTTCTTGTCCTTGCTCACTCAATCAATCCATCAAGATTTGGGGATCTGTCACCTGAGAGAGGCCCGAGAAGGCGACGTGTTGTGTTCCACGCTCGCCTCTCAAGATAAATTACGGCCTAGAGAACACCATGTGGTTTTAGTCAGTAGGAGTCTGACAGACCCCTCAGCTTTCCCCAAGAGCTGAGGACATTCATGAGAATTTCCACATGATTCGATACACTGTTAACCCTGACAATTAGGAACAGACGAGGACGCCTGTCTCGCAGGATGGCCGTGTCGGGTTTAATCAATAGTACGGACGTTAAAACAAATCGCAAGCACGTCATCTGGCGGCAAAGCAAGAACAACTAACCACTAACACCACACCACCACCACCACCACCACTTGTGTGGTGGGGAACACAGAATATGGCAGTTGAGTACTGACAGCCGTAGAGCTAACACGTCGTAGAATCAGTGTCGATCCGTAATATTAGTAAGCAAGATTGTAACTGAGAATATTTAAATAAACCCAGTATATCGAATAATTTATGTGATTTCATTTGCACGATTGTACCCACCGACCTGCCACCACACGATGTCTTAACCTAAGGGAATAAATACATCCTGACTTCCCGATGGTTTGCATCTATCGGCCAGCCTTGATGCGACATATATATATATTGGATTGTATATAAATAAAATAAAAAAGCCTTTATTATTTCCCATTCTTAAAGTTAACAGATGTGTATGTATATATTATATATTTAGTATATTTCATTTTCACTTTTTCTTTTTCACTTTTTCAATTTTAATTTTTCTTGGATAGGAACCCCTATTCTTATTCAGAACCTATTTAAAATAAATAAATAAAAATAAAATAGTTTATTTGCACCTTCAAGTGAAAACACAAAATGTTATGGTTTACAATAAAAAATAATAAAGCCAAAGGTAAGTCAAGTTGTAAGTTAAAGTTGCAGCCAATACCTAAACTAAGATAAGTTAATATCTTGTAATTATAGGTATCAGCGCCCACCCTCGTTAACAAATTGTAACTGTTGATCAACAACATAAACAACACATATTTAAATTACAGGAATAGTTTTATAGATTAGTCTCATTACAAGAGCAAAAGAATTAGGGACTCTTAGGTGCAAAACTAGAATTAAAATTAACAAACAAAAAATAAATGGTGTCTGCTGGTGAGTGTATGCGTGTGTGTTTGGTGTGTGGGAGTGTTATTTTTGTGTGTGCGTGTCATGTTTATGTGAGTGCGTGTGTGTACCAGAGAAAACTTAGGATTTAGATTGTTTTCAAGTAGAATAACATAGTTGCTGAACTCATTAATCAATGTATAATCGTCCACTTAATTCTGCCATTCAAGACATAAACAAATAAACGATTTAAACTAATATAATTTTTATTACATAGAGAAATTATGCAAGTATGCTGAATAGCTTTTCAGTTTCATCGTAGTTTAAGGATAGAGGCCAAGTGATGATATTCTGTTTGCATTCTCTTTTTGTCATGTGGAGAATGTGCATATGTTTATTAGCAATGTTGAATAGTCTTGGGCCTAGGAACATGTTGAATTTTTGAGCAAAAGATGTTCTGCAGGGTACAGATTTTAATAGATCGAAACGTCTTCTCCCTGTAATTTCTTTTTCAGTCAGGTTACTTAGCTGGACACAGGAATGCTGTCTCATAATTAACGCTAGTACAAACAGTTTACGTACAGTAAGCACCTCACATTCCCTGTACAGCTCAGTGGTAGAAAAATACCTGGGCTTGAAGTAACTAACCTTTAATAAGGCTCTTTGAGCTCTTTCCACAATTAAATTATGCGTTTTAGCGGCACCGCCCCAACGAGTAATACAGTAGGTTATAACTGTTTGACACAAGGAGTAACAAATCATTTTCATAATCTTAGCATTGGCTGACTGTCTTATTTGTTTTAATAAATATATGAGTTTTCTTATTCTGTTAGTGAGATGAATTAAATGATTTTTAAAATTAAGATTTTTGTTAAAAATTAGTCCCAAATATTTAATATATTCAACTAGAGAGAGAAACGGGCAGGAACAATTGACAGTTTTATTAAGGCAGTTGTGGGAGGTTATACAATATGTTGATTGTAGCGCTTCACCAGGGTTGCTAATAGAGAATGCGATATATTTAGTTTTCTCGGTATTAAGAGAGAGATAATTTTTGGCAAGCCATTTTCTGACAGTGTTAAAGCCATGTTGTGCGTTTTGGTATGTTTCACTCCAAGTATCACCATGGAATGTTAGGGTAGTATCATCTGCATACGAAATTATTTTGCAGTTTTTTATATTAAGTAGTGTTTGATCATTTATGTAAACTAGGAACAACGTTGGACCTAGGATACTACCCTGTGGCACTCCATGTGTAACAGGTAAGCTATCACTAGTATAATTGCCAATTTTCACCTTTTGTGTTCTTCCAAATAAATAATCAGACTGTAATTTAAGTTGATTTCCACGGATACCGAGTTGATATAGCTTGTTAACTAGGTTAGGAATAGAAACAGTGTCAAAAGCCTTCGCCAAATCGAGAAATATAGCAAGGCTTTTTTTTTGTTGTCTATAGTTTTGACAATATGTTCAGTAAAGTCATTTAATGCATCTTCCGTGGACTTGCCTGTACGGAAACCAAATTGATTTTTTGAAAGTAGGTTGTATTTTTCTAAATAATTTGTAAGTCTTTTATTAATTAACCTTTCCAAGATTTTTGATAAAGAAGTCGGAATAGAAATAGGGCGATAGTTAGTGACACGGCTTCTATCTCCACCCTTAAAATAGGTCTAACTATAGACCGTTTAAGTGAATCAGGAAAAATACCCATCTGTAGGCACATATTAAAGATATGCGTGAGCGGGGCTATTATATTATTTTTTAACAGTTTGAGTATGTCAGATGAGATTCCATCGTCACCTGCAGCACATTTACCTTTCAGACCAGTAATTAATCTCTCAATTTCATCTTCATCAGTGTCAAGTAGAACAAATGAATTTCCAGTTGAGGACGTGTGTCTTTGCGATAAAACCTCTGTTAAGTGATGTAATCCTGTTGGAGAGGTGATTTTACTTGCAAAATTTTCACCAATAGTGGCAAAGAACTCATTTGTAGCATTGACAGATAGGTGAGGTGTTAACCCCATAGAAAGAAGATCTAACGAGTTATCTTTTTTAATGTTTCTATTAGTAATATTATTTATAGCTTTCCATTTGCTTTTATTATTACCTGCTTTTCTTAGTAACCCTTTTTGGTACTCTCGCTTCAATTTATTAGTGATCCTATTATAGAAGTTCCTGTAACGTTTGTACGTGATTTCGAGCACAACGTTATCCGGATTTTGTTTAATTTTTTTGTGCATCCGATCCCTGTTACGACTACACCTAAGAAGTCCAAGTGTCATCCAAGGTTTTAGTATTCTATATTTATTTGTTACAGTATTTTTTTTTGGGTTTATTTGCATAACGTGAGTAATTTTCGGAATTTGGGTTAGTCGAATTAAAAATAGATGTAAAATCAAGCTGATCACAAGCCAGCTTAAGTGCCTCAAAATCAAGTTTAACTATTCGCCTTTTTAAATGTTTATTAACGTTTTTAATTTTTGCACAGCAAAGTATGCGTGCATGATCAGTAATAAGGGATTCAATTATAAACGTAGTTATTGGTAATTTTGTCTTCAAGATTACATGGTCTATAATATGGTCTAAATAGCATGTTGGTCTGAAAATAATAGTTTAGTACTGTACAGTAGAAGGGTTACTACTAAAACCAAATACATGCTGTTTGGAACCAAGAACCAAATCAGTGCAGTACCGGCAGCACTCAACGTTGCCCTGCTGAGTGAGTCGGTCAGTCGAGTCGGTGAGGCCCGTAATCTGGGTCTAAGCATGGACGCCGGGTTGAGATATGAAGCACACGTGTCAGAGTCAGTTCGCACTTGTTTTTACCGGCTGAAGGTCCTCTATAAGATAAGGCCTTATCTTTCAGAGGAGTTGCGGATCCAGCTGGCTGAATCTCTCGTGCTGTCTAATCTGAACTATGCGGACGTAGTTATTGGCCCTCGACTACTTGCAAGAACTGATCGATTGATTCAGAGAGTGCAAAACGCCTGCGCTCGATTCTGCTTCTCAATCCCACCTAGAAGTCACGTAACGCCATTTTTAAATAACCACTCAATCCTTAAGATGAAGTCTCGTCGTAAGTTTCACTTGGCATGCCTACTTTTTGGAGTTATAAAGTACAAGCAGCCGACCAATCTGTACAAAAAACATAGCTGGATCGCTAGTGGAAGAGAATGCGCAAGAAGACAGTGCTCACAGCAACTCTCCACTCACTCGCACAAGACAGCGGCTTTCAGGGGAAGTTTTAGATACGCCGCATATAAATGCTGTAACAATATTCCCCCGCCGATAAGGAATCTTAAATGCCTTATAACTTTCAGAGTTCGACTGCGGCAGTTTCTTATCGCATCGCAGAAAAAATTGGGGATGACTGTTTCGAACACGTCCATTATATAACTGACTGTCATGTACTTCCCGAGCCAATCTGTCTATTTAGCGCATCTCGTGGTCAAAACCTGTAAGCAAGGGATATAGGCACTTAGTAATTAAGTGACTTGTGGATCTTTTGTGTACACATGTTATTTACGTGTATTTATTTATTTGTTGTAACATATTTAGTTTTAGTCTAGCCAAAGCGGTTACTTTATTTGGACTTACGCCATCATTTATTTATTGGTTATCGTAAGAGTGTTTATTATTTTATACATTTAACTTTATGAATATTTTATATTATTTTTTATTTTTTTTGATTACTTGGTTAGACAAATAATATTATATATTATTTACCTAACCAAGTAATCATAATGAATTTATAACAGAATCAACACGCCTAAGAACTGGAAATTTTTCTACTGCAAAACATTTTATATTTTATATTTATATTTTTTATGTAAGTAATAAATTAAAGTTGCGGGTATGCTTACGTGAAATACTCTTCGCACAACGCTGTAACAACACCAGCATATCACGTCTGCTTGGCGTATGCCACTGCAGGGATCCAGCAGAAAATCAGCGTCAGGTATAACTGCCTGACACGTGCTGAGCTGGACTCCCATTTGGTGCAACCTTGAGACGCACACCGCACTGTGTTTTGATTGTCATACCTAATGTTACTGTGATGTTACTGGTGTCAATTTTACTTTTATTTCTGTTAGTATGGTTTCCTTTTTATTTTTATTTTGGCACCTTGTTTTTAAACATGTAAATTGCAATAATTTAATTAAGATTTTGTGTGTTGTGCTGTGTCTTTTGTGTGCACTAAATAAATGTTTTATCTATCTATCTATCTATCTAGTGAAAGTTGCGGGGTCCACTGCATGCGAGTCTCACGGGATCGGTCAGAGAAGGAGGAGAAGGCCTATGTCTCGCAGTGGATGTCTTTCGGCTGAAATGATGATGAACAATTTATTTTTTATTTGCCATATTTCTCTACTAGTCGCGATCTCAGTAGTCACCCTTTTTCTAGCCATATGTATAACTGCTGCTGCCAGCAGCTTCGCCCGCGAATAAAGTGTTTTATCATCCCAAGAAAACATTATAACGGGATAAAATATATAGCCTATGTGCTATTCCAGACTATAATCTATCACTGTGCCAAATTTCATCTAGATCCGTTCAGCCGTTCTGGCGTGATTGAGTAACAAACATACATCCACACACACACACACGATCAATCCAAACTTTCATATTTATATTATTTGTAAGATTTTTCAATAACCGGCCCAGTTGAGGTTAGGGTTCCGTACCAAACCGCAAAATCAAGTAGGTTGTAATAGGAAAAATTAGGGAATTTCAAAGAAAAATATGATCAATAAATTTATTGGTATTTGTTGGTATAATATACGTAATAATAAATATTATAAGCAAAGGACATGGCCAGAATTTGTATAGAGCTGTGCCCTAACAAAAAATATTCATGTACATTGACATACAGTACGTCGTATTAAAGTTTAGAGGTATGGCTTTACAATAGTTTAAGTTTTATGATCATAGAAGAAGCGAGAGACACTCTAAAAAGGAAACAAAAAAATTGCCTAATCATTTTTAATAGCAATGATGTCGTTAGGTGGCAGTGACAGTTGACAATAACAGTTGACGATGACAGTTGACAATAACTGTTGACAATGTCAGTTGACAATGACAGTTGACAATGCCAGTAACAGATGAGTAATTGAGCGCCTTTCAGAATTTATGAAAATAGAAAATGTATGAAACTCTCTCAATGTCGGTGTTCCAAGCATTTTCATAGAATTACGCTTCGACAGTCGGCTAGTGAAGAAACAGTCAACAATCAAAATACCAATAACGTAAGCACATTGATGTTAGTAGGAAATAGTCTGTCCTTTGAAATATCGTGTTAGGGCAAGCCGCGATAGCGAAGAAGAGCTCGTCGTTTACTTATATTACTGGAATATTATGACTATTATAAATTATACATCCTCATAGCGACTTAGCAAAAAATAAACAATTGGATATGCAACAAAACACCAAAATAGAACTGTAACTAACAACTGTAACAGTAACTGTCTTTATCTGTATTTTGTAACTGTGGTGTTAAAGATGTTACAATATGCCTTCGCATTCGAGTAGTGGCCACACTACAATTAAGGCACCTTGACATCATGAAATCGTGACTCTTGAGCGTCCGAAACCAAATCGTAAACAAACAAGTCCAGTAAGCACAGCACTAATATTCACGAAGAAGCGTAAACGAAAGGCCGATAAACGATAGCGTGGGGTTAAGCTAAAATATCTAACAGAATAACAAACAAGAACACGTGATATGATCAACGCAAGACTGCTGCTCAGATTAGACATTAGACGGCACCAGTGCAGTGCGCGCCCGTAGAAACGTCATAATGACTAGGACGTTTGGATACACACTGAAATATATTGTCGATGCATTCAGCATTACGGTGACGTGCGGTAGCTTGAAAAATGGTATCTGCGATATTCGTAAAACATTACCTTTTATTTTAGAGGTATTTATCTTAGCAATATAATATATTCATCCAGTTGTAGTTGTTTCATTTTTTAATCTGACCTTCAGGCGTACTTCAGAAACAGTATTTGTCTTATTCGTGTATCCAAACGCAAATGCATTACACAGAAACCACACAAAAATAATAAACATACATATTTTTTTGGAATTTTTTGTCGCCTGTTCTAGAGTAATGTAATTGATGCCATTAATTTTAATTTATTTTACAAGTAATTTTTACATATTAATAACTGCTGTACATTATGCATTCTGAATTGATTCGTAGGGCAGAATCTGGCCATGTCTTTTCATCAACATCATCATAATTTCAGCCGAAATACGTCAATTGCTGGACATAGGCCTCCCACATTGACCCTGCGGCTCTCACTTGATTATGATCTGAAGGTGAAGGTGGTTCTTGTGGGAGGCCTACCAAAACGCTGCATCTCCTACGCTACGCGGTCGCCATTCCAAAACTTTTATGATCTGAAGGCTAACCATCCGTTCAGCGAACAATGTGGGCTACCCACTGCCGTTTACTTTGGCTATTCCTCAGGCTATTTGGTTTCAAAGCCGGTCTCTCTACAGAAACAGCTATATTGTGTTTAAAGCAGACTGTCAAGTACTACACTAGTAGAAGTACACCTGTGTTTGCTTGCTTCCTCGACTTGTCGAAGGCATTTGACTTGGTTTGCTATGATCTGCTCTGGCAAAAACTGCAACAAGCGTTAGTACCAGACGAACTGATTCGTATATTTCAATACTGGTACAACAATCAGGTCAATGTTGTTCGATGGTCGGGGGCTTACTCGACCCCATACAGGTTGGAATGTGGTGTAAGGCAGGGGGGGCTAACATCACCGAAGCTCTTTAACCTGTATGTTAATGCGCTGATAGAGAGGCTCAGCAGCACGCATGTGGGTTGCCATATTGGAGGTGTGTGCCTAAACAATATCAGTTATGCTGACGACATGGTGTTGCTGAGCGCCTCTGTCTGTGGTGTGTCAAGGCTGATTGGAATATGTGAAAATTATGCTGAAGAACATGGTTTGTTGTATAACACGAAAAAGAGTGAGTACATGGTCTTTCGGGCCAGGGGGAGGAGTCCTGATTACTTACCGGCAATTAAGCTCAACGGATGCCCACTCAAAAGAGTTGATACGTTTAAGTATCTTGGACATTTAGTAACCTCTGGCCTGGAGACGATGCGGACATTGAAAGGGAGCGTAGGGCGCTGTCTGTTAGTGCGAATATGATAGCCCGCAGATTTGCTCGGTGTTCCAGGGGCGTCAAAATAGCCCTATTTAGGGCATTCTGTACGTCCTTTTATACTGGCAGTCTGTGGGTCGATTACACGCTGAAACAGTACAGCGCTCTACGCGTTCAATACAACAACGCGTTCAGGGTGCTCTTGGGGCTGCCTCGCTTCTGTAGCGCGTCGGGGATGTTTGTGGAGGCGCGTGGGGATTGTTTCCACACAATCATGCGCAAGCGGTGCACATCCCTGGTGCGTGGGGTGCGGGCCAGCCGCAACAGTATCCTGAGCGCTTTTGCGGAACGTTTTGACTGTCAGTATGTGAACCATTGCTGCATGGTTCACCTACTGACTAATGTAAGGATATTGTTTCAATTGTGTATAATTTTAAATTTTAATGAAATTCTTAATTTAATTTGTTTGATAATGTATTTTTTTTTTTTTTTTTTTTTTTAATTTAGTTTAATTGTATGATCATAAGGTGCCGAATGCTGGGCCGTGAAAAACAGCCACGTCCAAAAACTACACACTGCAGAAATGAAAATGCTGAGGTGGTCTGGAGGAGTAACGAGAATCGATAGGGTCCGCAACGAATACATCCGAGGTAGTTTAAGGGTGGCTCCAATACAGGACAAGTTGACGGAGAGTAGACTGAGGTGGTATGGACATGTCATGAGAAGGACAGAAGAACACGTCGTGAGAACGGCTCTGAGCCTACCTGAGGGCAAAAGAGGCCGAGGACGGCCTCCTTTGACATGGTGGACCAGTATGACGAAGCTCCTCAATAATGAGAAATTGCCTGACCCGACAACCCTCGACAGAATGTCTTGGCGCCGTGAAATAAGGAGAGCCGACCCCACCTAAAGTGGGAAAAGGCTAGGAAGAAGAAGAAGAGTTTAATTGTATGATCCAAAGTTGATTGAAATAAATAAATAAATAAAAATATCGTTTTGGCAATTCTAACTAGGAGAGAGTTAATATAGTCTAATTTGCAATCATGCCAAGCCACATATCTACTTTACCTTGACTTGCCTTTCCTCGCCTCGGTCTCACCTCGGCACAGCCTGTACCAGTCCTTACATATTACCGTGGCCATTGTCCCACTGACCCCGCCCCTCAGCACATGTACAACACTAACTCATTGCGGCTCTAGTTAACAACTTTTAATTCTCGCCGCGAATTTGTAATCAAGTTTCTTTGTTAGTTCTGTACTTTGTTTTTAGTAGTGATGCTGGCAAACAACGGTGTTTTTCGTTCTGGGATGAAATGGTAATTGTTTTGAGATTTTTCTGGAATTGCGAGTGTCGAATACTGCCTTGCTGTGTTATTATCCCAAATAGATACTTAAGTTCCTTTCGAGTTTGAAAATTCTTGGTAATCCCAAAACCAACACGCGTGTAAAATCGCAATCATTATTACACATTTCATGTTACTGAAAGTTTTAGAGCGACGTAATTTATTTAGAACAACACGAAATGAATAGCAAATATCACTCACCATGCAAATACACGGACATTCAAATGAGATACATGGCGAATTTAATACATACACTCAAAGAAAGCATCGTATCAAATCGTCCGAACTTTTGAACGTACAAAATCAAGCGTTTTACTAATCAGTAGTCCACCCTTGCTGTCGTCCTCAACCTAAAATGTCACTATCTGCAATTTGGCTGATTTAAGTTTTTGATGCCATCGCAATCATTAAATAATTATAATTATATCTACAGACCTGTCCAAGCAGTTTTTTTCTACTATCAATAGAATCTGAGTTTAAAAACTAAAACCGCAAATTGTTGGACACCGAAAACTCTCGCGTAACATTAAAATTTACAGTAAATAAAAAGGATAGAGTTTTTAATTATTTTTCCCCGCACGAATAGCACAAATAATTATTTAATATTTAACGATTTTTATCTGTGCCTCTCTGCATTTTTCTAGAGCAGTGGTGGCCCAGTGGTTACAGCCCCAACTTACGTATCGCAAGTCATGAGTTTGAGCCCAGGCAGGCGCTTTACTTTGTGTAAATTATTTCATCACCACTGCTCTTAAAACAGTGATAGATAACATCGTAAGGAAACCGGCATGTCCTAGAACCATAAATTCGAAGATGTTTCACATTCACCAACCCGCACTGGGCCCGCGTGTTTGATTAAACCTATTAAAAGAAAAAAAAATGGTTTATTCTCAGGCATGTCACCTATAATACAATTTAAAATTAATACCATTTACATTTAAAATTAATCAGATATCACAATAACACAAAATTAAAATTAAACCTCTCTGACGGACAGGATGCCTGTGTCCCAGCACTGTAAACATTATAAGCCTGATGATGATTTGTGCCTCAAAAAAATATGGATTTGTCAGATACGATATAGCTTGAGAGCGGCAGAACGGAACTCGTGGCTCCGTGGCTTGTGGCTAGGGTTCAGCAGGCGGAATAAAATCTTATTACACATGCGAAGGCCTGTAGCCACTGCAGGCCACACACATGTCCTGTGATGTTGTATGCAGCTGTAATAACGGCTAATCCTCGACCGGCCGAGACCTGTGTCGTGTCACAAGTCAACGAGGGATTTTGGCGCACTGTCTATGAATGCATTATACCCTCGTGCATAATGCAGGACTGTGTGTAAGGGCATTAACATATAGGTTACGTAACGAATTGAATTAAAATAAAGTGCACATTTATATTGGTCGGTGGGCGTTGATTGGTGTTGCGGCGAGTAAAACATTGTTTTGTCGTTTTTATTATTTTGTTAATTGAAGACAGGAAAACCAATAATTAATTTTCTTTGTAATCAAAATTCATCCAACGGCGACAATTCATTTTCGTGTGATAAAAATTTAGGACTTCTTTATTTGAGAGACCCTACCTGTCTAGTAGAAATAAGTTGAATGAGAATAGGAAATAGGGTAGCCTTTGCACTGCACGGAGGAAATCTAGGCAAATAATAATTAGTTATTTGTGCAACAAGAGAGCAAAGTTGGTTTTTGCCGCGAGAGTTGATTTTGAATCCCGAGTAAGCGAAGGATTCTATATTTGAATCACGAGCGTAGCGAGTGATTCTATGTTAGAATCCTGAGTGCAGCGAGGGATTCAAAGACACGAGATGCAAATAACTTTAGTCTCGTGTAGCACATACAACTTTTCACTTCAGCAGCGAGAACATATAATCTAAAGGTAAAAAATACAACTTGGTAATATTTAAACCACATGTATATTTGTAAAAATTAAAAGTTAAAAGTAAAATTATTGCAGTTTTGCAAATTAAAAGTACCTACCAGTTTTGTTTGGAACCAATGGAACCGTTATTGTTGTTTTAGCGACTTCAGTTTGAGTATTCACTGATTCGCTTTTTACATACTGCTTCAATTCTTCCGGTGTTAAATTGCAGACATCATCACTGGATTCACTCATATGTATTTATTATTATGTTAATAATATCCAACGTGTATCGCACTTTGTAGCTAGCGAACAGAAGAAGAAAACAATAAAAATTTAAAGCCCGCTATTTTTTAAAGATGCGTTCGGAAATTGCACTATTACTAAATTATTCTGTCACAATAAATATTGTTAAAACTTTAAGTAATTATGTAGATACATGATAAACTTCGTATTTTTTACTTCAACATCTCTTTATTTGATTATAAAAAAATATAATTCGATTATACCTCGACCTTGATTTGAAATTTTATAGATGACGTGTTTCCGAACGTTTTTTTGTTGGTTTCTTTTTTGAGCCTATTATATATTGAATTTGAAAATCGAACTTCGAATCGACTTGTTTCTATCTCTCGCTCTTTTCGTATCGAAGTGAAAGTGACAGAACAAAGTGAAGTTCAAATCCTTCGAATGTTGTGAGTAGAACCAGCACTGACTCGGCATTTAAAAAAAATAATTAAAAAGTTACTTTGTCTCACGCTCGCAGCAAAATCGAATTTTGCTCACTGTCTTTAAGCAGCAAAACCTGCTTGTTTGAGGTGCTGAGGTGAAAAATCTTTTGTTTTTTAACGCCTCTTATGACTATTCTCATCCAAGTATAAAGGATCTAGGATATACTTAATAATACGAATAAGGCACAAAATCTATTTATTTATATATTTATTTATGTATTCAAAATTACGTAAATAACACTTTGATATCTACCAGGCCCCTCAGAAAGTATTGCGAAAAAAAGTTTTTATATATGGGAGACTGGCCAGTTATAATGTTTTTCGAAAATATGATTATTTATAAGTAAAAATAAGTAAGTTCCAATTTCAAAATTTCCCTCCACATTTTTTGCGAGTTAATTCAAAGTATTGTGTCTCACTGAAATATGGATCTGCGCCGGGAACATTTTAGAGCTATGATTTTATACGATTTCAAGTGTCGCCTGAAACCGGATGAATCGTACGATAGACTTCAAATGGCATTCATGGATGAAGGCCCTTCCAAGGCAACCGTGTATCGTTGGTATAACGAATTCAAGCGCGGTCGACCAACTTTGGGGGATGACGAAAGAAGCGGTCGCCCTTTGACGGCTGTTACCGAAGAAAACGTGCTAGCAGTGAAAAATTTAATCCAAGACAATAGGCGAATTACATATCAGGAGATTCAACACATATTGAAGATTGGATCGGGAAGCGTTCACGAGATTCTACACAGCCATCTTCGCGTGAGGAGGATATAGTGTCACGCTGGGTGCCGCACAACCTCACCGATGCTCAGAAGCAGGCCCGGGTGGAATGGTGCCGTGATATGCTTAACAAATTTGAAGCAGGCTCGTCTCGGCGTGTTTACGACATCGTTACAGGTGATGAGTCCTGGATTTATCAATACGACCCAGAAACCAAGCGCCAGTCGACTGTTTGGGTGTTTCAAAATGAGCCAACGCCTACCAAAGTGAAGCGATCTAGAAGCGTGGGTAAGATTTTGATCGCTAGCTTTTTTAATTTGACTGGCCACTTGGTATCAATTCCCTTACGGGATCAAAGAAGCATTAATGCCGAATGGTATACTACCAAATGTTTGCCAGAAGTTTTCTCTGTTATAAGCAACAAGCGACCAAACACAGGGCTCCGCGGGCTACTGCTCCACCACGACAATGCACCTGCGCACACCGCACTCAAAACGAGGGACTTCCTGGACAGCACGCCAGTCAAACTCCTGGGTCACCCTCCTTACAGCCCTGATCTAGCACCGTGTGACTTCTTTTTATTCCCAAAAATAAAAAATCAGCTCAAAGGGATACAATTTTCGTCGCCGGAAGATGCGCTGGCTGCGTTCGAGCAGGCTGTAAACGAGGTGTCTGCGGCGGACTGGAAAAAGTGTTTTGAAAACTGGTTTAGGCGCATGAATCTTTGTATAGAGGCTGGTGGAAAGTACTTTGAAAAGATTTAATAAAAATATATGTACGTATAGAACAATTTTTTTTAGTTTCGCAAAACTTTCTGAGTGTCCCACGTATAACGCCAATGCAATGTTAGTACCACAAAGATATACATCGAACTTACATTGACTTCTAAGAATATGGTTAAAATATAATTAAAAATACAGTAAAATACCAATAAAAAATACAATTAAAATACAATCTACGTCTTTTTCGTGTGAGGATGGGGCACCTCTGGGGTCAGAAGTAATTAAGCAACTTATGGGAACCCCACAGGCCTCTGACTTGGCTATTTCAGCCTAAGGCCGAGTTTCTCACCTCTAAATTATCGCAGAATTAATGTGACAAATTGTCAAGCCCGCGTTATCTGTTGTTATTGGTTGAATGAATTTTCAACAGCCAATCACAGCAGATAACGCGTGCTTGACAGTTTGTCATGTTAATTTTGCGATAATTTAGAGATGAGAAACTCGGCCTTACATTAACAGCTAAGGAGTGGAATTCCCTGCCGGAGTCTTTCTTCCCTGAAAGCTACAACCTTGGGGTATTTAAGTCAAGAGTGAATGGGTTACTTCTAGGCAAGCGAGCTTCACCGTAGACTACATCATCGCTTACCATTAGGCGAGATAGTGGACAAAAAGCGAGCAAATAGATCATAAAACAAAATAAAACAAAAATATAATTAAAAATACTATACTACTTTTAAAATATAAATAAAAATACAATAAAAAATACTAATAAAAATACCACTAAATATACAATTAAAAACACTACTTAACATTTTCAAAATACAACCATATTTCAGACATATATAACATACACAAGAGTATCTTTACTACAATATCAAAGACAGGACCGCCGTCCGTTTCCTTGGCAGCCGGAGCCTTTGTCGTTCTTACAGCCTTCGGAAGCCGAGGAACTGAACTGACTTATTAATTAATATACTAAGTACCATCCATCTTCATGCCTTGTACCCGCATAATTCGTAATTCATTTATACAATATACCTAACATTGCTGTGCATGAACTCCCTAGACAGTATTTGAACAAAAATTTTATTTAAGTGTCTCTAGAAAATGTCTGGCCACTTGGAATCTGCTGAACTAAAGAAATTGTGAGGTCAGGAAGGAAATATCCTTAGGGTTGCTAGCAGACTACAGATCAGCAGTATTGTGTGCAGTGTTTATAAGTGCACTTTGCAACCATTTTCGAGTTTGTGTGTGTCCAAAAGCAGTTTACAGGATGACTTTTTACCAATGTTTCGGTGGTAAAAGTACTCTTGAATATTAATAACGTTACCTATCTATATACAGGATAAAATCTGAAATTTATCAATCTTAAATTAATTTGTAAAAGTGTTATGATATACTTATTGATCATGCCGACAGAGCGGTTTTTTTTTCCTGAGTCCTCCTGAAGGTGGGATGATATTTTTTTTCTCTTCTATCGCATGGTGTGGGGTATCATTGTATAGATAGCCCATTCAAAAATATTACTGGTCTGTGAAAACCATTTTTATATTCAGGGATCCGTTGGCGTAAAATTAACCTTTAAATGGCTTTTGTTAGAGACAAGTGCCCCCCCCCCCCTGCCAGCTAAATTATTGCTTTTGGATATGTGAAAAAAATCACGACAGTACTATACATAAAGAAAATAAAAGGAAAACTATAACGGCTAATTATGCTTTACAAGTTTTCGAGTAATAGTCGACCAACTTAAAAAATGTACTTGAAAAAGTAAAAAAAATTGTATATTGATGTATGGGGACAACAGTTTTCGTACGCCAAAGTTAATTTAGTCCCTTCGTTAGAGCAATGTTTGATGCTTTCATTGTTTATGAACGTTAGTAATGTTACCTATTTATTTTGGTAAATGTAGCTGTTTATACGGAACCCTCTGTGCACGAGTCAGACTCGCACGTGGCCGGTTTTTTCCATATTTCAGAGTTGCTTCCACAGTAAAAGTTGTTTATATTGACAAGTGCTTCGAACCCCTAAAACATTGTTACCTACTGAATTCAAAGTCACCCAGTAGGTATATATGAGTACATTTTGTTTTTTCTACTTCCACTTCCTTAGACCGAAAATGTCTGTTAGAAGCCGTAATGAAATGCTCACACACGTTTTGGCCTCTTGGCTTATGTACACACGTATGTATAAAATAACCACAATGTAGCTTTATATTTACTTGTCGTTGCTCGTTGGGAAAACATATGAAATAAACACAGTTTCGCCTGTACTACAATCTTAATTTTGTGGGCTTTATTCACAACAGTTAATTAGGCTTCCTATTTATTCTTAAACAGGCTTTAAAAAAATATTTCATTTAATTATTTAAATACTTAGATGTAGTATTTTAATCATTTCTGTTAGATACAAAAAGTAGGCGAAAATAAAACAAATTCCTTTTTTTTAACATAGTTAAGTACAGCTTAAATCTCCCTTAAATAGCATTGCAATTTGCAATGCAGCGTTGTTACACTGTGCGCTTTGCTCTGTGCATCTGTGTAACCGAAATTGTGCACAGCACTGATATAAAAACAACCCCCACATTTAATGTAATTAACTGTTTGTAAGTTGTTGCGTATTTCGCGCTCCCCACTTTCTTGTGGATTTAAACAATTACCGTTCATTAGGATGCACACAGAGCCCGCTTTTGTAATGCAAATCCATTGTTTTTGTGCACGCTCCATACTTTTATGTGAATATATGTTGCACAGTAAACATAGCTGGAATACGTCTGTACGAATACTTTGCTCCCAAATGAAAAGCAATTTCATAAGTGGAAATGTGGAATGCACCAGAAACTACATACGAAGTTCATCTTAACTTTATATAAAATTCAATATTTCCGAGGGAGCGTGGCGGTCCGAAGTCAAACAGCCTCGACTGGGGCGACTCGACGAATTTAAAGGAATCTACCATAAAAATAGTAAACACGATTTCTGGTTGTGAAAAGATAAATTTCGGTCTAGCAAACATGGTTGTATCTCGGGGGGCAAAATCTCGCGCAACTTTGATTTGATTCTTGAATTTGGCGCGGCATGTAGAAAATATTGCAAATTCAGTTTGTTGTGGAGTAAGGCGAGTGGCGCCGGGGGGTGGAGCTCGCTAGTAATCGCATTTCAGGCACGGAGGCTGCCTGCTTAGTGTTGTGTTAGTATCCGCTAAGATATACTCTACTTGCTGCGATATTATACATAGGAGGAAATTGTATTTGATATTCTCATTGAAACGAAAACTGTTGGATATCTCCGAACGAGTTTGTATGCAATGATTTACGCTTTAGATAAATATTAAGCAAAGCGTAAAATACCAGGTATTTAATTTATCAAAGTAAATACTACCTATTGGCATTTTATTAATAAATATTTTACGGGGAATTGTATTGAAAATGTAACATAAGCGTTGAAAAGCAAACATTTATTTTAATACGGATTTTACAGGGTTTAATCGATGCGTCAATTGCCACACTCCCAGGAAATCGCTAATAAATTGATATACCAGTGATTCTGCGAATAAATTGTTATAAGCTAATAAGGCTCACTTGAATGAAAAAGTATTGTATGTCAAACTGTCAATTTAACCTCGTGTTAGCAATTAATTCTGAGTTAAGTTTTTCGTGCAAGTGGGCCTTAGTTAGTAATTGCCTCGTAGGTCTAGTGGTCGCAAGGGCTAGTACAGCATGAGGTCCTGGGTTCGATGCCCGAGTCGGGTAAAGTGTTATTGGGTTTTTCGATCTACAATGTCTTAGTAACAGCCCGGTGTCTGGATTTATGCCCAGTTGATGGCAATAAGCTCGTCCTATATTACATGGGACTTTTAAACATAACTGGCGAACGTGTGAGTACCTTCTATATGAACACCACTGCCTAATCCTTCGGGGAATACTGGCGTGATGTTATGATGATATTTTTAAGACAAGACAAACAATCTTTATTTCAACTAGGCCATTAAGTGGCACTACACATCAATTTAAAGTTAATAATAATTGATTCTACCCTCCATACGGGAAAGTAGCTTGTTATGGAGAAGAACGGACATGAAACTCCATACTTACTCTTTTATAAAAAAAGTTTTTTTACTACATTTACATACATGAATTCATATACGTGGACGATTTACCCAGCACTACTAAACTACGTATAGGAATAAAGTTTTACAAGCACTTACAGGTAAATTCCTTCATTTGATAAATAGGAACATGGTTCTCACATACTTACAAATATTGCAAACATAGGTAAATTACCCAATTCAACAACAACGGAACGCGAGTCAATTTCTTAAACAAAAAAAAAAAAAAAATGCTATTATAATATATGTATTATTAGTATACTAGCTGTGCCCGCGACTTCGTTCGCGTGGTTGTCGAGAGCAAAACAACGTCGTTTAGATAAGAGTATATCACCTTTTTGATGATTTAGATAAGAGTCCTGACTTTGGTATAGTTGATTACGTTAATGCTTCTCTATATACTATGTTAGCGGTGGAATTACCCGGAGCATATACAAAAAGGTTGTTTGGGTTGCTAACACGTGATAGAGAAACATAGAGTTGGCCGTGTGAAAAACAATCAAAAGTAAGGTCTACACCCGCAACGGATAACGTCTGGCCTTGGGCTTTATTAATAGTCATAGCGTAACAGAGGCTTACAGGAAATTGCACACGTTTGAAAGTAAACGGAAAATTATTGGGGATAATGGGTATCCTGGGAATGAAAACAACATCACCGGAGCCGCAACCTGTTAAGATTTCGGCTTCGATGACATTTCGTTGGAGATTTGTTACTCTCAACCGAGTTCCATTGCATAGTTTTGGTGGGCTTAAATTTCTGAGTAGAATGATTGGTACTCCGACTTTTAAATAAATTTTGTGTGCTGGAAGACCTGGTGTATTTAGAGAGTCTAAAAACTCTACTGGATAGTGGGTGGCATCTCCTTCTTCTAAAACCGTGTTAATAGATAAATATTCCCTACTTTCTCCAGAAACATGTACCAATATTTGAGAATTTATTGCTGCTGCTTGGTCGTTGCGAGGTGCCAAAATAGCTCGTTGGCATAGCCAAGCAGCGTCATGGTTCGAGATCTCTGATGGATCTCCGTATACAGAGGAAATGAGTTCCTGCTGTGAGGCAACAGAAGAACACAGGCTTTCGACTAAAGTTACTTTACCTCCTTCTTGAGTCGGGTATGTGCCGTTACCAATTTGAAGTAGTAAATTTGAGAAAACCTGCGCGTTTGCGTCACCTCCCAAATATGCTCGCATATTAAAGCTCAAATTAGTTAATATGACACTACGCCATAAAATAGAGCTCTTTAAACAGGCACCTATTTCATCGGCCCTCGTTCCTCTGGGTATTATAGGGAGTGTCTGCCTGAAGTCTCCACAGAATAGCACCGTTAAGCCTCCCATCGGTCGGTCATTTTGTCTTATATCTCGCAACGTTCTATCTACAGCTTCCACAGCTTTACGATTTGCCATCGTACACTCGTCCCAAACGATAAGGGCGCAATCGCGTAAAACCCTTGCTTTATCACTATTGCGAGACACGTTGCAAACAGGGTTTTCTGTGCGGTCCAAGTCGATTGGTATTTTAAATGTTGTATGTGCAGTTTTTCCTCCTGGTAATAAAGTGGCAGCTATTCCTGAGGAAGCGACGGCAAGGGCAATTTTGTTTTGGCTCCTTATTTGAGCCAAGATAACTTTAGTGAGGAAAGTTTTACCTGTTCCACCAGGTGCATCTAAAAACAGCATTTCTCCTAATGAATGTTCTACACTACAGCATACTCTATCAAAGATTTGACGTTGTTCTGACGTCAAATTTGAACAGCCATTTCGCAATATTTCTGCTAACTCTTCGGGGTTGTAATTTATTTCAGATGTATACTCCCTATTAATTCGTTCCCCACCAACTGTCGGTGTCGGCAAGCCGTATTGACTGAGGGGGTTCCCTCCTATACTTGTAACTATATCTTGTATAGCCAGCAAAGCCCTATTATGGCAGCTTTCACGTACTTGGTCAGAAGTTTCACTATTTATATTTTGCTGTCTCAAAAAATCTTCGGCAAACGCGTCTTTATATTTTTGCCACAACTGCCCAGCGTCCGATAGGCCACAAAATGTCAACAAAATGGCAAATAAATGGCGCAAACGATGTGGACTATCACTGACGCATGCTTCGGCTAAAGCATCATCCCAATGCTGATCGCCATCTAATAAATGCCGTGCGCGGCAAGCAGCTTGAAATGTGGGATATTCTATATCGTCCACTTTGCGGAGCTCAGCAAAAGAAGTAGGTCCTCGCACTGTGTGAAGAAGAAGGCGTAAATAATAACACTCTGCATTATTTGGGTGCACCGTGTATACTCTTCCAATCACGTGTTCTTTAAAAATGCCGGACTCGCCTTCTACAGCAGTTCCACGTCTCCTGCGATTAAAAACACCTTGCTGCTTGTTATAAGTATAATAATGTGGCACTTCATTGTACAACAGAGACTTAGCGAAATTGTCTCTTTCGCAAAGGCGAAAGAATGCGAGCAAGGTGGTTTGTCTTGGGTTGTTCATTCTTTCTGCCACATTTTCTGGCTGAAAGTAAACTCGCTGCCCGCCTTCCAGGTGCACGTCAAGATGGATGACTGGCGGATACCTTTCATGAATAGGGAAACTCAAAATGCGCCAAACTGCCTCCGAAGAGCTTATGTATCGGCCAGATTGATACCTTGTCACTTCATCAAATTGGTTGTTATTTCTTAGTGCTATCATGGCTTGATCACTACCTTTATTAACATATTTACATATATATTTTATAGATTCGACGCTATTACAAATTTCAACATTAATGTGTGCTTGAAAAGCGTTTGACAAAACTGGAGAATACGGTACCACCCAACTATTATTTAGAATTATTTCTTGTCCACGGAATCTGACAGTAGCTGTGAAACCACCTTGTGACGGTGATCTTCGCCGGTATTGCGGATACCCATTTTCCCCAGCCATAGTTAGTTCTTTCAGTGCTCTGGGGTATTTTTTTGAGCATTGACCATCTTTCATGCACGGTGATTCCCTGTTTAAGAGGCCACATGGCCCGTGAACCATATGTGTTTTTACTATGTCATGCAAAATCGGATCTGCATTATAGTCCGGAAATTCTGCACTTATGACACTGTCTATAGCATCGGGACGAATTTTTTCTTCCAGCCACAGAAGAATGTGCGCGTGGGGTAAACCACGCTTTTGCCACTCGACGCTATACATAAAACAAAGAGTTGAACCGAAAACTTTCTCCTTTGTAAGTAGATTAATCAAGACTTTGAGTTTTAAATGAAAAATCCTAGCAATAATGTCATGTCTGTCGTATGACGCCTGTCCTGTGAGAAGTGCCTGGCAAATCTCCGTCCACTTTGGATTTGTTGTAAATGTTATAAAAAGGTCCGGCCGGCCGTATTTACGGACGTAACAAAAAGCATCTTGCGTTCGTTCGTGCATATACCGCGGACCGCCTGTGAAACTGGATGGCAAAATAACCAATCGACCCAAGTTTTCGACGTTATTATCTGATTGCATGGCGTCCCGCAAGTGCACGTATTCTTCAGCGCGTAACCGTCGCTGGTTAGTGCGAATATACACTAAACGTTCAGTTTCTATTTTTGCGTACATGTCCACAATAAATTGGCTGAACAAACCACGAAATCGTTGCAAATATACGAAACTGTTTTGCCTTATTTGTAAAAGGTAGGAATAGTATTGTTGAGCAGATATTTTTTTTTGATAATTAGTGACTCTCGTAGTAGGGTTCACTTGGTACAGCCCAAAATTGTACCCATCTTCACCATGACAATAGATTAGTGGATATTGCAGGGCGTCGTAAGCTCGGTGGGTTTCCAAAATGCGTTGAAGGCGATCGTCGCGTGTACGCAACACGATATCACGTCTCTCACACTCCTGGTCGACTAAAACAACTGCAACTTCATCTGCGACGGGTGCATTGTGTCTTCCACGGTGTTCACCCACAGGACGTCTATCGGCACTTATAACAATTTTGAAATCATTGCTGCCTTGTGGAATTGACTCCAATGCAGCTTTGAATTTACGAACGTACTGGTTAACGCGATGCAGCAATTCTTGAAGTTGACCCAAAAGCTCAGCATTGAGCTGGGGAAAATTGTGATTTCTAACATTGAGCTGTTGCGTGTAATCGGATACAAAATAAATTTGGAGAAATTTGGGTTCATTTTCTGGCAGCAAAGATCCAATAAGGTGATAAACTTGACCTTGTACTTTGAAGGTTGGCATGAACGGTCCTTCCGTTATTTGTTTTGCCCCAAAGGAAGTCATTTGGAAAGCACTGTTATATAAACGAATATTATCCAAAAAACGGTTCGACTGGGGATGATCGCCATTCAGGAGACTTATAAGTAAGTGTGGTGGATCTTGGAAATTTGGAAGAACAATTTTTCCATTTGAGCAGCACATTCCATCTGTCTCTTTCCTCCATTTCAAAGCATGACAAAAATTACAAATTTCTCTCATGTCACCCACGAAAGTAAAGCCAGCATAATTAATTCTAGACGAATATGTGAACCCTGATTTTTCCCTATTGTCCCAAGGTAATAAAATATTTGCATCGTCATTTTCCATGGACTCATCAGCTCCGCTATTTGTTTCTCTATTCATATGGTATCGAGCTCGTTCTATTTCTAGGCGAGATTGACGTTGTTCTGCTGTTTCTGCTCGTCTTAGTTCATCTATTCTTTCCCTTTCAGATGCAAGATAACTTTCATTGTTTCTTTGTACACCTACATAGTTATGTCTAGCTATTTCTAATCGTTCTTCTCTTTGGGAGAGAGATTCAGACTCGCGCGAGAGAGCGTGTCGCTCTCGGTCAGATGACAGACGTGCTTGGCGTTCCTCGATACTCTCTTGAGAACGCAAAGTCGCGGTCCGAGTTCTTTGCGAACTTAAGCGCGACTCCCTTTCTGTGAAAGTCTCTGACTCGCGTGAGAGAGACTGGCGCTCCCGATCAGCAGACAGCCGAACTTCGCGTTCCTGGATATTCTCTTGAGAACGCAAAGTCGCGGTCCGAGTTCTTTGCGAACTTAAGCGCGACTCCCTTTCTGTGAATGTCTCTGACTCACGTGAGAGAGAGTGGCGCTCCCGATCAGCAGACAGCCGAACTTCGCGTTCCTGGATATTCTCTTGAGAACGCAAAGTCGCGGTCCGAGTTCTTTGCGAACTTAAGCGCGACTCCCTTTCTGTGAATGTCTCTGACTCACGTGAGAGAGAGTGGCGCTCCCGATCAGCAGACAGCCGGTCTTCGCGTTCCTGGATACTCTCTTGAGACCGCAAAGTCGCGGTCCGTGTTCTTTGTGAACTTAAACGTGACTCCCTTTCGGTGAACGTTTCCGATTCACGTGAAAGAGCGATGTGCTCTCGGTTAGCAGATAACCGTGCTTCACGATCTTCTTCCGATTCCTGAGACCTACAAAGTCTCATCCTTTTCGCATTTCGGCTACGCAGCGAAAGGTTAGTTTTTTTTCTTTGAGGCATTTTCAAGGAAAATTAAAGCAATAAACAAAACTAACAACACTTATGACTGAATAGCCTACAAACTTAAAAGAACGGTGCGTCGAACAGTCTAGTGTGACAACGTATCGTCTGTTCGTGGTCGTGACTCAACGAATTGGCAACACTAACTTACTGTATAACGATTGGCACTATTGGATTCAAACTACGAAGTAAATCAAATACAATCTTAACTTCGTACTTCAAACCAATGACCAAAGTTGACCAAACGAAACCAATAAGATAAGCAAATACTTTTTTTTCGACCAATTTAGAAAATCGATAAACCAAGCAACCAAAGAACTTTTACGACACACGCAAGAACTTTTAAGACACCTAACGAAACCCAATTTGCCTAGTAAACACGGTGGACGTCATCCTCGCGCGGAAAATCTTAACACCGCGATTCAGAAAATGACGTCATTTGCACAACGCCATCTATCGGATTTAGATTTCAACTATCAACATTAGTTCTATTTTTAGTCTTAAGATGTCGTTGCAAGTACTATACTTAATTGCGTAACGTAATATTTTACTTCTTGAACTCACTAAATTAATCATATCTTTTGATAGAGTGAACCGATTTCGATGAAACAAAAACTAAGTTAAACCTCAAGTTGCGTATAATTTTTGTATATAAACATTGTCAGCATTGAATTCGTAGATTTTACGTGATGTGCGCACAAACAAACAGACAAACAGACAAACAGACAAACAGACAAAAATTTCAAAAATGATGGAAATGGGTTCTGTTACTTATCTTTTCACACGCTGGCTATTTTTTGTTTCAATTTCTTCAATGTACAAAAATGACTTTTCTACAGATTTATTATATGTATAGAATATGTATAGATGACTACATATGACTACATATCATGACTACAACATAAATAGCTACATTGTTTCCGTTTTAATTAATTCTCAGCTATTTTCCTTAAGAAGTTTAATTTTATAGCTTCAAGCCACGTGGCAAAGATTAAAAGATAATTAAATGAAACAAAGATCATAAAATAAGGACTAATATAAAGTTATTTCTTGCTTCAAAGGCAGAAAAAGCTCTCTTCTAATATTAATTACATGGCAATTTTATCGCTCTTTGGCTAGAGGTATCTTCTTGTTAGCGTTAAACTCTTATTTTTAATAAGTAGTGGGCATACATTAAAACTCATCCATACTAATATTATAAAATCAAAATATTTTTAATTCAACTAAACCTTATATAGGTATTTGTCAAACAAAATTTGAATCTAGTTGCACATTCGCAAGCGTCAGTAGATCTCTATGGAAAAGAATGTGCAAGAAACTCCACGGCCACTCTGTTCCATCAGTTTTAATAAGAAGAGTTTTAATTACAATTATTTGGTTACATCATTCTTGTTGGAAAAATACATATGTGAGAACGATGTAAAAAGACGTGCATGTAAAAGCGTCTAGAGTTAAACAAACAATTCAAAAATAAAATAAGTACGTAATTAAAAGCAGGCCGGAGCAGTTAAGTTTTGACCTATCCCAACTTATGGCGCCCGTTCACGAACATGACGCATGGATTGGCACCACTCAGCTCAATCATCAACCATCATGAAGTGGACCAAATGATCCAATAAATGTGCCACCATCAGGAAGTTATTAGAGAGAGCATGACACACTCAACTGCCAGAGCACACACAAGTCAACGAACGACACATAGGTACAGTAAATGGTAGATTTACAGTTGGTACAAGTAATCACACATGTGATGTGCAGTTATATAATACTAAAAGAAAATCAGTTTCTACAATACAAATATATCCATACAGTCTTCAGCAGGTCCAACAATACTTCGAAACATTATATCTGCTTATCATTTGTTTTTGTGTCCTCGTGGTTGTGGAGCAGAACAAGAATTGAGCCAAGCAAATTTATCAGCGATGTAATCCCCCAACTTATAAAATGCCTGCCTGCATATTATGCGTTTTATAAAAGCTTTAAATTTCATCTCACTTAGTTCTAGAATGTGAGGAGGAATTTAATTGTATAGTTTTATACAGTACCCCATGAAAGATGAGGCTACTTTAGCCAGTTTGAAACCTGGTTGAACTAATTACGGAGTTAGTTATTTATAATTAAAATTGAATTAAATATTTATAATTACGAAAGTAGCTCTGTCTGTTTTGTTTGTTACCTTTTTACGCCTAAATTGCTGAGAATCATGACCTAATGATGTTTCCTTGGAATAATAAAACACTAATCAGGCAGGAGAACCCGCGGGCAGAAGCCAAGGTATCGTGTTACTCAGTTATTAGGTTAAAGCTTTTTCCTTTTTAGGGTTCCGTACCCGAAGGGTCCTTTTTAGGCCATAACAAAATTAAAAGTTAGGCTTAGATCTGTGATTCTTTTGTAAGTGTGTAGACCAACTTCGCCAATTATGAACCGATTTTGATGACTCTTTTTTATTTGAAAGCTGGTGCTTTCTCCTGTGGTCCCATTTAAGTTATACTAAAGCCGTAAAAATAACATTAAATGTAAGCCTCTGCTAGATCTAGGTCCAAAGCTATAGTAGTTAGACTATGTGGATATCGTAATAAGTAAGTCAGGTACTAAAATTGCTTATCTGTGATACATCTCGTCTGGCGTGCCACAGGGATCTCATTTGGGGCCTGTTTTATTTAATTTCTTTATTAATGATATTCCCAATTCTTTTCATAACTCTGTGTAAATCTTTATGTATACAGACGACTTAAAATTTGTTAAAATTATTAAATCCCAGGATGATGCCTCTGCACTACAGAGCGATATAGGAAGGCTGGTGGAATGGTGTCAAACTAACAAGATGCATCTAAATCCAAGTAAATGTTACCATGTCAAATTCACACGAAAACATTATCTGATAGACCAAGAATATTATATTAAAGGAGTAAAAATTGCGGAACTGGAAACAATACGAGATCTCGGTGTTACGTTTGATCGGAAGTTAACTTTTATTCCGCATATAGATCATATAGTAAAAAAGTCCTCTAAAATTCTGGGCTTTGTTATAAGAAACTCCAAACAGTTTAGGGTTTGTAAAACTAAAA
The DNA here is from genome assembly GCA_949775005.1 of Orthosia gothica. Classification (NCBI taxonomy): domain Eukaryota; kingdom Metazoa; phylum Arthropoda; class Insecta; order Lepidoptera; family Noctuidae; genus Orthosia; species Orthosia gothica. The sequence goes on along the minus strand of OX459051.1, from coordinate 16,209,922 downwards.
TTACGCTTTACAATTGACCACACTATGCCACACACTCGCTGCGTCTAGAACGCGTTCAAAAGCGTTTTCTTTGGCACCTGGCGTTTTCTAATGGAATTACTAAAAAGTACGTTCGTACAGTAACATGCTCAAACACTTTAAAATGGTTTCGCTGGAAAATCGCCGACGCTTTATTGACGCATTGTTTGTGTGCAAAGTAATGAAATAAAAATTGACTGCCCACAAATACTGTACACCTTTAACTTCCGTGCCCCCCAAGAATCCCTCGCATTGCAATAACACCACTCTGCCCGCCACAGTGAAGAACGGTTCTGGGCGCCAATTCCTCCTGTGCAAGGTTATGTTAGGTTGTAAATAGATGCAGTGATCAAGTTGATTTACACTTTGAAAGTTTTAAATTTTTTAAAAGCCAATTTTATAAGTATCTGCCTAAATAGATCAAAATATGTGTTTGTGGATAATAAGTACCTAAAATTATTATTATTTTATATTAGATTGCTATAAGTATGAATTATTTAGTATTTTAGATATGTAATTATTATAAAACTAGATTAATTTTTACTATTTTTTGTACAACACCTTAATGCATGCGTAGTTTACCTATAAGTGATTGTTGCACTGTTGCATATAGTTTTGCATGCCACCATTAGCATAAAACTAGTGTAAATAATTGTTTCTGGACCAATAAAAAAAAAACTTTTAGGGTGTGGTGATTCTTCACCCTATGTGGTTGTGTTTTATTGATAAAATTAAGTGTATTTACGGCCTTAAAGTATTATTACTATCTACAAGTCTATAAAAGTAAGTATTATATTTTTTTGGGGCAATCCTACCGCAATATCTCAAACCACTGACACTCCTGAAAGCCAGAATCAAAAGTGGCGACCACCAGAAAAGCGCCGAGGCAATGAAGCTCGACGAAGTCCCGGTGAATGAATTTAACTGTTTTGGATCCCGCAACGAAATTAATCAGAAAAGATTATCGGAGGAGTAGGGAAAAGAAACATAATTTCCATTTCCCTCCATCTCAAGCAGGAGACAGAAACAACAAGGTCAATAGGCTTTAAGGGTCACTGGTTAAGACCAGTTGCCTAGCACCTCGGATGAAAATTATCATTAATATTAATGGGATCTAACATTGTGAGCTTATATTTGATTCCAATAAACATTGTTAACACGCATTGTAGGTATATGTATACGTCACTATATTATATATAATCCCTATCTAGGTGCAAGTGTTGCCGCGTGCAGACGAGAGTGTTTTCACTCGATTCCCGGGAGAGGTTTACATTGCCGACTAGTAGGGTTACCAGTATACGTATGTTGACGTGAAACATGGCCGTCTTCGTTTTAGTTTTATTTTAAACTTAGTCTTTTTATTTTGATAGGTTTTTATTTACTTATTTATTAGTTTATCCTCGCACTGGAACGCCTTGCAGCAATAACACCAATGGAGCACAATCTCATAATAAACTTACTATAAGTCCAGGTTTCCTCACTATGTTTTCCGCCACCGTTGTCATCGATGTCCAAGATTAACTTACAAAGTACATAATGAATTGAAAAATACACATTGGTACTTGCCCGGATTCGAACACACGACCTCAAGCACGAGAAGCGAGGTCTTAGCCACTGGGCCACCACGACATTTATGTTTATTGTTGTCTTAGTAGGTAACATAAATGAGTTGAAATGTTGTATCTTAATAGTTTATAATAAAACTACTTACAAATCTACCACCACAGGATACCGCAGAAACTGTAAACTTTTCCGGGATAAAAATAGCCTATAACACTTCTGCGTAGTATTTATTTTCTAAGAATTGTCATTATCGGATTCGTAATTCTATAGATTATCTTTTATTTACAAACAAACTATATAAACTCTTTATAATATTAAGAATAAATAAAGATAATCGTGAAGGCTGAGAGGGATGAAAAAGCTTAAAATCTTGATCTGACTCGTGTGCTTGTCGACATGTGAAATGTGAATTTCACCAGTCCCATCCCGAAGACATGACTGCATATTTAGCAATAGCTCGCTATTGTTGAGATGAGCACTTCAGATTCAATATTCAAAGCCTTTTAGATGTCTGCCAAACCCAGCACAGGGTGTGACACTTGAGAGCACCCTATGTTGTATGCCGCAGAATGTGCAGCTGCAGATGTCTGGCAGTGGGGTATAAGTTTACGTCAGTTGCACTTTAAAATGGTGCATATTCGATCTCTGTGTTGTTTATGGTTTTTGATGGATTTTATCATTACTTTTAAGCTACACGGAAAAACGAGATCCTTTGCTATTTATGATTGGAAAAAGCCTGTAGTACAAATACCGCATGCTTGATCTTCAGAAATGATATACTTAGGATGATGGTATTGACGATACATAAGGACTAGTTTTAAATAATAGTTACATAATCTGTACTCATATAATATCTGTACCCAAGTTTAGTTAGTGACCTTTATACGTTCTATACGTAGGTGCGCATAAGGTTTGGTCCCTTGTTAAAAACTATGATGTAACATCGCCTACAATATTATACAATGAAGACAAGAATACGCAATAGATGTCTACTGCGTGGGCCAAAACTGGGCATAAGTGGAAAGCAAAAGGACCCATTTATAATTTATGACCTTTAAAACTTTTAAATATATTGACCTTGAACTTAAGCAGAATAGTTTTATTTTCCCTTAACGTTAAAAAAATATTTGTAGCCTATACGCAAGATGTACCTGCTTATTATCGTTTTGAATATGTTTGTCGCAGAGTAGAGATACTAGTCTGTTTCTCTTAAATTAAACCTTTCTATTTAATGATGTTAATTACTGCGTTATTTAATATTGTTCCTGACGCTTTCTGACGATCAAAGCCAACCCTTACAGGAGCAGTCCTGATAGGAAATAGAGGGGCTAGCGTAGCTAAATCCACAATGCAAGACTTGAATGTTGCTCTCTAAATATTGTGAATTGAACTTTAATCATTTTTAGAGTGAGGCCTGATTAGTGCCGTGCGTCGTTGCAGCGTTAACGCTACGTCGTTTTACATATATTTTTTACTGACATGCCACATTATGCGTTGCGTCGTTGCACGAACCGTTTCAACGGATTGATGGACGAGTGACGATGTGGGGGAGGATGATGCGCTGCACTGTCGGAGCTCCGCTGCGACGCTGACCCGTGTTTGTTTCGATCCATTATCGAATCGGCAATCCAAACTGAGACGCTGCGCTGCGAGGAGCAGCAGGTGTGGGATACAATGCGTTGATCAGTTGCAACGATGTAACGCAACGCACTAATGAGGCCTCAGACGCCTACTGCTATCGAAAGATCACGTGATCAATCGCTTATATTTTGACATAATACGCCATCAAATGACACTTTGCGTAGCTAGAGCCTCTGGCATCATATAGCTTTTCTGAAGAAAAGTGAATGAGACGGGGTGGTCTGGTAGAGCAAAATTAAGAAAGCGAGACCTTAGTACAAGTTAACTGTTTACTAAATCAATTCATAATATTATATATTCATAAAGAACTATTTCAGTATCTGTGGTCACTGCTGTAGGAAAGCACTGCAAGGCGTCATTATTGGGTCAGCGTTTCGCCAACCACATAAAATGTAAATCGTACGGATTTTATAAAATGCTGCACTGAAAGTGAATTATGTGCAGGAAGGTGTCATTATTTTCATTGCTTTTGGGAGTAACCGCTAAACATATTTCTGTTTAGTTGGTATAAGGTACGTTTAGATAAAAAAGAGGGTACCTACTTGGAGTCAGTCAACTGATTAAATCGTGTGTTTTAGTTCTGAAACATGCTTAATTAGCGATTGACCTAAAATAAGTTGTAACTGTTGTAAGTATTAACATTGAAATACAATCTTGTTCTCTTTATAAGAAGAAAGTAAACAAAGACAAAATCAATTAACACTTTTCCCATCCCATAGTTAGGCCAAAACAAACTCATAAATTCTTCATAAAATAAACAGAATTTGTAAATATTGAAGAGCAAAGATTTAAAATTATGTTGAAAAAGCTATTTATTTCACGAATGAACATTACAATCTAAAGCATGACCTCCCTTGGGAAATCAGATGGTTCACAAAATGTTGACGAGCCCTGGTCGGCAGGGTGACAGACTTATTCTGTCATTTCCCTGCAATTTATGATAAAAAAGGTTTGTTAAGTAAACTGATTAGCCCGACTCATAGCGGGACATAGTCCGGCTTATAACCCGACATAGCCCGACATATCCCGGCCCCGGTTATTAAGGGACAATTAGAAACGGATCACGGTTGATAAATGCATTGTTTTTGCATTTATCTGATGTTTTGTGAGAGCATGCGGTCATCATCGTATGTTTGGTTACTTTACTTGAAATTAATGCTGATTGATGACTCTGGAGTGGTGTTCTGGCCTTGAATAAAATTTGCACCGCCATATATTGTGTCCAGGCCGTTTCTTTCATTTTTGGTTGCCGGGAAGAGATCGTGGAACGCCATAAGGCCGCCTGTTGTATGTTTTTTTTTTGCTTTATGATGTCTTTTTGAATTGTTTTTATCTTGGTGTATAATAAACGAGGTACATATAAAAAAAAAAATGTCTCAGCCAACTGGTTAAATTAGTCAGCTAATTGGATGCCTAGGCCGTTCAATAAACGCCGGCGTCCAATTGGATGCCTAGGCCGACAGTTATTCGAACTAGAATCATTCAACGTTTAACAACTTGGCATATTGAAAATTAGCCCTTAGAAGGTGACAGACCAAGACTCAGCCAAGTGATTTAAATTTAATTCAGTTTTTTTGCGTTTCGCTCAAAATTTCAAACGTTGCGCTCAGTTATTTGGCTAGTTGTCATACCATGCCATTAAATCGATGCCTTGACGTCCATGGAGCTGGCTAACTTAACCAGATGGCTGCGACAAATATAATGTTTATTCTTTTTGAATTGGGTGTTATGTATGAAGGATCTTTTAGGAATATCAAAAGAGATGTAGTTGTCGAGGCCGACCCAGTAAGAGGTGGCAGTCGACCTACACACCTAAAGCCGGTCGATTCTGTAAAAAAAAACTCACAGGGTAATCTTAGGTGAAGTAAGCATGAAGCAGAAATTGCAATTGATGCTTGAGATTTACAAATTTAATTACGGTAAGATTATAACACAATACAGCACTACTGCAAGGGCTGGTTTGAGGTGACTCATGCAAATAATACTTGCAAGGATTTGGGGCAGGCCATACGGTATGGCCCATACCTACCCAGCAGTGGAACAGTGTAGACTGTCATAAAAAAGGTAGATGCTGCACTTTATATCGTTTATATTGATCGCCTTGAAATACAATAACTTAACAAACAATAAGTATAACTCAAGTCTAAAGAAATAAGTAGGTAATAAATCATATCTTTGATACACATTCTTAATGAAAGGCAACCTCGGAATACGGATGAAAAGAAAGTCTCTCGTAGGAACACATTTTCATTTCTCATCTGCTTGTATTATTCATAATCAATAGCTACCTATATTTTAATCTTCGCTCAACCATTTTTGAAACGGAAAAGCGTCTGTCTTAAGAGAAATCTATAGCTCATGATAAAAAGTGCAGGAATTTTGCAAGTCGAGAACACTTTGATCTTGATGCCAATTCCATTTATCGTGTAGAAAATATGTAAAGGGAATTTAAGTAGCTTTCGGACAGAACATTCGGTAATGGAAAAATTATACAATCTATCTATGATGGAGCATATAAGGGGCGTATAAAGCGAAGTTTGCTCGGAAAAGCTTCGAGAGCGGTGTAGTGAGTCGAGATCGTAAGTGCCAACGTTTCTAGTCAGCACATAAAAGTTTACGGGCCGTGACAATAATTCTTGCTAACTAATACGTTGGAATACATAAAAGTTATTTACGATAGTCAATTTGCGTAATCATGCGGGACCGGGTAATAACGTGATATGAGCGAAATTACAGATATGGTGGGTATTACTGGAGTGTTGCCAGACTGTGGAACTATCTTCGGCTAACGTCCTCGCGTGCAAGAACTTTGTGGCGGAAAAACTGAGGATTTGCACTCCTGTTTCAGTTAGAATGCTAGGAATCTTAGTATTGTGGGGAATTTGTGAGGTTAACATTTTCTTAAACTGTTTTTGTGTGACTTAAACATGATTTAAATTCCTCTAAACAATGTTGTTTCGAAAACTATAGCATTCTCTACAGTAAGGGTAGGTTCAGATGACAAGCGCTCAACGCGCGTTTTGATAACGCGCGTTTACAACTACATACATTTTATTCAGGCCGTACACATGCTAACGCGGGTTTTAGTAACGCGCGCGTTCAACGCTGCGCTAGCGCTCGACTGTTGTCAGCGCGCGTCAACGCCGCTTTGAGATCATTGGTTTTCTATGTTTCCGTTCAGTTGAGCGCGCGCTTTCGACGCGGATAGACGTATTTTAGGGTTCGTCAAGTTCGTCCGAAAATCGTCCGAAATGGAAACCGAAGCTTTTAATACGGAATTATTAATTGATGAAATAGAGAAACGTCCTGCGATATGGGACATGACAAGTAGCGATTATTCAGATAAGAATTTGAGAAGACGGGCTTGGGAAGAACTCGTCCTTATATTTTGTGAAGGACATGACAATGAAGAAAAGAAGAAAATATTATGTGAGTATATATATTTATTTACATTTACAATCGGTTTGTGTTACAAGTTAAATATAACGATCCTGCCAATCTACTTTTCCTTCATTAATGAAATAGTTTGTTAAATGTACTCGAACATTATCCGCCTGTCGCACAGCACGTCCGGTATAAAGTGAGGCTAGATTTTCCAGGGGTGGCGTATAAAGTGTGTCTTCAAAATTGTAGCCATCCCTGATTCTGACATAATTGTTTAGTGTACATATCGCTTTTACGATCTTTTCTGCAAAACCGATGTTAACATCTAACGGCCTGTGTAAAATGCGCCATTTATTGCACATTATGCCAAAAGTACATTCAACATACCGGCGTGCTAATGTCAAACGGTAATTAAATATTTTTACAATGCATGTCCTCGAAAAGAGCGGTTTTCCAAGCAGCCAAACTGTGCGGAAAGTGTCACTTTTTTTCACTAGTGCTTTTTACTTTCCTGTACTTTTTTAATTTTAACTCCAACGTCAGCCCGACGCATAGAGTTTTTATTATTTGAGAAAAGTTTTAAAAATTAGTTATGTACAGATTATCATTCATATAAAAGGTAAAATAAAACTAATTCTTTATTTTAGGCGTTTTTAATTACTCTAGATTTAGATTTGATCAATAAATTAATTTTAAATATTCATTAAATATGTTTGGCAGAACGTATATTTTGCTCGTGCCTTATTGCGTTACGATGTGACAACTATTTGCACATGCGCAGTAGATATGCCCGAGGAACTATTAGTTAATCTGTGGATATGCTGAACGCGCTTGAATAAGCCCGCCATTTTATTAATTTCATTTTATTTATTAATTTATTTCCTCGCACAATGCATAGTAAAATGTTGTATGATACACGTACGTAAGATGATTTCCGACTCGTGTCGATTTATCCACTCACTCGCTTCGCTCGCTCGTGCATAAAAATGCCACTCATCGGAAATCACCTACCTTCCGCACTTGTAGCATAAATAACTATTTTAGCATAAGTTAGTGACCTTCCCCCATATGGACGCATTAAATTCTCCATCATGCCAAAAGCTTCATCAGCCACTATCACATATGGCAACGTTGTCGGTCTATTTTGTATTAACAATGCCTTTGGCTCAGGTAGATCTAATGACCTTTCTGTCAGCTTTTTGTACAATGAAGAATTCTTGAATATACCTGAGTCACTGTTTTTACCGTAGGCACCTATGTCAACCCACACAAAACAATAGTTTGCATCCGCTAGCGCCAATAAAACTAGCGAAAAATAATTTTTATAGTTATAATACATAGAACCCGTGTGTTCAGGCTGGATTAACCGTATATGTTTCCCGTCCAAGGCTCCCAAACAATTCGGAAACTTTGAGTTCTTTTCAAATATCGTGGATATTTCACACCACTTTTCTTTCGTTGGTTCACTCATAACAACGGGCCTTAATTTTTTCCAAATAGTTTCACATACATGTGGTATTATAGTAGCCACAGTAGATTTGCCAATTCTATAGTCGTAGCTTAATGTCCCAAATGAACATCCAATGGCCAAATATCTGGAAACAAACATAAACTATTACTAAATACTGTTTTTTTTTTCAGCGTCATCCCTGCAAAAAAAGTGGAAGAGTTTACGGGATAATTATATGAGAGAGGTGAAGAAAATAAAGACTGTCAAATCTGGATCAGGAGCTTCCAAAACTTCGACATATATTCATTATAATAGACTACGATTTCTACAGGCATCAATTGCCAACAAAGATACAGAAAGTAGTTTCGATGCAGATAATGCATCAACTTCGTCAGAGGTTGCTGAAGTAGAAATAAGTTCTGGCTTTAAGAGTCCTAAATCTACTTCAAGAAAAAAACAATAATTAAATCCTGCTGATGAAAGATTTGCAAACATATTAGAGCAGAGTTTAGCACAGAAAAATGTGTCTCATCCAAAAGAAGATGACGATGAAGACAAGCTGTTTTGTTTGTCACTCGTTAAAGAGATTAAAAAAATTCCGGAATATAGGCGACTTCAAACTAAAATTGCCATTTATAATTTAATTTTGCAAAACCAAAATGAATTTCAAGGACCACAACAACAGACATATGAAAATCAAAATTACCCGGTATCACAACGAAGAAATTATTCATCACAAGAGCAGCGTCATCAGTCATCAGCTTCTGTTGAAGGCTTTCGTTATCATGATTATAGATCACAGCAGTCTAGTGTGTCAAATAATTTTGCACATTATGGTTATACTACAGCAATGGGGTCTCCATCGCCAGTAACACCTACTCCATCGCCAGCACCAACTAATGTCAGCAATGAATCAGAGTTACAGTTATTCTGCGAGTAACAAAATGTTATTTTTTCTTTAAAAAAATTGTTCCTAAACAAGTTGATTTGATTTATTTGATTTATAGATTATGTTGATTATTAAAAAACTTACCTCAATGTAATTATGAGTTTTTCTTCCGGTGAAATGCTATATCGCACAGCGTTTTTATCTGCTACGAGTTCATCGTTTATGAGAGTCAGTAAGTCATCAAATGACTTGATGGACATTCTGAAGTAGTTAAAGAATTTGGGCTCAAATTGCCTTAACTTAGGATATAAAATAATGTACTGACTTTCAGTCAGCCTGGTTGACAAAATTGGGTGAACCCAATATCTCCGTCTTCTGTTGTGTCGTTTCTGCCGTCTGTATAAAATTACCGATAAAACTGTTTCTACGTCCATCTTCGACAAATGTAGAACTCAAACTGGCCGCAACAACGCGCGTTTAACGCCTGACAAGCGCGCACCATGTGGACACTATACAAAAATTCAACGCGCGTTCAACGCGCGCTGAGCGCTTGTCATCTGAACCTACCCTAAGCCTATAGACGATAAAAAAAAATGTAAGAATACTAGAAGGAAAGCTTGTTGCTAGTTAGTAAGTTTGATTTAGTTAAGGGGTCAGGCATTTTGGCAGCGGAAGTAAATTCTCGACGTACCTTTAAATCTTTCTGAAAGACGTTATCAATGATCAATTCATAGAGACTGGACTGAGCTTTCCTTGTTTAGCTGTCAAGTGAATACGGTCAGTAAAGTGTGAGAGAGGCAAAAGGATCGTTCGGCCATATTTTATCTTCTACTAGACTTTTGATCAGTCACTTCACGGGCTATCAGTTTCACCTTCGTCATTATGGCCAACTACGACCCACAGCAAATTAATAGGCCGCATATTCGCTTTGTGTCTTTCTACTCAATAGTCAATTTTGTGATGCGGCGGTACTGGCCAGTCCAGATCGCTGTGTCTATGTCGCTGATAGCATATGCTACTTTATCTAGGCCCTCAAGATATCACAATTTCTAACAAAATCATTGTCTAACTTAATCAATAAAAACCAGAAAAACACAAAGGTTGTCTGTAAGAGATTGCCCTGTGCGATAAGGCCGCCCATTGTACACTTACCTGTATAAATGTTTGTCATGCAATTTTTATGTGAAGTACTACAATAAAGTAAACGCCAGTACATATAAATCTATATACAAATTGGTGCGAATAAGAGCAGCCGTGGCCAAATTAAAACTGGATTGGCACAGCAGCTGTGCACGGCTATCCATTGGCTGTTCTGACCAGAATAATCTTGATGAGCTCCCGATTGACGTATATCACTTACGGTGTTAACGAACCCAGGTTTAAGCTAATAGAGAAACCTTTGAATGGCTAAGTTCCTGGACAAATGGGAATTTTTCTTTGTTAAAGGTTATTTTCCGAGTGTGTTTTTTAATTGGGTCGGTTGTGGAGGTACAGTCTTTTGCTTTGAAGTTGAATTTGTCCTAATTCGTTTTAGATTTATCCTATGGCACAGAAAATAAAGGATAGATTGATTGATTTTATACGTTTCGGGATGACTATCAAGAGCAATATTGGATTTGCATGTTCAGTTTTCCAATTATTACTAGGTACGTAATTTTATTTGGATATTATATACTTTTTTATTAAATTATTGATGATAAGCTTGCGTGTGACCACTATCTCAACTGACGGTAAGCGACGATGTAGTCGACGATGAAGCACGCTTGCCTAGAAGTAACCTATACACTATTAAATAACCCCAGGTAGTAAGTATCAGGCAATACACACTACGGTAAGGAATTCGAATCCTTAGCTGTGCGCACAGTGAAAGTATTCCCAAAACGTTTAGTGCGTATAGGCGGCAGTCCACCATGTACAGATGGCGCGTCGCTGTATGTCTTGTAGTACAATGGTGGCACACTAGTTCCTGAAAGTTAAAATCGTTTAAATAAAGAGATCGAGTAGCATAAAAGCAATTTTATTGCGGAAAACTGAATTTGTCTATATTATTTCTATCGTAATAAGTACCTCTTAAGTTTTTTAGATTGTTTTTTTTTATTTATTTCTCGTCTTTACTAACTATTAACATTTAAGTACTAAGTACTAATACTACTGTCAAGGGTTTATCATTGTTTCTTTATTCTTTGTTTAAACCAAGTTTCTGGAACTGAAAGGTACTAAATGTAATATCACTTGTCAATACACATCCAATGAGCCCACACCACAACACGAAGGTGCTATTTTGTCTGGTTGAGGAGTAGCTATGGCCACCTGCCGGCTCCATCATGAGCCCAGTTCCATAAAACCATATTATTTCAATGTTGCCAAAGTAACATATGTACGCCAATTTTCAGCTTAATCGGATGCCAGGAAAATCGATTACTAGTTACCGGACACACGTACGATGGCAAGATAATATAAAGTTTGTTAATACTAAGCTAATGTAGAGATCCGCAAGAGAACCAGGGTTACCGACATAGCCCGAAGAATTGCTAAACTTAAGTGGCAGTGGGCAGGGCACATTGCTCGCAGAACGGACGGGCGATGGGGCAGAAAGGTTCTTTAGTGGCCACCGCGAACCGGAAGACGTTGCGTTGAAAGGCCTCCCACCAGGTGGACCGATGATCCGGTGAAGGTTGCGGAGATCCGCTGACTGTGGGATGCACGGGACCGGTCAATGTGGCGACGCTTGGGGGATGCCTATATCTAGCAGTGGATATAATTTGGCTGATATGATGATGATGATGAAATACTGAGATTGATATACCTTGTTCTTGGTAATAATTAATATAGAAAAGGAACGTCGTTACAGTCAGCACTAGCACTTAATTTCAAGCTAACGACGCGAATACAATAGATAATAATATTTCCACTACAAGCTCAAGTTTGTTACTGCTGCGAACATGGAACTTAAATCTTTGGGATACGCTTTTATATAGTGTAGTTCTGTTCAGTTTTTTTAAGTAGTATAGTTAAGTATGATACTGATGTTGGTATTTTAAACATGTGTTAAGGTTCCTGCAGATAGTTGTGACGCGACAATGACACATCGCGTTTATATATAATTTATTTTTTATTATTGATAGGCAGTTAGACCACTATCTCATCTCAAGGTAAGTGATAATGTGTTTGACTGTGAATGACGCTTGCCTAGAAGTAACCTATTCACTCTTGACTTAAATTCCCCTAGGTTGTAGCATTCAGAAAACACACGACTCCGACAGGGAATTCCACTCCTTAGCTCGCTGACTGGCTTTGAAAATTTGCACCTTTTGTGCAAGAGATGTTATTTAAATGTTCACGCCGACCCGAGTGAAAACCACACCCATAAATTGAAAACAATAAACAGTCAAAATGTGTTTATTTTTTAAATAAAATATTCACATATGTAAGAAATAATATTATCTAGACTGAAAGTATTCATCAGATCATGAAAATTTCACTGATTTCTAGCTACACTAGCTGTTGCCCGCGACTTCGTCTGCGTAGCATTAGTACTTCTAATAGCCTGTGGACCGCCTTGAGAAATTATTAGTTCACCATACAAATTTCGATTTATTCCGGTCGGATCCCCTCGATCTGATCCCCTGGGGTTCCACTTCCATTTCACCTTCAGGATGATTTCCGGGATAAAAACTATCCTACATCTTTCCTAGGGTCTCAAACTATCTCAATACCAAATTTCATCTAAGTCGGTTCCGCGGTTTAAGCGTGAAAAGGTAACGGACAGACAGACAGAGAGGGATGGACTTTTATCCCTAAAATTCAATTTTCCTGAGGGATAGAAATAGGACACAGTAGGAAAACCCAAGGAAAGCTCTTAGTCTATTATAGACCTCGCGGCATTATTGCATGCGAGTCATGCGACCTTCGATCAAAGCATGCGATATAGTTTTTCGGAAATGTTTAAAAGCTCTATTCAAATCCCATTTCCTTTATTATTTTCCGAATCCTGTAATCCTAGTCCTTTCTTAACACAATATAACTGGTTAGTCGGTCAGCCTACACGAGCCTCTGATTGCGTGTTTGAGTTTCCTAGCCGCGTTAAGCCAACTCGTGCGGTTCCAATAATGTGAAAAGTCAACTAACTGGGCTTTTCTTACCCCTGCCTTGTTTGTTTTGGTTTAATACTTGTTTTGTTTTCATTGTTTATTAATTAAACAAGCGTTTGTGGGTTTTATTGTTATGGGGGAGAGTGGTATTGCAGCTTTGTACTTTCCTTCTTGATTGCTTTTCTTTTTGCGAGGTTTATTTATTTATTTTAGGGTCATCAACGAGTGTTACGGAGGTGTATTTGATTAGCTTAGGTTGTTAATTTTTCTTTTCTATTATGTATAATGTTTTATATTTTTGTGTTTATCTTTGACATTATAAACACTAAAGTCTCAGCCAGAAAAACAAAAAAAAAAAAAGCTTTACCCGACCTGTACCAAAAAGTATAATTCGACATCTATAACCCATACATATCCCTACAGAGGTCTATATTTCATACATATCCCTACAAACATCTATAACCCATACATATCCCTACAGACATCAATATTCCATACATATTTGTACAAACATCTATTACCCATATATATTATATCCCTACATACATTTTTAACCCACACTTATTGCTACAGACATCTTAACGAACCATGCCGAGTGTTGCACCACAATTAAACTGAATTTTATTCGCCGTATTTTTTTTTTACTACGGCCGAGCGAGAATAAATAAATTCTTCGAACTTATGAAATGGGTGAGTAGTTTGTTGCAATGCTTTTGAAATAAATGGATTCATGACCGAACAAAATAGGATGAAAGGTATACAAATATACTGGATAAAATAATTTATTTCCACATCTTACCTAATGGCCGCAAAATGAGACGTCAATTAATCAAAATAATGCTTAATTTTTAGTTAGTTTACATTTAGTTTTGTTATCAAGGACCATCTGAAATAACCTAAAATCAGTTCATTTCTTTTCGGTACACATAAGAACCAGACCAGTGACAACATGGTACAAGTGGGTACCATGTTGGTACTGGTCAAGATATATTTTTAATGACGCTGCCCGCAGATTTAAACTCATTGGTCGGTGCTGAATCGGCAATCTTATCTTCTTAATCGCTGAAGTGACTATGATTCTTCGCGGTGTGCTTTTAACGAACAACGGTTTCTTCAACATACAATTAGTAGCGCTTGCATTATGGCTTGTTTGAACAGGTACAAAATATTCCACTTTACCAAACTATTTCTGTGTCGCTTATCTGCAAAAAACACTGTTTCACATCACAAAGGAATAATTTTCCATGAAAATGCACAATCAATCTGGCTTTAACTGTATGAAGTGACTATGTGTTACGGTATCCCATAAAAATGCAAACACATGCGTGTAATGAAAATAGAATAAATACAAATAAAAATCACGTGACAAAATTGCCTTTACAATATCTATTCTATTATTTTTCAAATTTCCACATGAACCGTCGTCGGACAGGCGTTGGAAGTAACTAATCAATCGCAAACACTGCACCACCAGTCCACCATTTTTATTAAACAAAAACAATATTTTATTACAAACGGCCAGTACCGACAGCTGAATAAATATTACCTTTGTCAATAACACGTTACTATGAAAAATATTAACGAACGAACGAGCGAACGAGTAAGTGAATGAGTGAACGGAGTGTGTTTGAAATGCATTTACCGGTACAAAAGATGGATCTAAATGTTGGTGGAGGGACAATCGCTCACGGTTTCCAGGATAATTGTTCATCATATCAGCCGAAAGACGTCCACTGCTGGACATAGGCCTCCCCCAAGCGTCACCACATTGACCGGTCCCGTGCCTCTCGCAACCAGCGGATCCCCGCAACCTTCACCAGGTCATATTCATATTCATATTTATTTATTTGCGCAAACATGTGTACACATACAAGAATACAATAACGTGCATGCAAGATAACATAAAGAAAAAACACAGGTTCAGACATGTTTGCCACGTATTGTGGCGTGCAAATATGATGATTAATAATCAATAATTCAAGTCAATAATTCATTTCAGCCAATATCATTTAATTAAAAATGTCAACAGCTAATGAAAACGTAATAACAAATAAAACTCTATGTCAAAATAAATTCTACAGTCAGAAAAGCATTAATATTATAGTATAATTATTGTAGAATGTCATGAAGTCAAATTCGAATTATAAAAAATTATTACATAATATCAAAAAATGTCTGAACAATACATAATTTCATAATTTATCTGTTAAAAAATCTGAGACAGTATAATAACATTTTTGACATAGGAGAATTTTTAATTTTTGCTTAAACAAATCAAGAGGAAATTTTTTTAGCTCCTTCGGCAACTTATTATAAAGGACTGGTGCCATATGAAAAATACTCTGATACATTAAGGCAGTATTAGTTCTACGAACATAGAGACAACTTTCATCTCGTTGAGTACGATTGTACGCTTTAGATGCTAACACAAAAAGTTCTGGATTCTGTTTCACAAAGACAGTTACTTCAAATACCTATATACAGTGAAGGCAATGGTAAGATACTGTACTCTTTAAAGAAAGGCACACAACTCTCAATAGATTGCAAACCGAACATAGCCCTAACGCACCGTTTCTGTGCCTTAAAAACAAGATCTTTGTTGGTGGAGTTGCCCCAAAAAATTATACCATATCTGAGGACAGACGCAACAAGCCCATGATATGCAATTATGAGTGTTCTAGAGTTTACTTTATATGCAAGTTCATGTAGGGCAAAAGCTGATCGACTCACTCGCTTGCACAATTGTTCAATATGTGGTTTCCAAGTCATTTTATTATCAATATATTATCCGAGAAATTTTGTAGTGTCTGTTTCTTCAATAGGTTGATTGTTAAAATTTACGTTTAGATTGTTAAGTGTTGGTATACGCTGTCTAAAGTTCATTAATTTGGTTTTTTCAAGGTTGGCTTTTAAATTATTAACATTCAACCAATTCATAACTGAGCTCAAGGTGCTTTTATTCATGCATTATTTAAATCATGCTCATAAGTATTTCTATCTTTACATTTGACAGTAACAGTGCTATCATCCGCAAAGAAAGCTATGGGGTTATCAGTGGCATTTGGTAGGTCATTAATGTATAATATAAATAGGGGTGGACCCAGAACGCTTCCTTGCGGTACACCGTAGTTTAGTTTGCGTTTATGTGACATAAAGGTTTCTTCTCGTCTAGTAAGAACATTCACTTTAGTCACTTCAGTATATTGATTTCGGCCTTTGAGGTATGATTCAATCAGTGAGAGAACATTACCCCTTATTCCATAGCAATTGAGTTTACCAACTAGTATATCATGGTCAACGTAATCAAAAGCCTGCGTCATATCCATAAAGATAGAGCAGACGGGTATTCTTTTGTCAATACTTTCCATAACAATGTTTAAAAAATCATATATGGCCATGTTTATGGTTTTATTAGGTCTGAAGCCTTTTTGTTCTTTTACTAAAATATTGTTTTTTTCTAAGTAGTTATTAAGTTCTTTATGAATATGTTTCTCAAATACTTTTGATATAACTGAAACCAGCGCAATGGGTCGATAGTTTTCTAGATATTCTCTATCATCTCTCTTGAAGATCGGTTTTATGATCGAAGTTTTTAATTTATCAGGGTAGACTCCTGCTACGATGCATGAATTAAAGATATAGCTAAGGTGAGTAGATATATTTGTAGCTACATATTTAATGACCTTGGTTGCTAGTCCATCATAACCTACACTATTTGTGCGTTTCAGACTTCTAATAATGTGCATTATATCCTGTGGCAAACATGGTTGCAGAAACATAGACTTTTCTTTAGTTGACATATATGAGTTATACTGCATTTTGTTAGAATCATCCTTAGGTACAATTTTATCCACGAAGTAGTTATTAAAAGCATTGGAAATTTTACGAGGGTCAGTTATAGATCTACCATTCGTTTTAATGCTAGTTATAGTATCCTTCGGTACATTCTGTTTTGCTTGGTTTATTATTTTCCATGCCGTTCTACTTTTATTGTCTGACATATTAATTCATCATCTTTTTCATTTTTCATCAATCCACCTGGTGGGAGGCCTTCTAATGCAACGTCTTCCGGTTCGCGGTCGCCACTCCTGAACCTTTCTGCCCATCGGCCATCCGTTCTGCGAGCAATGTGCCCTGCCCACTGCCACTTAAGTTTGGCAATTCTTCGAGCTATGTCGGTAATATTGGTTCTCTTACGGATCTCAACATTTCTGATTCGATCTCGCAAGGAAACGCCGAGCATAGCCCTCTCCATTGCCCTTTGAGTGACTGTAAGCTTTCTGATAAGGCCCATTGTAAGCGACCACGTCTCAGAGCCATATGTCATCACTGGCAATACACACTGGTCATAGACTTTTGTCTTGTGACACTGTGGTAAGTTGGACGAGAAGACACCGCGCAACTTCCCGAACGCTGCCCAGCCGAGTCGGATTCGACGGTTGATCTCTCTCTCGAAGTTGGCCCTACCCAACTGGATTGTTTGTCCCAGGTAGACATAGTCGTCCACAACTTCGAGTGTAGAGTCTCCAACCTTGATAGGAGTAAGTGTAACATGGGCATTCAACATCACCTTGGTTTTGTCACCTATGTTTATTTTCAGACCCACTCTTTGGTAGCTCTACTGAGGTCATCGAGCATTGCATAAGCAGAGAGGCAGGTTATACTCTTCGGTCTTCTTTATAACCTGCCGCAGCGTATGTATGTGGTCTACGGTGCTAAAGCCTTTTCGGAATCCGGCTTGCTCGGGAGGCTGGAAATCGTCAAACCTGCGCGCGAGATGATTCGTGATGACTCTTGATAACAACTTGTAGACATGGCTAAGAAGTGAGATGGGCCTATAGTTCTTCAGCCGGGCATTGTCACCCTTTTTGAAGAAGAGGACCACCACACCCCTGCACCATGCCTGTGGCGTTTTGCCCTCGAGTATGACGGAATCAAACAGCTTCTGAAGGGCCTTAAGGACCGGTTTTCCACCCGCCTTCAGGAATTCAGCCGTGATTCCGTCGTCACCCGGCGCCTTGTTGTTTTTAAGCTGTTTCAGAGCCATCCTAATCTCGTACAGGCTGACGTCCGGGATATCTTCGGTATAGTGTCGGGTCAATCTAGCCCTTGGGTCGTTTGCTAGATTCGCAACGATGGGTTCGATTGGGAATACAGCGATGGGTTCGTGGAAGCTGTCCATACGGTCGGGTCTAAGTTTTTCAAGACCCGCCGTACATATATAATAAAAAGCTCTCTGATCCTACTCTAAAGCTAATGAAGGCGAGGCGTGAGATGATCCTGCAGTCTTCAGACGATGCAGTGAAATACCAGCAGCTAAATAGACGGATCTCAAAGTCCTTGAAAACCGACCTCCGCCGCTTTAATACTGAAAGCATTAAAGATGCTATCGAGCGGAATAAGGGCTCCAAGGTTTTTGCAAGAGATCTGTCTATTGGGCAGAGCCAGCTCACAAAACTGAAGACCGACGATGGCAGGATTGTATCCGCCAAACCGGAGCTTCTGAGGGAGATCGAGAGTTTCTATGGGCAGTTGTACACGTCAACCAGTAAACCCGTTGCGATGGGGATGGATAATTGTTCATGCGTCTGGAATTGCCGTGCATGGGAATGCCCACGTGTCATTCTGACTGCGATTGTTACATAGAAGATCGGAGAAGGTCTGGTTTGTACCGGAAATGTAAAAAGATAAGACACGGAACGGCATTTATTTAATTTCATGCGAACGGAATTTATTTTGAAAGTCGATTTTTCTGGGTTTCGACACATTTGATCATTAGGTAAACTACATCGTGGCGTGGCCACATCGACTGGTCTTTTATTTCTCGAATCTCACAGTCAGGTCCAGCCTGTGGTAATTTTTCCTACCCTAAAGTTTTGTGTTTATTATGGAAGTAAGACAGTTGTTGTTAACGAAGAATTAGGAATGTTGCTTTGTCTAACGAATGGGACATAAAAACCGGTGCTAAAATTTACGCAGGTCATCGTCACCTAAATATCATAAAATATATTTAAAAAGGCAAAAATACTTCTTTCTAGAAACGACCAGCAAACAATTTAACGTTGGCCTGGCAGCTCTAAATTGACAGAATAAGACCGGCAGAGAAGTTGTGCGAAATCCTAAGTGCAGAGCAATCTTCACCTGCTTCCACTCGCCTCTAAAGTGTCAAATGGCCATCGGGCAGTGTATCCGCTTCGCAAATCGACTTGTGTTTTGTATGTAGGTATGAAATATTCAAACCGTTTGCCGTAGGTGCCCTGTGCGGTGAGATATGATCCTGACTATAGAAGCTTGGAAAAATTTGCATGCTGTGTCTATCGCATCATTTATTGTACACTTAGTTTATTTTATTATTATTGCTTGTATAATAAGGTGATTATTAGTGTAACAATTGTAGATAGGCCAATAAATAAAAAATGCGATTTTTCTTCTATTATTCGTCAATATTTTTAACCTCGATAAATCGATAAGTATCAAGGCATTTTGATCGCCAACGCTGATAGGATGACAATGTCTTGTTAGAACCTCAGGATAGAATTAACTAGTTAGATGTTTCTGGTAGTTAAAGTAAGTATACCGTGATGCTAGGTACAAAATTGACAAGCCACTATTTAGTTTTCGAAGAAAAAGTCTTAATAGAAAGTTTTCCTGTGCGTAGTTTGAGATTGCTTAGTACTTTCCCAGTAAAATAAAATAAACTTGACATAGGAAAAAAGGGGTTATTTAACGTTGGCAAGATGCTGAATAAAATATGGTAAATAATAATTTTAAGTCAAGCTGGTATAAAAGTTTTTCCAATAACGAGATATCTGCATTTTTAAGCTTAGCTATTATTATTATATTCTTTAGCTATGTTCTAGACTTATAAAGGAAAGACTTATAAAAGTGTTGTATATTAAAATATATATTTTTACATAATAGCACTACTGATTTTTCTGGGAATACAAGTAATATTATTAATTTTTTACTCAACACTTAAGAACACGAAAATGCACTTCCCCGCCTTACCTCTCACGCAACACCTCCTAATTTCTTCCCCACTGTTCCATGTGCAATCATTAACAGTGTCAGAGGTTTGTAACAGAATGGCGGCGTATCAAAATTCCAATTAACCTGATTACACTAACATTCCACCAAGCCAGGGGCTCCCAAGTTCTCTGGCAAAATTAAAACTTTCGCGGCGCCCGATCAGCCACCTGAAATTGTACACTTAGCAGTTTATATGTAATTAGTACGAGCTGTATATAAAAGATTTCGAGAAAATTTGTTGAAATTAAATTGGTTGTTGAGGGACCTAATCGCACCATAATTGGTAGATTTTATTTATTACAAGCTTTTATTGAGTTTCACCTGTCCCGTAGGCTTATTACGTAAGAAACAGCAATCAGCAATCATTGCGCGATCAAACGCTTTAAGTCATAAAAGTCGGAATTACGTACAGGTACAGTGTAGGTATGATAGGATTGATAGGTCCTACAAAATCGTTTGCTAGTCGCTCGCTGTTTGTCAAATGCACTTATTTAAAAAAAATCCGGTCAAGTCCCGAAAGTTCCGTACCTACCCGTTATACCGCCATAATAAAATTGGTATTTTTTTTTATTTGTGGCTAAGTTTTAAAGATATGGGCAAATTTAGATTTTTGCGAAAACTTATAAATACCAAAATTTACCTAGAATTGACAATTTTGGTTAAAAGCAAGTTCCTTCAGCACAATTACAGGGAAAATTTCGAAAAATAAAAATAGTGAAAATTAAGGTAAATATCCCTACTTACAATATTCGCGGAAAATCTAAGTTTGGCCTCATCTTTTTATCGTGTTGACGCAGGACTGTGTGTTGATTTTTATACACCTTATAGGGATTATAGACCTCAGTATCTGGTATAAATTTCAACTTGTTAGGTCTACTCGTTCCTGAGAAAATAGGTGGTTACACACGGATAGACAGGCGTACAGACGGACAAGGGAGTGATCTTATGGGTTCCTTTTTTACCTTTTGAGGTACGGAACCCAAAAAACCGCCAAAAACTCTAAAACTTCTGTATTGAAGAGCAATTATTGCGCAAAAATCGCTATCGTTTTGCTCTTTCAAGATACGTAATAAGCCTGCGGCTGTCTGTAATCAAATCTTGCAACTTCAATTTGATGCTTTTCCCAGTGTTCGATTGACTTGTAGTTTTGCATACATATTTGTTTCTCGTGACATACTTATTATGGTATAAATATTTCACTTAAACTATGGTTTAATACGCATATGCCGCATCTAGGGTGGCCGAGAGATGCAAATCTTCGGAAAGAAAACATGTATTCCCTTAGGTTAAACATCGTGTATGGTGTGGGCGATAGGTAGGTAGAATCGTGAAAATTAAATCACACAAATTATTCGATACAATGGCTTTATTCAAATAGTCACAGTTACAATCTCTGCTCACAAATATATCGGTCGACAGTGATTCTACGACGTCTTAGCTTGGAGGCGGTCTGGACTATACTGCCCTATTCTGCTGTCATGCAACCTGTTACAAAAAGCGCGCCAAACCGTTGTTGTGTATTTGCCACCAGGGGGCGTGTTTGCAACTGGTTTTGACGTCCATGCACTATACCCAACATTTACTATTATGTGCCATAATTTACAAAACACATAATTATATTACGTGTTTATGATTCCTGAAAAACACGCTATAGGCACGGCGTCCCAGCGAGAACAAAGAAAATTTGGGTCAAATATACATCACTAGATGGCGCGATATGCACCGATTTGTTATTGAATTGTGTGTAAAATTAACATTTTATAGAATTGATCTTTAAAATTGTATGTTCTTGTTTAATCAAACCTGCTAACCAAAAAAAAAATGAAATGTTGGATAATTCAAAGATTTGTACGGATCATTTAAAATTGATTCCAATAGATGGCACGTTTTTAAATTTTTGAGACAGGTCACTGGATTTTTTAAATTTGTATTACTACTAAAAATACTATAAAGCAAATAGTCACTATATTTCAAGAAAAAAATTGTCAGACCGAGAAAACACTTTTACTTGCAAGTCACTGCTAACACCATCTATAGCCGTGTAAAGGAACCAACGCGATTGACGTAATTACAAAAATAATCAGAATAATCAGACGAAAAACGCTAGTTACGTCGGCACGTTCTTGTAAGTGTGGGATGAGGCATCTGTATGCTAGTATTATTATCTGTATCCAACACTTTTATTGTAAATTTGGATAGCATATATTTCCCTCATTTATTGCATATTAAAATCAAATCAACAACCCATATTTAAAATGAAAATATAGCAACAAGAAATATTTAATTTGAAATGGAAAACTTATAAAGCAGAAACTGGTTCCAATTACACGACAAAATGAAAACGTACCGTCGAAATAACCGGAGTAAAATCGGACAAGCAGAGCATTACCGGGATACCTTTCATGAAACATTAATAACGCCGATGTCAATATGACGTCACACAAATTAAAACGCCCCAAGCCCGCAACATGATCTGTGTCGTTTGCAGAGAAACATTAGTAAGCATTTATTACGATAACCTACAAAAAGGATATAGCTGATATATATATATATATATATAGGATAAAGCTGTTTGTACACTTGACAACTGTGATGTGAAGCTTGTTGTGCAACATTGCCAATTTGCCATTGCCTAGAAAATGTCGTTTCATCTAGACCTTGCAGCTTACCCTTTCTTTTTTTTACTAGCAATTTTCATTCGATACCCTCCTTTTAAGGAGGATGGATTTGGATTTTGACGGATTATATTGGACTCCTATCGGCAAAAACCAGCTCCTGCCTACATCAAAGAATAGCGTAGTTACTACACTATCAAATTTGCATCAAATGTTCAAAATTTAAAGAGAATTCGTGCTATACTAATGTGGTCAGTGCACTGCACAGACACATTAATTGTTCGAGTCTTTTTTGGATTATGTTTTAACAGAAATTCAAGTCTGCCACCGATGATGCCGTCGTAGTGAAAAAGTTTCACCCAAAAATCTAAAGTACTGTCGTGCAAGCGATGAAAAGAAGAAAAGAAGGGTGAGTCATGTTAAAAACCCAAATGGGCAATGAAAAGGGCTATACTTGGAGTTACCCTGAGAGATCAAATCAGAAATAAAGAGATCCGCAGAAGAACCAAGGTAATCGTCATGGGCCGCTTAAGTGGCAGTGGGGACATTGCTCTCAGAACGGATGACTGATATAGCTGAAAGGTTCTGGTGTCCCACAAGGTCATCCGATGAACTGGTGAAGGATGCAGGAGTTCGAAAATTAAAGGAGAGGTTGATATGGCGACACTTGGACTATGGCCAACAGTGAACGTCTTTCGGCTGGAGTTTTTCAGCCTTGGTTATCACCGACGTTTGTAGAACGGATTTCCAATTTGAACAGCTTATGTTGTTCAAAACTGTTGGCTAGTGAACACTCACCTTACGATTACACCATTCCATTAGTAGAACATAATTATTCCGGAAGGTTTAAAATAAATGTACAGTGTAATCGATTTAAAATTTCGATTGTGGAGCGCACAGCCGATTAATATTCAACAGCATTCATTACTGTTGTTGTACGGAACCACAGGCGTATTTGCAATGATCGCTAGAAATTAATTATTTATAGTTCGCTTGGATGCGCTGTGAATGTTGTGATTAAACAGGTGTGCATTATTTAATATACATTAACATTACGTGGTTTCAGTAACAATATATGCCTTGAGCTGTTTATTGTAATTTGTTGTGTTGCCTGGGTGAACAGGGAAATTAAATTATTTTGTTAGTGTTTGGTTTTAGGAGGATCATATGACCAAATGACCAACACCAAGTATTTACTGAGAATTTTAAACTTGCGTGACTTACAGCTAAAACATACTTATTTAGAAAAACTAAACCAAACTTTAAACTTACTTTTACTTTATTTACTCCTTTATTTTTCAGACGAACGCCAAATTTGTTTTTATTTTCGAAAATTACATGGGCAAGATACAATGTTTCGAAAAAAAAACAAGATGTATCTTTCGCAATTTTCAACGCTAGCCCCTATCCCCTGTGTCACTTAAAAGTAGTAGGTGGCGGGGCCACTGACCTGACCCGTTACAGGAGGACCTAGGGTGCCATAGACGGAGTCGTCTGGCACCCATGTGCTGGTTTGGTTCCTGAGGTGGTCACGGCGTTCAGTGTGTTCTGGTGCGCCGGTGTAGGGCTACTTCCCAGACGAGGGTTCGGGGACGAGCGAAGAGTGTTAACGCGTGCCCGTGTTCCCATCATAAGCGGCACAGGAGAACACCGTGGAGTTTTACTGGGTTGGAGTCCCACATAACTGGAGGTAGCGCAGTATGCATGAACGTTTCCCCACAATAAAAAAACTAAGCTAGTATAAATTATTTAAAGAAGGCCTCTATGATATACTAGGTGTTTTTTTTTTGATATCCCATAACTCTAGGGTATCAAAGAATCTACTGGCAGATGCTTCATTTTTCAATTATAATTTTTTTTATTGATTTTTTCATACATAATATTGGGCATAATCACTATTATGTATGAAAAAATCACTTATAATAACTGTCTTCTCTAACTCAGCCTGCGAAAATCAATCATCACGTTTCTCTAAACCTCGATATCACCTTTCTGTTGCAAGTACGGAATTGTAGAAGAAAAATCATATTGCGCTGACCAAAATTAACATTTGACAAGGGCAGGCAGATGATGTTGAGATAATTTTTAGCCCATAACATATTGAAAAGGGAGTAGATGCCAATAGACTCTCAAGTATGAAGTAGGCCAACACACTTCAAATATACAGTCATTAGATATAACACGTCAAATTCGACCCACTCCCACCTACCAGCGCAGCGCCCCGCATTCGGCTCGCACGCCAACAGCGAGAGTCGTACGTCAAAGCACTAGGGGCATTTATGCGCGTTGCATGGCACCTACTACAGAAATGGCTCTCGAGCTAACGCAACAAAATAGATTGAATTCTGTGTTTAACCACAAAAATAGATACTACTACAGGTAGACGAGGGGGGTAAAACGAAGCGAGGAAGAGGGTAGTAGACAGATATGTCAGCTCGTAAACAACACCCACCCGCAAAGACTTTAATTCTCGTGATCATGGCGCTTGTAACGGTGCCGAAACATCGAGCTATCAACTAAAATCAAAATATACATGGTAAATATCCCAAAACAAATATTAATTCCTACTATAGGTAGATACTTTTTTGAGTATATTTGTTTTTTTATATAAAGCTTTCGACCAAGAGCTAAACAATAGGTACAGTTGTACTATCTCACCGCGACGGCGCACTATGGAACCGAACGGTGCGTTCCATCTTAAAAATATAACTTTTTTGTTACTTCACATTTTGAATTAAAATTTTGTATACGTATTCCTAAATACTTATGCTATTGAATTATTAAAACACTGCTACCTTAAAATTATGTTTATTTAGTAAAAAAGATACAAAAATAAAATGTTGAAAATTTCATACAAAAATTAAATTACATTATTTTAACTAATTATTTGCTCGTGGCTAAATAATAACAGCCGCACGGGTCGATCATCAAGGTTAAGGAACGCTTGACGAAGTCGGTCCGTGGATGGGTGACCATTCAGAGGCACGGAGGCAACTCGGTCAACATACCGAGTTTCCTCCGTGCCTCGGCAAGCACGTTAAGCCGTTGGTCCCGGCTGTTATTTACAAGATCTTTGAAAGTCGTTACGGGTAGTCAGAAGCCTGAGATCTGACAACAGTCTTGCCAAGAGGTATCGTGTAATTTATTTATTATATACTTTATTGTACACCACAAAACCCAGTTACTGGGTTGTGGAGGTCAGATAAGCAATCGCTCCATGTAAAACACTGGTACTCAGCTGAATCCAGTAACACTGGAAGCCGAACCCAACATAATTGGGAAAAGGCTAGTCAGATGATGATGAATTATAAGCTTACATTAGGTTAAATTAAAAATATTAATAAGTTAATAAATACGTAATTACATAATTTTAAACAAAAAAATAACATACCATTCATGAAAAAGAAACATTATTTTATTCATCACTTGTCAATACTAAAAGATCTATAGCTTCGTCAAGTACTACTTTTGGTATCACAATTCTAGATCTATAGGGATCACGTGTATACAACTGGATGTGCAGAACGTCTTCCATTGTGGCTGACCTGGAACAGTTTCGAACGTGATTTAAACTATATTTCTTAGTCTTTATTACGAGCTACTTGAGCATCTTCAGATAATTGGCCTTTTGGCGTATATACGTTTCATGGCGTCCCCCTGACGCCTCGTCCTTTGCGAGCATTAGTGCTTTGCAGAAGGCGGTGACAGCCATCGGATGCCATCCGGCATCGGAGTTTTACCCCGGCGTTTCACCGCCTCGAGCCACTCACATATGTGTGCGAGGACTTTTGCCTCCAGATCCCATGGCGGCAAGGAGGCTCGCCGTCTCACCCACAGGTATCCCCGGACCAGCCGCATGGCCATGACCCTTTGGGACGCTCAACCGGCGGGCTGGTCCCTGTCCCCTCCTTCTAGGACCTATGACCTCTATAAAACCAGTCATTAAGGCTCAATCCTTAGTCCGATGATAGTCATCGCTGAGGCAAAAGGATCTGCTTGAACTTACGGGTTGTCTGGATTTTAGACAAATTATCTTTCTTTTATGAATATGGCGATGGTTTCCAGGCGAGTTAGTCCTTATTATAACTTAGACTTAACACAATGCTAAAATTTCTTTGGGCCATGTTTTTATTCAAGGTCTTACAGACGTATAAATAACAGCGTTACTTAGGCCTGGTTTAGTAAATAATGTGGAACACTGACGCGGCTTTAATACTCGCATACGTCTGCGAGACGTACTACAACTCCTTTACTTGAAATAAAAAGGTCAAGGTCTTAAAAACTGCTTTCACTTTGAAAAACATTTCAGATAAGATCTAGGGTAAGTTTAAAAGGTAATTGTAGTAACATAACATACATACGTCACGCCTGTTTTACCTGAAGGGCTATGTAGAGTGTACCAGTAAGTACACCCACATAAACATTTTTTTTTTCAAACAAACTTGGAAATTTGAGCATTATATTGACAACCTTCTTCGAGATAAATCGAAATTGCTGTACTGGCCAAATACATGCAAGCAGCGGCCGGCTAAAGTTGTATGAAAATCCATATCTGTCGTGGTTCAGCGGCCAAATAAATTACAAAACTCATATCTGTCGCGTAATTTAAAAATGGAACGATCTTTTACTCTGAAACATTTGCCATGTTTCAGAGTACAAGATCGTTCCTTTCATCCAAGGAGGTAACTTATTAAATGATTTATTTAAATAACGAACTGGCCGCGGCAGTAATGTACTATTTTTGTTTCTTTATTTGAATTTCATCAGTTGGGATCAGAATCCGTTTCTTCCAGACCTACATATCCATTTTTAGCTACCTAGTTTCTAGCCATATTATATATCACACAATCTATCAATCGCAATCAAAACTTTCGTCGTACCGTGGCAACCGATTTTCTCACAGATAAAAAAATGTTGCATAATTTTTGCTTTTGATTCGGATTGCGAAATATTTGATTCGGTATGTAAATACTAGGTTTATTTTCAATGACCAGCCAAATTTTTTTCAGGAATTTGGTATCAATCAAAGAAAAGAAATAATGGCGTTCTGTAAATTTTTTGCTCACATTAACTTGGAAAAATGTACAGAACCGTTTTGTTTTTTTTCCGGAAATAATTTGGCAGGTATATTGAAAATCAACCTGGTATTGGTGCATTAAAAATAGTATATTATGCAACTAGTGAATAAAATACGGCTTTAAAGCGAGGGCCATACATGAATTACGAGCAAGTGAAGGATTCTAACGACTGAATCACGACCGTAGGTAGTGATTCATGATGATTGAATCACGAGCATAGCGAGTGATTCAAGTGTTAGAATCATGAGTGACGCGAGTGATTCGTGGCCCTCGATATAAATCCGTATTCAAGAGTTGCATACTATATTTTATACCATGACTTCGAGAAAAAGCAAGATCTAAGCGAAAAGCACAAGGAATATTACGAGTAATAAATAAATGGTTTATTTCCTTCAAAATTTACAATAAATGTGAAACCCTGACCCGTGAGCTAGGTGCTGTTACCTGTGTTTCAGGGGCCAGTGACCACCTCCGTTACATTAAATAATTATAGTTAATGAAACACCATTGCAATTAATATTAGAATTACAATCCAAATAAGTATTCAATAAATATCCTAGACTAAAATCAAAATAATTATTAAAATCCTAAATATAAAAAAAACTCAAAATTAAAATCGAAGAAGGAGTTTGAAAGTCGAATATTCTCTGCACAAGAAGTTTGTATCGAGTATTTTTTGCGCAAGGAGGTTACATAGCATTGAGATGGACGTCTAATACATTGGTGTGTTCCAAATTCAAACTCCAAAACAGTGATTAAAAGTGCTTTTTATTCACTGTTTTCAGTGAATAAAATAAGCTTTTTAGAGGGGGAATGGTATAATAGTAGATTGTTGCATCGAGCGCAAAGTGAGTTATTGTTGCACGAGTGTTATGTTGGTGCCCGAGCGCACGCGAGGGCACTAAATTAACACGAGTGCATTAATTACTCACTTTAGCTAGGTGCGTAATCTACTTTTCTTTCAACTACCAATCTACCTCTCATCTATTTCCATTTTTTTATACTTTTCTTGCTAAATATGAAGTACCTACCTATCAAAATTTTACAATGGTACAAAATGCGGGGCATTTTTTCACCTAATTGGTTTTATACGCCGATTTTTTTTCTCAGCCAGTACTCGTACCACGCCAGTACCACAAAGTACGTAAGCGGCGGCGCGCCGCAGACAGAGGGGCCACTCTCACTTTGACATTTCGGTTTTACAGGGAATATTGGGCAATATTGGACCGAGCTCAGTCGCGGCTGTCATGATTGCTTTGTGCATGCGTTTGTCACGTCATTCATACATTAAGTACTGTGACGAGGTTGGTTGCATTGTATGGGTTACCTTTATTATTTGTTACAGACTGAATTTACTTTTTTGTTTTTAATTCTTTCTTTCAATTATTTTTAAGTTATAAAGGTCATTAATCTTTCAAGATGACAAATTAGAAATTCATTATCTAGGATTATAATAAATTATTTTAATAGATGTTGTTGATGATGTATGACAAGTTCCCATAGATGAAATTGGGAACTTGTCATAATAATAAGGTTCAAGTCATACAGCTTACAAATATGTTTCCTCCGACTGCACAGCATAATTTTCTTCTTGTTTAAGATCATCTTTGGTTTTTTGATTTTATTAGGTACCTGTTTTTTCACATTTATATTTTTGTCGAGCTTGGAGCTTTTTACAATTTATTTTTTTAAATGGGATCATTATTACACTATTATTATACTACGTCTTTTTACTCATACCAATATTCGTCGTATGTGGCGTAATATTAAATGTTTCGTGATATTATATGGATGTTTGATGCCCTGTCTACCCTCTAAGGCATGTTAGCAAGATATGATGTATGTTTAGACGAACCTATGTATTTATGTTTGTAACTTGGGCAACCTACTCTTTTTTTTAATTCGGAATTAATATAGTAGCAACCCTAGTGAATCTGTCAAGTTTAGTTGTCAATTTTCTCAACGGTGGGAGTGGCCCTTCTGTATACTTACTATTTTGTGCCAGTACCTTTTTCGATCTACTGCATATATTTTATATTAAACTTAATGGGAGACATTAAACCTCTGTGGTAAATTTATATCTAAACTAGCTAACCCCCGCGGCTTCGCTCCCGTCAACTGGCTACCAATCTACCTACCACTACCTACCTACCCTGCCTTCCTTACCTACTCTGCCTACCCTGCCTAGCTTATCCTGCCTACCCTGCCTAGCCTAACCTGCCTACCCTCCCTACTCTACTTACTCTACCTTCTCTACCTACTCTACTTACTCTACCTAATCTACTTACTCTACCTACTCTACTTACTTTACCTTCTCTACTTACTTTTCCTTCTCTACCTACTCTACCTTCTCTACCTACTCTACCTTCTCTACATACTCTTCCTACTCTACCAACTCTATTTACACTACCTTCTCTTTCTATCCTACCTACTCTTCTTACTCCACCTTCTCTACCTACTCTTCTAACTATACCTTCTCTACCTACTCTACTTAGTCTATCTTCTCTACCTATTCTACCTACTCTACTTACTCCACCTTCTCTATCTACTCTTCTTACTCTACCTTCTCTGCCTACTCTACCTACTTTACTAACTCTACCATCTCTACCTAATCTACCTACTATACCTACTCTACTTACTCTACCTTCTCTACATACTCTACTTACTCTACCTTCTTTACATACTGTACTTACTCTACCTTCTCTACATTCTCTACCTTCTCTACCTACTCTACCTTCTCTACCTTCTCTACCTACTCTATACTCTACCTACTCTACTTACTCTAGCTTCTTTCTCTACCTTTTCTACCTACTCTACCGTATCTACCTACTCTACCTACTTTATCTATTCTACCTACTCTACCTAGTCTACCTACCATAACTACAGTACCTACTCTTCGGCTTTATAATATTAGTTTAGATAAAATATACAAAACAGTGCATTAAAATAAAACAGTGCAACAATGAGATTTCATAAGTATAACTTTTCTGCACTGTTTTGGTTCTAAGCGATAAATACGTACTTTGTGATCAGTTTTGTAGTGATTAATGATAACATTACTACGTAGTTGGAAGAAAATGATCTTTTTTTACATTGTGCATAATATTTGCATTAAAATAAACATTTTCTCAAAAATGGTATGTAATGTTGACATAACATCTCTAAAAAGTATCCAGAAAGTGAACTCTACCGGAGACTATTCACAACTGTCCGGTAAGAAGCGAGATTTTAAATTTGGAATCTCCTACTGTCCAGTAAGTAAGTATGTAATTTACTTACTGGACACTTGGTCATCCTTCATCCCTTTTTTTTTTTATGGCTTCGCACGGTTTAGGTCATCCTCTTTAGATCTGCTTAGAAAAAAAAAACATAGTACCAGACACAGATTAGAGTTTAGCCATTATAACATGGTTAGAGGGAGGCTCCAAATATATATCTATCTCTTTTTGGTATGACATTTTATGAGATACATAATATATTTTGGAGCCTTAAACATCCATTTTATTGTCTGTGACACTTTTTTTTTTTTTTTTTTTATGGGTCTGTGACACATAACGCGACGCAGAAAAAGTATGCACGTTGCGTTTTGTACTTAGTAATGTTGTAGAAGTATAGTGTGGGATTTTATGTTTGTATTTAGTCATTTCAGTTTATAAATCATGTTGGATTAAAGAGTCCGTTAATCAAGATGTACAACAAACAAATATAAATGCCCCCGGTAAATCGATCACAATATCTATCAGTAATTGCCCTAATATGAATGTAACCTTCAATATTAATTAAACGAATTTGTTGTTAAACTTTCTTTCATTTTTGAGAAAAGCATTATACAAACCTCAACCAGTAAGAAAGCCATCCTGGCCTCGTATATAACCGGACCTCACCTGCGGTTCGGTCCGGTTAACTCATACTCGGCCAGGAAGGCTTACTTACTGGATTCTGCTGTAATGTACTAATGCACAATAAACACATAAATGTAGGCACACAGGGTTCTGCTCATTCTGGGCTGTAAAAACCAGTATCATTATGGCTGATTAGTAAATACTTTACAAGCGACTGATCTATTCTCAATAGACATTTATTTGTGTATTGACCAGTGAATTAAAGTTAGAAGAAGAATTCTACTACAATTTATAAACGTCAAATAATGGCATTTATAATCGTTTGTGAGGATGGATGGATGGCTGGCTGTTTGTAACTTTTTCACGTAAAAATTATTGATCGGCTATTGATGAAATTTTACATACTGAGAACATCCAAACTTCCTGAAAAACTACCCAGTAAGTGCCGTACCAGGTTCCTGTGGAGCAATTTAAAGTGAAGAGCAATTCTGCACAACTTTTAATAAAACGAATTAAAAAAACAAAATATCTACTTCTTTCAAACATTATTCCAGTAAGCGTTGTACATTATCTCGGCATAATAAAAATGGGTCAGCGTCGTCGTCGAAAATTAAACTTTTAATCAAAACAAGTGAAAAGTACCGTAGACTTCATACTCAAGACTAGCAACTTAATATATTAATTAAGAACGCTTTCAGAGGAGTTGCTCATATAACTAATTAAAAATGTAATATTAATGATCGGCTTAAAATAGAACTGAATAGAGTAATTATTTATGATACCTTCTGAAGGTCGCGGTAATGCTTACTTAGGTAGATTCAGAATGTTTGGTCAGATATAGGTAATGGTATTCTTAAAATAGTGACATATCTATATAAGTAGGATAGTATTAAACTGTCAAATTATTTCGAGAATAAAACCAACACTACACAAAAATCACTAACTTCTGCCAGCGGCAGAAGTTAGTGATTTTTCTACCGCGTAAATTTCGAAAATTCCTCCTTCCGTACCTTATTATCCTTTTCCAAAGAGATATGGTACCGTACCTTTAAAATTCGTTGAAATTGGTTTAGCAATTTAGGTTTGTATAAACGTAACAAACATACGGACGGACAAAATTATTACGATAATGAGGTCGAAGGTTCTCTAGTGAAGAGATGCTAGTTCGAGTTTTAAGAGTTTTCATGTTTGACCACTGAATTGGCAGTAATTATATCTAGCACTATCACTAGGTAATTAAGACACACTTAGTAGCAAGCAAGTAGTTAATGAGTTTCCTATTGGCGGTAAAGTTTTAACATTTGGTTCAGTACGAACTTTAGGATGAGATATCCCATAAATGAAGGCGATGAGATATCCAAAATGACTGCACAACTAGTCATTTTCGGTGGCAAAGCGAGTTAGTAATGTCGTGGAGTCAACGAAATTGTATCAAGTTAATAACGGTATTGCCTAATCGGTATTGCAATATGGTACCTTAAAAATTCGTTAAAATTAGTTCAGCAATTTAGGCTTGTATAGACATAACAAACAGACAGACTGACCATGTTACTTTCCTACATAGTATAAGTTTCTGTATTTTTATTTGGGCGCACTGTTGGCGCATTGGTGCGCTGCGTGTCGCGGATTTGATTCCCGCACGGAACAAATATTTGTATGTCCTACAGATAGTTGTTCCGGCTCTGAGTGCTTGTGTATGTAAGTTTATATGTTTGTAGACGCACCCAAGATACAGGAAGAAATTCCTAGTGTTGGGCAACGTTACTTCTAAAAAGAAAAAATATGTTACGGAATATTGCATTGGACACTATCCATCGTATGTTATCTAAACCGGAACGACTACCACAAGCATATATTGTGTTCCTTTAGGCAATCGAACCCGCGAGACGTAACACTGATGCCAATCGCTCAGCTACTGCGCTATCCGTACCTTCAATGTCAAGCAATAATAATGAATTTTTACTCATACTCACCCCAAAAATACAACTTTATTTATCATGCAAAACCGTATACTTCAGCATTATTTACAAACACAATTTTTCACACCACTTTGTATGCAGCACTTTGTAGATTTAAATATTCATAGCCTGAGCAGAAATTTGTCGTAAGTAGCTATTTGATGTGGCCCATTTAATTGATCTAACTTAATTACCGGTAAATGGACCGACACCAAAACAAGGGGCTCGCATGTAACGCTAGAACCTTTAACGTGAGTTTGGTGACATTTGCTGAACCTTTTCGTAGCTTTACCTTTAGTAATATAGAGAAATATAGTACACAACATTACCTTGCGGCCTTGACTTTTGGACAGAAATTCTAACAGGCTTAGGTAAGTATATTTTGAAGTTAAACAAGTCTGGAAACATCTGTAGGTGGGGTTTGTTATTTGGATCATTATTTCTGTACGTACATTTAAAAAGTGTCTGTGTGGCCCAGTGGCTAAGAAAACTAACCTCTCGTGAAAGT
Organism: Orthosia gothica; assembly: GCA_949775005.1. NCBI lineage: Eukaryota > Metazoa > Arthropoda > Insecta > Lepidoptera > Noctuidae > Orthosia > Orthosia gothica. Next base: position 16,175,856 of record OX459051.1, on the reverse strand, counting down.
GCCTGAGTACAAATCCGGGCAAGTACAAACGTGAACTTTTCAATTCATAGGTACTTCTTAGTATATTGAAGACATCATTTAGATAATTGAATTGTGTTAAATCTATATTTATCATTTAGTCTGTAGCGGCACCAACGCCGCCACTTACGAACTAATGACATGACGTCACACAAATCCTGCATCGCGCAAGTAAAGTTTTCGGCGCGATTAGAACACATACAACAGTCCACCAACAACCGTTGGGCAGTTGCCCGGACCAGACACAACACCCGTCTGGTCGGAGGATCCTCCCTTTTCCATGGAGGTTTGTGGGACTTTACATCCTGTTCCACATACCCCCAAACTGGTAACCCTCGAGTATGAACATCAGCGCAGCCTTCGTGCAGAGCTACTTCATCGTGACGTCATCATCACTTCCTCAAGCTTTCGAGCAGCGAGTCACACAGCCAGCCAGTACCCACGGCATCTACGGGGGTATCCTGACCACCAGCATGCAGCGGACGCGCATTCCTGGTCATCACCCTCAGCTTCTTTCATCACCGCTCCGACTTACTGGAGCCAGCAGCACTATCCCGACACACTGGGACATCATCACCGCTCCGACCCACTGGAGCCAGCAACTCTATCCCGACTCACTGGGATATCATCACCCCGACTCACTGGGGCACAACCGCATACAGTTCCGACTCACCGCGAACTCTGTGACTTCCGGTTCCAACTCACTGGAACCAACCTTCCACTGGCCAGGCACGCATCACAAGATGTACGGACGACTCAACCTACTATCGACCTCCGATCTCCGGAGGGGAGTGATGTAGCGGCACCAACGCCGCCACTTACAAACTAATGACATGACGTCACACAAATCCTGCATCGCGCAAGTAAAGTTTTCGGCGCGATTAGAACACATACAACAGTCCACCAACAACCGTTGGGCAGTTGCCCGGACCAGACACAACACCAGTCTGGTCGGAGGATCCTCCCTTTTCTATGGAGGTTTGTGGGACTTTACACCCTGTTCCACTTGCCCCCAAAAGTCTATATTTTGTCTGTGACTATCCGAGTCTGCTAGTACGCTCATAATTTGCTTGTACACTATTTATGCGAAGACACTGCCTCCTAACATACAGGATCTTCCTAGTTTAGGAGTCAGGGCTCAACATTTTGTATTGACTGTACTTTACCTATCTTTCGCACACTATTTTTGTTGTAAATTTCTCTGTACGTTAGTTAACAATTATGTGGATCTTAATATGTGTCAAACTTGTATTTTCTGCTAATCAAACTATATTATTAAAAACACTGCTGGCAACATTGAAGGAAACCTGGACTTATCCTAAAAATATAACAAAGAGAAAAGATTTGTTTGTAGGTAATTTTGTAATGGATAAACTCAAAAACTAACTAACAGATTTTGAAAATTCTTTCACCAGTAGAAAGTAACATTATTCCTGAGTAACATAGGGTTTTTATCCCGAAAACGGGTCCTGTGGGGTGGGCCACGGTAGCGAAGCCGCAGGGAAAAGCCAGTAGTTAATATAAGTGTAAAATCGACAAACCGCCTTCAGTTAGCCTGTGATTAAGCTCGTGCCTTCTCTGTATGAGGAGAGGCCTTTGTCTTGCCCTGCAGTGGTACAGTAAGAGGCTAGTAAATAACATTAAAAAAATGTAGTAACTTCTAAATATTTACCAGTCACTGGATAAAAACAATTGTATTTTTTTTATTTAGGGGTTTGCTCTTGACTCTTGTCTAATGTCTGAGGTGACAGAGACAAAGTCGACGATGGAGTGAGCTTACCCAGAAGAAGCCTATTCACTCTTACTTTGAAGAGATTCGGTTTGTACGCGTTAGGAAACAGACGCAGGCAGTGAATTCCACTCTTTTGCTGTGCGCATTATGAAGGATGTTTGGGAGCGCTTGATGCGAATTGGTGGAATGGCAACTAGGTGAGGATGATAACCTGCAGTGCGTCTAGATGTCCGATGAAAGAAGGGGGCCGGTGGGATGAGGTCGTGGAGTTTTTGAGCACACTCCCCGAAGTACAGTCTGTAGACGACGGACAAGCAGGCAACCTTACGCCGATAAACCAAGCTATGAAGCTTGGCATCCATCAGTTTGACTTCGCCAATTAGCCTCTTGGCTCTGCGTTCCACCGAGTCAAGCGCGGCAAGCTCTTATCTTGCCTTAACTTTTCGGGAGAATTTGTTCACACCATATTAAGCCCGTTAATTATTAATTTTGTGTGTATAAAACTGTGGTCAAGTATTTTTATTCCTGACTCTTACTACAAATATCTCTTAGCTGAAGTTATTGTCTTACTTTTCTTAGAAGTCAATGTTTACGAAAAACACTTTTAGTTGAATTACAAAATGAAGCCATATGAGTTCTTGTAACATTTTATTCCAGTAAAACTTATTACGACAATGCTATTTGTGTGAAATAAACTATTTGTCCTTCTTTTCTTTACTATTTTAATAAAAAATATTTACAGATATTTATACTAAAGGTATTGACCGAAAATAAAAAGGAGCATGACATCACAAATACTTAACAAAAAGATCATAAATATCTAAGCTAAGATAAAAATAGGCACAAACTCCATAAAAAAGCAATATAATCAAAACTCGACGCTTGAATGGTAAAATTGTTAATATCGCTAAATCAGCATTTTTTGCTCAAGTGTCTATTTTACTTAGACCTCCCTTATTCTTAACTTTTGACTTGTTTTTAGTAAAACTTGAGAGGGAAAGCGGGTCAGGTTAGAGTGGCGATTCTGTATCAATTTATCTTGGCCTAAACTTGCAAAGCTGAGGTAAGTGACGCTGAAAAATTAACTATGGCCTCGGCCTGATGTACAACCTTTGTGACGGAGTACTTTTTCATCCTTATTCCTTTAAAACATTTTGATTGTTACAGGATAAAGCTAAAAAATGGATGTATCTAACTCAATTTTTCTTGCTTAAAGAAAACGAAACATGTTTGATCCAAATTATTGGATCCTGTTCCATCTTCATGTTCATTACAGTTCGTTTCAGTAAATGATGGAATGAAACCACATTCTTAGTGATCCACTGCTATGTTGCTTTACGAGTATTTAAAAGCAACACCATGAAGATAATGAAAGTATAAGAAAATGAATGACAGGGGCACAGGATACTGAAGTGATATGTGGAAACCGGTCATCGTGGTACAGGGTTATGATGAGGGAAATGTTGAGAAGAAAGTTTTGAGAGCATTAAGAGACCAAACATATTATGGATGAACTATGTGATAGATGTTATGGCTAGAAAGTGGTTGACTACACTGAGATGAGGACTGATAGAGAAAAATGAGAGAAGAAGATATTTGTCTCCAAATAAAATAGAAAAAGGGCAAGTTAATGATGAATCAGAAGTAAATAAAAGAAAACTAAATTACTTTAATTATTATTAGATATTATTATTTCTGGTACTAGCGGTAATTTTTTTGAAAACTAAGTCATTACAACTGTGGTGAAATGTATGAAGGGTTCATCCGGAGCTTTTTGTTAAAGTTTCACAAACTTAAAAACCTTAGAGGATAAAAGGATAAGGATTAGAGAAGAAAATTCAATACAGTGCTGATTAGACATTTACGGTGAACTCTTCGGAATGATGTGATGATGAGTGATGGATTTTTTTAAGAAAAAAACAACGGGTACAACGGGATGATTTTAAGGGACCAATTTTTCGAAGAACTTATTGTCATATTAATACTCTTAATGCAAATAACTGTCATCATTGCTTGGCACCTATGTGCACATGTTTATTAACTAACTTACCAACCAATCCATCTACCAGTACTACTGTCTAATACATTAGCAACAGACTATATCGATATTGCAGCCCCATTAGCTGGCTCGGCGAATAACTGGCGGAGACATACCTGCGATGTCACCGCAGCTAGCCGGCTCTCCTGTGGTGGGGTCGCTAAGATTTCTGCATATTATACTATGCAGCGTTTATATTCACACTGGGCGCGAGTATGTTAAACTGTTTTTGTTATGTTATCTGTTTTTTTCCTTGCTCGTAATAAGAAGCTGTGAAGTTTCATGTTCGGATGTTTCCGAGCAAAGAAAAAATCGTCGGTGCTGCGTAGACCAATTCAAATTTGACCAATTGGTCTATGGGCAAAATGACATGTTTCCATCGTCCAATTACCAACTGGGTTGGTGGAATGTTCCATTATAACATTATAACCCCGAGTTCACACCATTTTCCTATACTTTGGGTTCAAAGAAGCCTTTGTTATATTTTTTGGGTCACATCAAACTGAATTCAAAAATATTATAAATAAATTAAAAAAAACAAAGATCAAAATTTCTTTATCTTTTTTTTTTCTCAATTAGGCCATTAAGCGACACATTCGAAAGACAAAAAAAAAAAAAGTATTAATAGTTGATTCGACCGTCGTAAATAAATACAATATAATGTTCGTTAATTATAGTTAATTTATATAGAATCTTCAATGAAAAGATAGAAAAGCATGTCATCATCATCATATCAGCCGGAAGACGTCCACTGCTGGACATAGGCCTCACTCAAGCGTCGCCATTTGATCGGTCCCGTGGGTCTCGCATCCAGCGGATCCCCGCAACCTTCACCAGGTCCACCTGGTACTCGTAGGAGGCCATCCAATGCAACGTCTTCCGGTTCTCGGTCGGCTGTATTTCGGCAAAAACTCAAAATTTCAGTCTTGTGTGTCGAAGATGGTGGCTTCTCGATTAAACTATTGTTTTTGATATCCTAGAATGTCCCTCGGCTGGGTAAAGGTTACCCTCAGATCTTTCAACACCAGCCTTCGTGGTGGGCTTTCAGATAATACAGTCAACTTTTAAACATATCACTATACTGGCACAACTTAAACGCAGCACCAAGTGAGGAACGACCCGTACGTACGAAGCACTCAGCAAATTTCCCGAGTGTCTTTACTGTCATGGCGTCGCGCATCAGATTGACGGGACGCACAAACTGATACACTCACATCAATTTAACATATTGAACTTACTATGTCGGAAAGTCACAGGGAAGATTCTGCATTTTATAGAATTGTTCTTTTTCTGTTTACTCCACAGTGCTCTGGCGTTTAAAAATCTGAAACCTTTCTACTACTACTTTCATTCTAACATTTTATTAGGCTTGTATGTACCGAAAGATTCGGCAGAAGTTAGATCAGGTTTACACTTGAGTGTAAGGATCATGGTCATTTTGGACTAAGATAAAAACAGAATTTCGTCCCAATATGAGACTGTCACTAAAATGTAATGGAATTATTAGATGTCATCAGTTTATTTTGAAAAGCTGGGGAAGCATAGATCTTTTATCACACTTTACACTATTATCAAGGCCAAAGTTTGTGAGTGTGTGTGTTTGTATGTTTGTTACTCCTTCACGCTCGAACGGCTGGACGGATCTGCATGAATTTTTGGCACAGAGATAGATCAAGAATAGCACATTGGATACTTTTTATCTCGGGAATATGTTCACTCGGGATGATTTTTGACTTTCACGCGGGCGAGGCCGCTGGCAGAAGCTAGTATGTCTATATTAGTTAAGGGTTGTCACTGGCAATATTTATATCTAAACTAGCTGACCCGGCAAACTTTGTTTTGCCATAAAAAGACCAAACATTTATTTACCCTACCCTACCCTACCCTACCCTACACTACCCTACCCTACCCTACCCTACCCTACTTACCCTACCCTACCCTACCTACCCTACCCTACCCTACCCTACCCTACCCTACCCTACCTTACCCTACCCTACCCTACCCTACCCTACATACCTACCCTACCCATTAAAAAAAAAAAAAAAGTTGACCTATTCTCAGACCTACTGAATATACATATAAAATTTCATCAAAATCGGTCAAGCCGTTTCGGAGGAGTTTGGCAACGAAAACTGTGACACGAGAATTTTATACATTAGATAAATATAACTATGCTATTATTAACGTAACTAGAGAAGTACAAGAATAAGATTGCGCCAGTACGTTCTGAAGGTGTAAGTACCAGGGCTTCCTGAACACATCTGTTCAGGAAGCCCTGGTACACTCTCATTTCACCGGTTATGTTCAAGTTTTATGTTATTCGGGTTATCTATTCTGGTATAACTTTGGGCATTGTAGGTACCTTACTATAGAACTTGCCCATTATGTACACAACTAAAAAGTGAAAAATAAAAACCATTTTACAAAAAAAAAAAATACAACCGACTTCCAAATAAAACACTATAAAGTGAAAAATAACTTCAATTTCGGAAGTCGGTGCCAAAACACGAAGAATCAAAGACAGGAACACCAATGTTTTATTTTCAGACGCGGTTTTTGAAGGCGTAATTCCTAATTCTGTCTAATTGTTTTCTGTATACACACACTGTTTGCAAACACCCACTTTTTTGCCTAATTAGAATGCCTCAAGAATCTCGACAACCACGTACGGCTACGAATACAGAATAACTAAAACTAACAAATATTCACACAACGGAAATAAGAAAGGATATGGCAACCCTGATTTATTCCAAACATTTAATCACAGGAGCTTATCTCTGCCTATCCGTTGCAGTATTCGTAATTTCACCTGTCATCCCTTAAACAGCTATAGCGTACGTTGAAAACGCTATCCGACATGATAAAGTAGCTCGATTGCGTGCCAGCCCTGAAAAATAGCATCCCATGGCTGTAACGATCGACATTTGTAACTAAATGTTCGCCGGACAACCCTATGAATTATTCGCGTACTTGTGTAAATAAGGATGTAAGGTTTTTATGGATATGTTGACATATTAAGGGCATTTTTTTGTTGGTGAAATATGTTAGCGATTACGAAAAGATGTGCAACCATCAGAGCTTGAATCTGACTACCCTATTCATGAGAGTTGTATTACTTGATGCTGTGCAATCAATACTATTTTCCACAATACTTTCTTTACTCAAAATATTGACGAAAGTGGATTTTGTGTTTGTATAGGTAATAAAATAATACTACTTTTTTTCTTTTTCTGCTAGCATCAAATAAGTTGTACTCTTATGGAAGTTTTAGTTCAATTTTATTTTTGTTTATTTTTAATTATTTTATAACAGTAGTTAATTGTCTCAGAAACTCTTTATTTGGCTAGTTAAAACCATAACATTTTTAAATCTCTTGCAGAGCTAATTAAAAAAGTTTTTTTAAATATCAAAAACCATTTCGTAAACACAATCTGCATACAAAACGCGATTAATATAAACCCGAAAGGCGTACACTATAAACGTACTCGTAAATATTTTAGTCTGACCATAAACAATTCGTCAGCACCATGAAAAAACGAAGAAAAGCAGCTGAAATACCAACTCGTTAATAATAAATTGTGTCAGCCATTTAAACCGGTTGCATAAAATTATATGATTTCCATTTCCGCGACCACAACTATAACATGTTCAACCGTCAGTTGCATACATGTGAACAGGAATAAAGGTACACAGGTCTGATAAAAACATTAAAGGTCTACCACATTAGCGTACCGCATGACGGCTGACGGTATCGACGTAATGAGGGCCCATTCGGGCCGCGGGCCGCATGTGGCGCCCCCTGGGCCGCGCGTTGTAAACAACACGTGAAATGTACAGTTTTGTGTGGCAACAATGTGGTCGCGTTACCGCTGTGATTAATTGACGACTTGCTAGTAAATGTTACGTTTGTTACCGGTAGTTGTCGAGGGAAAATCCCCGGGCACCGAACCCCGAACCTTATGGTCAGCAGTAGTGCTTGCGACCACAAGTAAGGCAGGTTTGTTAGTGTTTAGTAAAGTTTCGCAAACTATGCAGTAAATTGTATAGACCGGATTTAAAAGAAAAATTGAGCACCGGGAGTTATGATCCACTTAGTGACAAGTTACAAAATGACCTAATTTTAAAATTGTATGAAGCTGCCCGTTTAATCTTCATGTAAAAATTACCGCTTCATCTTTGACCAGTCAACTATGGCATCTTTAAACAGCGAAGATACTTAATTCCTTCACAAAATCTTTGCCGAACAAATCTTAACGCAGCTCCGTCGATCAACTTTTACAAATGACACGGTTTCTGCTCAGCACAACCCGCAATCGGTGCCTAATGGTAGGCGAGATGGATGAGCTATCCCTCGGGACATGGCAACCCGGCTGAAGCGGTCCCTGCCAACGATTTAACTTGCAAATTAAAATGACACACTTTTCAGGCCTATTGAGTTGGAGGAAACGGTATTTGTCACTGGTTTTCGTGTCTGTAAGCGGAGCTGTGTTTTGAAGGAATATTTATAGAATAGGGATATTTTCTGCATTCTTATAGGTAGGTACATTAAAACACTTTTAATAAAAAAAAACCGACTTTCAAAACAAGAAACTACAAAGCGAAAAATAAATTTCTTTTCGGAACACCGACTTTCGAAAATAAATCTATTTTTCATTTTGCAGTGATTTGTTTTGGAAGTCAGTTTAATTTTTTTGTTTAATGTTAAAAGTTTTTATTTATGTCTTTTAAGTTTTGGCTCTTTATATTAAAATGAAGATCATTTATAGCCAGAGGGCTCCTCATAAAATTGTAACAAGCCTTAACACAACTGGGATAAGTTATTTTATTACGGAGTTCCGGTGCCTACCTTCCGGCTTCATCACCAGATCAGTACGATGGAACCATTTTCATAAAAACAGATTATTTAAATTTGCTTCGTCACAGTTATTTAACTATTCGAGATATCTCATACCCAAAACATATCTACTTAACATTGTGCAGTTCCAGTGGCTCCACTTCAAAAAATGATACTTTCTGAAATTTGCAATCAGAAAGTATCATTTTTTAAAGTGGAGCCACTTGCTATATTGATGAAAATACCAAAATCGCTATATGTGTGCCTACAAAATTTTAAGAGTGCTCAAGATTGCCTCGATCCTGAATTGGTGACAATAGAACCAACTCGAGAGTATATCACAGTATCGTCATATTTTTTTTTGTTTTGACTTATTGACGGACTAAATCATAGACATACTTAATAATATGGACTGGAAATACCTACGAAAAAAACGTGCCTACCTAAACCTCAAAACGTCTCATAAAATGGCCGCCGATTCTAAGGTTGTGTTAATCAAGCAACACACACACACTCACAAATCTCAATAATACAATATGTAAACAACCATTTGACAGCAGGACTACCACGAACACAACCACAAAATTCGTCACATAAAATGGCGAATATGGCACGTACCTACAACCGTCACTACGTCATAACAAAATGTTGCCATAATGAGCAACAACTGAAATATTGTGGTCTCTTTCAGCAAATACGATTACTACATTAGAAAGAATGAAACAAAACGATGTTTCACATTCTGTATCGTATTTCACTCATATTTGTATAAGCTAATGTATGTATAGAACATCGCGGCGCCTCCATATATTTCCTATCTCAATGGACTAAATAGATATTTTTTGTCAACTACCCTAATTCAGCTAGAAGACTAGGTTTTCAGGGATTTGTTGTCAAAAAGACAAACGTGCCCAGATATCTGTGCATTAAGTTATGCGTTTAGTCTCTTGTCACAAGGTACATGTTCTACACAATATCATTGCTTGTAACTGTTGGGTTTCGATGTATAAGTGGTACAATGCGCATGTAAATATCCGCAGTGGGATATCGCTAGGAGACTATCGCTACCACAAGCGAAAGCGGCTATCCTTTATATCTGAATTAGTTATTATGCTTGACTTTGTTCGAACTGAGGTCCTGAGTGACATCCCAAGACCCTATGGATTTCGATACAAATTTTTTAATCAGTAATTTGGTTGATGGCAATATGCCGTTTTATACCTACCTATATCTGTACTAATATAATACAAGCGAAAGTAACTCTTATCTTTCAGTCTGTCTCATCATCATTATCATCAGCCTATTAATGTTCCCACTGCTGGGACACAGGCCTCCTCTCTGTGAGAGGGAATGGGCCGTAATCCACCACGCGGGCCCAGTGCGGGTTGGTGGATGTCACAAGTCTTCGAATTGGTTCTAGGATATGCGCGTTTCCTCACGATGTTTTCCTTCACTGTTTTGAGAGCAGTGGTGATGAAATAATTTACACATAGTAAAGCGCCTACCTGGGCTCGAATCCACGACCTACAACTTGAAAGTCGCGGCCGATACCAATGGGCCAACAGTACTCTTTCAGTCTGTCTATTTGTTACCATTTCACGTCTTAACAGCTGTATGGATTTGGTTGAATCATAGCGTACGGGTATACCATTTTCTACATTAAAAATAGGATAATTTTGATCTTGGGATAATGTTCCTTTGGGATTTTCAGGCAGCCGAAGCCATTGGCTGAAGCAAGTTTTCTATTTTTAAAACACATTAATTTTACCAAACATTATTGTCATAAATCGCGATTTTTAATTGAATCAGTAGACTCAATATTTAAGATTTTTCCCAAAATAGAACCAATAGGTATATATTCGCTTTAACTGCCGTTATTACAAATTATAAAAAACAGCTGTAGTGACCGAAAAAACTCGATATTGCACATACATATATATGAGTTACTTTGTTGATTTATGCAGAAATGCTTCAGAATCAGGAGAAAAGCAATGAAAGGTTGTGGGAGCGAGTGAAGCGAGCCCGAATATTTAACATTCTGAATCAGTTAGGTTATTTTTTTTAAATAATAAAAGAAGGAGATTCTCAATTTGACATTGTGTAATATTGTTTTTTTTTATATATGATTACGTATAACTTTTTATAGAGTGGCATGATTTCAAATAATATTTTTTTATAGAAAAGAGTATACCTCAATGGGACCAAATTCACATATGAAAAATAAAATCCCTAAAGGTAGAAAAAACGAATTTATTGCTAATTTTTTCTCAGAATTTTCAATTGTGAACCGATGTGTTGAAATTAAGTAAAAGTTTATTTTATTTTTTCCTTTTCAGATCGTTATTTCGTCGGTTGATTTTTTTGTTAAAAAGGTTTATTTTGTTTTAATAGAATAGAGGCCGGCTTATACTGGTTATCACATGCGGTCGTCTGTCGCAACACGTTGTTCCTATGCATCGGGCATGTCATTAATTCAGTTTTAGTCGTCAGTCGCCGGTGATCAGAGACTGAACGCCGCGTCATTTCCCCTGGACAGTTGGCAAACACGACGGAATTTGTCTCTGGATGCCTACTATGATCGTCCCGGACTGTGGCACAGCTGAAAATGATACCGAAGGTTTCATGCACGGTAGTTAAAAGTTTGATCAGTAAAACTGGTTTTTGGTTTCATGTAAGCTGTTACCGCTGATCGTAATAAAAATAAATCACTTGACTGAGTTTAGACACGGACTGATGAATAACATTGCATCAACTGGTGCTGATGAATTTCAATTTGAACACTCTTCTTCTTTTTATTTTCTATCTATCTAAAATGATATTGTAAAGAGTTAAATTGTTTCATAATAATATGCTTGAAAATTCAACTCTACAAGCATTGAATAGAACAGACGTTTACGACGTTGACGTTTCGTAGTCATTCGATTGCGAAAATTATTTTAATGATATAAAGATTGCCGAGTGTCATAATTATGCTACTGTAAATACCGGCAAATGCTCGACTCCTGTGAGCGTCACGGGAACTGAGCTGCGGGGATGTCTTACTTCTTATCTTATCTTACTAATATTATAAAGCCGTAAGTTGAATGGATGGATGTATGTTTGATACTGAATCACGCCAGTACGGCTGAACCGATCTGGATGAAATTTGGCACAGAGATAGATTATATATTATTATATTTGGGCGCAAGGATGGTGCAGCGGTTGAGCGATTGACTGCTTCGGTGCGTGTCGCGGGTTCCATTCCCGCACGGAGCAAATATTTGTATGGCCTACAGCTAATTGTTCCGGCTCTGGTGTTTGTGTAAATATTTGTAAATGCACCCACTATAAAGGAGAAATTGCTATTGGGGAAAAGTTAAAAAAAGATATTTATGGTCTGGAATTGCACATAGGCTACTTTTTAACCTGGTATTTTCTTTAATTCAAAATAGGCTTACGCTTAACCACTATATCACCTAATGGTAAACGATGATGAGGTCGACAGTGAAGCACGATTTAAGCAAGCGTGCTTCACCGTCAACCTCATCATCGTGAATAGGTTACTACCTATTCACTCTTGACTTAAATACTCCTAGATAGCCCCCTAAATACCCCTTGTAGCTACCGGGACACAGACTCCGGCAGGAAATGCCACTCCTTAGCACTCCTTAGTAGGTACGCATAATAAAGTTATCTCCAAAGCTTTTAATGCTTATGGGGGGAATGTATCGATGGCGCATCGCCGTATGTCTGGTAGTCTGATGATGTAATGGACTAGGCGGAATTAGATCATGTAATTTCATCGCACACTTCCCGAAATGAAACCGATAAGAACCGACAAGCTGGCAACTTAGCGACGATGTTCAAGGCTCTGGAGCTTTTACTTGACCAGTGCCTCATTGAGCTTCTTTGCCCGCTTTTCGATTGACTCTAGTGCATTAACCTTTAATAGTGTTTATTGTTTCCTTGGGATAATAAAACAATTTTCACGCGGGTGAAGCAACTGACAGATCCTTTTTTCCAATATAACATTGCACAACTTGCAATGCACAAACTGGAGTGGTATTTCTAAACTCATAGTTCTGTTTCTTGCCATAGTACTTCATACCACGGATCGCGATGTACCTTCACGTTTTTGGCATGTTTAGTGGATAGTGAGGTGTACAATAACTAGGGTACATAAGTCTATGTACCCTAGTTTAGTACCGGTACTGACAGCCGGTCGTCCTACTGCTGAGGGAGTGTTGTCTAATCATTACGGCCTCAATCACATATCTGCCATGGTTTTGAGATTAGAGGCTGTCGTTAGTAAACAGATGATGTTGTGTGTCCTGGTTTTGTCATGTCATTGGTACAGATTTGTGATTTGAGCGTGGTTATATAGGTCAATAGGGATGTTAACTGAAAATTTGTTTTTGTCCGTCAGGTAGAATAATAAAAAATACTGGACACGATTTTACGATTTAATGCATTGAAATAGCGTATAACGTCACGCCGCGCCGTTAGTATACATGATCCTGACATAGTGACGTCACAAGCTCCCACTCCTTAACTTTGAAAGCATAAAATACGGGTCCAATATTATTTGATAATCTCATTTATGGACTAAATAGTATTATCATTTTTCTACCCAGGAAACATCCCTATTGTTATGATTTATATTTGGTTTGTTTCTATTCCATGAATCTTTCGTTCTTCGTTCTTTAGTGTAGACAAAATCAAATTTGTTAATTTATATACCTATTCATAGTTACCACATATTTTTTTTAAGTATTGGACTCACACACTGTGCCGTTTTTATTCAAATATTTTACCTATGTTTGCAATATTTGTAAGTATGTGAGAACCATGATCCTATTTATCAAATTAATAAATTTACCTTTTAATGCTTTTAATACTTTATACATATACGTAGTATAGTATGTAGTGCTATTCTGTGTGCATCGTCCTCACGTATATGAATGTATGAATTTATTATTTTTAAAAGAATAAGTATGGAGTTTCTTTTCCTCAACAAGTTTCTTCTCCATAACAAGCGACATTGACCGAATGGACGGTATAATCAATTATTATTACTAGTACGTTACATTTTCGACAAACTCAAATTTAGGTATCAAGTCGCACACACCAACATTACGCGTACGCACGCACTCATTGAAACTACTGAGCGCTCGATTTTATTCATCACTGAAATAGTATTGATCCTTGATATTATTTTTTAAGTTTATTGAAGTTGATTCAGGAAGGTTAGTCGACACTATGAAAATGCATTTGGTGACTGTTACAAACCGTCGCCGCGTCGTTGTAAAAAGAATGTTATTATTTCCAACCAACTTCAAAAAAAGGGGGTGCTCTATCTATTCGACCCTTATGTATCCGCGATTTTCTTTAATACCACTTATCCGATACTGATCGGGTTTTCGTCGATAAATGTTTGTGTTTTCAGGGGAAAAATCTGATAAAGATCTTCGGAGATAGACAATGGAACTCTTCAATAACAAACAGCAAATGACCTGCGATTACTGTGATCGTATGTTTATATTTTCTTTTCACCATACCATAATGAACTATCACGCCTGTACAGTTTCAGGGGGAAAACAGTTGTATTTAGTATACCCAATATGGGGTCCCTACAAAAACTAAAAAGAAAAAAAAAAACCTTCCTGTGTCGAAAAACGAAAAACAATAGGTACCGACACCGACTTCCGAAAAGAAAATTAGTTTTATTTTTGTTGTAGGTATTTTAAAAAAAACGCTATGTGAAATAAGTAGATACCTATAACTTAATAATTTCCGACCAAGACTTGAAAAGGAGACGGGGATTTCTGGGCCTAATTGTAATTAGATGAGGTATAGTTTAAAAAAAGGGTTATATTTTTCTAATTCAAAATGTGAAAAATCAGCTTAATTCACAATCTGGAAAATGAGAAATCCAAAAATTAAGTTAAGGTTACGAAGTAAATCGAATATCGATTAAATTATAATCGATTAACGTGACAGAGTTCAAACTATTTAAGAAAATACTTTCACCAGATGATTAATACAATTAAAATAATTAAATCTATTAGAATTAACGTATTAAACAGTATAAACCAAATTAATATCTACATAATTAAAGCAAATCGATTCACGTTTACTAATCGATTATTGTATTTTTAGTCTGTGCTAACTCTGACTTGACATGCATGGCATGACACTCTGTATAGTCTATGCTGATACTACTCGTTTCGTATCGTATAGTGCGTGTGCGTTTTGAGTGTATTTCCCCCATAGTTTTATTGATATTTTCTTCGATCCCTGCTTTCATTCTACGGACTTCTGATCTACCTTCTTGTACGACCCTTGCCTTGCTACCATACCGGACACTGAGAACCCCGCCTAAACATTGAACTTGGATTTGTTTGATTGAGGTCAGCAGCAGCCTACGTCGAGAGCTGTCGGCTTCAAATACCTCATGGCTACTTAGGGGCCGCATTCAATCCAGACATATAAGTCGGAAAACTTATTTTGTTTATATTTTAGTAGACAGCTCTCGCAGAGGTAAGGAAGCAATACTAAAGTATTATTGCAACTGCATCGTAGGCAAACGGACTGTAGGCTGCTGCGCCCATGTTATGTCAATAATATGGTACCTAAGTTGGGCTAGGTACCAAGATAATATAGTACCACCTGCACAATTCCTAGATGACATTCTAATTATGATTGAAGATGAATAAAAAATACCTATTAATAAAAAAGATTTTTATTTTTAAACATCATCTCCTTACCTACTTTACAAATATATTTAACACCCTATCTATAAATAAAAAAACATTTTTGCAAAAAAATACTATCTTTTTTATTTTTCCCTTTTTAGTTGTACCTACATAATAGGCAAGTTGTATAGTAAGTACCTATAACGCCTTTGAACTTGAACATAACCGATTAAATGAGAGATCTGCTTACACCTTTCGAGCGTACTGGCGTGATGTTAACTTATGAAATGGTATAAACAATAAACAGACATGCGATTGCAGCAATCTCGAGAGATTTGCCGTTATTTATTGAAGAGTTCTGTTGTATACCTATCTCCGAAGTTCTTCATCAGATCTTCACCAAAATACAAACAAAGTCGAACATAGAACCTCCTTTATGGTAAGTCGGTTAAAAATGACAATCGCAGTTCAAAAATCGGTTGTTATGTAAAGATTTTTACGTAACCTCACTTTTCATTAATCTCTTTTATCTCGGCTCTCAAATTGCCAAAATCTGCAAAATTTTCAGTGATTGTTTGATAATACAGTAGCTATCAATTGACACCAATTTCATCTTTTTACATCCAGGCCCAAAATTGTATGAAAGCGTATCCGTCTCCTTTTGCATTACATGGAAAATGTTTTATTTTTGCATTATCTAAAATTTTTGGAGCATTACATTATGAGCAGCAGCTAATGACATACTACCCGAAAACCATGAAAATTACACCCATGACGAAAAGATGTCAAATTTTTGTCGGCGCTATCTTCTTAGTATTTTGGTTTTGACCTCATATTCGATTTATGCGACACCAAAAACCATGAAAATGACACCCATGTCGAAAAGTGGCTAAATTTTCGTCGGTGCCATCTTGTTTTTTGGTTTTGACCCCATATTCGATATAAGCGACCCCAAAAACCATGAAAATGACACCCATGACGAAAAGATGTCAAATTTTTTTCGGCACCATCTTGTATTTTGTTTTGACCCCGTATTCGATATAAGCGACCCCAAAATCCATGAAAATGACAGCTATGACGAAAAGATGTCAAATGTTTGTCGGCGCCATCTTTTATATTGGTTTTGACCTCATATTCAATTTACGCGACCCCAAAACCCATGAAAATGATATCCATGACGAAAAGATGTCAAATGTTCGTCGGCGCCATCTTGTATTTTGGTTTTGACCTCATATTCAGTTTATGCGACCCCAAAAACATGAAAATGACACCCATGACGAAAAGATGTCAAATTTTTGTCGGCACCATCTTGTTTTTTGTTTTGACCCCGTATTCGATATAAGCGACCCCAAAATCCATGAAAATGACAGCTTTGACGAAAAGATGTCAAATGTTTGTCGGCGCCATCTTGTATATTGGTATTGACCTCATATTTAATTTACGCGACCCCAAAACCCATGAAAATGATATCCATGACGAAAAGATGTCAAATGTTCGTCGGCGCCATCTTGTATTTTGGTTTTGACCTCATATTCAATTTATGCGACCCCAAAAACATGAAAATGACACCCATGACGAAAAGATGTCAAATTTTTGTCGGCACCATCTTGTTTTTTGTTTTGACCCCGTATTCGATATAAGCGACCCCAAAATCCATGAAAATGACAGCTATGACGAAAAGATGTCAAATGTTTGTCGGCGCCATCTTGTATATTGGTTTTGATCTCATATTCAATTTACGCGACCTCAAAACCCATCAAAATTATATCCATGACGAAAAGGATCAAACATAATTTCTACATCACATTCTAATAATAATATATTCTAATAATATTTCCATCCGATAAAATATCAACTCCTTTCGATCACGACAAACGACGAGGACGGTACTCACACGCATGCACACTACAATCTTTTTATTACTTTTATCGTAATTATTTTTTTGCGAGAAAGCGATACGCCCGTCCTTCCACGAGCGCTTCTGAGCGCGAAATGATGAGCCTCGAGTGCAAAATGTATGAAGAAGTCGGCAAGTGTTTTTATTTTAGCTAATAATAAAAAAATATAATGATTTAGGTAAAAAATAATTAGCTGAACCTGTAAAGGACTATATATACCGCAATTGCTTATAATTTTGAAGATAAAATATGCTGTAAATTTACCTAAACTGGGACCTATTCTGACGCTACTTTTTTATTTTTTTTGCCATTATTGTGATGGACAAAACGTATTTGTGCGAAAATTTTGTATGATGTCATACAATTTTTCTGATACCAATCTGGAACTGAATATATTATCTTTAAATTAAGACCATGATATTTTCACATTGGTAATTGCATATACATTAAAATGGTACCTGAAAAGTACTGTTATTTGTAGAAAAATGTAATAGCGTCCTTACGAATTGTGTGTGATTGTTGTTAAGATTCAAAAATAAAAAAGTGTATTTTTCATAAATCTTCCTTTTGCTGTTGGAAGGCCGGGTTCTGAATGTGTACCCAGTTATTCATAATAACTTCAATCTCCAATCAAAATTATGTGTTTTTTAACTTATCTGGTAAACTGTGCTGCTTTTCTAAAAACCTAATAGTACTTAGGCACGTATGCATTTATTTATACTTTATGCAAAATAAGGGTACAAAGACCTCAATGGTCGTACAAACGTCAGAAGTAATCCAACATAACATTATCTGTTTATTTATTTACCGAGCTTAAGTATTTTCCTATCAGCAGAACCCAGTTAGCGCCAGTAAACAAGAATCTGATCCGGAATAATCTGTACAAGTCTTCGGAGGCCAATGATTTATTTTAATGAGTAGTTGCGACGAGAGCTTTCTACGTTAACACATGTTAACTTATCAAATTTACGATCTACAAGTTTACTTACTACGTAGATAAGATAAGGAAATCAAGTATCTTGACTGGCCTTGCGAGGTTGTCGACATGTGGGATGTGGACACAACGGTCATTGTACCGATAGTCGTGTCGGCCAATGGCATAATAGCTCGTCTCGACCAACACCTTAGGAGGCTTTCGTTAGGCGGCTGGGTTCATGGCCTGATCCCGAAAGCAGTATCGCTGGACACGGCTCGTACTGTTAGGAGGTTCCTCTCTTATGATAAAATTTCAATAGTCTGTAACAAATCCTCGTGTGTTTTAATTATACTAAATAGTATGATCCTCCACTTTATTCAATCAAATAGACTGTAATATCTTGATATTTATTGACATTAATCGGGCGTTTTGTTCCATTATCATGGCGATTGAATTGGAGGAGAGGATGTTTCCTTCAAAAAGGACAGAATACAGACCTTACCTTTCTCGTCCCAATGTTATTAAATACATATGTGTCGCATCAAGGGAGACGTGAAAATGAAATCACACAAATTATTCGATACACTGGGTTTATTAAAATAATACAATAGTAGTACAGTTACAATCTTGCTTAAAAATATTACGGATCGACAGTGGTACTACGACGTCGTTGCTTTGAGGCGGTCAGTACCAGTAAACATGTTCTGTAGTCAGTACTATACCGTCAAATTCTGCTGTCCCCACCACGCAAGTGGTTATAAAAAGCGCGCATTCTTGATTCGCCACCAGGGGGCGTGCTTGTGATTTATTTTGACGTCTGTGCTATTGACTAAACTCGACATATTATCATTTACCTGTTCGAATTTAGATAATTCATTATCCAGAGTTTCAAGATAGAGTGAAAAATTAAATACTTAACAGAAAAAGCTTTTATAAGTATTAAAAATGCTTTTTAGCAAAAACTCCAGGCAGTGGGTTAAAAACTTGTAAGTTTAATTTAAATACACACAAACAAGAGAAACTAAAACAAATAAATGTAAAAACGCTATCTTACGACACCGAATCATTTAAAACAGCAGATGAGTAAATAAAAGATAAGCGAATTTCTCCTCGTTTCCTCTATCAAGAGACAAACAATAACAGCGTGTAGCGTTAAAAACGTTATATATCAGCAAAGAGCATATTGAAAGAATAAATTTATCGGCTGTCAAGCAATAACAATAAAGAAACAGTACATATCGTGTACGACGCAATGAATATTGTATCACGAGGCTATGAGTCGGTAGGCACAACCATAGACTTAGATGTAGAGAACTGGGGCTGTACTATAACGTCTTAGAGAGAGACG
Organism: Orthosia gothica; assembly: GCA_949775005.1. Taxonomy (NCBI): domain Eukaryota; kingdom Metazoa; phylum Arthropoda; class Insecta; order Lepidoptera; family Noctuidae; genus Orthosia; species Orthosia gothica. The sequence goes on along the minus strand of OX459051.1, from coordinate 16,156,398 downwards.
AAGCTATACGTACACGGCGAATAGCGCTATACCTTTTTTACAACGGAATCATGAAAGAAAGAAAAACATTTATGAGTACAGTTACTGATTATCTACAAACAAAAAAAATTGCCCAATATTTTTTTTCTTGGAAATAAAAATTATGGCTGTTGGGAGGGCTCCCACACACCAGCCATAAATTAAAGACGTCCATTGCTGGACATAGGCCTATGTGTAGAAGTGGACGTCTTTTGGCTCATCAATGATGATGATGTTTTTTTTTTTAAACTAGAGTTTCAGCTCACCGGGAATTTTCATCCAAACTAAACGCGTATGCAAAATTTCATTTTAACCGGTTGAGGATAACTGCTATAAATTCAGTTGCAAGATTTGATTCGTACATACAATACAAGTTAAAAAACATCTTGTAAAAAAGTTACAATCTCGCATTCATTTTTAACAGCAACGTGCTGTGGGTACCCCACGGCACAGCATTATGCTGAGTGGAAGCCTTCTTGCCACAATCACGACATGCATCTGCCAGTAATCTTTTTCACCCTATTTCTTTTCGGTTTTATACAAAATGTAGGTAGTATTATATGTTTATTTATTTATTTTATTATTAATGTACACACAGAAAACACATCATGACAAAGGAGAACAAGGGTACTCCTTATTTCTATATGTTATTATTGTTTGATTTATTTCTCGTCTTTACTGACTTAATTTAAGCACTACGAATATTATTAAGGGTTTAGCATAAGCATGTACTTATATTGTATGTCGTTTTGTAACTATTATACACTTTTTTTCTTTGACTTTTATAATTCAGACTCTGGAATTCAAGCCTCCTATCTATCAAGTGAATACGGTTTGAAAAGAGTGAGAGAAACAATGAAATCGTGCGGCCTAGAACAACTTTCTAGTTCTAAAATTATTATTGATCCATGTCACGTTTTCAGTGTTATCTTCGTCACTACGCTGACCGCACATTCGCTTTGTCTCTTTCTACAGATTAGTTAATTTTGTAACAGCAATGTTCAGTCCAATTCTCCATGTCTATAGGCCCAACAATTTTTAACAAACGAATTATACGGATTTTTTACGAAATAGTAGGAAACAGCGATTATTTATGACTGCCAGTAAATCTCCGCTTATAATGTATCGGAGTCCTATTCACGGGCTCGTGTGACTAGCCTCGCCACCCGGCGCTGCCCACCACCCTCCACAATTTACGACACTATATTTTTACAACTAGGAACTTACGTAAGGCAGTGATTTTTCATTTTACAACTTTGTACGTCGCTCGGAAAATTCGTAAATGTTATCAGTTCGAAAAATGTTAAAGTTTCCGGAATTCTCTTTCGGCCTTTGAAGTGTATATCTGGTTTTTTTTTGACAAGAGTAACTATGTTTTTGACAGTTCAAGCACTGCACCGAGCTCCCAAACTCATTTTGTTTCATCAACGTTCATACAATATTGTGACATATATTTTGTTTTGTAAATACGATCATGCACTTGACGGTTTATAAAAAGACTACATTTTTCCACTGTACTCCAATTTTTAAACAGTTTTCATGTTTTGATTTTCATATTTGAATTCGTTTTGTTACTAACCGATTTGAATATGAAATATTTTTGAATGACCAGCAATCAAAGTGCATAAATTTCCTTCAATTCAAATATCTTATACAGGCAGATTCATGTTATTTTATTCTCTCATCTAGAGAAAAGACTGATTTTTCAACAGTCACACACGTTTTATCGGCAGAATAAATAATAATATAATGGTTTGACATATTTTATATACAAAAAAATTTAAGCAGCCATTTTTTATTCCTTACATAAAAGTCCACCGACGATTGAAAAAACCGGCGCTTTATCTGTAAACCTAAGTACTCTTTAAAACGTCCTTCTCTTTTAAACTAAAAACATTGGCATCAAAACCCTTACGCACGTCAACACACAAACTAAACTAAGTCATGGTAGAAAAGCCTCCTCAAGCTTCGTTATTTACTCACCGACGAACATTGGACTTCGCCAAATTGATTCCAATTCCGATTCCACCTCGGGGACCACTAATGTTACGCGATTCGGTGTTCTGTCGGAACTATCCCCATTCTCCTTTAGTTTTTTTCCATGGTATTTTATTTACGTGTAATGGGACCTCTGAATATAGAATGGGATGTATCTTTGATGTTTTGTACTTATGTGTGGCAGGCAGTTGTTGGTGAGTGAATTTGATTGGGAAGCCAGGAATTGTGAGGTTTTCTGTTGGAGTTAGTTTGATTATAGGGCACACATTCTAAGATATGTCCTTAAACTCCACTCCACCTAGAATCAATAATGAAATTGACAATTATATCTTCTATTTATTGATATTAATCGAAGGTTTGCAATTTTCATGTTAAAGGAGTCAGTGTCCTTCAAATTGACTTGCAATACAGGCGTAGGCATCGACTTATATAGAGCCTCGGTCTCAAAACTGAAAACCGCCAAAAAAAAACAAATGGAATGCATAAAAAAACAACACATTCCGTTTTTCAAATTCCGGAGTCGAAAATTTTGAAATTAGAACTGGTTTTAAAAAAAAACCTAAAGTCATTTGCACACAGTCCTCGCTCTAACAGCTTCGAAATTCAAATTAAAAGTAATTAAACCGTTCCCATGCAATTACAGTACAAAAATAAATTGCGATTAATTAAATCTAAGTAGTCTGTATCGAGTTGCGGGCGTCGTCAGGTCTAATTCTGGTCCTACATACAGTCGTAGCGTTTCTCAAATTAGATTACGTTCCCTCCCCGGCTTAATTTCAACTCGGATTACTGTATAATGAACTTTGAGTAGATACGCCTTTATTCCGCCTTTCCGCCTACTTTTTTTTTATAAAGTATTGCCGATGACGATTGCTTTTGCTCTTGTTCTTTTGTTTTTTGTTTAAAATTTGGGAATATAGGTAAAGATAACGTATGCCATTGAATTTCAGTTGATTTAAAGTCGATATTATTTTTTGGGTCTGTATTTTTATCATCATGGAAAAAAGGCGTAGGGATGTACCAATATTATATTGGCAATATAACTTTTATTCACTATTTTATAAATCGGATTAGAATGTCCATATTGTATTATTGCAATTAATTTATAATAACTTCTAACTACTTCACGTATAATTTGTTCAAGTGTACACTTAATTAAATTAAACTTTCTGTAACTTTGTCACAAAAGCCCTTGCTCACAACTAAATAAAGGCCAAATTAAACAAACACTTTATTAGTGGCCTTTACACGGCAAATCCTTACGCGGGTCAAAATGCACCGATCCTTTGTTCCTATTGTTCTAAAGTAACACACAACATTGTACAAAGAGGTTCACTTTAGGGCCATATCACACTGAAACGATCATACGATATGAAACTTTAAAATCCTCCCGACCGAATAGCGGCCACGGTGGACCATTCAACGGCAGACGGAGACGGAGATATTCATCATCTTCCTGCCCTTGTCCCATGTTACTTGGGGTCAGCGCAACACGTTTTCTTCTTCCATACTGTCCTGTCCCCCGTCACGCTATCACTGGCTCCCTTTTCTTTCATATTACTCCTCACACAGTCCATCCATGCCAGGAGTTGTGAGGTTTTCTGTTGGAGTTAGTTTGATTGTAGGGCACATATTCTAAGATATGTCCTTCAACTCCACTCCACCTAGAATCAATAATGAAATTGTCAGTTATATCTTCTATTTATTAATATTAATCGAAAGTTTTCCATTTTCATGTTAAAGGAGTCAGTGTCCTTCAAATTGACTTGCAATACAGGCGTAGGCATCGACTTATATAGAGCCTCGGTGTCAAAACTGAAAACCGACAAAAAAAAAACTAATGGAATGCATAAAAAAAACAACACATTCCGTTTTTCAAATTCCGGAGTCGAAGATTTTGAAATTAGAACTGGTTTAAAAAAAACCTAAAGTCATTTGCACAGTCCTCGTTCTAACAGCTTTGAAATTCAAATTAAATGTAATTAAACCGTTCCCATGCAATTACAGTATAAAATTAATTGCGATTAATTAAATCTAAGTGGCCTGTATCGAGTTGTGGGAGTCGTCAGGTCTAATTCTGTGCCTACATACAATCGTAGCGTTCCTCAAATTAGATTACGTTCCCTCCCCGGCTTAATTTCAACTCGGATTACTGTATAATGAACTTTGAGTAGATACGCCTTTATGCCGCCTTTCTGTTCTACTTTTTTTTATAAAGTATGGTCGATGACGATTGCTTTTGCTCTGGTTCTTTTGTTTTTTGTTTAAAATGTTGGAACATAGGTAAAGATAACGTATGCCATTGAATTTCAGTTGATTTAAAGTCGATATTATTTTTTGTGTCTGTATTTTTATCATCATGGAAAAAAGGCGTATGTACCAATATTATATTGGCGATATAACTTTTATTCACTATTTTATAATCGGATTAGATTGTGCATATTGTACTATTGCAATTAATTTATAATAACTTCTAACTACTTCAAGTATAATATGTTCAAGTGTAGCACTTAATTAAATTAAACTTTCTGTAACTTTGTCACAAAAGGCCTTGCTAACAACTAAATAAAGGCCAAATTAAACAAACACTTTATTAGTGGCCTTTATACGGCAAAGCCTCACGCGGGTCAAAATGCACCGATCCTTTGTTCCTATTGTTCTAAAGTAACACACAACATTGTACAAAGAGGTTCACTTTAGGGCCAAATCACACTGAGACGATCATACAATAAGCAACTTTAAAATCCTCCCGACCGAATTGCGGCCACGGTGGACCATTCAACGGCAGACGGAGACGGAGATATTCATCATCTTCCTGCCCTTGTCCCATGTTACTTGGGGTCAGCGCAACACGTTTTCTTCTTCCATACCGTCCTGTCCGCCGTCACGCTATCACTGACTCCCTTTTCTTTCATATCACTCCTCACAGAGTCCATCCATCTTTTCTTTGGCCGTATGTGCACAAATACGTGTTTTCTTACTCCGTGTCTTCTCGCGTCTTATCCGACACGACCGGGTAGAGATTAGGCGCAGGAGCAACGGCTTTACGGTTTTTGCCGAGACACGTGGGTTTCACACCACCAACATGTGAACATCAGGCTCGACATCCTCATCATCATATCAGCCGAAAGAAATCCACTGCTGGACATAGACCTCCCCCAAGCGTCGCCACATTGACCGGTCCCGTGCGTCTCGCATTCACCAGGTCATGGGTCCACCTGGTGGGAGGCCTTCCAACGCAACGTCTTCCAGTTTGCGGTCGTCACTCCAGAATCATTCTGCCCCATCGGCCATCCGTTCGGCGATCAACGAGCCCTGCCCGCTGCCACTTAAGTTTGGCAATTCTTCGGGCTATGTCAGTAACACTGGTTATCTTGCGGATCCCTACATTTCTGATTCAATCACGCAAAGAAACTCCGAGCATACCCCTTTGGGTGACTGTAACCTTTCTGATGAGGCCTATTGTAAGAGACCACGTCTCAGAGCCATATGTCATCACTGGCAATACACACTGGTCATAGACTTTCGTCTCGAGACACTGTGGTAAGTTGAACGAGCAGATACCGCGCGATTTCCCGAACGCTGCCAGAACTGAACTGAATTTCTTAGTAGCAACTTGGAGCTACTAAGAAATTGGAAAAAGCAATACCACTTTTTTCGACCTAGGAATCAAACCGAGGATCAAATATGCACTAGCGACCGCGAGACCAACGGGGCAGTTTGTGTAATAGACAAAAAAGCACACAATTCAAAGAGAAAATAAAATCAAAAGAAACTTCGAGATGCAGAGCGACGCAGCCTCACGCAGAGTTTTTCACCGTGCATCCCTCGAATCCAAATACGCCCCACAAGATCTCGTACATCACATTGGCACCGTGACGATTTTCGCAGAGCCGCGCAGCGCAACGCGTAAAGCTCGCCTTGTAAAACATCGTCGCATCGCGTCGCCTCTCTGTGGGAGCCGACCCTTATGCATTATAAATCTAAGCATCCATTTTGATATTAAGCCCGCATAATGTTGTACTAATTATATTAATCGCGCGTGGTTTAGCCGCGAACAGCGAACAGGGAGGTAATGGTTTTTATTCAACTGGATTTAATATGTTAATGCGCTGAATGTGTGCTTCGTTACCTCGCCGGTAATTTAACCGGAAAAAATGTTGTGTATCAATTTTGTTTTTTTTTTTGTTGGTGCATAGAAAATGTTTGATGTCACCTTGGCCTCTAGATAAAGTTACTTACTCAATTACTTGATCAATGATTTATTATTCAATATATGAACTTCGAGTTTATGAGATGGACTGCGTTCCATTTCGTTAGCGCTTGTTTTTCATTCATTTGGACATTTTAACTCATTTTATCGCTGATAGTATTTAACTTTGTCTAACACTATGCTCTCTTGTCTCAACAAGTTATAAGTTTTACTGCAAATCAATCTAAAATCTTATCAATAAAGAAAATTATCATTAAGCTATTACTTCTCAATTAATGTTCAATCGAATGCGGAATACATAACGAGAGAGATTTAAATTAAATCAAGCACCGTTCCATGAAAATCCTATCAATGAATGTATTTAACTTCATTCTACATTTGAAACTTTTAATAACCGTTCACATGGAGTTCCAAATTCAAAATTGCGGTCATTTAGAGACTGAATATTCAATTTTAGATACTCATCCTATCCTCATTTCTGAATTAAGATTTCGAAGTTGAGTATTTTTGTCAAACTCTACTTTGGCCTGAAACCCTGTCAAAATTTAACATTAAAATAGTAACACGTTCTCAAAATACGCATTTCTGATCCGGTCGCTTACTGTGTAAATGTGTACGAATGTGTAAAAGAAAAATGTTCTGGTTTAAAAAAAGTTAATTCAAAAAATCTAAATTCTGACCGCTCCAGAAGCGAACTAAAAAGACGTAAACAACAAGAAGAAAATCTCATGCAGTGCAGACGTAGGATACATATTCGCGAGCTGGCTGACCAAAACCAGATGTATCCTCCGATTGCTTGCAGTCGGGTTTTCTGGTTTTATGAATTACCTAACATTTTTTATTTATAACTTAATATTTAACCGTTTTTTCGAATTAGGTAGTTTATATATATATAAATGTTATATTCTTGAAATCACCTCTTAAAACCCTTTCACCGTGTGGGGGTATGCCCCACACGATGAATTTGGGAGATAAAAAAATTTGGCTCGCACAATATATTGCCCAAAAGCCAATATTTTTCTATTTTCCAATTTTAATGTAGCCAGTGACACTTGCAAGGTTTAAACAAATCGATTGGCGTAAGAATCATCAAAATCTGTCATCGCGTTTGGTCTCTAGAACACCACATAGGAACAAACAAACATGCATAGACTGATAAACGTATTACCCTCCTTCAGCAGTCGGCTAAAAAAGCTGTCAGTATTGCTGATGTCACAGCCTTTTACAAATCCTCTAAGCAGAGATAAAACTCAACAAAGCTAAACTTTTTCTGAAGGTAAAGTGTCAGATTATTACGGCTAAATCCGGTAAAAAATAATATGTCATAGTTTTGACGCTCATTCTATTTGGCAAACTAAAACTTCGTATTTCTGTTCAACTTCCCCTTTTGCATTCCGAGGACATCATGATAAGGAGTTTAATTAAAATTAACTGAATTAGAAGATTTCGTTTGGATAACGTTTTCTTTGATTAGTGATGTCTATCTATACTTTTAGTTTTAGGCCAATGGTTCGGCAGCACTATGGATTTAGCCAAGTGTTGATCTAAAATATATTATATTCTATCACTTAACCTTTTTTTTAAGCTTGGAGTAATGCTCATGTCTACTGCGCTACCACGGGGTGATAGCGCTGTTATGTAGGACTCTAACCCACTAAAACTCCACGGTGTCCTCCTGTGCCGCTTATGGCGGGAACACGGGCACGCGTTAGCACTCACCGCGAACCCGCCGCGGCTGTCCGTCTCCAGATCCTCCTCTGGGGAGCAGCAGAACACATTGTACGCCGTAACCACCCAGGGACCAAACCAGCACATGGGTGCCAGGCGACCTCTTTGTATGGCACAGACCTTAAAACTCCGAAGCATGCAAAAACAATTAAAAATACTTGCTTTTTTAGATTTATAACCATATCATCAATGATAATATGCGTTCCTTAACTTGGGTACATACATACATTCGAAAGTTCGAAACAGTAAATAATAAACCACACTACGAGTTTCTATATAAAAATAACGATACAATTTTATCCGATATTAAACTTTAAAACGTTATTAAAATGCTGCTAAAACGGTATACATATAGAAATTTATAGCAAAATGATGTAACAAATAAGTAAGCACTTCGCAGCGCTTTATTTACTCGACTTACCCGGCTTGCAGCAGACCGGGTAAGTCGACGATTTGTTGACTTAAACTCAACCGGTTCAGAGGTTAGATTGCGATGAAAAATCAATTATTTTAAAAGCGTGGTTTATCTTCGAAGTTCAGTTTCAGTTTGTTTAGTTGTTTGCTCGCGTATCTGAAACGAAAATTCTATAAGTTTGGTGATCCCTACTTGTACTCGTACATTCTGTCTCAAATAGAAATGTTTGTCTCTGCACATGTTTGGAAAGTAGACAATATGTCTCGGTTGCCACACTTTCAGGTGTTTGTTATTGGTACCTTACCTACCTACATAATATTTATTTCATTCTATACCCAAAAAGAGAAGTACTTCTTTTTGATTTTTAAATGCATAATAATTAATTATTATAGTGCTTCTTTAACCGACTTCAACAAAGGGAAGAGGTTTTTAATTAGTCGGTTTTTTTTTATTTATTTCTGTTCCCCGATTACTCAAAGACGCCTGCACCGATTTGCAAAATTCTTCTTTTGTTTGAAAGTGTATACTTCCCAGTTAGTCTCATAGTCATCAGATCAGGATCTGATGATGGGATCTTTGAGAAATCGAGGAAACTCCTCAAATATTATATGGGTACATATAGTGATTTTGGTATTTTCATCAACAATGCAATTATTTGCATTCAGAAAGTATCACTAGGCGAAGTGGAACTGGTGAAGAAGACCACAGATGGCCAATGGAACTCCTTAATGCTAAGTATGTCACGGGTATAAGATATCTCGAATAGTTAAACGACTATGATGAAGCAAATACTTATAAATAAATAGTACTGATGAAAATGGTACCATCAAACTGATCTGATTATAAAACCGGCAGGTAGGTACTGGAACTCCGAAATAAAACAATGTATCCTAGTCGTGTTTGGGCTTATTGGAATCGTCATAACATGTACTTTGGCCACATATGATTTTATGGCAATTAGAGATACCTATCAAAACTAAAAAGAGATAAATAAAAAACTTTTTAACAAGAAAACAAACCGACTTCCAAAAAAAACACTGCAGAGCCAAAAATAGGTATCAAAGACACCGACTTTGGTAAAGAAAGTTATTTAATGTTTGCAATATTTGCAATTGTGAGGAAACATGCTGGTCTTGCTCCATAGGACAATCTTTAGGGTAGACAAAATAAAAATGGTTGATATTTAAATTCATAATAAAATTATTATAGTGTAAACTTAAAGTTCAAAAGTGCCGCCTAATTGAAATAAAAAATATTGACTAGACTTTGAAAAAGCACTACATATTCCATGTCCAAATCCAAGACATGGTCTAGCTATTGAGTCCGTCACGATTGTCCGAAACTCAATTGATTGGCAACCGTCCGCCTGAATGTTAATTTGCCCGAAGAACTGTTGGTCGAACGACCGATTGCCCGATGAATGGTCGCCCGAAAGTACGATTGCGCGTTGAAAATACGCCCGAAAGATCGAAGACCGATAAAGACTTCAAATCATCTAGCCTCGAGGCACAATATATTAACATAAACACTTTCAAATTTATAAGATTACTGGCACTTCGCCGACGACTTCGTTCGCGTGATCCGTATTTTATTCTACAGATGACGTTTTAGTTTCACTAAAATCCCTTCTTAGTGTTCCCCTACATCATAAAAAGAAGCCCTGTACAGTAAAATTCTTCAAAATTCTTTTTATCAAACAAGAGTATAAATCTAAAAGTTCACGTGTCCAACTTGCAAATTGTAGAATTTTCATGTAAACTTTCAACCCCCAATAGGGGTGGTATTTCCAAAAATCCTTTCTTAGTGCGCACTTACGTCACTTGAGGATTTCTCTGCCAAATTTCATCTTTATATGTCAAGCGGTTTTCGACCTTTCGCTTTTATATATATAGATCAGTAGGAATTAAGACTACCACAGCAGGCGTTATCCTTTTCATTAGCCTTCCTAATTATACCACACATCACTATTATTATTTTCAAACATTCTTTCACACATTAATATTACTTCCTCTTTCAAACTACTCTAAAGTCACACACATTTTTACTCCCAGTTTCAGTTTCACATTTCACACAACGGACACAAGTCCGAAGCGCATCCCTAGCACGGTCACGTGCAGATATTGCATTCGTCTCGAGTCTGGTCTCAACTCTAGTGCGACGTCCGTTGCAACGGTTCCGGAATACTTTGGACGCTAGCGCCATGTCCTCGATCGTTTGTGTACGTGAGTTTGTGTGGAAGACTTAACGCGTTAAAAGCAAGATTGGAATGAAGGCATTAAGAATTTTTGTGTATTTTCTGACGAATTTCTTTATGACGCGCGTCTTTATAAAATTTACGTATTTGGCGATCATCCCATCGGCTAACTGCAAATATGTATAATCGTAAATATTTTTAAAATATCTAAACTTAATATTATCATCATCATTATCACTATCAGGAAATGGGACTTAATCCACCACGCGTGCCCAGTGCGGATTGGTGGATGTCACATGTCTTCGAAATTTTTGTTCTAGGACATACTGGTTTCCTCTCGATGTTTTCCTTCACCGTTTATAAAGCAGTGGTGATGAAATAATTTAAACCAAGTAAAGCATCTGCCTAGTTTCGAACCCACGACCTACGAGTCCTACGACACGCATGTCAAGGCCGTTACCACTGCTTTATCTCAATACTATAAAGAAGTTAAATTGTTTGTTTGTTTGCAAACAAATTAATGCAACAAAATGGTCAAAAAGTACTTTTAACTCAAAAGTTGACTGGTAGAGAATAGTTTGTTGCATTAAATTCGCATTTATGTACCACTACTGTATATGAAGCTTAAATAAATAAAGGTTCATAGGCGGACTTAATGCCTTGGCTGTATTAGTAGTAGGATAGGTAATTTCTGGAAGTCCAGAGGCTCTAGACAGGTGGCATTTGATGGCAGTGATGGCGATGGTTGAAATGACAATATGTAAGTAAGGGATTAATCACGTGATTTTTCCATATCACTTGTCAATCCCATACAATTAGGGGGCGTCCATAAATTACGTGAGATGTTTAAGGAGGGGAGGGGGTCGAGTCAAATCTAATCTAATCTTACATTGGAGAGAGGGGGGGTCTCGGCAAATATCACGCAATTTATTTTCTGATTTAAACAAAAAAAAAATATACTATTTTGGTACATGCTTAAGAGCGTTATCGTAATACGATTAAGATCATTCACTAATTCGTTCGAAAGAAAATAATTTCATTCATCATCTTTTCATTCATCTACTGACTGCCAAACCACAATATACAACAATTTTTTTTCTCTTTTTATAATAACAATCCAACGCGTTTACGTAAGAATCCCACATTTTGAAAAATCTCACGTGAGATTAGGGGAGGGGGTTGAATAAAATCTCACGACATCTCACCAGGCGGGGAGGGAGGCACAGAAAATTTTAAAAAACACCTCACGTAATTTATGGACGCCCCCTTATGCCTTTTTGACAATCGCTATCGCCACGCTTTCGATGATAGAATGTCACTTGTCTAGGGTCTCTGATCCGATTACTATGATGGAATGACACTTGTACAGGGCCTCTGATACGATTTTGGCAATTCTTTCATTAATAGAAAGTTACACTTGTTGAGTGTCATAGGCTACTTTTTATTTCGGTGAAATGCCCGGTTGCTAGAAGGCTGCAGGAGTGAAGCTACGGGAAAAACATAGTAAGTTTAAACCCATACAAAAAAAAAACTTACTCATCCCTCTGTGCCAAATCTCTAATTGCTGAAGGCACAGAAACCTATTTTTACCCACCCAAAGTGGCAAAAGCAAAAGCTACTTTAATACGTAAAACACTATAGTTACCAAAAACTGTCACCCCAAAATTCCCAACGAAAACGTACCATCGCGCAACGTTTACCGTTACTTAATAGTTATTTGACAATAATTTACGGTGACTAAGTACGGAAGGAGTGGCAGCCCGGAGGAGGATTGAGTTACGTCAATAATGAGGTTAGAGGGCGCGCGGGTTCCCGTGTCAACGCTAACTAAGCAACACTGCCGCTGGGTACCTAATGATAATTATGTGTTGTCAACGTATGGAACTTGTGATGCTGGGGTGCGGGTTTTAGTTATAATTGTTGGTTTTGCTTAAAGGCACCAAAACGGCAACGGCGCGGGCTATGCTCGGAGTTACCTTGCGTGATGAGGGTATCGGCAGGAGAACCAGGGTTACCGACTTAGCCTGAAGAGTTCCCAACTTAAGTGGCAATGAGCAGGGCACTTTGCTCGCAGTACAGATGGTCGATGGGGCCGAATATCTTCTGGAGTGACGACCGCAAAACGGGAGACCCAACGTTGGAATGCCTCTCTTTAGGTGAACCGATGATCTAGTTAAGGCGGTGGGAATCCGATGGATGCGAAACGCACAGGACCGAACAGTGAGGCGACGCTTGGGGGAGGCTATGTCTAGCAGTTGACGTCTTTAGACTGAAATGATGATGAGTCGTTTTAGGGGTACCTATTGGAAAAGGCGATTACCCAATATGGTTTTATGGTAGATTCAATATTCAACTGTAACACCTATTTGCAATTTTGTCAGTCACCTTCTTCTAACATACTAAAACTAAAAGATTTTCACCAATTGTCATCTTTACCGAAAATTTCCAACAAAATCCTTATCAAATCCAAGTAATAATTGCACAGCTCCCGTTAAATTGATATTGACTTAACACGTGAATCTTCACGGGGATGGTGTATTTGCAGTTCGGCGCGCATAAATCATCGGAATCGTGTCGAACGTGCATTAAACCTTCGATAGCGTTGCATGGGAATGCTACATTATATTTTGCACGATGTTGTTTAGGATTTCGAATAGTTCGGCGGAGATTAATATGTTGGTTGTGTTTTTGGGAAATATTTTGCATTTAAGGCTTGATGTTTGGATAGTTGGCAAAGTATCGACTCTCTTTCTCTCGCTTACGTTTGTCGCATCGTCTAATCACGCTTACTGTATGCAGTCGTACTCGATGACAAACTGTTTCTTGCGCTATGCTAGTATTATATTATCAGTGCTTGCGCAATGGTTCGCAGAGCCTATCATCAAGAACACAAAGATCCGCTGTGGGTACTGGATATTTTCTGAAATTTTACCAATCCCTAATGCGACTCTTTCGTTTATATACTAAGTAGTTATCACTTTTTCTATTGTCACACATAGGTTTCTTTCATTGATTGCTAAGTATGTACAGACAGAAATAGACGTCTCATTTCATTAGTACTGCATTCTCTTAGTCTCCATATTGATTGGTATATTTGAGGCTGATGGTCGTCCAAACCCTATGACATTCCCAAATTAGCAGCCACAAGAGGCTTCCTCTTATACAAAGTCCACACGCCAGGCGCACAATTTCAAGTCCATTCGCATTGCTACCACGTACGCGCTTCCGCATTGATAATTTTGCGGGTAAACGCAGGCATTTAAATAGTCGGCAAAGAGAATAATTCCCGTTGTGCATCGTAGTAGGTGGTATGACATAGGAAGGTTCAGAAAACCAACTCTTAACGAACCCCCACGTATCTTTTACGATTAGGACAGGATGCCCAGTTCTGGGTTGAATAGAAGAAAGTGCACAACATAGATAATTAGCATTATCAAGTTTGCACAGGCGACGCCGACAGAGGTGACTATGCACTCGCCCCGCGGGCTCAGGCCTCTTTACATGTTATCGCACCCTCCTAATGAGTTGGCCCCCCATAAAAATCACTGGTCCAAAGGATGTTTCAATTCACGCAATGCAATTTACCAAATGTTATAAAATAAAATCGCATATAGCCATAAAATAAAATCAGCAGACGATAAATTAAAAACTACCTGGCAAATAATAAATAATGAAACAGTTTGGAAAAAATTGCGTAATACTGAATTTAATTTTACAATGCATGTCCTCGAAAAGAGCGGTTTTCCAAGCAGCCAAACTGTGCGGAAAGTGTCACTTTTTTTCACTAGTGCTTTTTACTTTCCTGTACTTTTTTAATTTTTAACTCCAACGTCAGTCCGACGCATAGAGTTTTTATTATTTGAGAAAAGTTTAAAAAAATAGTTATGTACTGATTATCATTCATATAAAAGGTAAAATAAAACTAATACTTTATTTTAGGCGTTTTTAATTACTCTAGATTTACATTTTGATCAATAAATTAATTTTAAATATTCATTAAATATGTTTGGCAGAACGTATATTTTGCTCGTGCCTTATTGCGTTACGATGTGACATCTATTCGCACATGCGCACTAGATATGCCCGAGGAACTATTAGTTAATCTGTGGATATGCTGAACGCGCTTGAATAAGCCCGCCATTTTATTAATTTCATTTTATTAATTTATTTATTTCCTCGAACAATGCATGATAAAATGTTGTATGATACACGTACGTAAGATGATTTCCGACTCGTGTCGATTTATCCACTCTCTCGCTTCGCTCGCTCGTGAATAAAAATGCCACTCATCGGAAATCACCTACCTTCCGCACTTGTAGCATAAATAACTATAGCGACTGCACATGGCCCCACACACTCAGATATAGAGGTAGCTCGGGAATTTGAAAACTTTTTTTGTTAATATTCCACTTAAAACTACAGCAGCCTTAAACTCCTCACCCGCACTGTCTGCTGCCTTACTTAGAAAGAACGTAAATGCGTGCCCATCGAAGTTCAAAATTCAACATACAAACCCCCAGGCTATTTTAAATAAAATAAAATTTATTTATTCAGGTAACTTACAAAACCCATTTTACATTAAAAATAAACATAACAATAATAAAAATAATATCAGATAAATAACGGTCAAAAACAAAAAGTAATGTCACATCAAGTCACAAGTTAAGTCAAATCAAAATAAAGTAAAGTAATGTCAAATCAAAACAGAATAAATTACCCTAGCTACAATACTAAAAATAAAATTAAAGAAAACAAAATAAATTTGAAAGTATTAGTACCTTCTCTCCGGCACTGGCACAGTGACATGTCTGTCAGAACAATGTCGGAGGAAAGAGCAATCCAAACATTCGGCGATCATCGCCAGGACGGTGTTGGAACTGACCCGTACCCTGCACACCATAGAAGTAGCGCGCTTGCGCATAACCGCGTGAAAACCATCAGTGTGTGCCTCTGCGAACATACCTGACGCGCTACAATATCGGGGCAGTCCCATCACCGCCCTAAACGCGTTATTGTACTGCACCCGTATGGCATTTACGCTTCTTTTGGTGTAGTGAGCCCAAAGACTACACTAGTACAGTGATGTACAAAAGGCTCTAAATAGCGTAACCTTTACTTCGTTCGAGCATCGGGCGAATCTGCGAGCAACCATATTGGCTCACATAGATAACGCCCTACGCTCCCGTTCCATATCTGCATGGTCCTTGAGGTATGCAGTCAATACATGCCCAAGATATTTGAACTGCTCAACTCCTTCCAGAGGAGCACCATTCAACGTAACTGAAGGTAAGTTAAAAGCTTTAAAAGATCTTAAAATTAAATCAACAGAAGATCTTTGGGGACTATCTGTAAAAGTGTGTAAACCAATCATTGAAACTGTTGCACCCTATTTAGCTTTCATATTTAACACTAGTGTGGAGCAAGGAGTTTTTTCGGACCTCATGTAACACAGTAAGGTAGTTCCATTGTTTAAATCCGGGGATAGCAAAGAAGCCAATAATTATAGGCCAGTGTCAATTCTGCCGGTTCTCAGTAAGATCTTCGAAAAGTTAATGCTCAACCAATTGTTGCGTCATTTTAACAAACATTCCATCTTTTATGATCAACAGTACGGTTTTACCAAAGGGCGTTGCACAACTGACGCGGGTGTCACCCTAATAAAGAACATATTTAATGCCTGGGAGGAAGCACAGGACGACATTGGAATCTTTTGCGACCTCTCGAAGGCGTTCGATTGCGTTAACCATGGGCCACTATTGTTGAAGCTCGAGCACTATGGAATTAGATATACAGCCACTTACTACTTTGGTTACTTAGATCATATCTAAAAGCCAGACAAGTTAAAGCTCAGGTAAACGGGGTAATTTCACTAGGGTCTAAAATGACAATGGGTGTTCCTCAAGGCTCGATATTCCTCTTTTTAGTTTATAATAACGATTTACCCCAATTACTACAAAAACAACCGAAGATGGTGTTGTTTGCTGATGACACATCTTTGATATTTAAACCAGATCGGCGGTCACGAAATCTTGATGACGTAAATAAATGCAATAGATTCACATTTCCGAATGTTAGAAGTACCGAATGCGATATCATAATGAATGATGAAAAGCTGGACTTTGTAAATCAGACAGTTTTCCTGGGAATCACTCTAGACGACAAATTGCAATGGGGTCCTCACATTACATCTCTTGCGGGCCGGCTAAGCTCAGCCGCTTATGCTGTTAGAAAGATAAGACAGTTAACGGAGGTAGAAACCGCGCGTTTGGTCTATTTTAGTTACTTTCGCAGCATAATGTCATACGGTATTTTACTGTGGGGTCGAGCGGCTGACATTGAATCCATATTTATATTGCAAAAGAGAGCTGTCAGAGCCATATCAGCAAAATAGCAAAAAATAAATAAATAAATAAATAGTAGCAGTGAAATCACTTTATAATGCGTTGGTGCGAAGCAACTTGGAAACTAGTGCTATCATCTGGAATCCTTATGAGACTAAATATTCTCAGATGGTAGAAAAGATGCAGAACAAGTTTACACGTTACCTATATATGAGGCAATTTGGTGTCTATCCGTTTTACCCGCTTATGTACCCAACTCTCTTTGTAATAGGGATGGTTGGGTACTATAAATTGGAAGTAAGGCGCAATCTTGCTCTGGTCAAATATGTCTTTATGGTTTTTCGTGGGATGCTAAACAATCCACAAATCTTGGAATCGTTGGGATTACTCGTTCCAAACAGTAGGCTACGGTTGGGGCCGCGGCAGAGTCTCTTTGAAACGCCGGTAGCCCGTACAAACATATTAAAGTTTGCTCCCGTGTGTCGGGCAATTACGATTATTAATAACATCTCTCAGCGATTGGACATTTTTTCCTGCTCTTTGGCGGAATTCCAGAGGGTGACAGTGAATGTATTGTCCTCTATGTAACTTGTCGTCACTGTATGTAACAGTGCCATTGTATGACTACTTTTATTATCTTGGGGTTTACCTGTAAAAATAAATGTATGTGTAAATGAATAAATAAATAAATAATAAATAAATATATAAGTTAACTCACCGTGAATCTCTTAGGGAACTGTTTAAAAATATTAATATTATTATGACAGTTTCTTGCCAATTCATTTATGAAAATATTATGTTTGTAAGGAAAAATATACATCTCTTTAGTAAAGACACAATTGTAATACCAGAAATAAAGATAAGTTAGATCAACCTTCTTACAGACTTGCTAAATTACAATCATCTTTCATGGGGTACTGTGTTAAATTCTATAACAAAATACCTTGTGATATATTAAAACTAAATGAAAGTAAATTTAAAACTTTAATTAAAAGCACTCTTTGTAAACAAGCATATTACAAATTAGATGATTATATACAAGATAAGAATGCTTGGGAACATGCTGGTCCTGCTCCATCAGGCAATCTTTGGTGTAGACCAAATCAAATTTGTTAATTTTTATTCCAATTCATAGTTATTGTATTCATAGTTTTTTTTGTATTTTAGAAATTAACTCACACACTATTCCGTTGTTGTTGAATTAGGTATTTTACCTATGTTTGCAATATTTGTAAGTATGTGAGAACCATGTTCCTACTTATCAAATTAATTAATTGTTAATGCTTTTTAATACTTTATACCTGTACTTAGTATAGTGTGTACAGCTATTCTGGGTGCATCGTCTTCACATATATTAATTTATAAATGTATGTACTTTATGTAAATATTGTAAAACACCTATTAAAAAAAAAGAGTAAGTATGGATTTTCTTGTTTGTTCTTCTCCATAACAATCTACTTTCCGAATGCACGGTAGAATCAATGTTTATTACTTGTAAATTTTAATTTATTTGACGTTCAAAAGTGCCGTTTATTGGCCAAGTAGAATAAATATATTTAACTTTGACTGTTCAGAATTTTATCATCGCCATATTATTCGGCATTCCGTCGCTCAGAATAGCCGTACCCATTCAATGATCCAATCGCAATGGCCTCAGAAATTGGCTAAGCCATGGTCTTCTGTCTCTCCTTGTGCAGTGGCCAGCTGGGCCTGACACAAAGGCCTCGCGAGTCCGCCGCACGTGTCGTGCTGGATCTAGGCCACGCAAGCTTATACACAACCACGGATGCGGAATTTCGAGTCTGTGCGAGCCGCATACAGTATTCATAACGTGGCCCGCAGGATTTGATGTGTGAGGTTTTCAAATATCATATCTATCGTGGTTGGAAGGGTAGGATTGCACTTTTGTGTTATTTGTTTCGTAGAATTTTGGTTGTTAGTCCTTGTATTTTGATGAAAGGCTTTGCTGAATACGTTTACACATTTAGTTCAAATTAAATTTTTCTAATCTAATGTAGGGTTTGAATTCCTGAATCCTTAGCATAAAGCTGGAGAAAGTTAAATTATCTAGAGCCAAAAACTGGCTTCGCTTGTTGATTCAAATAAAGCTTAGTCTTTTATCGTTGTCTAAAAGTAGGCAGACAGTTCACAGACATGCTATATATTTTTCATTTAGGTTATTTTTATTAACAGAAGTTTTATAAATTATGATAAACAAGCTTGACCCATCGCGTGCAATATAAATACGTGTTAATTCAGATTTTGAAATCAAATAAAGACTCCAAGTTGGATAATTTCACCTGACACGCCTGTAATACCAATCAAAACACCAACTAATTAAAAAAGATTACACTTATCATCACGTCATGACAGCCGTATTATCATTTATTAACCAAAGCTTACAGTACAACACTACATAAATTAGCTGGAACCATTATCTAAATCCCACCACTCTGCCCGATGACTTCTAATTAGCTAATCGAAGCACCGTCTGGTACATGAATAATAATAAGCTAGGATGACAAAGCTAGTGCTGTACCACGCGGTAATCACAGCGGACATTATCCGCCGGCCTGACGTGGCTTGCAATGACACGCTTGACGCGCTGTCACGTCATGTGACGTCACTCACTTCAATGATGCGGCGTTTGTGTTATATCTGAATAATGTCACTTAAAAAAACGTTTATTTGTTATGAATATAAAACCGGCTTTTGAGTGGCAATGTTTGTTTAGTTTTTATTAGTTATTGACTTTGATATGTAAATATTGAGCGATAAAACATACCGTGGTATTTTGATTTGTTGAAAGGATTTTGGTTTAAGCATTCAGATGGGTTTTCATCAAAATATGCAAGAGCGTGGGCATTTATATTTATGATTGTAACTGAAAAATGTCACTGAAATAATTTTAACAAATAAACGGTTTCACTTAAGCCTCTGTTAAGCTTTCAACTCGTGTAAAGATTTAAATTTTATTTGTATTCGTGAATTTTCATTTATTAATGTTGATCTGGCTTTTAGTAATACATAGTTTTATTGTTAATTTTACTAGCTTAACGTGTTGCTTCTGGGAAAAAATTTACGCAGCCAGTAAAATTGTAATAAAAAGATTAATTTCAGGCTACATTTAGGTGTTTGTTAAGAGGATCTGTTTCGTAGTCTAATAATACCACAACCAGGTCTAATCCTCTGTAAAGTATGCTCTTTTACAACCAACATAAAACCTTTTAGTGGTCAACGTTATTAAACCTATAAGACTATAAGAAGTAGGTTACTTAAACAGAATTAAAAATAGCATCAACAAATATTCAATTTGGTCTGTCATTAGTACTGTACACAATATTTACACGGGTTCGTAACTAGTGGCCATAATCCACCTAGTGTAGGTAGCGCCACCTTCGGTAAGCCTGCGACGTGACAGCTGACGTCACGCGCCCCGTTGCTATGTGATTTTGGTGCATTTCTAATTGTCAGCGTGTTAGTGTGCTTGGTGTGAAGGATTTGCAGCAATCATTTGATTAATAGATTAGTCAATCATTAGATTAGTAATATTTATATCTTTGTTCTAGTGGGCGACCTATGTTCAGCAGTGGACGGCTTTCGGCTGGAATGATGATGATCATGAATATGTACGTTGATTGGGAGGAAAAATAACACGAATTGACATAGAAACAGCTAAAAGATGAGTGCAGTAGGTAACGACTGCAAAGAGAGACTAGGAGTTCTCACCGCGCAGTAAAAAGCACTTCACACTGAAATTATCATCATTTCAACTAAAAAGGTGCAATAAAGCCTAGCGGCTACTCGGCACACTCAGTTAGCGTCATTACGTTGAGCGGAGAAAAAATCGCTTTTACCGAAAATTGGGTAATCGACGGCCGACAGGCGGTTTATTATTTTTAATATCACCCCTGGAGAGTGTAAATGGTGTGCTCTCTGAGAGATGCTGTGTCGTAATGTCGGCATTAGTTTGATCGAGGAAATCCCGACCCGGTGTTAACGCTGTTTGTGATACCCTTAATTGGTGATTAAAGCACCTATTTATCTTTTTAAAACGCTGTTACTTAAATGAGGGTAAAGGTTTTATATTTTTGCGGCTGAAGTTCAGGCATTGTTACATGAAGTACTAGGTTGTAAATAAAACGTTCTCGCTGAGTCGTATTCGGCTTTGTAATAAGTTTTGTTTATGAGGTTCTGGCGGATGTTTTATACTATCATAATATTTTGTGGCATGTACAGTGACGAAGGCGGAAAATGTTGGTACGTATGTAATTATTTTCTCTTTATTTAAGCTTAGTAAAAGAATTAACTTAAAACATATTTTAGAACAACATTAGTCACTCAACTCATATTCTACTTAAACATGCAACTCAAACATTCTCCTCTAGTTCCTATATTCCACTCGGTACGGCATGCAAAGTTGAATGCCTGAGAAATATTTAGAAAGAAAAGAAAGAAAACTTATTTATTTGGCACACACAGATACACACAATGTACAAATATAAGGAAAAATAATTTAATAAAAACAATTACATACATAGTGTGCCCCGCGGCTGCGCCAAAAAGGTCCAGTTCAACAAAATGCCAGACAACTGACATATTACTACTATACATATTATTACTTTATACTGATTTAGACATTTCTTGACGTCGCCGGTCGCGAAAATATCCGCGCGGCCGTTATTCGGCGTGACACGCCGCCTCGTCACCGGCGTGCGGACGCCTTTGCCTCACGCCAGCGTGCCTTGCCAGCCCTGCCTAAATTGAAACCGCTAATCGAGCTGTCAGACTGTCACTCAACTGACATTATTTTATGTTAACCGCGAGGTATATTTTTCGGATATTTGTAGAGGTGCGTCACTTTTTGTTGTCATTTTCTTTTTATTGAAGGTTACCTTGTAGTTATACCTTCGTGTTGTTTGCTGATACTTTCCTGGTAGTTATGTATGCATTCACAAGTAACTAACTAAGCTTTACGGCTTAAAGCTAAGTTACTTCTTGCAGACCAAGAGCTCAAATAACTATGTCCGTAAGGATTGAGGAGCCATTTTTTGTATCTTAATTAAATTATTATACTTATTTATAAGTAAGTTTAAAAATTTTGTCGGTTCAATCCTCGATTTTGTAGTATAATACTTAAAAAGTTATATGGACATAAAGGTGGCTCCTCAATCTAAATGTTTGGATTGAGGAGCCAGGTCAGAACTAGGAACATCATGGATTAATATTTATCGTAATTTGGTATGATTTTGTAGTAATTGAGAGTATTTAGTAGACAAAATCTGAGCTCGGTTGCATTTAAATTAAAAAGTTATCATACATTATAAGTGGCTCCTCAGACCATACATTCGACTAGTCATTTTTCAAAGAAGCAGTAGTTCAATTAATGCGCAATTTCTTCGTCGTTTAGTAGTAAGTATATTAGAATTGTAGGACAAGAATCAGAAATTAAAAATGAGTGCATTGGGAGATATGGTACATTTTAACTGGCTCCTCAATTGAGATGCTTCGGTAAATAGATTTGCCTCTAATATAATGATACTTGTGCCGAAATTTGATAAAAGAACCATCTTATTCTGTATAAATTGATACTAAATGTACGTATAATTCTGCCATAAAAAAAGCAAATATCTACGAAGTTATTAGCAATCCTTTAATTTTCAATCATATTCTTTTGTAGGGTGTCCATGAATAAAGTACATAATTTTTTTTCGTTTCCAGGCTTTTCAAAAAAAACAAATAGAAATCTGTTTGTGTTAAAAAGTTATAATTTGGAATGGTTATACATATTAATCACTCCGACAAAAGGATTTTTTTCTCGTCTTTTCCTTAAGTGGGATATCGATGAATAGGCCTTTAGAAATATTACGGTTCTGTTAAAACCATTTTTCTATTCAAGATCGGTTTACGTAAAATTAAGCTTTAAATTGCAAAATGATTGCTTTTTGATATGTGAAAAAAAACATGGCAGTAGTATATATAACGGAATTAAAAGGAAGGTAGGCTTTACAACTTTACGAATAATAGTCGAACAACTTATAAAATGAACTTGGAAAAGTAAACATTTTGCACAAAAGACATAAATAAATTTTCATTTTTCAATTTTAACAAGTAATTTTTCTACTTATGTAATGTTGTTAGTTGTGTAAAAAAGAAAGTAAATATAAGTTTATGAACCATTTTAAAAATATACAATAAAAATCATAACATCCTTAGTAATATTTCTTTTAAATTTAATAATGTTTACGCTCGAAATGAATCTTAACTTAATGTTTGTACGAAGTTTCGAGTTAACGAGGAACCAGAATCTATAATGATTACAAGTAGATCATATATGTTATGTATGAATTAAAACATATTATTTCTTGATAGCAGTATTATAATGAATGACATATATCCAGTCAACAACGGTAACCAAGTAACATGAATTTAGTCTATGACAATATACATTAATGGGCGTTTCAGAATTTATACCTGGAATTAGCGAAGCTGGCATGGGGCACTATAAATGTCACTACCCAATGAAGCATGAAATGTTTTGTTACGACGACTATGATTCTCACTGTAAAATTCTTAAAAGCACCGACCAACCAATATTAATCCATTCTTTAAGTTATGTAGAAATTGATTTAAATACCTTAAACATATGAAGAAGAATATCTGTACATACCTACCTATATTTCTATAATGCCGATTTGTTAAAAATGTAATTTAAAAAACTTGTCATCCTGGTTTCATTCATTTAACATGGTCACCCTTAATAGCGAATTCTTAAGGAATATCGAAAAGTAATTTGTTTTTAAGATACCGAATATAATTACAAAGTTGATCTCTACTTAAGTATTAAGTAGACATTCATACTAAATGTTAGTTTCTCTGGTTTTTGATTCCGTTTTAATCTCATGAAGGTACAGTAACGTTGTGATCTCAGGTAGGTACACTAACGTCAGGATTGAGGAGCCAGTTAAAATGTGCCATATCTCCATTGAGATAATATGTACTACGTACTAGAGAAGCTATCCTAAGCAAAATACATGCTCCATTTTGTCAATTTTGACAAGAGTTTAAACTCAAAATTCGCTGCAGCGCTGAAAAAATAATTAGTCGTCTAACAAAACAATATAAACATGCATCGCTAGAGCGCTTCTAAGGTGTAGTTTTCTCGCGACCAAAAAGACGGAAGCGCCGTGATTTTCATGGCGCTTACGCGTTTCGTACAACGTTCTGCAACACCTTGTCATTCATATAGACTAAATTGCTGACTGACTACAGAAGTGACATAGCTAACAAGCTTCCTTAGAATGCACACTTTTTACCCGACTGCCGAAGGAGGGTAATGTGTTTATCAGTCTATGTATGTATGTATGTATGTTTGTTCCTATGTGGCGTTCCAGAGACCAAACGCGTTGGCCGATTTTGATGATTCATACGTCAATCGATTCGTCTTAACCCTGCGAGTGTCATAGGCTACCTTAAAATTGGACAATAGAAAAATGGCGGATTTTGGGCGCCATATTGTGGGGTCCCAAATTTTTTTTTTCTTCCAAACCCAGTGTGTGGGGTGTCAAAATAAAGTGTTTTAAGATGTGATTTCAAAAATATATAACACTTATATGTTTAAATATATCTAATTCGAAAAAAACTTTACTAAAAACTTATAAATAAAAAAAGTTAAATCAAAAAACCCGACTGCTTCAAAAGCGAACTAAAAAGACGTAAACAAGGAAAAAATTATGCTGTGCAGGCGGAGGATACACCAGATTTTGATCAGCCAGCCCGCGAATATGTATCCTCCGACTGCACAGCATAATTTTTTCCTTGTTTACGTCTTTTTAGTTCGCTTTTGAAGCAGTCGGGTTTTTTGATTTAACTTTTTTTTTTCATAATTTATTATAAGTTGAAATAACCATAATAGAGTAAAATAAACTTTTGTATTTCTTTAATTAAAATATATACAATGCGCTTACAATAAGTTAAAAACATATCAAATCAGAATAGGAAATTTTACAATTCGCTTGAAACACGAAGCTTCACGAAGGTAAATTTTTATTATAATAATTATGTTTATTTAGTTACCCCTAAACAATATAAGTTTAGTTAACTTTTGACGCTTTGATAAATAATTATTAGTCTGATCAGTTTTAGCTTCGTGCTTCAAGCGAATTGTTGTGTATTTGTTTATGATGGCCCGTATCAAATGTGTTCGGTGATTTAAAGTGCTTGGTTGATCAAAAGAATGTTGAAGCAAAGATGTAAATACTTCCTTGTGAATAAAATATAAAAAAAAGAACACAGCAGTGGTAGGAGTCCAAAAAAATTAAATAAAAATGAACAATAATTAAAATTAGAATGAATGGATGGAATGGATTAATTTATGTTAGATTATTATTTTCACTCTTTAAAAAGAAACGTCAGCTAATTCTACCTACGCTTGTTACAGAAATTGTCACATCTTAATTTTTAGTCTATATGAAAAATGTCACAACATGACGTCCACCAAATATTATGTTTAAATTATATTTTAAAATGATTATATTTAGTTAATAGTTATTCCTTTGCACTTCGCCGTATTAGTTGAATTATTAGTGCAATATCTTAAAACACACCACGGCATATTTAATGCGTCTGAACGTTTTTTTCGTTTAAAAACAAAAAATTACTTAAGCTGTCAAGATCTAGCAAGCAAATGAGTGAAATGTGGCTATAAAACCGCAATTGAACACCACGCAGTAGTGATGTGTGATGACTTCTCTAGTGCGTAGTACATTATTACCTCAATGCCATATCTCCCAATGCACTCATTTTTAATTACTGATTCTTGTCCTACAATTCTAATATACTTACTACTAAACGACGAAGAAATTGCGCATTAATTGAACTACTGCTTCTTTGAAAAATGCCGAGTCGTATGTATGGTCTGAGGAGCCACTTATAATGTATGATAACTTTTTTAATTTAAATGCAACCGAGCTCAGATTTTGTCTACTAAATACTCTGAAATACTACAAAATCATACCAAATTATGATAAATATTAATCCATGATGTTCCTAGTTCTGACGTGACTCCTCAATCCAAACATTTAGATTGAGGAGCCACCTTTATGTCCATATAACTTTTGAAGTATTATACTACAAAATCGAGGATTGAACCTACAATTTTTTTAAACTTACTACTAAATAAGTAAATAAATTTGATTAAGATACAAAAAGTGGCTCCTCAATCCTTACGGACATAATAACTTGGCTCGCATTGCTAAGCAAATAGGGTATTTTATTCTATATGGGAAAAAACAATAAATATATTATTGAGATAGTTTAGGCAAAAATCAGTTTGAAAATGTTAGTTATAAATAGTTCATAAAAAAAACAATTCAATATTTTCAAAATTTGTACTTAATCTGTTTTATATATATATATATCACCATGAAATATGAAATAGTAGCCGCCATGTTAATACGTCATTCGGCTGTGTAAGCTAAAAACTGTCAACTGATCGGCGGATAGGCCTATCGTCGCATTTGTTTATATAAACAACTGACATCATGACCACAGAACAACAAGGCACCCTCTGCGTCCAACGTTTTCGTCAAACAACACGCGAAATTTGATAATGTAAAATTTAAATGCATTTTTATGGCAATTATCGAGAGAATTTTTTTTTGGAATTTAATTTCATTTTTCTGGCTGTTGATTCACTTGCACCCTGAACAACCTGACAGTGCTTCTGACGCTGCAATAAGCGTGGCCACTTACTGGGCCTAGACAATCTAATTTAATGTGCCTGAGTATCGAGAAGAAGAAGAAGAAGAAGTTGAGACGCTTTTTAAAAAATGGTACACCCATTTTGGTATGGTACACAATGAACAATGGTACACACATTGTTCATACTTGATAACATATTTTGCTATCAACCTAAACTCAATATAAATCTGCCTGGCCTTTTCCCAACTATGCTGGGGTCATCTATCAATCTAACCTGATTTAGCTGAGTACCAGTATTTTACACGGAGCGACAGCTTATCTGTCCTTCACAACCCAGTAACTGAGTAACACGATACCCCTTGGCAAGACTGGTGTAGATTCTAAAGCTTCTGACTGAGCTTCTGAAAGATCTTCAAATGACAGTTGGGAGCAATGGCTTATCGGAGGATTCTCAGTATCAAATGGATGGATCACCCATCCTTGGACCGACCTTGGCAGGCGTTGCCGTGAAGATTAAACCCTTGCGACTATTATAGCTTGTAACAACGAGTTCCTAGAGAGAGCTAGTATACACACAACAAATAAACAAATAATAGTTTAAAAAAAGTAAAAAAAAAATTTTTTATAGAAAACTAAACCAAAAAGTAGAAGTTAATTTTCAATAAATTTAAACTAAGAATAGTGTGATTAACAAAAAAAACTACTCGTATAGTAAAAAAGCGGGGTATACTTGGATGTCACTTGTTATAATATTTTACATCTCTCATGTTCGGTAAGTAGGTTCTTATTACCACCAAATGGGGCTTGTAGGTGACTAATTAGCGCTCTAGGGTAATAATGTAGCTAGAAAAGCCCTAGGGCGGTAAGTAATTTAAAAAAAACACTTCTTTCTTTCAAAAAGTTCGCGTACATCTAACCATCATACTGGCAATAGACATCATGCATTCAGCCCAATGACCAAAGAGGTCGCTTTGCTATTCAGCCTTGTCTTCGTGTCAGCATAATAATCATCAATTTTAAATATCGAACGGCGAAGCTTAATTTCTTTCTTGAAAAAAAAAAAAAGTTAAAATGTTTTATTCCTGTAATGCCGGTTTTTTTCTACTTACCTCACAATCGAGATGTAAAGCAGAATAGTTAGCTCGGGTGGAAGCGCCAATTGCACCCTCGAACTATAGGCGCCCTCGCTGCGCCTAAATATCTCGGGCTGCAATTGATGCCTTACAGCCCTTGGCTACTAATCTACTATTATTGGCAAATATTGGTAAAAGTAGTCATTTTGAAAATGTCTTAAAAAGCACCCCATGCTTTTTCCTACTTTTAGTTTGGTTTTCTATTAAAGCGTGTTTTTTTAAAGTATTTTTAGACTATTATTTATTTTTTGGTTCAATCGCTAAATCTGAAGATCCTGGTAAGGATAGTGGGACAAACTATTTAAATTATTGCATTGTCATCGGTCCTTGATAAGTGTGCAAAATTTCAAACAAATCCGAGGTTTTAAAGGGGGAGAAAATTACGTTCAAAGATTCCGTTACATAGATTCATAGATACATATATATATACCAAGCTAATAAAAGCGTGTTAGTAAAAAATCTGTAATGCGGGCTAAGTGCTCGTTTACACAGTGCAGTGGTCCGTTTTACAGACCCGCTTACTCGTATAAGTTTTATTCGGCGCTGACGTATGTAGCTGTACGAAAGACTTCACACATATGACAGTACTCCAGAGCCAATAAAAATACCGATCCGACAAAATATTCAAATTTCCGTTTTACAGGTTCGCTTTATCGTATAAGTTTTCATTCGACAATGGTGTAGGTAGTTGTATGAGCGAGTTCACACATCATACATCATACATCATATCAGCCGAAAGACGTCCACTGCTGGACATAGGCCTCCCCCAAGCGTCGCCACATTGACCGGTCCCGTGCGTCCCGCATCCAGCGAATCCCCGCAACCTTCACCAGGTCATCGGTCCACCTGGTGGGAGGCCTTCCAACGCATCGTCTTCCGGTTCGCGGTCGCCACTCCAGAACTTTTCTGCCCCATCGGCCATCTGTTCTGCGAGCAATGTGCCCTGCCCACTGCCACTTAAGTTTGGCAATTCTTCGGGCTATGTCGATAACCCTGGTTCTCTTGCGGATCTCTACATTTCTGATTCGATCACGCAAGGATACTCCGAGCATAGCCCTCTCCATTGCCCTTTGCGTGACTGTAAGCTTTCTGATGAGGCCCATTGTGAGCGACCACGTCTCAGAGCCATAGGTCATCACTGGCAACACACACTGGTCATAGACCTTCGTCTTGAGACACTGTGGTAAGTTGGACGAAAAGACACCGCGCAATTTCCCGAACGCTGCCCAGCCGAGTCGGATTCGACGGTTGACCTCTTTCTCGAAGTTGGCCCTACCCAACTGGATCGTTTGTCCCAGGTAGACATAATCTTCCACAACTTCGAGTGTAGAGTCTCCAACCTTGATAGGAGTGGGTGTTACATGGGCATTCAACATAACCTTGCTTTTGTCCATGTTCATTTTAAGACCCACTCTTTTGGAAGCTCTACTGAGGTCATCGAGCATTATACTGAGGTCTTCCATGGTCTCAGCCATGACCACTATATCGTCGGCAAACCCAAGGTGAGTGATGTACTCGCCATTGACGTTGATGCCTAGCCCTCTCCAGTCCAGAACCTTGAAGACATCCTCCAGTGCAGCGGTGAACAGTTTCGGAGATATGACGTCTCCCTGTCTCACACCTCGCTGCAGAAAGATAGGTTCCGAGGCCTGATCCTGAAGGACTGACATGGTGGCGTTACGTTTACGCTGCGGCAGGTTATACAGAAGACCGAAGAGTATAACCTGCCTCTCTGTTTAGCGTTTGTGGACTACGAGAAAGCCTTCGATTCAATCGAGACTTGGGCTGTACTGCAGTCTCTCCAACGGTGCCATAAATCGACTACCGGTACATCGAGGTGTTGAAGTGTTTGTACAAAAACGCCACCATGTCAGCCCGAGTTCACACACACAACAGTATTAAAATACTGATCCGTTTTATCGGAGCGAAGACACGCGGGTCGTGACATTTCCCCCGGTAGCGACGTATTTGTTAAAACGGTATTGTAAATGTGGTGTGAACATTACCCCCAGTAGCGACGAATTTACTATAACAGTATTGTAAATGTGTTATGAACATTACCCCCAATAGCGACGGATCCGTTAAAACGAGCCTGGAAATACGGATGTTCTGTGTGAATAAGCCCTTACATAAAATAATTTAGCTATGCTCTTGCGGTACCCTTAGAAGTATTGCCAAGCCGCTATTTTAAGGTTTTATGTCGACTTCAAAGAAAAAAGAAAACATCCTGAAAACTATAAATAATACCGATCACCTAGGAAACAAACACATCGACTGACACAATCACACTCATTATGTCAGTATGAGCTCTAATCAGCTCATACTGACATAATGAGTGCGATTGACGTGAATCAAACAGGCGAACATGCACTAAATCACGCGGGCGTATCACGCCTGCCAAGCTATCTGTGACGTCACTTCACGTCACGTCGGCGGCTTCAATTGATAGTTTAGTGTTTGAGGCAAACAAACACTTACGTAAATAAATATGGTTATACGTACTGACTGCCTATACCTACGTCATCAAGTAGGTGCTTAGGAAAATAGTTTCTGTATTGACCCTGTGTTCCGTATGATTAAATTAAATAAAAACATAGAGGAAGCATTAATATCGTGATACACCCAAGCATAGTTCTTTATTTGAAAACTGTTGTGAAACATTTGCAAGCGTCACGCAAAAAGCTGTCACGCCAATTCCTGTGAGAGATGTCACGTGTTTCAGTTGACATTCATCTGTTTGCAAACAATATCCACTTTGATAAATACAGTTATTACTATTGCAGCTTGCACCCACGTTCTTTAGTTGGTGTGTAAATAAATAGATGTTATGTATATTGACCTTGTGTTCTGTTTTCTTTAAAATAAAAAACTTTTTTACAAAAAAAATAACCGACTTCTACATAAAAACACTACAAAGTGAAAAATAACTTTAATTTCGGAAATCTGTTTTCTTGTTTTTGTTTCTTCGTTTTTTGACATTGACTTCCGAAATTGAATTAATTTATTTATGTTTTTATTTGGAAGTCGGTTTTTATTTGTTAAATAGTTTTTATTCCATTCCCCCTCTAAAAATCTTATTTTATTCACTGAAAACAGTGAATAAAAAGCAATTTTAATCATTGTTTTGTTCTTTGAATTTAGAACACACCATTATATTCAAATTCCATCTCAATGCTATAAAACCTCCTTGCGCAAAAAATACTCGACATGCAAACTCCTTGTGCTTTTCTACTTTGTTAATCAGTCTGTATGTACATATGTATGTTTGTTCCTATGTGGCGTTCTAAAGACCAAACGCGTTGGCCAATTTTGATGATTCTTACGTCAAACAATGTCACTGGTTACATTAAAATTGGAAAATAGTAAAATGGTGGGTTTTGGGCGCCATATTGTGGGGCCTTAATATTTTTTCTGCCAGACCTATTTTGTGGGGTATCAAAATAAAGGGCTTTAAGAGGTGATTCCAAAAATATAAAATACTTATATGTTTATATGTACCTAATACGAAATAAAAGTATTCATCATAAATTCGAGTACCTATAGGTATACATCTGGTTTTGGTCAACCAGTTCGCGTATGTGTATCCTCCGACTGCACAGCATGATTTTCTTCTTGTTTACGTCTTTTTAGTTCGCTTCTTAAGCGGACGAATATTTTGATTTTCTGTGTTAACTTTTTCTCGTAGTCATGGTATAAAGTATAATATGCAACTCTTGAACAAAACGGATTTATATCGAGGGCAATTATTCACTTGCGTCGCTCAGGATTCTAACACTTGAATCATTCGCTATGCTCGTGATTCAATCATTATGAATCCCTCCCTACGGTCGTGATTCATTTGTTAGATTCCTTTACTTGCTCGTTATTCATCTATGGTCCTCGCTTTAAAACCGTCCTTTATTCATTTGTTGCATAATATACTATTATTTTTCACTTTTTGGTTGTGGTTCTTATCTACAATGCCCAACGTTATGCTAGACTAGATTATCCAAATAACATGCAAATTGAAGACAACCGATGAAATTAGAGTGTAGGTACCGGGGTGAACAGCAGGTACACATCTGCGTACCCCTTTAAATCGAACCGGCGGCGTGATGTTGTTATAAAATAGTGTAAACAATAAACAGACCAGTAATCAAATCTCAGTTCTTCATCAGATCTTGATCATATTTACACGGGACCACATAAGAAGAGACATGAGTCATCAAAATCGGTTCACCTAGTAAAATGTTCTGAGGAAACTCACATAAAAATAATACATTCGAATTGAGAAACTTCGAAGTCGGTTAAAAATACATAAAGTGAGAATTAATACCGTGACATACGTATAATCATGTACTAGGGTCACGCAAACCTGTCAAGTACTCCAATTGACACTCAAATGTTTGCGATCTCAACTTAGATAAATACAGTTATTGCTGGTAGTATCCGCGTTATTGAGAATGTAACTTTGTAACAAGATTTTATGCTGACCTCGTGAACAAATACAATATAATCATTAGTACCGTGACAAAATCATGGCTCTTTATTTGCTTATCTTGCTAATCATTGACGTGAAACAAATGGAGGACAAGTTGTAAATCATGTGCTAGCGTCACGCAACCCTGTCACGCTGTTGCCTATCACGGACGTCACGTGTTCCAATTGACATTTAAGTGTTTGCAAACAATCTCTACTCAGATAAATAAAGCTTTTGCTGTTGCTGCTAATACATCATTGAGTACAGAAATAAAATCTTATTCTCGTGAAAATAAATAAATTTACTGCTTTTGTAACAGCTCAATATACGGTTAACAAAGTTTATTAGTGCTTGGCGTGGAACAAAGAGCAGACTTGTTTGGAATCTACACGCGTATTCGTGACACGCTGTGACGTTGACGTCAATCAAAACTTCAAAGAAGTTATTGGTTAGCTTTTCAGTATTATAATTCAGTCATATGATTGAGCCAGTTCTGTAGTGGCGACCGCGAACTGGAAGACAGCGCTGGAACTCCTGTGGCCCTCACCCGACCTTGATTTGTAGGTCACCGAAGATCCGAAGACTCTCACCAGAGTCGCTGGAGTCCGCTGGATGAACGAAAAGCACAGGACTGGTCATCTTTCAACTGAAATAATGATGATGAATTTACATCTGACATGCAGAAATGAATTTTCAAATTGGAATTATCATTTTTATCTCTTCGGAAGTATTAAGGCTGACAGTAATTATGCCGTTAAATAACTGATAACTATAGAGGGGCGCACGGTTAGCGCAGTGGTTGAGCGTATGACTGCTGCGCTACTTGTCGCGGGTTCGATTGGCGCACGGGTCAAATATTTGTATGACTTTAAGATAGTTGTTCTGGCTCTGGGTGTTGTGTATGTGAGTTTATATGTTTGTAAACGCACTCACGATACAGGAAGAAATTACTAGTATGGGGTAAGGTTTTAAAAAAAAGATGTTTACTTATAAAATTTTCCAGAGCACAGACAGAGACAGCGACATTGACGTGAAGGGGTATGACAGTGACGTGAAGGTGATTAAACTGATGTGTGTGAATGACCCTTAATACCGGTAAAAAGGAAATCGTAATAACGTGTTCGGTTTGCGGTGACGTTGATCCGGTGTCATGGTCTATACCTCTATGGTCTCTAAATTATGTAAAACCTCCGCTGGGATTTGTCCGCTGCTGTTTAGACAGGATGTATAAAATAATGATCTATTGTGATTTGTGTTTGATATTAGATAATGATGTTGGTGATATAATGTTGGACTGTAATTTTTGATCATGAGTTTTTCGGTAAATATAAAAGATAGCTAAAGATTTTGTTATATAATGTAACGTTACGTTTAACACAGTAAGCTAAACGTAAGCCACGTTATTAAAAAAAGTTTAAAAATAAGACCCGGCTTCGCACGACGTGGTCAGCTAACCAGGCAGCAGGTCGGGCAGGAGGACGTGGTATGCCCGAGGTAGGCAGACGAGCAGGCACCACGACGGACAAGCAGGCAATCGGGCAGGTAGGTAGTTGATTCGACAGCAGGACGGATAGGCAAGCACACGCGTAGATGGTCAAGGCACCAACGAGTGACGAGCAATCAAGGCTGTGGAATTATACGCCGTAGATACGAAGTATACGATAGGCAGGAATCAGACAAATGCTACACAGTATATCACACACAATATATTCAACTGGAGCACTTCAGATAGTAATACTCTTACACAAAACTGGAAATTCACCGTATTGAGAGTTTTCAGAATAGAAAATACACTTGGTATTCAGTACTCAGTAGTTAACCGACTTTCGGCGTTCAGTCCAGATTCAAAACTAAAAAGCTGAAGCCCGTTTTTTTCTCGTTCTGCCATCCCTTCAAAATTTCAAATTTAAATCTCAATTATGAAACAAGACCAGAACGAATAAAAAACCGGCCAAGTGCGAGTCGGACTCGCGCACGAAGGGTTCCGTACTAGGTAAATTGTGGTTTACGATTTATGACGTATTAAAAAAAAACTACTTACTAGATCTCGTTCAAACCAATTTTCGCTGGTAGTTTACATAGTAATGTACATCATATATTTTTTTAAGTTTTATCATTCTCTTATTTTAGAAGTTACAGGGGGGGGGACACACATTTTACCACTTTGGAAGAGTCTCTCGCGCAAACTATTCAGTTTAGAAAAAAAATATATTAGAAACCTCAATATCATTTTTGAAGACCTATCCATAGATACCCCACACGTATGGGTTTGATGAAAAAAAATATTTTTAGTTTCAGTTTCAAGTATGGGAACCCCCAAAATTTATTGTTTTATTTTTATTTTTGTGTGAAAATCTTAATGCGGTTCACAGAATACATCTACTTACCAAGTTTCAACAGCATAGTTCTTATAGTTTCCGAATAAAGTGGCTGTGACATACGGACGGACAGACAGACAGACAGACAGACAGACAGACAGACAGACATGACGAATCTATAAGGGTTCCGTTTTTTGCCATTTGGCTACGGAACCCTAAAAATGGCTTTACAGAGGGGGGGCGGTCCGCGCTGCCCTTACAATAATGTACAACTAGCTTAAGGAAAGGTCTAGGTAGTCCATGGTACCTATGTTATGTCTAATGCTTAAGAAAATAAAATAGAAAGACAGACTTTTGTGTGTTTGTGTGATTATCAGATGAAAATGGTACATTATAAAATAATCCCAATTTTACAAATAAGCAATATAAATTAAGTTCAAGAATACAAATCAATCAGAGATAACTAAAAATATGATTTCAGATAATAACAATACAAAGAAAACATAAAAATGAGGTATTTGCATTGATACAATATCAAAAGATATGAAAGTTTGGTTTGTATAGTGTGCTATAGAACGTAAGTAGACTAAACGATGTGGAATGAATACCACAATAAATCTTAAGAGAGACATTCTTTTGAAATAGCTTTAACTACGATGACTATGTTTTTTTCCAAAAAAAATAGATGTTTTAAATTAAAAAGTATTGACAGCTGTCAGATTGCCTTGAATTAATTCTTGGACGAATGCTAATGAGTCGAAATTTTCATTAAGTATAATTATTAAAATAATTCACAGTTTTCAGTTCTTTGACGTCAAAACTGCGTCATACAAACTGTTTACAACACGTTAACAAAGCGTTGTTACTAATTATTACAACAAAAAGCAACCGCGGTGTTCTAATTATCTCGGCTTCTAAACAAGGAGGCCGCATCGCAAAAGCTTAAGTAGTTTGTAAATTACGAGAAAACTTGGGTAATTTATCAATAATTACTTGAGAATTCATTGTTAAGAACCCTTTCTTTATGTTTTATTGTAATTAAATATTTTTGCCATTATGTTTTGGGCGAGGCGATTATAAACTTTTTGAATTTTGATCACGCCTTATTTAATTTTTATGCGGCCTTGGTGAATGGAATTAATTGCTTTTGAAAGGGCAAAGAGAAACTCGTTTGTCTAGCTTCTTTCAAATCTTAGTCAACTACGACAGTAGTAGATAAGGAAGACTTACTGATAAACGGATGCTAGGTAGTCCGAGAAAGGCTTACTTTATCTAAGCTTGTGACAGGGTGCTTATCTGATTCTAGGAAAAAATATATTTCTTGAAGATTAACAGATGAAACAAAAAACTAGGATTGGTTTTACCTCAACAAAGGAGAGGACAGTGCACTTATTTAGGTAATCAAAGAAGTATGATGATAAATTACGTTTCAAAAAAAAAAAAACTGGTTTTTCCTGCAACTTTACTTCTGTAGCTTATCACACAGGGACCAAGAAACAAGAAAAGGAGATGGGTGAAGACCCCGAATCACTGGAAGCTTGAGGCAGGACATTACCGTCGAGGTCGACCACGGCGAAAGTGTGATCTAATCATGTTGCAGAAATCATGGCCAGAGATTGCACAAGACATAGAGGTTTGGAATGAGAAAACGGAAGCCTTTGTCCAGTAGTGGGACAATTTAGGCTGATAACAATGAAATAACCTCCTACAAACAAGCAAACAATTTAACCAATATATTATTATTAGTTTCATAATAAAATTAATCATAAATCTAAACAACTTCCAGTAGTAAACAACACAACTATACAAAATGACACCCATATGTCGGCAAACTACACACATATCTAAGACATGAATCTGCATTGGGACTACTTCAACCCCGCTCGGCAATTAAGCACAGACCAAGATGGCTACAGGGCATAAGTAATGATAGCTTGCCAACTTGTTAACTTATCCGGCTAGTTTGTGAGGAGCACACGATCAACTGGTGCAACTACATTCAACAGTTTTAGTAGTGTACAGTACAGTACAGTACATTCAGTAGTGTCTCAAGATAAAAGTCTATGACCAGTGTGTGTAGCCAGTGATTACTTATGGGACAGAGACGGTCGCTCACAATAGGCCTCATCAGAAGGCTTAAAGTCACCCAAAGGTCAATGGAGAGGGATATACTCGAAGTTTCCTTGCGTGATCGAATCAGAAATGAAGACATCCGCAAGAGAACTTTGGTAAGGTTACCGAAGAATTGCCAAACTAAAGTGGCAGTGGGCAGGGCACATTGCTCGCAGAACAGACGACCCTTGGGGCCGGAAAGTTCTAGAGTGGCTACCACGAACCGGATGACGCAGCGTTGGAAGGCTTCCCTCTAGGTCGAGCGATGACCTGGTCAAGGCTGCGGGCGATTTGCGGGAGACTTGTGCCTGAACTAAGCCGTAACCTGTTTTTCAGGACACCAGAGACCTAAAGGAAAAAAAATATCTGTCATCAGCGCTTAGCAAAATTTACATTTTTATGCTACAAGTGCAAACACTTAATTAGAAGGTTTTGATAGTGGTTTGGATAATGAAGGTGTGTATATAAGAGCTTGTGTTTGTGTGTGTGGTGTTGAGAGGGTGAGAAGTTATATGAGTGGTTTCAAAAAGTATTGATTATAATAATAGAATTGATGTTTGAGGAATCGGACCATTACGCCAGCAGATAGCATGGTCGATCTTTAACTCTGTCCTGCTCTCTCGGAGAACTCCAGAGGCGAGGTAAAGATGACAAGACGCTTTTAAAGAATTACAGGCCCATTTCGCTTCTTAGCCAAGTATATACCGTTGTTTCGAGAGTCGTCACGAATAGCCTAGTTCCTGTGGCTGGTAGCAGCTGTGAACACACAAAGCAAAAACAAGCATGAAGTTGAACATAGAACCTCCTCCTTTTTGGAAAGTAGGTTAAAAACTAATTTTCAGTTTACATCCCTATTGCGTGCGATTGAAGAGGCCTATGTCCAACAGTGGACATAGGCATGCAACATGATAGACATAGGCAGGCAACATGGTGTCATCATCATCACATAGGTGTTGATGATGATACCATGACCGTGTTATGAATGTATCATGCACGGAAAACAACACGACACGGACTACTACAGGTACTATTGCACAATAATTGTAAAATTGTCGAAGCTCAGTGAAAGGCACACGACGCTGTTGATCGGTGACGGGACGCTCTTAATATACTCATATTATTAATAACAACAAAGAAAATTGCATGACACGCTCATACGGTGTAGGGGGCAGAGTCCTTAAGGGATGATTTCTAGCAACACTATTGAAAACACACTGCCCCGATGGTCTAGCTAGCTAGTGTCAAAGGTGACTGTGTGTAGAGTCCTAAGTTTAGTAAAGACTCGGGCATTTGATTGACTTCTCAGTAACTAGCGAAATAGAGACGTACTAACTATTTCCATGTATTCGTTTTTTGTCTGTGTTCTCTTGTCTGTTGCCAATCAGGTTGACGGTTCCATAAACATTACATAAATATAGATTGAGAGACGGTTCGATAAAATTTTCTGTTATGTGTTTGATTACTTGAAACCGTATTTGGATATTTATCTAGTTGCTTTGTCATCGATTACAATTCAATCCAATACTTGGAAAACATATTTTCCCTAAATGTATATTGGTAACACGGGGTTTTTGTTATTGTAGGTATAGATGGTAGAGGCTCACGATGGAAGTATTTACAACATAAGATCACGCCTAGGGGAATCCGAGGGGTTAAGCAGTGCTTCACCCATATTTCACCAGATATGTCTAAGTCCCATGTAAAAGGCGGCAGGTCTACTTTTTCAATTATTGATAGGCTCGCGCTTGACCACTATCTCACCTGATGGTAAGTGATGATGTAGTCGACGGCGGAGCACGCTTACCTAGAAGTAACCTATTCACTCTTGACTAATAGACCCCTAGGTTGTAGCTATCGGGAAACACAGACTCCGGTAGGGAATTCCACTCCTTAGCTGTACTCATAATGAAAGCATTTCCAAAACGTTTATTTTACGCCTATAGGCATCAACCGGGCAATAGACCAGGCTGCCCGACCAGGGAATCGAACCAATGACCTCATGCCTGCAGTAGAGCTTGCGACAACTAGACCAGCGAGGCAGTCGAAAGTATTTATAAGCTGTCAAACAGTCTTTGATATCCATGAGGCACCTAATATTGTAAAGGCGAAAGTTTGTGTGAGTGTGTTTGTTACTCTTTCACGCAAAAACTGCTGAACGGATCTGGATGAAATTTGGCACAGAGACAGATTATAATTTTTATCCCCGGAATATGTTCCCCTGGGCTAATTTTCGACATTCAGGCGGGCAAAATGCCTCTATATATGACAGAGTAAAGGCCGAACATACATAAAAAGAAATAGAATCATCCGAATTGAGAATGTCTGCCTTTTTGGGCAGTCGGTTAAAAACACAAAAACAACTCATAAACAAGTGTGACAGCAAAAATTAATTAACACAATTAACTACGAGTTCGTATACTTACAGTGAAGTATATTTTTAAATCTTACTCTTGATGAGCAGGCTGTGAAAATACTTCAGAACGTAAGCATTGTATGGACATGCTTTGTGAACGGGACAAAAAAAGCGAAATAAGGCTCGATGAACTATTGTCCGACGTATAATAAGCCTACGAAATATTCAATAAGGCTTGTGTAGGGTTGTCAAGGATAAACATGATTATGTGTACAGATTTAGCTTCTTAGTGATGTCGTTTAGAAAGGTCAGGTAGGATCGTTGTACTAAGAAACTGCGCGTGTATGAGTAGATGTCGGTAAAAAAAGTGTATAAAAAAAGGCGTAAACAAGAAGAAAATCATGCTGTGCAGTCGGAGGATACGTATGGCTTTGGTCAGTCAGCTCGTAATTATGTATTATTTATGATTCGCTTCTTATGCGGCAGGATTTTTAATTTTTTTGATTAACTCTTTTTACTTGTAGGTATATTTTTAGTTATCTTTTCGAAATTCTTATAAACATATAAGTGTTAAATATTTTTGTAATCACCTCTTAAAATCTTTCATCTTGATACCCCGACGACGAGACTGGAAGAAAAAAATATTGATAATATTGATTTATTTATTATATTCTTTATTGTATACCACAAAAATATATAAACAGGACAAAAATCATAAAAGCAAGTGTACAATGGGTAGTCTTATCGCACAGGGCAATATCTTACAGACAACCTTTGGATGGACTGAACGATAGGAGAGAAAAACCACAATAAATTTCAGTTTAATTGTAGCCATTGACACTAGCAAGGTTTAGACGATTCGATTAACATAAGAATCATTAGTATCGGGGAACGCGTTTGGTCTCTAGAACGCCACATGAACACTCTCCTTCAGCAGTCGGGTAAAAAAGTCAAAGGATTAGGTGTGCTAGGATACCACGTGGCATAAGGTTTCGTTTAAGGCTTTATTTATTCCAGGTTTAATAAACCAATCCATCTGTTCAGCCTTTTCGGCGGCTCAGTAATAGTACTTTCCATGGATCGACTGCTTATGTATCTGACATACAGGCTCGCACATAGTGCGGCTGCAGATGATCTCTATGACACAATTATTAAACGTAAGAATTTTAAGCTACTAGTAATCCAAATTGTGATCTATTGCCAAACCCAATAAAAACAGTTTTATTTTTTAAAAAAACTTCCATCTTCCAGTTGCTGATTCGAGCTGTATCAATCCTTGCGTGATTGAATCAGAAATGAACAGGAGAACCAAGGTTACCAAAATAGTCCGAAGAGTTGCTAATCTTAAGTGACAGTGGGCAGGGCACATAACACGCAGAACGAATGGCCGTATGGGCCGAAAAGTTCTTGAGTGGCGACCGCGTACCGGAAGACGCAGCATTGGAAGGCATCCCTCTAGGTGAAGCGACGACCTGGTCAGAGCTGCGGAAGTCCGGTGGATGCGAAACGCACAGGACCGATCAGTGTGGTGACGCTAGGGGGAGGCCTATGTCCAGCAGTGGATGGCTTTCGGCTGAAATGATGATGATCCAATAGCTGGATAACACGATATCCGTTGGCAAGACTAGTTTTCAGAATTCCGGCCTTCTGTTCTGTCTGTGAAGTTACGGCATTATTTTCTACACCAGTAGCAGAGTTGTTTCAATCACCTTTCTATTACTTTATAGTATACGAAGAATATACTTTGTTTTTACTTCAATATTTATTTATATTTTGAATGCACCTGCCATGTTATCTCTCCACCACCCTTGTTTGACCGGTAGATAATGCCACAGGCATTAAGTCCGCCTATGTACCTATATGTTGCATGAAGTTTTAATAAATAATTTATTTATTTGGCGAGTTCGTTTAATATCTACATAATATCTCATAGCAGTTACTCTTAATTTCTAACAGAGCGGGATTTGGGTCAAATATTAAAATATCAGGTCTCGGGAAAGGGTCAAGATACCACACAATTGTTGTTTTTTACATGTATACATTACAATGTTGGGTAAAAGATTAAAGGTCGTTTGATTTGTAGAAATATTTGGCGTATTTTGTTTGTGATAGATGGGTTTTTATTTGAGATACTATCTCCCGCCAGCGGCTTCGCCCCCGTGAAAGCCAGAAATTAATATTGGCTCAGCGGTCAGGTCATGTAACAGTCAAGGTTTCTTTCGCATTTTTTATATTACTAGCTCCGACCGCGTGTAAATTAAAAATGACCGTATATATTCTAATCAAAGACATCCCATGTCAGTCCTCCCATGTGCCAATTTTCTTTAAAATTCGTTTCACGGATGCGACGTATACTCAGCTTATTTGTATTTAAGCTTTCAGAGTTACTTTCGCATTCTTAATATTAGTATGGACTAGCTGTGCCCGCGGCTTCGCTCACGACAACTGCCTACCCTACCCTACTTACCTTCCTATCTGTTAAAGTTTTTTATTAGTATCTTATATTTCGAACGAAGCCAACTCTATCTGTCAAAGACTGTAAAAAAAAGAATGTCGTTTTTCCTTCATAATATTTTACTTCTGTAAAAAAGCGTGTGACTCGCAAATATAATTATAAAACTCAAGATATGGTTTAATTTCATCGGCCTCTGACTATAAATAATAACAGCAGAGCGTGGTTGATCGACAAAAGAAAAATGACGTCGTCGGGAACGTGTAATTTTCCAAAACTAAACGACAATACGGCGTTCTCCAACTGGAAGTTTCGCGTGAAGGTTTTGCTAGAAGAAAGAAGCCTTGCTAGCATATTGAATAAATACGACAAGACGAACAAAGAAAATGTTGAAAGTGATGCAAAAGCTCGGTCAATCATTGTTCAGTGTGTAACTGACCGATACCTGAACATTATCAAGAAATGTAAAACAGCGGCCGACATGTTATCCTCTTTGGAAGAAGTTTTCGAGAGAAAAAGTGTGTTCAACAAGCTTTTCCTACGTAAAAAGCTAATTGCAATGAAATGTTCCAGCAGTCAAAGTCTACAGGACCATTTCCTACAATTTGATAATCTAATCACCCAATTGGAGACAGCGGGAACTACAATGGAAGACAGTGACAAATTGACACATTTATTCCTTACACTACCTGAGGAATACAGCACAGTGATAACAACGTTAGAAACCATGAGTATTGAAAAAGAGCTCACTGTAGATTTTGTGAAATCTAGACTTCTAGACTCGGAGCTAAAATTTAAAGAAAAGAAAAGTGACGTTGTAGAAAGTAGTTTTTACACTTGCTATAAATGCGGAAAAGAAGGGCACATGGCATATCAATGTGACAAGAAGCCTGACAACAATTATCAAGTACAGCGAGGCAGAGGAAAATTTAGAATGAGAAGTAGAGGACGATCAGCTTTCAGAGGCAAGTCCAGAGGACAAGGACATGTAGCACAAGTGAATGACAACTCTGGTGATATGTTTATTGCTTCAAGCATGGAACACATATTGCATACAGATGCATCGGAGATTATTTTTGTTGTGGACTCGGGAGCAACCCATAACTTCATACAAGAAAAGTATGAAAAATATATGACAAATGTGACGGAACTTCAAGAACCAATTAAAGTTAAAATCGCGAATGGAGAAGTTTTACAAGCTAAGAAAAATCGGCCAAGTGCGAGTCGGACTCGCGCACGAAGGGTTCCGTACCATTTTCGTAAAAAACGGCAAAAAAAAATGACGTTTGATGTATGGAAGCCCCCCTTAAATATTTATTTTATTTTGTTTTTAGTATTTGTTGTTCTAGCGGCAACAGATATACATCACCTGTGAAAATTTCAACTGTCTAGCTATCACGGTTCATGAGATACAGCCTGGTGACAGACAGACAGACAGACAGACGGACAGACAGACAGACGGACCGCAGAGTCTCAGTAATAGGGTCCCGTTTTTACCCTTTGGGAACGGAACCCTAAAAAAAGGCTATTTAAGAACCTTTTATGAGGGCGACACACCTGTCACAACTGAGGGTCTCATAGTAAGTGGAATTGAAAGTAATTTACTGTCTGTTAATGAACTAATGAATAAAGGCAAATCTGTAATATTTCAAAATGGTGAGTTGATAATAAAATCTCATAAACGAGTATATAATGGAGAGAAAAAGGGAAAGTTATATATACTGAAGATGCAACTACCTAAAGAAAAATATAAATGCTATTATAGCGATGATGACCTGAATAATGGGGATTTATGGCATATCAAACTTGGCCACCTAAACCGTAAAGCACTAAGTTTGATGAACTTGCCTTATAGCAAAAAGGTATGTGAAGTTTGCATGAAAAATAAAAGTACAAGGCTACCTTTCAAGACAGTTACAAAGCAACAATCGAAATATGTTGGAGAATTAATACATTCTGATGTTGCTGGACCAATGAAAATATCAACAAATGAAGGCTACAGGTATTACCAAACCATACTAGATGACTACTCGCATTTTACTCAAACTTACTTGTTAGTGAACAAATCTGAAGCAGCAGATAACTTAATAAAGTATATAAGAGAAATAGAAACAGAATAAGAGTTATAAATAAAGAGAATCCGTTGTGTTAATGGAGGGGAATACTCATCAAACTATTTTAGAATGTTTTGTGAAAGGAAAGGAATAAAAATAGAGTATACAGTACCTTACAGCCCACAAATGAATGGAAAAAGCGAGAGGCTGAACAGATCCATTTATGACAAAGCTCGAACCATACTGG
The DNA here is from genome assembly GCA_949775005.1 of Orthosia gothica. Taxonomy (NCBI): domain Eukaryota; kingdom Metazoa; phylum Arthropoda; class Insecta; order Lepidoptera; family Noctuidae; genus Orthosia; species Orthosia gothica. The sequence continues at coordinate 16,112,661 of OX459051.1, read as the reverse complement.
ATGAATCATGCTTACCGAGACATCTGTGGGGCCATGCTATATTGACAGCCACATTCTTGATTAATAGATGCCCATCAAGTGCAATTGATTATGAGATACCAGCAGTCATATTTGAGAGAGAAATGGTGCTCAATAAATTGAAACCATTTGGATGCAAAGGATGGATGGTCATACTACCAAAAAGAGATAAACTAGATTCAAGAGCAAAAGAAGTAAGAATGGTTGGCTATGCCAGAAACGGATACAAAGTGTGGGATTCTATAACAGATACTGTTACTGTGACTAGAGATGTAAGATTCAATGAAAGAGACTTTAAATACCAACAGGCCCAGATTAATGAACAAGAAGATGATAATGTATACATTGAAGAAAAGAAAGATGAGGAACAAAAGAAAAAGAAAGATGAGGAACAAAAGAAAAAGAAAGATGAAGAAGAAAGAAAGAGACAAGAAGAAGAAAATAAAATTAATGAAAAGAGTAAGAGAAATGAAGAGCAAAAAGCTCAAGAAAGTACTAGGCAGAATACTAGAAGTGGTAGATTAATTACTAAACCAAAACATCTAAGTGAATATGAAATATATGAAGCATATTGCTTGATAAGTACAGAAGAAGATCCACAGGAATTTAAAGAAGCTATGGAAAATGGATGGGAAGAAGCCATCAAAACAGAAATACAAGCTCTACAAAAAATGAATACATGGACAGAAACTGATTTACCTGAAAACAAGAAAGCTATAGACACAAAATGGGTATTTAAGACCAAAGAAAACAATTTGAAAAAGGCTCGACTAGTAGTGAAGGGTTTTCAACTAAAAGAAGATTCTGACTTTGGGAAAAATTATGCTCCAGTAGCAAGAATATCCTCAGTTCGAACAATCCTGGCACATGCAATACAGAAAGGATGGAATTTAAGACAACTAGATGTACCCACAGCTTTTTTGAATGGGATGCTTGAATCTGAAGTGTACATTAAGCTGCCTGAAGGTGTAAAAGCAACAAAAAACAAAGTTTTAAAACTGAATAGAGGATTGTATGGATTAAGAGAAAGTCCCAAATGTTGGAACCAAAGATTTAATAGCTTTGCAGTAGAAAAGGGTTTCAAAAGATCTCAGTATGATGTCTGTCTATACATAGGCGAAACAATGAATGTGTGGATGTTAATATACGTTGATGATATTATTCTTACTGGAATTGAAGAAGAAATAGAGAAGATGGTGAAATATTTGAAAATGGAATTTCAAACAAAAGATTTTGGTTATCCTAAGTCATTTCTAGGAATGGAAATTGAAAAGAAAGAAGATGGTCTTAAGATTACACAGAAAAGACAAATAGAAAACATGCTCATAAAATATAATATGCAAGAGTGCAAGAGCTCAAATACAAAATTAACAAAAGGGTATCAATTTGATGAAAATGAGCCAATAATATCTGATATACCTTACCGCCAGTTAATTGGTAGTCTCATGTTTGTATCAACAGTCTCACGACCAGATATTACTTATTCAACCTCATACCTAAGTCAATACCTGGACAAGCCTACACAGAGCCTTTGGATACAGGCCAAGAGGGTTCTGAGGTACCTGAAAGGATCACAAGACACTGGATTGTACTATACAAAGTCTGGAAATATGGACTCTATAGAAACATACTCGGATGCAGACTGGGGAGGTTCACACACAGACAGAAAAAGTGTATCAGGATCTATGACATTATACAATGGATGTCCAGTTGCTTGGTTCTCTAGAAAGCAAGCATGCGTTTCTCTGTCAACAGTAGAAGCCGAATATGTAGCAGCTGCAACTAGTGCATGTGACCTACTATACATAAAAGGACTATACAGTGATTTAAATGGACTGGAAAGTGATGTGTTATGTATATTGTACATGGACAATAGAGGTGCTATTCAAATTTCAAAATCTGTTGAGAATAGCAAACGTGCTAAGCACATTGATATAAAATACCATTTCTTAAAAGATGTTATAAGTAGAAAATTAATTAATGTCGAGTATATCTCTACTCATAACAATGTGGCAGATTTATTAACTAAGACATTGTCTGGTGATAAGCTTCAAACTTTGAAACAAATCTTAAATATTGTTCAGTTATAATTGTAATTGTTTAATAGTTTGTTTTTTTTGTTTGATTTGTTTAATAGTGTTGTTACGATTTCAATCTATGACAGATTTTCAATCGAGGGGCAGTGTTAAAGTTTTTTATTAGTATCTTATATTTCGAACGAAGCCAACTCTATCTGTCAAAGACTGTAAAAAAAAGAATGTCGTTTTTCCTTCATAATATTTTACTTCTGTAAAAAAGCGTGTGACTCGCAAATATAATTATAAAACTCAAGATATGGTTTAATTTCATCGGCCTCTGACTATAAATAATAACACTATCTACCTGTCTACCTACCACTTTTTTTCTAGGGTCATTCTTTTGCTGAGAATCATTACACCGCCATTCAGTAACTTCAATGCACAACGCCATCTATCGAAAATGGAATTCAACTGTCCGAGTATCTGAATTGCGTGTGTTGTGATAATTTTACTTTTTGAACACTTTAAATTTTAGATGAACTTTTAATAGAGGGAACCGAAGGCGATGAAACAAGAACTAAGTAATGCTTCAAGTTACGCCTTTTTTATGTATAAAAGTTATTTACATTGGTTTCGTACATTTTACGTGATACGGGCACAAATAAACAGGTAAACAGACAAACAGTCAAAATTACTATACTATAATAATATTTGCTTTATTTTTGTTGTGCTTTATGTATGTATAGAATGGTGTCTCAATAAAAAATTATCTTAATTTATCTTATCTTTAATTTCCAAAAATTTTGGAAATGGATTCTGTTGGTTATCAATTTTTTTGGAAATATTTTCGATGTACAAAAACGACTCTTCAGATTTATTATATGTATAGATTACACAATATGTAAGCTGGATACCATAGATTTGTCTACATACCCAGATTCTTAGAAGTAGCGGTTGTTTACCTGATGTCTGAGATTTTCAAGAAAGAACAATACCTTTTGCTCTTTTCATTGTGTAAGTGACGCAAATCACGACTAAAAGAGGTAAGAACTGTCAAGAACTCAAGAGGATGCCAATAATCTTTATGACTATTGCATCTAGCTGTTTATGTTGCAAACACCAATCGATTTGCAAAGCGTGGTGATTTAGATTTTGAGGGAAAACCCTCTTTCGTCAGAACAACCTAACTCGTTTCCCATATTAGTATGTTTCCGTTTCCCACATGTATATTGCAACCGTATTAATTCAGAGCAGAAACATTTAGCTACCTTACCTTTTTGGATAGGGTGGATCGAATAACCAATGTTACCTGCAATGTTCTCAGTCATACGGTAGGTCCTGACCGCCCAAGTGTTCCTAGATTAGTTAAAAAAAGTTTGGCGGATTTTGGAGTTAAGATGCAATTTTTTTTTGCTTCTAAATATCAAGTGGGGTATTAAAATGAAGAGTTTTCAAAGGTGGTCACGAAAATATGAACAAGTTATATGTTTAACAGTATTCCGAAAAAAAACATAACTAAAAATTTGTAAATAAATAAGGTAATTTAAAAATCAAAAACCCAACTGCATATGAATCCAACTAAATTTCATGTGAGGATCATAAAGGTAGTCACTCTACACAAAACTGGAAAACTCTGAAAAATACTGGTGTTCAGCTACAAACTGTTTGCCTGGCAGCTTACTTCAACTAAATTAAATTGGCTTTTTAGAGGTGATTGTGTCGGGGGTTTTATATTTTTTTAATTTGTCTTCTTTGTACCTTAAAAATCTTGTCTTATCATATATATTTACATAACATTAAACACCTAATTAGCTACCTATATATACATTTAAATAAAAGGTCTCGCGCACGAAGAGATCCGTACAATTATCGCAAAAAAATGGCAAAAAGTCACGTTTGTTGTACAGGAGAACCACTTAAATATTTATTTTATTCTGTTTTTAGTATTTGATGTTATAACGGCAACAGAAATACATCATCTGTGAAAATTTCAACAGTCTAGCTACCACGGTTCATGAGATACAGCCTGGTGATAGACAGACAGACAGACGGACCGCGGAGTCCTAAGACTCCGCGGTCCGTCTGTTAAAACGGGACCCTATTACTAATAATAGGGTCCCGTTTTTACCCTTTGGGTACGGAACCCTAAAAAACTACGCACGCGTATAAAAAGGATATAAAAAGGACAGGGGTCATAGGGCGTCAAAAAATTCGTCAAAATGTAAATAGCGCATATTTACCCGACTGCCGAAGGAGGGTAATGTGTTGATCAGTCTATGTATGTATGTATGTATGTAAGTATGTATGTATGTATGTATGTTTGTTCCTATATGGCGTTCCAGAGACCAAACGCGTTGGCCGATTTTAATGATTCATACGTCAATCGACGCGTCTTAACCCTGCGAGTGTCATAGGCTACATTAAAATTTTGGTCAGCTGATTTTGGTCAGCCAGCCCGCGAATATGTATCCTCCGACTGCACAGCATGATTTTTTCCTTGTTTACGACTTTTTAGTTCGCTTTTAAAGCAGTCGGGTTTTTTGATTTTTTGAATTAAGTTTTTTTTGACATTAGGTTAAACATTGATTAGCAGATTCTAAATTAAAATTTTCTATGGAGAATTTGAATGTAGAAAATTCAAATTCTCCATTTGAATTTTAAGGTTAGAAAGTTCAAATTCTCCATTTGAATTTTGAGGTTAGAAAGTTTTTTTTATGTAAGGGTCATTATTTTTAAATATTCATGGTATGAATTGGCAACCCTATTGCATACAAAGGATATTGGACGGTTAATATAAAAAACCCGATCTGTTTTGTATTTTCTCAAGATATCGTGTTCATTGATTATGTTGGGAACTTGATCCGCTGAATGAGGAATGCGAATCTTTTAATTCTTTGTTGTGATTTTCAGGTTATTTATGTTATGGAATTGGAATAGAAGCTCTGTTAAATGTTAATAGGTAATAACACTGAAAAGGTTTAATTGGATTATCATAGTTTATTATAGCATCGATTGGAGTAAACAGTTGGATGATATGATTTAAATTACTTCTACTTTTCGCCCTAGCTCTACTCCCTAAGCACGAAGTCCGTAGTTTCGGCCTTCGTTACGGGCGTTATCTACTCCGTATCACCTACGGACGCATGATTCGTTCGGAGCTCGAACTACTAATTAATGACAACACAATTTGACAGTTGTATCTACTCCTTGAAAATTGAATCATTACGGAGTAGGGTTCACTCAGAAGTTCCGGAGTACTTTCGGACGGGACGGGACGGGAGTAGATCCCCTGTTACGGTTCTCGTACGGGACAAATAGACTAGAATATAATAATACCTAGTTAAGGCGCCGATTCCCTTGAGTAGCTGATTTTAAAATGAGAATCACGTCTAAACGGCTAGTCGTAATTTATTGGAAAAAATATATGTTATATTAGACCATTTTCTTAATAATTTCATCTGAGCAAATTTTGAGTTTTATTCGTATAACATAGTGTCATTAATTTGTAAAGTTATGTCTAAAACGGACAAAAACACGACAATCACAACAAAACCGCTGGGCGTATTTTAATGAAATCGACACCATGTCAAAGACAATTTAATTATCTACATTTTGATCTGAAGATTTTTTTTTAAAGTCATAGAATAATAAGAAAAGTACAAAAAACTACTAAATTTCGGGTCGCGCGGGTGAGAAACGAGGGCGCGTTTTGTTCCCTCAAGGTCGTTGGCGTTAGTCGTCGTCTTAAGACGGGCTGGTGTCCGCAACTCCACGCCTAAGCGCGTATTTTGTAACGAAAATTTTACCGCATTTTGATATTTTATAGTAAAATATTTGCCACTAAAATTATACACTCAGAATAAGTATACCTGTTTGTAGAACTGTTCATTCAATTATCGTAATTTCAGCCAAAAGCCATCCTCCGCTGGTCAAAGGTATCCTCTAATCATTCATCAATTGTTAGTCTAGCAAATGGTCAAATAATTAACTATTCAACTTATTTGACCTTTTGCGAGGAAAATAAATACAGCAAAAAATCATTTTACCGTAATTTGAATCCATTGGTTACCATATTTTTGAGGTTGAGTTAACTGCGCATCAAAAAACTGGGCCCAATCGTCGCCACATCAATGAGTCCTGTGCTTCTTGCATCCAGCGGACGCTTGCGTACCGCACCAGGTCATCGGTCCAACTACAAAAACAAGATTTATTATATTGAATAGTTCAAAGTATTATCAAAAATTGTTAGAACGAAATAATCATAATAACCGCATGGGTAATTGGTATCAGCTAAGTCTCTGAGCTAAGCTGCGGACGGACGAACAGACGGACATTGCTAAACTGTAAGGATTCCTTCTTCTTCCTAAAACAGGTACCAGGCCCCTCAGAAAGTATTGCGAAAAAAAGTTTTTATATATGGGAGACTGGCCAGTTATAATGTTTTTCGAAAATATGATTATTTATAAGTAAAAATAAGTAAGTTCCAATTTCAAAATTTCCCTCCACATTTTTTGCGAGTTAATTCAAAGTATTGTGTCTCACTGAAATATGGATCTGCGCCGGGAACATTTTAGAGCTATGATTTTATACGATTTCAAGTGTCGCCTGAAACCGGATGAATCGTACGATAGACTTCAAATGGCATTCATGGATGAAGGCCCTTCCAAGGCAACCGTGTATCGTTGGTATAACGAATTCAAGCGCGGTCGACCAACTTTGTGGGATGACGAAAGAAGCGGTCGCCCTTTGACGGCTGTTACCGAAGAAAACGTGCTAGCAGTGAAAAATTTAATCCAAGACAATAGGCGAATTACATATCAGGAGATTCAACACATATTGAAGATTGGATCGGGAAGCGTTCACGAGATTCTACACAGCCATCTTCGCGTGAGGAGGATAGTATCACGCTGGGTGCCGCACAACCTCACCGATGCTCAGAAGCAGGCCCGGGTGGAATGGTGCCGTGATATGCTTAACAAATTTGAAGCAGGCTCGTCTCGGCGTGTTTACGACATCGTTACAGGTGATGAGTCCTGGATTTATCAATACGACCCAGAAACCAAGCGCCAGTCGACTGTTTGGGTGTTTCAAAATGAGCCAACGCCTACCAAAGTGAAGCGATCTAGAAGCGGGGGTAAGATTTTGATCGCTAGCTTTTTTAATTTGACTGGCCACTTGGTATCAATTCCCTTACGGGATCAAAGAAGCATTAATGCCGAATGGTATACTACCAAATGTTTGCCAGAAGTTTTCTCTGTTATAAGCAACAAGCGACCAAACACAGGGCTCCGCGGGCTACTGCTCCACCACGACAATGCACCTGCGCACACCGCACTCAAAACGAGGGACTTCCTGGACAGCACGCCAGTCAAACTCCTGGGTCACCCTCCTTACAGCCCTGATCTAGCACCGTGTGACTTCTTTTTATTCCCAAAAATAAAAAATCAGCTCAAAGGGATACAATTTTCGTCGCCGGAAGATGCGCTGGCTGCGTTCGAGCAGGCTGTAAACGAGGTGTCTGCGGCGGACTGGAAAAAGTGTTTTGAAAACTGGTTTAGGCGCATGAATCTTTGTATAGAGGCTGGTGGAAAGTACTTTGAAAAGATTTAATAAAAATATATGTACGTATAGAACAATTTTTTTTAGTTTCGCAAAACTTTCTGAGTGTCCCACGTAAATGCATCTTATTGTAATGTTGCGGAAGCCTTCAAACTAATCGTTATGCTTCAAACGAAGAAAAAGCAGTTTTCCACAGACAAAACAGTCTAAGTAACTTTTGATAAATCAAAAGAATAACTACTATTTTTAGGGTTCCGTAGTCGATAAGGAATCCCTATAGTTTAGCCATGTCCGTCTGTCCGTCCGTCCGCAGCTTAGCTCAGAGACTCTTAATACTAGGAAGCTATAATTTGGCATGGATATTAACTACGCCGATAAAGTGGTACAATATAATCAGGAAAAATAAATTATTTTAGCGTACCTCCTGTACACGTAAAGAAGGGATGTTTTTATTCTCATCTATCCCATGGTGTGAGGTACCGTTGGATAGGCCATTCAAAAATATAACGGGTCTGTGAAAATCATTTTTCGATTCAGGGATCCGTTTGTATAAAATTAAGCTTTAAATGGCAAATTTTTGTTAGAGTCAAGTGTCTTCCCCTGCCAGCTAAATGGTTGCTTATGGATATGTAAAAAAAGTCACGGCAGTCGTATATATAACGAAATTAAAAGGAAAACTATCACAGCTAGGTATGCTTTACACGTTTACGAGTAATAGTCGACCAACTTGTAAAATGTACTTGGAAAAGAAAAAAAAATGTATATTGATGTATGGGGACAACAGTTTTCGTACGCCAAAGTTAATTTAGTCCCTTCCTTAGAGCAATGTTCGGTGCTTTCATTGTTTACGAACGTTAGTAATGTTACCTATTATTTTGGTGAATGTAGCTGTTTATACGGAACCCTCTCTCTCTTCAAAGTTAGAGTGAACAGGCTTCTTCTGGGTAAGCTCACTCCATCGTAGACTCTGTCTCTGTCACCTAGACTAGAGTCAAGAGCAAACCCATCATAAATAAAAAATAAAATAAAAAAAAACCCTCTGTGCACGAGTCAGACTCGCACTTGGCCGGTTTTTTGAACCCGTAAAATATTGCTACTAAATTCAAAGTCACCCTGTTTTGTTTTCCCACTTTCTTAGACCGACAATGTCTGTTAGAAGCCGTAATGAAATGCTCACACACGTTTTGGCCTCTTGGCTTATGTACCTACACATGTATGTATAAAACAACCACAATGTAGCTCTATGGTTACTTTTCGTTGTCGATGGGCAAACATGTGAAATAAACACAGTTTCGCCAGTAATACAATCTTAATTGTGTAGGCTTTATTAGGCGTCCTATTTAGTCTTAAAGACTTAAATACTTAGATGTAGATTTTAATCGTTACTGTTAGAAACAGGGAAAAGGCGAAAATAAAACAAATTCCTTTATTTTCAACACAGTTTTAGTTAAGCTTCAATCTGCCTTAAGGTTGCCCTAGTCGAAGGCACGAACTATTTTGTGCGCGGGGTTAAAATGTATGCTATCTCATCCGACAATACTTGCGAATGAGATAGATGCTGTGATGAGCAAGCAGTAAGAAGCTAGTTCGCGTACGAATACACACTTTTACAAAATTGTAGCGAAATGGATGATGATTTAGGAAGAAAACGAGTGGGCGAAATTTTGTAAACAGACCTTTGGGAATATGCATATCATGAAAAAACTACTAAATGTATCTGTTCAAAATATTTTTTTTGCACTGTTGAACTACTACCCTGTATGGTGACTGTTTTGCAATTTTCCTTCTTCTTATGGTATTTATTTCCGCCCAAAGATGCGTTAAAATTTTGTGTTGAATTATGGTACTTTCGACGCTCATAACTTTCAAATATTTTTTTTTACTTTTTTGTTTCCATACAGGGCTTGCATAATGAGGCTTGAAAATTGCATTTTTTTTTTGAACTTGTACCGTCCCATAGTGGAGTAATCGCCATACTACGTTTGTATGGAAGATTGATCGACTAGGTCAACCTTAAATTCCGGTAGCATTGTAATGCCGCGTTGTCACGTAACATGTGCAACTGTGCGCTGTGCTCTGTGCATCTGTGTAACCGAAACTGTGCACAACACCGTGATATAAAAACGAACCACACATTTAATGTAATTAACTGCTTGTAAGTTGTTGCGTATTCCGCACTCTCCACTTTCTTGTGGATTTAAACAATTACCGTTCATTAGGATGCACACAGAGCCCGCTTTTGTAATGCAAATCCATTGTTTTTGTGCACGCTCCACACTTTTATGTGAATGTATGTTGCACAGTAAACATAGCTGGAATACGTATGAACAAATACTTTGCTCTCAAATGAAAAGCAATTTCATAAGTGGAAATGTGGAATGCACCAGAAAGTAGGTTCATACGAAGTTCGTCTTAACTTTATATAAAATTCAATATTTCCGAGGGAGCGTGGCGGTCCGAAGTCAAACAGCCACGACTGGGGCGACTCGACGAATTTAAAGGAATCTACCATAAAAATAGTAAACACGATTTCTGGTTGTGAAAAGATAAATTTCGGTCTAGCAAACATGGTTGTATCTCGAGGGGCGAAATCTCGCGCAACTTTGATTTGATTCTTGAATTTGGCGCGGCATATAGAAAATATTGCAAATTCAGTTTGTTGTGGAGTAAGGCGAGTGGCGCCGGGGGGAGGAGCTCGCTAGTAATCGCATTTCAGGCACGGAGGCTGCCTGCTTAGTGTTGTGTTAGTATCCGCTAAGATATACTCTACTTGCTGCGATATTATACATAGGAGTTTATTTAGTTCTCGTTGAAACGAAAACTGCTGGATATATCCGAACCTGTTCTATTATAAGCAAAGCGTAAAATACCAGGAATTTTATTTATTAATGTAAATATATACTACATATTGGCACTTTATTAATTAATATTTTACGGGGAATAGAAGGTACCAAAAATGTAATAAAGGCGTTTGAAAGCAAAGATTTGTTTTAATACGGATTATACAGGGTTTAATCAAAGCGTCAGTTGCCATACTTCCAGGAAATCAATACATATAATAAATCTGTAGAAAAGTCGTTTTTGTACATTGAAAATATTAAAATAAAAAATAGCCAGGGTGTTAAAGGATCCATTTACAGCATTTTTGAAATTTTTGTCTGTTTGTCTTTTATCTGTTTGTCTGTTTATTTGTGCACGCATCACGTAAAATGTACTAAGCCAATGTAGATAACTTTTATACATAAACATTATGCGTAACTTGAAGTATAACTTAGTTTTTGTTTCATCGCAATCGGTTCACTCTATCAAAAGTTAGATGAATTTAAAGTGTTCAAGAAGTAAAATATCACAACACATGCCATAACTCTGAACTATGCAATGCAAACATGCAATTCAGATACTCGGACAGTTGAACTCCGTATTCGATAGATGGCGTTGTGCATTTGACATTATTTTCTGAATGATGGTGATAATGTTCTCCGCGGCAGAATGACACTTGAAACAAGTAAAATTGTAAAATTAAAAAAAAAACCGACACATTTATCTTGCGAAAACACCCCGATACAAACAATAAAACGCCCATTACTTTTGAACGGCTGAACCGATTTTATTCAAACATAGCTAAGAACACTCTCAACAAAATCACCTTTCAAACAAAAGAAACTAAATCAAACACGGTTTATCCGTTTAGGCGCTATGATGCCACAGACAGACACACAGATACGCAGACACACAGAAACACAGATATACCGATACACAGCAACTCACGTGAAATGTATAACCCCCCCTTTTGCCGGCGGGGGTTAAAAAATTGATGGTAGGAAGGATAAGTAGCAAGTCAATTAGGGTAGGCAGGTAGACAGGGGTGTCAACTCTACACTTCGAATCAACGTTTTCGTTTCGGTACAGCGTTCTGGAGACCTACTAGATGGCGGGCAGCAAAACTGTCTTTAAATTTTTAGGGTTCCGTACCCAAAGGGTAAAAACGGGATCCTATTACTAAGACTCCGCGGTTCGTCTATCTGTCTGTCTGTCTGTCACCAGGCTGTATCTCATGAACCGTGATAGCTAGACAGATGAAATTTTTACAGATGATGTATTTCTGTTGCCGCTATAAAAACAGAATAAAATAAATATTTAAGTGGGGCTCCCATACAACAAACACATCGTGCGCAAGTCTGACTCGCACTTTGCCCGTTTTTTTTTTATAATTTCGGGTAAGTTAAGTAGGGTAGGTAGGTTAGGAAGGTAGGGTAGGTAAGGCGTAGGTTGGGTAAGTTGGGTAGGTAGGTAAGGCGTAGGTTAGGTAAGTAGGGTAGGTAAGACGTAGGTTGGGTAAGTAGGGTTGGTAGGTAGGTAGGGTAGGTAAAGCGTAGGGTAGGTAAGGCGTTGGTTGGGTATGTAGGTAGGGTAGGTAAGGCGTAGGTTTTTTAAGTAAGGTAGGTAGGGTAGGTAAGGCGTAGGTTGGGTAAGTAGGGTAGGTAGGTAGGGTAGCTAAGGTGTAGGTTGGGTAAGTAGGGTAGGTAGATACTTAGGTAGGGTAGGTAAGGTGTGGGTAGGGTAGGTAAGTAGGGTATGCAGTTGACGGGAGCGAAGCCGCGGGTACAGCTAGTCGCAAATAAATTGATATACCAGTGATTATTCGATGCCCGAGTCGGGCAAAGTATAATTGGGTTTTTCGATCTAGAATGTCTTAGTAACAGCCCGGTGTCTGGATTTATGCCCGGTTGATGGCAATAGGCTTGCCCCATATTACATGGGACTTTTAAACATAACTGGCGAACGTGTGAGTACCTTCTATATGTACACCACTGCCTAATCTTTCGGGGAATACTGGCGTGATGTTATGATGATATTTTGAAGACAAGACTAGAAAAAAATCCTTATTTCAACTAAGCCATTAAGCAACACTACACATAAATTTAAAGTGAAAATAATTGATTCTACCGTCTATTCGGAAAAGTAGCTTGTTATGGAAAAGCACGGACAAGAAACTCTATACTTAAGAGCGGACTCTAGTCAACAGGAATTTGAAAAATAGGTATTTGAAGAAACTATTGCCGTCGCGTCACCTCCAACCTCACCCCGTAAAGTGCGAAAGGGACAACTGCAGCTCAGGCTGATTTTACCTACAAAAACTTTGACTAAAAGACGTTTCGTATTCTGCTGTTTTCTTCATGAAAACTGGTCTGATCTAAAAAATTCTTATATCAAAATTTTGAGGAAAAGTATATCTATGCTCCTATCATTTCCTTTTTTGTTAAAAACTTATAAATTTTGTCTGAAAGTCTTCTGAACATGGCGGTAAAAACGGGCATTTTTGTCGGATTTTTGGATTGTCATATTTCTTTTTGTGATTATGTTTTGGAAAAAAGGAAATTATACAGGCACGTATTAATTAGACCTAGATTTTATGGAAAAAAATCATTGCTCTAGAGGCATTATCCACGAAGAAAACAGCAGAATGTGTTTGTATGGAGAAAGTCTCACTAGAGTCCCCTCTTAAGCTTTAAAAAAAAAAGTGTTTCACAACATAAAATACATACATACATAAATTCATATACGTGAGGACGATGCACCCAGCACTACTATACTACGTACAGGTATAAAGTTTTACAAGTTTAAACACGTAAATTCCTTTATTTGATAAATAGGAACATGGTTCTCACATACTTACAAATATTGCAAACATAGGTAAATTACCTAATTCAAAAATATAAAAACAAAGCATTACTATATTGTATATATTATTAGTATTACGTACTTAGTTATTAAAACAACCAATAAATATAAAATTTGTTTTCATAACTACAACATAAATAGCTACATTGTTTCCGTTTTAATAAATTCTCAGCAATTTTCCTTAACAAGTTTAATTATATAGCTTTAAGCCACGTGGCAAAGATTAAAAGATAATTACAGGAAACAATGATCATAAACTAAGGAATAATATAAAGTTATTTCTTGCTTCAAAGGCAGAAAAAGCTCTCTTCGAATATTAATTACATGGCAATTTTATCGCTCTTTGGCTAGAGGTATCTTCTTGTTAGCGTTAAACTCTTATTTTTATTATGTAGCAGGAATACATAAATCCTGATCCATACTAATATTATAAAATCAAAATCAAAACATTTTAATTCAAATAAACCTTATATATTGTGGTGTCTATGGAAAAGTATGTGCAAGAAACTCCACGCACAATATTTTCCATCAGTTTTAATTACAATTATTTGGTTACATCAATCTTGTGGGCAAAAACATATGTGAGAACGACGTGTAAAGACGTGCACGTTAATGTGTCTAGAGTAAAACAAACAATTCAAAAATAAAATAAGTACGTAATTAAAAGCAGGCCGAAGCAGTTAAGTTATGACCAATTCCAACTGATGGCGCCCGTTCACGGACATGACGCATGGATTGGCATCACTCAGCTCAACCATCACTAAGGGAACCGAATGATCCAATACATGTGCCACCATCAGAGAGACATTAGAGAGAGCATGACAACGAACGCCACATAGGTATAGTAAAAGGTACTCACACATGTACTTTGCTGTTATATACTACTAAAAGAAATTCAAAACAAATTTATTCATACAGTCTTCAGCAGGTTCAACAATACTCCAAAACAATAATGTTCTGCTTATCACTTGTTTTTGCGCCCTAGTGGTTGTGGAGCAGGACTAGCATTGGGCCACATTATTGAGCATTTTTATCAGCAATCCGTCCCCCAATTTATAATATGCATAGTGTGCGTTTTATAAAAGTTTAAAGGACATGGCCAGAATTTGTATAGAGCTGTGCCCTAAAAAAAAAATTCATGTACATTGATATACAGTACGTCGTAATAAAGCTTAGAGGTATGGCTTTACAATAGTTTAAGTTTTATGATCATAGAAGAAGCGAGAGACACTCTAAAAAGGAAACAAGAAAAATGCCTAATCATTTTGAATAGCAAAGATGTCGTCAGGTGGCACGTGTGATAGTTGACAGTGACAGTTCAAAATCAAAAATCAAAATCAATAATTTTTATTTCACATAGGCCTACATGGGCACTTATAAAACGTCGACAATGTGCAGTTGACAATGACAGTAAGAGATGAGTAATTGAGAGCCTTTCAGAATTTATGAAAATAGAAAATGTATGAAACACTCACTGCCGGTGTTCCAAGCATTTTCATAGAATTACGCTTCGACAGTCGGCTAGTGAAGAAACAGTCAAAAATCAAAATACCAATAACGTAATCACATTGATGTAAGTAGGAAATAGTCTGTCCTTTGAAATATCGTGTTAGGACAGGCCGCGATAGCGAGGAAGAGCTCGTCGTTTATAAATCATACATCCTCACAGCGACTTAGCAAAAAATATACAATTGGATATGCAACAAAACACTAAAATAGAACTGTAACTAACAACGGTAACAGTAACTGTCTTTATCTGTATTTTGTAACTGCGGTGTTAAAGATGTTACAATATGCCTTCGCATTCGAGTAGTGGCCACATTACAATTCAGGCACCTCGACATCATGAAATCGTGACTCGTGAGCGTCCGAATCCAAATGGTAAACAAACAAGTACAGTAAGCACAGCTCTAATATTCACGAAGAAGCGTAAACGAAAGGCCGATAAACGATAGCGTGGGGTTAAGCTAAAATTTCCAACAGAATAACAAACAAGAATAACGCAAGAATAACAACGCAAGACTGCACCACACATTAGACTGCCTGCTGCCCTGCCCGTCATAATGACTAGGACGTTCGGATACACACTGGAATATATTTTCAATGCATTCAGCATTATGGTGACGCGCGGTAGCTTGAAAAATGGTATCTGCGTTATTCGTGAAACCTTACCTTTTATTTTAGAGGTATTTATCGAGGCAATACGATTCATGCAGTTGTAGTTGTTTTATTTTTTATCTGACCTTCAGGCGTACTTCAGAAACAGAATTCGTGTATTCAAACGCAAATGCATTACACAGAAACCGCACAAAAACAATTAACATACTTATTTTTTTGAATTTTTTGTCGCCTGTTTTAGAGTAGTGTAATTGATGCCATTAATTTTAATTTATTTTATAAGTCATTTTCACATATTAATAACTGCTGTACATTACGTATTCTGAATTGATTCGTAGGGCAGAATCTGGCCATGTCTTTTCGTCTCATTCAGTTCTAGAATGTGGGGAGAAAAATTCGGTTGTCCTCTATACAGTAAATCTGTAAAAACTAAATACAAAGAATATCTAGCAAACCATTAATTGAATTTGCTACGAGGACATTTCCAGTAAAAAATCACTTTTATGAAATAGAAATCGTGACGATTTCCATTTTCCAAGTAAAATACCAACCAGGACTATTAATCCCCGGGGGGCTTAGTGGAAGGGCGGATTTGTTCTGATTTCCTGTTCTATGCGGATTTCCTAGAACTAGCCTAACGCACATGGAGAGATTAATCTGAAATTTTGAATAGACGAACCAGCGTTAGTTCGAGCTGACTTGATAAAGATAAAGATATTTTATTTTGTAAATATGGGTACAGTACAATGGTGATATAGAGAATAAGTCCAGCCGTATTTTACCAATAGGCATGCAAAAATTAAAAACAAATAAAATAAACTAATCTACTAAACTTTAACAGACAAAACAAAGAAAAACCAAAACCAAGCATTATTATTATTATGGTTTTTAAACTTCAGTTTCTCAGGTAAGAACCTGGTGTTTTTATAGAATCTCACGGGTGTGAACCAAGGTGAAATCCTAATTTTCTATTTGACCTGGTAAATTATTTTGTACTATTATTATTATATACTTTATTGTACACCACATAATAAAAAAAAACATACAGAACAAACATTTTATAAATTTTTTTTTCTTATTTTTAAACATTATTAACAGCAAATTTCAATTTTTTTCATTTAAGAATTCTGTTATATACGCTATAATATGCTTTGACTTTCAGAAAGCTTCGAAGCCTTTTTTAAATAATGATAGCGGCGATTCTTTCCAACTTTTCGGTATTTTATCATATATGACCGGAGCCATGCAGTAAACACTTTTGCGCATTTGTGCTGTCTTAGCGGACTGATGACACAGTAGGGTATTGTCGCTTCTATTACGTGAAACTACATCGGCAAGACGTTTAAAACGATTTGGATTCAACTTAACAAACACAGCTACTTCTAGTATGTACAAACATTAAGGTAGTGTCAGTATTTTATACTAAAACTAACAACTACTCTTTAAAATATGGCAGGCTATCGGTAGTTTTAAGCTTAAACATCGAACGTATGCATCTTTTTTGAGCCTTAAAAGCTGTTTCTTTTTCAGTTGAGTTACCCCAAAATATTATTCCATATCGTAGGTGGGATTCTGCTATACCATAGTAGGCAGTAATGAGTGCATTCGTGTGTACTATTGATGATAATGTATGTAAAGCATATGCGGATTTACTTATTTTCTTACATGAAATATTAATGTGTTAATACCAGTTAAGTTGTTTATCTATTTCGAGACCCAGGAATTTTGTAGATTCAGCTTCTTCTACAACATCATTATTATAGTGTACATTAAGGCTCGTGCTAGGTATCCGTTGGCTGAAATGTATAACTTTTGTTTTACTAAAGTTTATTTTTAAATTGTTGTCGTCTAACCAGTTCACAATTAATTTTAAAGATTTATTGATGTCACTTTCATAGGTCTCTACACTTTTACAAGGTATTGTGACGGTACTATCATCCGCAAACAGTGTGACTGGATGCTCAATGCATTCAAGTAAGTCATTAATGTACAATATAAATATAAACGGACCCAGTAAACTCCCCTGTGGTACTCCAAACTTAACTTGACGCTTCGAAGATCGCACTACCTCTTCCTTCTTATTTGCTGTATTAATTTGGTTTATTTCAGTTATTTGTATTCTATTTATTTAGTAAGATTCAATTAAATTAAGAACATTGCCTCTAATACCACAGGCTTCAAGTTTTCTTAACAGTGTAGCATGTCGCACGCAATCAAATGCCTGGGTCATATCGCAAAATATGCCACAGACAGGTCTACGATTATCGACATTGTTAATAACATTGTATATGAAGTCAAATATGGCCATATTAATTGTCCTATTTAGTCTAAATCCTTTCTGTTCCTCACACAAAATGCGTGCACAAAACACGAATAAATTAGTACGACTTAATTCTACTTTCTAGTTTTACAATAGAGTATTACACCCGTTTTTGAAAAGTGTCTCAATTTAATTCTATGGTGCTAATATGCCACAAAAAAACAAATTTATTTTATTCAATCGATAATTGCCATAAACATGCATTTAAATTTATATTTTCAAATTTCGCGCGTAGTTTGATGAAAAGCTGGACGCAGTGACCTTATGGCTCTGTAGTTATGACGTCAGTTGGCTATGTATACAAATGCGCCGATAGGCCGATACGCCGCCGATCAGTTGGGTGTTGACAGTTTTTAGTTTACACCATTGAGGTAATAATGTACCACAGCCTTATGAGGTATTCACATTGCGGCTATTATTTTATATTTCATGTAGATATAAAACAGATAAAAACACTGAAAAGATTGAATTGAAATAAAATTTATTTTGTTATTTTATTAACTAAAACTAACATTTTCCAAACTGATTTTTGTCTAAACTATCTCAATAATATATTTATAGTTTTTTTTCTCATATATAGTAATTTATCATATTATGTAACATATCATCACGCCTATTTCCCAAAGGTATAGCCAGAGCAGACTCACATTCGCCAGTTATGTTTAAGTAAATATGGGGTGACTGGGTGAGCCTATACCTAGCCTATGCCTTCAACCGGACACAAATTCAGATTTCAAGCAAATCCTTGATGGAAAAGTCAACAACACTTTCTCGAAACAACTTTCACAGAAATGGAAATTTGGACTACACACAGTAGCGCTTGCGTTTGCGGCCAATTTGGTTCAGTATATCTTAAATCCCAAACACTTTTGGTGAGGTCGGACATATCTGAAGGACTAACTGTCGGTTTGCCTCAGCCATGACTCGTTGCAGTGTGAACCAGCCTTAACACGGGACAAGTGTGGTGACAAGCGCTGTGTCTCGGGACATTCAGGATAAAATTAAATATAATGGGACTATAGGTTAATAAATAGGTTTGTTTTTGTTTTTAGAATTTTCAATTGTATATATGTTAATAAAAGTTATGGGACTATGCAGCCAAATATCAGAATACGTAGCCAGACGTGGTGACACAATCAAATGGTAAACACTCCGTTAGATTTTAGTTTCGCTATAAGAATGTTGGATTAGAATCATGAAAAATATTATTATAGTTTGTTGTGGATTTAAATGAAAATACCTTAATAATTTGATGTTATTAAGTAAACGTAAAAAAAAGTTTTCAAAACATGTCCTCATAAAGTGTTTCAAACTTATGACTGCAGATGTTAGTGATGAGTAGACGGATCGCTGGTCTCAACAAACTTCAAAGGCTCTTTTAACAAACTACAAAGAGGCCTTCAACAAACTACAAAGAGGCCTTCAACAAACTACAAAGAGGTTTTCAACAAACTACAAAGAGGCTTTAAACAAACTACAAAGAGGCTTTTTTATCGGGCTTACTTTAACTTTATAATAGCTTTCTCTGACTATGTGTTTTACCGGCCTCAATTAGTACTGACTGTAAGTACCAAAGCCTCATTAGTCAACAGCCACATGCAGATAATATCATCATCACCTTAATTTTAGCCGAAAAACCTCTACCGATGGACAAAGGTCCCCAAGCGTTGCCTCACTGATAGGTCCTGTTCGTTTCGCATCCACCGGATACCCGCAGCTTCGACCAGGTCATCGGCCCACCTAGAGCGAGGCCTTCTATGGTTGCGACTTCCGGTTCGCGGTCGCCACTCCAGAAATATTCTGCGTTCTTCGAGCAATGTGTCCGGCCCACTGCCACTTCAGTTTGGCAATTCTTCGGGCTATGCTGGATTGTCGGCAGATATTATAGCAGGTCGAAATCATTCAGGCGGGACTTTGGAGTTGCTGGCGCTCTGAGTGGAGGACTCTGTCCACCCACCGAGTGACCTCAGGCAAGACACTAATCACATGCTGCCGTGCACAGCGAGGCTCAGAGGAGAGTCCTTTATAGCCTCTCAAGGGAAGTGCCCTTACAGGCGTTGTACAGAAGGGTCCCGGGGTGGTCTTTTAAGAGGTAAGAGGGCCCCTTCTAAGTGCTGATAGTAATCTAACCAGGGTAATTTTAATGAGGGAAAAATCTTGGACGTTTTCCCCAATAGCTCCTTTCGTTATGCTGTAAGATCGTCTATATATATATTCACGATCTACTACGACAAAGAATATCATAATATTCAAAGTAAGGTACAAAAATCTCCAGCATATTTTTTACTTTCAAAGAACATTATTACCATTCAGTTTGTTGAATTAATGCTGGTAAATCTTGTTCTCACCTCATTACGAATTCAATTTTTCAGTGAAACTTTGACCTGCTCGCGGAGAAGAGCTTTTTGCAAAGTTTTTGTAGTACGTACTAGAAGTTCGCAGACAGCTGTTTGTAGTACTTAGTAAGACTGGTTGTTTGTTTGACTCTTGGTGTCGGTGGTGCGGGTTTGTAGGTCAACTAATAAAATATACGAGCATTTTGTCTCTTCAAACTTGGATGGCAATTCGATATTATCAAAAAATATGACACTGTATGTACATTTTCAGCACGTTCTATATTATCAGTAATCTGGCACACTTGATAAACGGCAATTTCAAGATTCCAAAGAAAGAAAGAAAGACAAAATATTTATTTGTGACCCGCACAGGAGACACGAGACATAAGCATAAAATCAAAGCAAAGCTAAAATAGAATCGTCCTGTTCCACGTATTTCCACTAGAGTTAGATCATTATCACCAGTCAATGTGGCATAAGCTTTGGGGAGGCCAATAACCAGCAGTGAACGAACTTTGGCTGAAATGATAAGGATGAAAATGTTGACTGACTGCTGAACATTGAGATTTGTGTCAGGTTCTCCAGTAGATGTGAATGTCTTAGGGCATTACGTAGAGATATAAATTGAAAAAAAACGAAATGATTTTTTTCACTATCTTGAAAAAAAACATGCAAAACAACTTGGCACCGTCGTTTTTTTCCACTTGTGGTTTTTTTTCAGGAAAAGTGAAACATTAAATTTGGTTGTTTTGCTTTTAATTAAAGTCAAATTATGTTTAAATCAATGTGTACCTATTAAAATGAACTTAGAAAATACTTAATTTGTTACAATCAGAGTCATATTTTCTTTCTAATTAGGCAAATCCCCGTCCGTAAATGGTAAACTTCAGTGGGCGTTACCAATTATTTTAAGACATTTAAGTACTATTTAACAAAAAACAAATGGTATTTTCTTATTATACTAAAAAAAATGTAATATCAACTCATAAACGATAACCGCCTTACCAAATTTTTATTTTCGAACTCTTGAAAAATAACCTACCTACTCCAGAAAAAAAACTGTTTCTTTTTCATGATTTATTTAAACGTTTTTTTTAATAAACCTTTTTTTACAACTCTAGCACCACGGCCTTCTCGAGTACGTAAATATTTAGGTTCTTCACGCAACCTTTAGAGAGAGACGAAAGCTATGCTAATAGTTAGAACTATGCAAATTGCTATTTTAATACGTAATTTTATGTGCAGAAACAACTCCATAAAGTCGCAACAACACTGAGCAATACTAGATATAAATATGTATTAGGCATTACTCTGGATATAACGTAGAAACCGCGAGCTATGTTCATTTACGCGCGTAGTATACATACATTAACACACGGGTTTGCGCGCCGCGTTAGATTACACTACATACTTCAAATGTGGCCTTAATTACTTTGTTGTTGCATGCATATTATATTTTGTTGTGTTTGTGGGCTTTGAGTTTTAGTTGATATGCCTGAAATAAGGTCGAATCATCTCTAGTTTCATCTGGTAGTAAATAAATACTTAATTTTATTTAACTGTTATTTCTCCATCATTGCATCCGACTGCTGAGCAAAAGACCTCCCCATCATTTTTCACTTTAAAAAATAAGATTTATACTATTCTAAACAATAGAACAAAGAGTTTTAGTAATGTAAGCTGCAAGATAAAAGATAAGTTGCAACTGGGCTAAAACTAGGAGAAATCCCTGTGCTGTAAGCTTCTTGACTTGATTCTAGGTTTAAGTATTGAAGGAAAATTTCAAACCGATACGGTGAGACGTGAGACCTTATTATATAATGGGATAGCTCAACATCAATAAACTATTCATTAAAAAATATTTTTTAAAACAAGCTTTTATCGTATTCTTCTTAGAAAACCCTTTCATTTGATACTCATATTATGACAGTGCACAAAAAATAACTTATCCGCCATTTTGGGCCGTCCACCATATTGGATTTATATAATATATAATATGGTCATTGTCATCCAAACGAAACATGTATGCAAAATTTCATCTTAGTCGGTGAAGGATAACTGCTTTAAAATTCAGTTGTAAGATTTCACCCGAACACACTTACATACATACATACATTGCAACTTAAATAAAAGCTTGTAAAAAGAACTCGGCATTGATTCCTACATCGAACAAATTGTTACGATTGGAAAGTCTTCGTATATACTTTGGAGAATTTAAATTTCATAGCGATAGAATTTGGATTTCTATCGCAATGAAAGCTGGGCTCTTAGCAAAGGAGTATTTTATAGTTCACTCACATTTCACCTGTTATGTTTACGCCATCAGTAAAATATTCTACAATATAACCAGGGAACCTACGAAGTAAAACCTTCCGGCTTCCATCTCCTCCAAAATCACAAACGTTTCTTTTATTAACTTATCCATAATTCAATAGTGGTCATCTGTATCCATAACTCCATAGTCAATCGAGGAATAAACACAAAATTATTTATAACTCAACAATATTATCATTCAGCCTCGCAGACTCGCCCCGAACCCCGGATCCGCTTCATAAATCATTTGAATAATTCGGCAATTACAGCCGCCACGTCCTCACTATTATTCAACCGTGGATTAGTAATTAACAATAACAAATGATCGTATTTGTCGACTCTGAGAACATGGTTATACGATAAATTTTAATATAAACATGTTGTATGATTGTTATGTTCTTGTTGTTACATACAATCGAAGGAATTAGAAGCAAGCTACTACTTCTTATCTAAGCAAAATAGTTTTGCCGAAAGTAACCCACGATTTCTTAATTAAGATTACTTTGACCATTCGTCAAACTCTACTTTCACCTGAGAATCTGTCAATATTTGGCATTGAAATAGGGTTTGACGAGTTCTTAACTCCTAATTCACAATACAGAAACCGGCTTTAAGTAAGGTCGGGGTGATCAAGTAAATGAAATGGTACCTTGCATAAGCAAACATTCAGAGCAAACTTACAGGTATAAAAGAAAGGAAAATCGAGATAACGTATAAAGAAAAAGAAATAAAGACAAATGTAAGTAAAAAAATCTGCAGTTAAGTGCAATTAAACATGATAATTTTACTGTAATACTATCTCGGTATATATCCAGTCTTAAACTGCTAACCGAGAGAGAAGAAACTCATAAAATAAACCCAATAACAGAATCTTGACAACTTCCAATGTTCAAGAAACTTCATGTTTTGGATAAACTCCAAACTATTGTATCGATTCCAACAGTTTGACTGTCGGTAAGTTTCCAAGTTTCAACAAACAAGCTAAAATGTGACCGTTAGTATCTTCTGTTGTATACTGATAACCATCAGTTTTATGGGGATTCCTTGCCAGGTTTCTACTTTGTAACATATTTTTCTGGGTATGGTTGAGCCAAGAAACGAGATCTACTTTAACTTATTACGTTGCTACGTGGTCTAATTCACTACCTGCATTATAAACTTAAAAAGATACACGGTAAGAAAATATGTGTTAGTCCTGAGGATGACTTATACATATATCTGAATACTAGAAATTCACCGAGGTACACGTACACCTTTTGTGTATCAACCAATATGTATATATCTCCACATTATTTTTATTTTCACGGATTGACGCCGAGCAAGTTGGCCACGATCTCTTTAAAATATAAATAAAGAAAAATACAAGGTAGTAATCTGTTACAGTATTTATATATACGTTATTGTACACCAAGATAGAACAATACAAAAACACCTTAACATTAAAACAAACATACAACAGGCGGCCTTATCGCGTTCTGCGATCTCTTCCAGGCAACCTTCGTACAGTAGTACACAATACAGAAGAAATCTCTAAATTTCTCGTCCTTATCACAATTTATTGCGAGACAGTTTTGAGACATGAGACATTTTTTTCTTCTACCATAGTTCTCTAATATAATTGATTAATTTTAATGCTTTACGAAGCAATCAAATTTTTAAATCAATACTTAAACAATATTGAATATCGAAATTAAAATTTAATCACAATCACACGTGTCTCTAACAATAGTCATTCATCATTGGCTCGCTATTAAATCGACAAACAATTGATTATATTGTGGAACGTGATATAGGTACAATCTCACTGGATTATGCTATCATCAGACTAAAAAGTTCAAAATATTTATAACTTGAAACCAATGTTCGTGCATGTATGTTTTATTGATAAACAGTAATAATAGAATGGTAATAATGGAACGAATTCTTTTTATAATCGAGTATCCATGACTCAAAAATTGTTAGTAAAACTTACGACTATGTTAAAAAAGGGTTTAAGACGATGACTAACGCCAACAACCTTGAGGGAATAAAACGCGCACTCGTTTCACACCCGCGCGACGCAAAATTTAGTAGTTTTTTGTACTTTATTTATTATTCTAAGACTTAAAAAAAAACTCAGATCAAAATGAAGATAGTTAAAATTTGTCTTTAAGATGGCGATAATTTCATAAAAATACGACCCGCGGTTTTGGTGTGATTGTCAGTTGCTATAAATAAATTATTAATAATAGTGACCTACTTAAGTGTATTAGTAACTTTGCACTTATAATTTAGCTTAGTATGTGTGTATTTACAAACTATAATGAACTAGTAAAAGTGATTTAGTGTACGCATAAAATGGAAAACAGACCCTCGAATTCAAGGGGACCAGAGCTCTCATCTGCCTCACCTGTGGCGGCGCCACCTGAGATCATCACCACTCCCGAAATTCAAAAATGGATGACTTCTATTGAGTTGCATCTGAATGAAGTCTGCTCTATTGCCGCGGATGGAAAACTCAATTCGGAGCAGAAAATGAAAATTTCAAACCTTTGCCGTAAAATAGGATCCGGTACCTCACAAATGGCAGTACTATACCAGTCGCTAAAGACTAGATCTCTTCTAACGCACAGTATGGTTGAATCCCTTACTGAAAAGCGAGGCCTGTCAGACCACATCATGGACCTCAAGAAGACGATACAGGACTCAGGTACTGCGGGAAATGTTTCTTTTTCCGAAATGGTAAAAAAGGGAGGAAATAACTTTGTGCGCCCCAATAATTTAAGCTCGGTTGCAATTTATCCTCAAGATAAATTGAAATCGAGTGACGAAACCAAAGACCTCGTGAAAAGGATCATACGCCCGGAGCAAATGAAACTGCAAGTTCGAGGTGTCCGGAAAACAAAAAATGGAGGCGTAATTATCAGCACTGAGACCAAACATGACGCTGATAAAGTAAAGCAAGCAGTCCAGCTCTCTACTTCAGGACTTACCGCCGACGAACCCAGCAAGCGCAAACCCCGGATCGTGGTCTTAGGAGTGCCGACTTCCATGGCTGAAAAAGAGGTCTTCAGGTGCATTTTTGAACAAAATGTAGCCGACAAGTTTGAAGACATATCTTTAGAATCCTTCCTGGCTTTGGTCAAATTAAGTCACAAATCTGGGAAGAGAGATTTGTCGACCTGCAACTACGTCATTGAAGTACCAGCTGATATACGTAAGGCCCTAATCGCTCAATCGAGACTTTTTATTAATTGGACGTCCTGTCCTGTCAGGGATTTTACACTGGTAACTCGGTGCTACAAGTGCCAACAGTATGGTCATGCAGCAAAAACGTGCAGAGAGGTCAACTCGACGTGTGGGCATTGTGGTGAAACAGGGCACTCGATGACAGAGTGCGCGAAGAAAGCTGATGTACCAAAATGTGCAACTTGCTCACGCTTTAAGAAGCCCAGCAATCATAAAACAGGAGATCCTGAGTGCCCTGCAAGGAAGATAGCGGAATTCAGATACATCAATTCTGTCGATTACGAGGGCGCCTAGAGCGTCACCCTCAAGGTCAGATTGCCGTGTTTTACACGTGATGCCGACTCAACAAGAACGGGCCACTGCACTGGCCTACTTTGCCGGGATTTGTTGCTGTCCACGCGTTGTATGACCTGTTTGGCGCATATGAAGTTACGACCTTTGGGAAATCTCCGTCAGATATTGTTTTGAAATGGTTCATTTTAAAGTTTGCGAGCCCGCGGGGCGGTATTAGTGTCGTGTTACGGAGATGAGATGTGTAGTAAGTTATGTGTTTCTACTATGTACCATGTAGCGAGTTGGCTGATATTGTTGTTTTACATTGTTGCTCGAATTTGGTGAATATATTTTTTGTTCGTTCACACTGAAAGGGTTACGATATAAACAGGTTATACTAAAGGTTTCCATGGTAGGGTATGACACGATATTATGAATGAAAACAGCAAAATATCAATCGTTGAAAAATAATTAGTTTTTAATATCATCATCATCATTTCAGCCGAAAGACGTCCACTGCTGGAGATAGGCCTCCCCCAGGCGTCGCCACATTGACCGATCCCGTGCGTCTCGCATCCAGCGCCTTCCCGCAACCTTAACCAGATCATCGGTCCACCTAGTGGGAGGCCTTCCATAGTATCATCTTCCGGTTCTCGGTCGCCATTCCAGAAGTTTTCGGGTCCATCGGCCATCCGTTCTACGAACAATGTGCCCTGCCCACTGCCACTTAAGAGAAATGATGATATCCGCAGGACAACCAAAGTTACCGACATAGCCCGAAGATTTGCCAAGCTTAAGTTTTTCATATAGCCGCTATAAAATTATTCCTTGAGTTAGCAGTGATCTCGAACATTGGCTATTCGGTTATAAAAATATCCAATAAAGCGGAAACCTGTATATTTTAATTACATTAAAATATAGTGATGAAGTCCATCAATAAACGCCAGACTAAAACAAAAGCCCGTATGAGACACCTCGCTAACAGACATAAAAGATAATTGAATCCCGGCAGCCATTGCCAACTTAATACACTTTTAATAAAAAATATAAACGCATAAAACCTCCTAGTTTATGAGACGGAGCCTCCTCTATAAAGCACTAAGATATATGTGAACGGGATGATATTTATGTCCTGTGTTTACTCAGATTATATAAACAAACTATTGTGCTCCAAGTGAAAAATCGTCGTCCCTTGCCCGTGATTTACAACATATGTATTTTACTTAATACCTACTTACAAAGTTAGTACAACATATCGTTTGAACAGGACGATATTTCGGCCAGTTTTCACAAACACAGCGTGTTATGTCAAATATTTTGGTTTGTTTCAACGTAAATTCGTAGTTTTGATCTGTGGAGGGTTTTGCTGAGTTGTAATTTGTGGTGACACACTAGTTCGATTAAAGTTTGGGTTGAAATATTGAGGTCATGGCGAGGTTGTAAGCATGTCAATATTTATCACTAAATACATTACTGTAACCAACGTACCCTGAGAAAACTGCCGCGCAACCAAACTAACCTACAGCTAACTAACTTTATATTTGCCATGAGCTAATATTTTTTGTATCGTTCCAGACGAGAGAAAACTTTTAGCCTATCTATTAATTATACCACTGCTGCACAAAAAAGGCATTCTTAGAACTTTCCTAAAGAAAGACATCTTGATATCCTTTTTAGGGTTCCGTACCCGAACGGTTCAAACGGAACCCTATTGCTGTCACTCACGTGTGTCTGTCCATCGTCTGTCAGACAGGTTTTACAGTCAAACAGTTGCAGCTATAGTCTTCAAATTTTTACAGTATAAGCATCTTGTTGACTCAAAGCCATACAAATTGTCAAAAAATATTTATAAATGTTTTTACAAAATTTTGTGACGAAGAATTGTTTAACTTCCCATTGACCTATGAACTTGAAATTTGGTGATAATTGTTTATTATTACGTATATTTTACGAACAGATACCAATATATTGATAAGTCAGTTTTTTCCTTGAAATTCCCATATTTTTCTATTACAGCTTGATTTTGTACGGAACCCTAAATGTGTGAAGTCCGACGCGCACTTGTCTGGTTTTCTTTTCTGTAAGATGCCAACTACTCATCATCATCACCTTCCTGCCCTTATCCCATGTCATTTGGGGTCGGCGCAACACGTTTTCTTCTTCCATACCGTCCTGCCACAGTCACGCTATCACTGACTCCCTTTTCTTTCATATTCACATACTCACCCCTCACACTGTCCATCCATCTTTTATTTGGCCTTTCTCTCCCTCTCCATCAATCCACATTTATATTCATAACTCTTTTAGTAACATGCGAAAAATAAACTTCTTTAGTATCAAAATCTAGACAGTTATTATCAGAACAAAACTCAAGCACAATAAGTACAATTGTCACAGTTGACCACATTAAAGTTAATAAGAGACAAACTTGAACTACATTGTCAATTCCTCAAATGAAGACGCTGTTGCTTACCAAAGATCGAGCAGTTAATCCAATTTGATAAAAACAACAGCTTTCCCGGTAAGACGATACTGACTCTAGTCGCCAGAAGGCAATCTTTTATATTTTTTGGTCACTGTTTCTGCTCAATAGGTTCCTTGTGTTAGAGTGAACAAAATTAATTGCGTGTGTTAAGATCAACACGTAACTTGAGATGCTGGGTTGTATTGTATATTAGTTACTTAAATCTCAGTCATCATCATCATTTCAGCCGAAAGACGTCCACTGCTGGTAGTCGAGGGTAGGCAGGCTGCCGGGAACTAGGGGCCATTTTTGATTTGTGCTATTCATGGGGGGGGTTTTGCCATAATCGCCACGCTTGGCAGGCGGGTTGGCGATCGAAGTATGGTTGTTATAGAAGCACAGAGAACGCTGCTGCCCATTCTCTGGTGTGTCCCTTAGTCGCCTCTTACGACACCCACGGGAAGACATGGGATGGTGAAATTCTTAACGTCCGGCACCATACGGAACTCTCAGTAGCTGCCAAAAGTTTGGAAACGTTCCTCGTAAATGTCCGTAGCCCCATAGGGATCCGCATTCGCAGAAATGCCGCAAAC
This sequence comes from Orthosia gothica, assembly GCA_949775005.1. Taxonomy (NCBI): domain Eukaryota; kingdom Metazoa; phylum Arthropoda; class Insecta; order Lepidoptera; family Noctuidae; genus Orthosia; species Orthosia gothica. The sequence continues at coordinate 16,083,739 of OX459051.1, read as the reverse complement.
CCTTCTGAGAATTCCTGTAGATCAACACTTACATAAACACAAGCAAACAAAGAGATATATATTAACTAACATTTACGTAATTACCACTCAGACTCCACAAAAACGACTTACACAAAACCGTTTCCTGCGTAAAAACTCCATGAACGCCGAAAATGGGCAATTCATTGGCCGACATTATTGAATTATGATTAATAGTCCGGAAGTAACCCGAGGATACATCACGAGTGGGGCTGGCGCGCTTCCAACTGCGCGAATAATGCTCGGCCGACTGAAATATGCTCCTGAAGACACAACAATGCTAGCTTAATCATGTCCATACGTCTTCTAACCAACGGCTCGGAAATATCACAGTTGCTTTGTGATCTAGTTATGTAAATAGTCGTCTCGTGAACATGGTTGTTGTACATTTTATGTGGCACGAGACAGCCCTGTTATTCGGGCCGTTTGCGAGCTGAAGTTACGATGATTATTAGGTTGTATCACGCCAAATTACGAGCGCGTGCCTCATCGCTGACGCAGCCATGTGTGTTCGTTTCGCATTTCATTTGCAAAAAAGATTGGGGATCTAATAAGCTGGCTCGAGGTTTTCACTTTTAAAATAATAAAATACAACCGAATTGAGAGGCCCGTCCTTTTTTGAACTATGTTAATTAAACTTACTTTTTGAAGTTTCCTCTTCTCTACTCACAAGCTATTATTAGCATACAATTTTAGTTATCAACCGTACAGAGGAACCAAATTTGTAAACAGTCCTCCATGTTTCCTTTTACCTCACTTTGTATCAACATTGAAACAGCACCAAAATAAACAAACTAACGACTGCACAACTTGCGCAGAGTACACAACAATTAATGGCGAATATGTAGATTGAAATACATTCGACTACAAAATAGTTATTCGATATTGTAGTGTACACTGTCGAACATGGCAGCATCTAGTAATTTGGGGAACAATTTAAATGTTTGTCATCCCTGATTCACAAAATGCACGACAACGTGATCTGAATCCCGACGATCGGGGATTCGCAACATTTTTTGCAAACCAATCTCTGTTTTAATCGAAACAACGAAGATATTTTTGATTCATACTACATATGGACCAAAATACTCAGGTAATTGAATAAACAACCGAATTTAAAATTGTAATTAAAAATGTACGTTTCGGAAATGCAAAGAGGCTCTCGGATATTTCTGTCAACTCATCGGTTCGTGAATTAAATACGAACCTTACCTACTGTTGTTCCTCAGGAAAAGACATTTTAAATATTGCGTGGGCGAAAGAACAGAGCTTTTTAATGGAGCTGGGCAGAGAGTACTTTAATATGAGTAGGTAGCCCTAGGAGGGATGTGGGTAGGTAGGTATGGGTAGGTAGATTGCCCTGTGCGATAAGACCGATTGTACACTTATCATTGTAATGGTTTTGTCCTCTAGTTATTTAAGTGGTAGTAATAATAGTACAATATTTTTATCTGATATGAAACTAGGGCTAAAACTACAGGATATTCGGTACATTTCTTGAAAAAAGAGTACCTACTATTTTATACATCTAATAACATGGAATGTAGGCAAGAAATAAAGAAAAATTTAAAAAACTTAATCCACCCACTCTCTAAATGGAACATCCCACACACAAACCTAATCAAAGACATTAGAAAACTAGACCAATTACGGCGTCTGTGTCTCAAGCGGCAAATAAAGCAAGATTGTATTAAAATCTCTAACTTATTACTTGAGGCTGGCTGGCTCATTACCTGTAGAACAATCGAATTAACAGGCACGCCACACACGTCCAATCTGAGACTCAAAGCGTTAAGCGAGGAACAAACGTGCGACTCGGATAGTCAAAATCCCGCCGTACAGGGAATTAAGGCAAAGCTACCAACTACGCCAGATACGCTAGGGCGAAATTGAGCGTCGAAATGTACAATTAGAACTGGCACAATTTTAATTTGAACGTGTGTTCTGTTCAATTAAGGGGATTAGGTATTGAATGGGTATTTTAAGATTGTTCGGGGGTTCATTTGGAGCAAAAATCTTACGTAAGTTTTGCTTAAGTCTAATATTACGAAAACTGTACCTAATTCGCAATTTATACGGTTACATAATGTAGGGAGTGACCTATTGTGCTAGAATTTTCGGCTTATATAGTAGAGCTCAATTACCAGTCCATGTTTTTCACCTGCTCATCTGGTCAGTTCATCTTTATTTTACTAACAGATATAAATCTAACTAGATGACGCGATTGTATGTACTTCACGTGTCAAAACATGGAGTAAAATTACGATCAATTATCGTACTATTATTATTATTAGCTTTTCATTTAGCATTATCGCCACCGGAAATCCACCGAAATCTAGATAAATGCCTTATTATGCTATATTGAGCTGTAATGAAATGCATACAAAAAGTTGGCCGAGGCATTGGAAATGTTTTCTTTCATTGGTGTAAGTAAAGGAGATTGCCCATACCCAGGCCCCTTATGAGGTATCGTGTCTGCAATTTCAATATTATACGAAAATAGGATTTATATTTTGTGTTATTTTCCATCCGTGCCCTTTATTTTATATGTACAGACAACGACAGACCAGGTTCCTACACTTGGACATTTGTATGCACCTTATTGCATTGTAATAACGGTTAATTTCAAGAGCACCAACATCGTTATATCTCGTGAACCCCGAAAAATAATTAAAAATGTTTACTAATTATGAATATAACATGTTTTTTCTACAATATACAACCAAATTCATCAAGATACAACAATTTTTTCAAAGGGGCCTAAGTTCCCTTACAAAATGGGCATTCCCCTTTGTTTTTAAATTGTGTATGAAAAAGTGGCACGCTTGGTTTTCATACAGATGGAGGGACTTGCGTTATCTAGTTAGAATTATGTCTGTGATTTTACTCTTTTCCTCAAAAAGTATTATAACAAGATAATTCCTCGGATTTTCAGCAAGGATATTTAGTGAAAGCTGGGCTTTAAATCAAGATTAACGACGCTGGGTCTCCCGCCATTAATGTGTGTCAGGGCGAGTTAGCGACTGCAGCCGTCTCCAGCCACACATCATCTAGATTCGATTAAAATCTAATCTACTAAGCGTTATTATGTTATTAGAGACTGAGATTTAACAAGATTGTAAACGAAAGGAGACTCTTGCATTATATTACTCGTATTATTCACTAAAGGCATGTGTGTCGCCTTGTTTAAAATTAGGGGAAAAGTAGATTCGTCAGTTAATCAGCATCGACAGTGAAAAAACTGGCCAAGTGCGAGTCGGACCCGCGCACGAAGGGTTCCGTACCATTATCGCAAAAAACGGCAAAAAAAATCATGTTTGTTGTGTGGGAGCCCCACTTAAATATTTATTTTATTCTGTTTTTAGTATTTGTTGTTATAGCGGCAACATAAATACATAATCTGTGAAAATTTACACTGTCTAGCTATCACGGTTCATTCGATACAGCCTGGTGACAGACAGACAGACGATTCGTGGAGTCTTAGTAATAGGGTCCCTTTTTTACCCTTTGGGTACAGAACCCTAAAAATTAAACAAGTTCTACTTTAGAATATGATGTCCGTGACTACCGCCTGACTTGCAACGCCAATCACTTCCATATTTGCTAAATAATTACTACTCAATTGGTACGAATTAGTACTCGAACAACAAAATTGGTACCTTAGTAGTTTTCGAGAAAATCGTCTTTGAAGGTGGTCCAGCGGTAAAGGAAAGCAGGAAAAGAGATGGGTCTTAATCCCAGATATCACTTATGTAGATATCCTGTGAAGTCTCAGGCATTATAAATGTACATATGTGCGTAACTGTGTGCAATGATTTATTAAAATACGTTTAAAATCACACTATAATATTACAAAGGCATTTAGTTACCGATTCCTCCTGCGCTTATCCTCATTTATTTGGGATCGGAGCAGCGTTTTCTTCTTCCATAGGTACATCACTATTTGTCATCTCAAAGTTACCTCCTTCCTAGCCATACTACTTACTGAGTTATATTAGCACTATCATGGCTAACATATTATAAAACAAAGTCCCCGCTCGCGTCTGTCTGTCTATTCGCGATAAACTCAAAAACTACTGAACGGATATTCATGCAGTTTTCACCAATATAATAAACGAGAAATGGTTTTTGTATATAATTTGTCACTAGTCTACGATAAATACGAACAAACGCTTCCTATTTAAGTTTTCCATCCATCCATCCATCCATCCAAGTGTCAAGTGTGTGTGTGTTCAAGTGTCCATCTTCCCATGCATATTTTACTTATAGAAGTTTAAAACTCTTCTATTATAAACAAGTAAAATCTCCACGATCGGAGTAACAAAGTACACTGATCCCGAAATATTTTCAATCTAAAAGACACATAGCGAGCAAGCGTCTCCTAACTTGGACTAACTTTAAGTTAGATTCGATCCGGGAAGTTTCCCTGAAATATTAGCGAATACACTTCACTTTGTAAGGCGTAAACACACGAAATATGTTGTGTTCTGCGTGCTTGTGTACGCTGTTTTACTTATACGGAAAATGGTTTTGATCTATTTATAATGATAGAGTGATTATCTTACTTACGAGGGGGTATCGTGTTACTCAGTTACTGGGTTTTGATGGTCTGATAAGGCCATGTTAACATAGGAGAGAAGAGACTAGTCAGATTATGTTTACCTAACTTAAAAATTAAGGTGTAGTTTAAGTTAATTAGGCATTTTATATATTATACAAATTTTATCTATGTAAATAAAGTTATTATAACAAGTGAAAATCAAATTAAAGAATTCAGAAATTCATAACTAAGATAATGTAATTTTCGCCTAAAAAGCTAAAATCAACGCGAAAGTTAGATAAGTAACACACGCTGCCAAATTTCATTGTAACTAAAAAACAAGAACCAACCAAATTAATTGGCAGACGGCAGATTAAATTCCGCTACTAGATTATTAAATAAAATAGGTCAAGTTCATAAAATACTTGGTTTTTATGATACGAACCAATATACACGTTAAATTACGTATTTAATAATTATATTCTTTCACTAATATGTCTAATATGCAAAGATTGTCTTCAAAAATCTCAATGAGGAAAACTCGCTACGCCGTAGCAAGTGCTACGCGGGCCTACGATCCCTTGTCTACACCTGTCTACGCGGCTACAATTTTCATGCTACGGCAAAATCTTAATAATCCGGTTAAGTGTTTTACAAAAAAATATAGGTTCGCTACTGTATAAAATCATGTCAATATAAACACGTTCGTGTTTTACATGTCTCTTTTACAGCATAGTTTTTGTATCCGCGCATCATATGACCTGTTTGGCGCATATGAAGTTACGACCTTTGGGAAATCTCCGTCAAATATTGTTTTGAAATGGTTCATTTTAAAGTTTGCGAGCCCGCGGGGCGGTATTAGTGTCGTGTTACGGAGATGAGATGTGTAGTAAGTTATGTGTTTCTACTATGTACCATGTAGCGAGTTGGCTGATATTGTTGTTTTACATTGTTGCTCGAATTTGGTGAATATATTTTTTGTACGTTTACACTGACAGGGTAAAGATATAAACAGGTTATACTAAAGGTTTCCATGCTAGTATAGCCTATCCTACTACACATTATAATGAATAAATACAGCAATATATCAAACGGTAAAAAAATTATTAGTTTTTAATATCATCATCATCATTTCAGCCGAAAGATGTTCACTGCTGGACATAGGCCTCCCCCAGGCGTCGCCACATTGACCGATCCCGTGCGTCTTGCATCCAGCGCCTTCCCGCAACCTTAACCAGATCATCGGTCCATCTAGTGGGAGGCCTTCCAACGTATCGTCTGCCGGTTCTCGGTTGCCATTCCAGAAGTTTTCGGGTCCATCGGTCATCCGTTCTGCGAACAATGTGCCCTGCCCACTGCCCCTTAAGAGAAATGATGATATCCGCAGGACAACCAAAGTTACTGACAAAGCCCGAAGATTTGCCAAGCTTAAGTTTTTCATATAGCCGCTATAAAATTCTACCTTTAGTTGGCAGTGAACTCGAACATTGGCTATTCGGTTATAAAAATATCGAATAAAGCAGAAGCCTGTATATTTTAATTACAGCAAAACATAGTGATGAAGTCCATCAATAAACGCCAGACTAAAACAAAACCCCGTATGAGACACCTCGCTAACAGACATAAAAGATAATTGAATCCCGGCTGCCATTGCCAACTTAATACACTTTTAATAAAAAATATAAACGCATAAAACCTCCTAGTGTATGAGACGGAGCCACCTCTATAAAGCACTAAGATATATGTGAACGGGATGATATTTATGTCCTGTGTTTACTCAGATTATATAAACAAACTATTGTGTTCCAAGTGAAAAATCGTCGTCCCTTGCCCGTGATTTACAACATATGTATTATACTTAATACCTACTTACAAAGTACAACATATCGTTTGAACAGGACGATATTTCGGCCAGTTTTCACAAACACAGCGTGTTATGTCAAATATTTTGGTTTGTTTCAACGTAAATTCGTAGTTTTGATCTGTGGAGGGTTGGCTGAGTTGTAATTTGTGGTGACACACTAATTTGATTAAAGTTTGGGTTGAAATATTGAGCATGCATGTCAATATTTATCACTAAATGCACCACTGTAACCAACGTACCCTGAGAAAACTGCCGCGCAATCAAACCAAACTACAGCTAACTAAATTTATCTTTGCCATGAGCTAATATTTTTTGTATCGTTCCAGACGAGAGAAGACCTTTAGCCTAGTATCTATTAATTATACCACTGCTGCACAAAAAATGCATTCTTGGAACTTTTCTAAGGAAAGACGTCTTGATATCCTTTTTAGGGTTCCGTACCCGAAGGGTCCAAACGTAGCCCTATTGCTGTCACTCACGTGTCTGTCTGTCCGTCGTCTGTCACACAGGTTTTACATCCAAACAGTGGAGCCACAGTCTTCAAATTTTCACAGTATAAGCATCTTGTTAACCCAAAGCCATACCAATTGTCCAATTTGTTTTTTATATGTTTGTAAGTGGAGCTCCCGTACAGATAAAGAGGGGCCTGAAAAATATTGACTTACCCTTCTATCGTTGTTTAGAACTTGTTGAGTAGATAGACACTGTATTAGTCGTTTCAAAAATATTGGCAAACGAAGGAATGAGAAGCCGGTAAAGCCAGTTTTTTTTACAAAATTTTGTTCCTAAGAATTTTTTAAGTTCCCATTGACCTATGAACTTTAAAATTGGGGATAATGTTTATTATTACGTATATTTTACCAACAAATACCAATATGTTGATGAATCAGTTTTTCCCTTTGAAATTCCACATTTATATTCATAACTCTTTTAGTAACATGTGAAAAATAAAGTTCTATAGTATCAAAATCTAGACAGGTAATAACAGAACAAAACTTAGTACAATTGTCACAGTTGACCACATTAAAGTTAATAAGAGACAAACTTGAACCACATTGTCAATTCCCCAAATGAAGACGCTGTTGCTTGCCAAAGATCGAGCAGTTAATCCAATTAGTTAAAAATAACAGCTTTCCCGGTAAGACGATACTGACTCTAGTCGCCAGAGGGGAATCTTTTATATTTTTTGGTCACTGTTTCTGCTCAATAGGTTCCTTGTGTTAGAGTGAACAAAATTAATTGCGTGTGTTAAGATCAACACGTAACTTGAGATGCTGGGTTGTATTGTATATTGGTTACTTAAATCTCAGTCATCATCATCGTTTTAGCCGAAAGACGTCCACTGCTGGACATAGGCCTCCCCCAGAAAAGCCGGATCTCGTCCGGAGATCCTTAGCACCCCTTGCCATGCCGTAACTTCAATCGCTACCGTAGTCGAGGGTAGGCAGGCTGCCGAGCACTTGGGGCCATTTTTTATTGTTGTTTTCATGGGGGTTTAGTCATAATCGCCACGCTTGGCAGGCGGGTTGGCGATCGCAGTATGGTTGTTATAGAAGCACAGAGAACGCTGCTGCCCATTCTCTGGTGTGTCCCTTAGTCGCGTCTTACGACACCCACGGGAAGACATGGGATGGTGAAATTCTTAACGTCCGGCACCATACGGAACTCTCAGTAGCTGCCAAAAGTTCGGAAACGTTCCTCGTAAATGTCCGTAGCCCCATAGGGATCCGCATTCGCAGAAATGCCGCAAACCCTTCTGAGAATTCCTGTAGATCAACACTTACATAAACACAAGCAAACAAAGAGATATATATATTAACTAACATTTACGTAATTACCACTCAGACTCCACAAAAACGACTTACACAAAACCGTTTCCTGCGTAAAAACTCCATGAACGCCGAAAATGGGCAATTCATTGGACGACATTATTGAATTATGATTAATAGTCCGGAAGTAACCCGAGGATACATCACGAGCGGGGCTGGCGCGCTTCCAACTGCGCGAATAATGCTCGGCCGACTGAAATATGCTCCTGAAGACACAATAATGCTAGCTTAATCATGTCCATACGTCTTCTAACCAACGGCTCGGAAATATCACAGTTGCTTTGTGATCTAGTTATGTAAATAGTCGTCTCGTGAACGTGGTTTATTGTGCATTTTATGAGACACGAGACAGCCCTGTTATTCGGGCCGTTTGCGAGCTGAAGTTACGATGATTAGGTTGTATCACGCCAAATTACGAGCGTGTGCCTCATCGCTGACGCAGCCATGTGTGTTCGTTTTGCACTTCATTCGCAAAAAAGATTGGGGATCTAATAAGCTGGCTCGAGGTTTTCGCTTTTAAAATAATAAAATACAACCGAATTGAGAGGCCCGTCGTTTTTGACTCCTGTTAATTAAGCTAACTTTTTAAAGTTTCCTCTTCTCTACTCACAAGCTATTATTAGCATAAAATTTTAGTTATCAACCGTACAGAGGAACCAAATTTATAAACAGTCCTCCATGTTTCCTTTTACCTCACTTTGTATCAACATTGAAACAGCACCAAAATAAACAAACTAACGACTGCACAACTTGCGCAGAGTACACAACAATTAATGGCGAATATGTAGATTGAAATACATTCGACTACAAAATAGTTATTCGATATTGTAGTGTACACTGTCGAACATGGCAGCATCAAGTAATTAGGGGAACAATTTAAATGTTTGTCGTCCCTGATTCACAAAAAGCACGACAACGTGATCTGAATCCCAACGATCAGGGATTCGAAACATATTTTGCAAACCAATCTCTGTTTTAATCGAAACAACGAAGATATTTTTGATTCAGACTACATATGGACCAAAATACTCAGATAATTGAATAAACAACCGAATTAAAAATTGAAATTAAAAATGTACGTTTCGGAAATGCAAAGAGGCTCTCGGATATTTCTGTCAACTCATTGGTTGGTGAATTAAATACGAACCTTACGTATTGTTGTTCCTCAGGACAAGACATTTTAAATATTGCGTGGGCGAAAGAACAGAGCTTTTTAATCGAGCTGGGCAGAGAGTACTTTAATATGAGTAGCCCTAGGAGGGATGTGGGTAGGTAGGTATGGGTAGGTAGATTGCCCTGTGCGATAAGACCGATTGTACACTTATCTTTATAATGGTTTTGTCCTCTAGTTATTTAAGTGGTAGTAATAATAGTACAATATTTATCTCTGAAATGAAACTAGGGCTAAAACTACAGGATATTCGGTACATTTCTTGAAAAAAGAGTGCCTACTATTTTATACATCTAATAACTTGGAATGTAGGCAAGAAAGCAATACAATAAGAATTAAAAATTAAAACTTAATCCACCCACTCTCTAAATGAAATATCCCACACACAAACCTAATCAAAGACATTAGAAAACTAGACCAATTACGGCGCCTGTGTCTCAAGCGGCAAATAAAGCAAGATTGTATTAAAATCTCTAACTTATTACTTGAGGCTGGCTGGCTCATTACATGTAGAACAATCGAATTAACAGGCACGCCACACACGTCCAATCTGAGACTCAAAGCGTTAAGCGAGGAACAAACGTGCGACTCGGATAGTCAAAATCCCGCTGTACAGGGAATTAAGGCGAAGCTACCAACTACGCCAGATACGCTAGGGCGAAATTGAGCGTCGAAATGTACAATTAGAACTGGCACAATTTTAATTTGAACGTGTGTTCTGTTCAATTAAGGGGATTAGGTATTGAATGGGTATTTTAAGATTGTTCGGGGGTTCATTTGGAGCAAAAATCTTACGTGAGTGTTGCTTAAGTCTAATATTACGTAAACTGTACCTAATTCGCAATTTATACGGTTACATAATGTAGGGAGGGATCTATTGTGCTAGAATTTTCGGCTTATATAGTAGAGCTCAATTACCAGTCCATGTTTTCCACCTGCTCATCTGGTCAGTTCATGTTTATTTTACTAACAGATATAAATCTAACTAGATGACGCGATTGCATGTACTTCACGTGTCAAAACACGGAGTAAAATTACGATCAATTATCGTACTTTGAGCTTTTCATTTAGCATTATCGCCACCGGAAATCCACCGAAATCTAGATAAATGCCTTATTATGCTATATTGAGCTGTAATGAAATGCATACAAAAAGTTGGCCGAGGCATTGGAAATGTTTTCTTTCATTGGTGTAAGTAAAGGAGATTGCCCATACCCAGGCCCCTTATGAGGTATCGTGTCTGCGATTTCAATATTATACAAATATAGGATTTATATTTTGTGTTATTTTTCATCCGTGTCCTTTACTTTATATGTACAGACAACAACAGACCAGGTTCCTACACTTGGACATTTGTATGCACCTTATTGCATTGTAATAAGGGTTAATTTCAAGAGCACAAACAACGTTATATCTCGTGAACCCCGCAAAATAATTAAAAAAAGGTTTTCTAGTTACGAATATAACATGTTTTTTCTACAGTATACAACCAAATTCATCAAGATACAACATTTTTTTCAAAGCGGCCTAAGTTCCCTTACAAAATGGGCATTCCCCTTTGTTTTTAAATTGTGTATGAAAAAGTGCACGCTTGGTTTTCATACAGATGGAGGGTCTTGCGTTATCTAGTTAGAATTATGTCTGTGATTATACTCTTTTCCTAAAAAAGTATTATAACAAAATAATTCCTCGGATTTTCACCAAGGATATTTAGTGAAAGCTGGGCCTTCAATCAAGATTAACGACGCTGTGTCGCCCGCCATTACTGTGTGTCAGGGCGAGTTAGCGACTGCAGCCGACTCCAGCCACACATCATCTAGATTCGATTAAAATCTAATCTACTAAGTGTTATTATGTTATTAGAGACTGAGATTTAACAAGATTGTAAACGAAAGGAGACTCTTGCATTTAGATCTATTAAATTACTCGTATTATTCACTAAAGCCATGTGTTTCGTCTTGTTTAAAATTAGAAGAAGAGTAGATTCGTCAGTTAATCAGCATCTACAGCGCAAAAACTGGCCAAGTGCGAGTCGGACCCGCGCACGAAGGGTCCCGTACCACTATCGCAAAAAACGGCAGAAAAAACATGTTTGTTGTGTGGGAGCCCCACTTAAATATTAATTTTATTCTGTTTTTAGTATTTGGTGTTATAGCGGCAACATAAATACATCAACTGTGTCAAAATCTACACTGTCTAGCTATCACGTTTCATTCAATACAGACAGACGGATCGTGGCGTCTTAGTAATAGGGTCCCTTTTTTACCCTTTGGGTATGGAAGCCTAAAAATTAAACATGTTGTACTGTAGAGTATGATGTCCGTGACTACCGCCTGACCCGCAACGCCAATCACTTCCATATCTGGTAAATAATTACTACTCAATTGGTACGAATTAGTACTCGAACAACAAAATTGGTACCTTAGTAGTTTTCGAGAAAATCATCTTTGAAGGTGGTCCAGCGGTAAAGGAAAGCAGGAAAAGAGATGGGTCTTAATCCCAGATATCACTTATGTAGATATCCTGTGAAACCTGTGAAGTCTCAGGCATTTTAAATGTCCATATGTGCGTAACTGTGTGCAATGAATTATTAAAATACGTTTAAAATCACACTATAATATTACAAAGGCATTTAGTTACCGATTCCTCCTGCGCTTATCCTCATTTATTTGGGATCAGGGCAGCGTTTTCTTCTTCCATAGGTACATCACTATTTGTCATCTCAAAGTTACCTCCTTCCTAGCCATACTACTTACTGAGTTATATTATCACTATCATGGCTAACATATTATAAAACAAAGTCCCCGGCCGCGTCTGTCTGTCTATTCGCGATAAACTCAAAAACTACTGAACGGATATTCATGCAGTTTTCACCAATATAAAGATTGAGAAACGTGAAATGGTTTTTGTATATAATTTGTCACTAGTCTACGACAAATACGAACAAACGCTTCCTATTTAAGTTTTCGATCCATCCATCCATCCGTCTAAGTGTCAAGTGTGTGTGTGTTCAAGTGTCTATCTTCCCATGCATATTTTACTTATAGAAGTTTAAAACTCTTCTATTATAAACAGAGTAAAATCTCCACGATCGGAGTAACAAAGTACACTGATCCCGAAATATTTTCAATCTAAAAGACACATAGCGAGCAAGCGTCTCCTAACTTGGAAAAACTTTAAGTTAGATTCGATCCGGGAAGTTTCCCTGAAATATTATCAAATACACTTCACTTTGTAAGGCATAAACACACGAAGTATGTTGTGTAGGATACTGCATGCTTGTGTACGCTGTTTTACTTATACGGAAAATGGTTTTGATCTATTTATAATGATAGAGTGATTATCTTACTTAAGGGGGATATCTTGTTACTCAGATACTGGGTTTTGAAGGTCTGGTAAGGCTATGTAAACATAGAAGAGAAGAGACTTGACATATTTTGTTACTTAACTTAAAAATATAGGTGTTTAGTTGTAGTTAATTAGGCATTTTGTACATTGTATAAATTTTCAATCAATCTGCCCAGCCTTTTCCCAACTACATTGGGTTCGGCTTCCAGTGTTACCGGATTCAGCTGAGTACCAGTGTTTTACATGGAGCGACTGCCTATCTAACCTCCACAACCCAGTAACTGGGTAACACGATATCCCTTGGCAAGACTGGTGTCAGATCTCAAGCTTCTGACTACTCGTAACGACTGTCAAAGATCTTCAAATGACAGCTGGGACCAACGGCTTAACGTGCTTTCCGAGGCACGGAGGAAACTCGGTATGTTGAAATGGTCACCCATCCACGCACCGACCTCGACAAGCGTTGCTTAACCTTGAAGATCGACCCGTGCGGCTGTTATTATTTAGCCACGAGCTCCTCACATTGTATAAATTTTATATATGTAAATAAAGTTTTTAATTAGCAAATTTAATTAAAGAACTTAGACATTCATAACGTAAATAATGTAATTTTTGCCTTAAAAGCTAAAATCAACGTGAAAGTTAGATAACTAACACACGCTGCCAAATCTCTTTGATAAAAATCCTTAAGCTTTCTGAATCTCTAAAATAAGTCCAGTTACCTATATATATACTCGTTAAATTACATAATTATATTCTTTCACTAATATGTCTAACATTACAAATAATTTCATCAATAATCTCAATGTGGAAAATTCGCTACGCCGTAGCAAGTGTTACGCGGGCCTACGCGACTATGATCTTCAGTCTACGGTCTACGCGGTTACAATTTTCTATAACCTAAAACCCGGTTTAGAGTGTTTTACAAAAAATGTGGGTTCGCTAGTCTATAAAATCATGTCAATATATACACGTTCTTGTTTTACATGTCTCTTTTACAGCATAGTTTTTGTATCCACGCGTTATATGACCTGTTTGGCACATGTGAAGTTACGACCTTTGGGAAATCTCCGTCAGATATTGTTTTGAAATGGATCATTTTAAAGTTTGCGAGCCCGCGGGGCGGTATTAGTGTCGTGTTACGGAGATGAGATGTGTAGTAAGTTATGTGTTTCTACTATGTACCATGTAGCGAGTTGGCTGATATTGTTGTTTTACATTGTTGCTCGAATTTGGTGAAAATATTTTTTGTACGTTTACACTGTCAGGGTAACGATATAAAAAGGTTATATTAAAAGCTTCCATGGTAGGCTATGACACGATATTATGAATGAAAACAGCAAAATATCAAACGGTGAAATAATTATTAGATTTTCATATCATCATCATCATTTCAGCCGAAAGACGTCCACTGCTGGACATAGGCCTCCCCCAGGCGTCGCCACATTAACCAATCCCGTGCCTCTCGCATCCAGCGCCTTCCCGCAACCTTGACCAGGTCTTCGGTCCACCTAGTGGGAGGCCTTCCAACGTATCGTCTTCCGGTTCTCGGGTCCATCGGCCATCCGTTCTGCGAACAATGTGCCCTGCCCACTGCCACTTAAGAGAAATGATGATATCCGCAGGACAACCAAAGTTACCGACATAGCCCGAAGATTTGCCGAGCTTAAGTTTTTCATATAGCCGCTATAAAATTCTTACTTGAGTTGCCAGTGAACTCGAACATTGGCTATTCGGTTATAAAAATATCCAATAAAGCGGCAGCCAGTATATTTTAATTACAGCAAAATATAGTGATGAAGTCCATCAATAAACGCCAGACTAAAACAAAAGCCCGTATGAGACACCTCGCTAACAGACATAAAAGATAATTGAATCCCGGCAGCCATTGCCAACTTAATACACTTTTAATAAAAAATATAAACGCATAAAACCTCCCAGTTTATGAGACGGAGCCACCTCTATAAAGCACTAAGATATATGTGAACGGGATGATATTTATGTCCTGTGTTTACTCAGATTATATAAACAAACTATTGTGTTCCAAGTGAAAAATCGTCGTCCCTTGCCCGTGATTTACAACATATGTATTATACTTAATACCTACTTACAAAGTTAGTACTACATATCGTTTGAACAGGACGATATTTCAGCCAGTTTTCACAAACACAACGTGTTATGTCAAATATTTTGGTTTGTTTCAACGTAAATTCGTAGTTTTGATCTGTGGAGGGTTTTGATGAGTTGTAATTTGTGGTGACACACTAGTTCGATTAAAGTTTGGGTTGAAATATTGAGGTCATGGCAAGGTTGTAAGCATGTCAATATTTATCACTAAATACATTACTGTAACCAACGTACCCTGAGAAAACTGCCGCGAAACCAAACTAACCTACAGCTAACTAACTTTATATTTGCCATGAGCTAATATTTTTTGTATCGTTCCAGACGAGAGAAAACTTTTAGCCTAGTATCTATAATAGTATATATAATTATACCACGGCTGCACAAATAGCCTTTTCTTTTTTTCTTAGAACTTGCCTAAAGAAAGACATCTTGATATCCTTTTTAGGGTTCCGTACCCGAAGGATTCAAACGGAACCCTATTGCTGTCACTCACGTGTGTCTGTCTATCGTCTGTCAGACAGGTTTTACAGTCAAACAGTTGGAGCTACAGTCTTAAATTTTTTACAGTATAAGCATTTTGTTGACTCAAAGCCATACAAATTGTCAAAAAATATTTATAATATACAACATTTTGTGACGAAGAATTGTTTAACTTCCCATTGACCTATCAACCTGAAATTTGGTGATAATTGTTTATTATTACGTATATTTTACGAACAGATACCAATATATTGATAAGTCAGTTTTTTCCTTGATATTCCCATATTTTTAACCGACTTTCCAAAAAAGAGGAGGTTCTCAATTCGACTGTATTTTTTTTTTTTTTTATGTTTGTTACCTCAGAACTTTTTACTGGGTGAACCGATTTCGATGATTCTTTTTTTATTTGAAAGCTGGTGCTTGTCATGTGGTCCCATTTAAATTTCATCAAGATCTGATGAAGAACTTTGGAGATATACATCAGAACTCTTCAATAAATGACGGCAAATCACTCGGGATAGCAGCAGTACGCAGGTGTAAACAGTTAACCCTGGTATACTCTCATTCCACCGGTTTTGTTTAAGATTCATGTTATTGTGATAATCAATTCTGGCTTCACTTTGGGCATTATAGGTACCTAACCTATAGAACTGGTCCATTATGTAACAAGTCTAAAAAGTGAAAAATAAAAAAAAACTTTTTACAAAAAAATACAACCGACTTCCAAATAAAAACACTACGTAGTGAAAAATAAATTCAATTTCGGAAGTCGGTGTCAAAAAACGAAGAAACGAAAACAGGAACACCGGCTACCGAAATTGAATTTATTTTTCACTACGTAGTGTTTTTATTTGGAAGTCGGTTGTATTTTTTTGTAAAAAGTTTTTTATATTACAGCTTGATTTTGTACGGAACCCTAAATGTGTGAAGTCCGACGCGCACTTGTCTGGTTTTCTTTTCTGTAAGACGCCAACTACTCATCATCATCATCTTCCTGCCCGTATCCCATGTCACTTGGGGTCGGCGCAACACGTTTTCTTCTTCCATACCGTCCTGCCACAGTCACGCTATCACTGACTCCCTTTTCTTTCCTATTCACATACTCACTCCTCACACTGTCCATCCATCTTTTATTTGGCCTTTCTCTCCCTCTCCATCCATCCACATTTATATTCATAACTCTTTTAGTTTAGTAACATGGGAAAAAAAATCTTCTTTAGTATCAAAATCTAGACAGTTATTATCAGAACAAAACTCAAGCACAAATAAGTACAATTGTCACAGTTGACCACATTAAAGTTAATAAGAGACAAACTTGAACTACATTGTCAATTCCCCAAATGAAGACGCTGTTGCTTGCCAAAGATCGAGCAGTTAATCCAATTTGATAAGAACAACAGCTTGCCCGGTAAGACGATACTGACTCTAGTCGCCAGAAGGTAATCTTTTATATTTTTTGGTCACTGTTTCTGCTCAATAGGTTTCTTGTGTTAGAGTGAACAAAATTAATTGCGTTTGTAACTTAAGATACTGGGTTATTTTGTATATTAGTTACTTAAATCTCAGTGATCATCATCATCATCATTTCAGCTGAAAGAAGTCCACTGCTGGACAAAGGCCTCTCCCAGAAAAGCCGGATCTCGTCCGGAGATTCTTAGCACCCCTTGCCATGCCGTAACCTCGACCGCTACCGTAGTCGAGGGTAGGCAGGCTGCCGGGCACTAGGAGCCATTAATGATTTGTGCTATTCATGGGGGGGTTTTGCCATAATCGCCACGCTTGGCAGGCGGGTTGGCGATCGCAGTATGGTTGTTATAGAAGCACAGAGAGCGCTGCTGCCCATTCTCTGGTGTGTCCCTTAGTCGCCTCTTACGACACCCACGGGAAGACATGGGATGGTGAAATTCTTAACGTCCGGCACCATACGGAACTCTCAGTAGCCACCAAAAGTTTGGAAATGTTCCTCGTAAATGTCCGTAGCCCCATAGGGATCCACATTCGCAGAAATGACGCAAGCCTTTCAGAGAATTCCGGTAAATCAACACTTACATAAATACAAGCAAACAAAGAGATATATATTAACTAACATTTACGTATTTAAAAGAAAGAAAGAAAGAAAGAAAAATATTTATTTGTGACCCGCACAGGAGACACGAGAAAATAAGCATACACTTAAACAATAATAAAATAAAAACCCTGTGCGAGACCAAAAAGGGTCCTATCTCAGCATGTGCAGCGATATCCAAAAAAGTAATAACGCTGCGTTATTCTATTGATATTCTGATAGGGCCTACTGTTGATGCCACGGACACACTAACGGAAACAGGACTTATATAATAAAATAAAATAGAATAATATGTAAATAACAAACAAAATAGAACGAAACACTGAATGTGGGTCAACGTATGTGTAAGTATACTATATATATATACAAACGCGATGCTCAAAGATCTTTTGTCGAACCATTACCACTCAGACTCCACAAAAACGACTTACACAAAACCGTTTCCTGCGTAAAAACTCCATGAACGCCGAAAATGGGCAATTCATTGGCCGACATTATTGAATTATGATTAATAGTCCGGAAGTAACCCGAGGATACATCACGAGCGGGGCTGGCGCGCTTCCAACTGCGCGAATAATGCTCGGCCGACTGAAATATGCTCCTGAAGACACAATAATGCTAGCTTAATCATGTCCATACGTCTTCTAACCAACGGCTCGGAAATATCACAGTTGCTTTGTGATCTAGTTATGTAAATAGTCGTCTCGTGAACATGGTTTGTTGTGCATTTTATGCGGCACGAGACAGCCCTGTTATTCGGGCCGTTTGCGAGCTGAAGTTACGATGATTGGTTGTATCACGCCAAATTACGAGCGTGTGCCTCATCGCTGACGCAGCCATGTGTGTTCGTTCCGCACTTCATTCGCAAAAAAAATTGGGGATCTAATAAGCTGGCTCGAGGTTTTCACTTTTAAAATCATAAAATACAACCGACTTGAGACCCAAAGGGAAAAAACGGGACCCTATTACTAGGACTCCACGATCCGTCTGTCTGTCCGTCTGTCACCAGGCTGTATCTCATGATACCGTTGACCGTGATAGCTAGACAATTAAAATTTTCACAGATAATGTATTTTTGTTTCCGGTATAACAACAAATACAAAACAACACTAACTAACAAGTAAAATTTCACAATTTAAAAACCCCCGACACATTTATCTTGCGAAAACACCCCGATTCAAACAGTAAAATACCCATAACTTTTGAACGGCTGAACCGATTTTATTCAAACATAGCTAAGAACACTCTCGACAAAATTACCTTTCCAACAAAAAAAAACTAAATCGAAATCGGTTCGTCCGTTTAGGCGCTATGATGCCACAGACAGACACACAGATACACAGATACACAGCAACACACGTGAAACTTATAACACCCCTCTTTTTCCGGCGGGGGTTAAAAACAGAATGCAATAAATATTTAAGTGGGTATCCCATGCAACAAACGTGATTTTTTTGCCGTTTTTGCGATAATGGTACGGAACCCTTCGTGCGCGAGTCCGACTCTCACTTTGCCAGTTTTGTAGTTAGTTAACTAAGCTTAATTTTTAAAGTTTACTCTTCGCTACTCATAAGTTATTAATAGCATAAAATTTTAGTTATCAACCGTACAGAGGCACCAACTTTATAAACAGTCCTCCATGTTTCCTTTTACCTCACTCTGTTTCAACATTGAAACAGCACCAAAATAAACAAACTAACGACTGCACAACTTGCGCAGAGTACACAACAATTAATGGCGAATATGTAGATTGAAATACATTCGACTACAAAATAGTTATTCGATATTGTAGTGTACACTGTCGAACATGGCAGCATCTAGTAATTTGGGGAACAATTTAAATGTTTGTCGTCCCTGATTCACAAAAAGCACGACAACATTTTTTGCAAACCAATCTCTGTTTTAATCGAAACAACGAAGATATTTTTGATTCAGACTAGATATGGACCAAAATACTCAGGTAATTGAATAAACATCCGAATTTAAAATTGAAATTAAAAATATACGTTTCGGAAATGCAAAGAGGCTCTCGGATATTTCTGTCAACTCATCGGTTGGTGAATTAAATACGAACCTTACCTACTGTTGTTCCTCAGGAAAAGCCATTTTAAATATTGCGTGGGCGAAAGAAAAGAGCTTTTTAATGGAGCTAGGCAGAGAGTACTTTAATATGAGTAGGTAGCCCTAGGAGGGATGTGGGTAGGTAGGTATATGGGTAGGTAAATTGTCCTGTGCGATAAGACCGCGTATTGTATAATTATCTTTATAAATGTTTTGTCCTGTAATTATTTAAGTGGTGTACAATAAAGTATATAATAAATAAATAATAGTACAATATGTATCTCGGAAATTAAACTAGGACTAAAACTACATCTAATAACATGGAATGTAGGGCAAGAAAGAAAGACAATAAGAAATATAAATTAAAACTTAATCCACCCACTCTCTAAATGGAATACCACACACAAACCTAATCAAAGACATTAGAAAACTAGACCAATTACGGCGCCTGTGTCTCAAGCGGCAAATAAAGCAAGATTGTATTAAAATCTCTAACTTATTACTTGAGGCTGGCTGGCTCATTACCTGTAGAACAATCGAATTAACAGGCACGCCACACACGTCCAATCTGAGACTCAAAGCGTTAAGCGAGGAACAAACGTGCGACTCGGATAGTCAAAATCCCGCCGTACAGGGAATTAAGGCAAAGCTACCAACTACGCCAGATACGCTAGGGCGAAATTGAGCAACGAAATGTACAATTAGAACTGGCACAATTTTAATTTGAACGCGTGTTCTGTTCAATTAAGGGGATTAGGTATTGAATGGGTATTTTAAGATTGTTCGGGGGTTCATTTGGAGCAGAAATCTTACGTAAGTTTTGCTTAAGTCTAATATTACGTAAACTGTACCTAAGTCGGCATTTATCCGGTTACATAATGTAGGGAGGGACCTATTTTGCTAGAATTTTCGGCTCATATAGAAGAGCTCAATTACCAGTCCATGTTTTTCACCTGCTCATCTGGTCAGTTCATGTTTATTTTACTCACAGATATAAATCTAACTAGGTGACGCGATTGTGTGTACTTCGCGTGTCAAAACACGGAGTAAAATTACGATCAATGATCGTACTTTGGTAAGTTTGAGCTTTCCATTTAGCATTATCGCCACCGAAAATCCAACAAAATCTAGAAAAATGCCTAATTCTGCCATATTGAGTTGTAAAGACTATATAGAAAAAGTTGGCCGAGGCATTGGAAATGTTTTCTTTCAGTGGTAAGTATATTTCTTAAATTGTGTGTGAAAAAGTGGCACGCTTGCTTTTCATACAGGCGAGTCTTGCGTTATCTAGTTAGATTTATGTCTGTGATTTTGCTCATTCCCTTAAAAAAGTATTATAACAAGATAACACCTCAGATTTTCACCAAGGATAAATAGTGAAAGCTGGGCTTTAAATCAAGATTAACGACGCTGTGTCTCCCGCCATTACTGTGTGTCAGGGCGAGTTAGCGACTGCAGCCCACTCCAGCCACACATCATCTAGATTCGATTAAAATCTAATCTACTAAGCGTTATTATGTTATTAGAGACCGAGATTTAACAAGATTGAAACGAAAGGAGACTCTTGCATTTACGTAGATCTAATATATTACTCATATTTTTCTCTAAAAGCATGTGTGTCGTCTTGTTTAAAATTAGGGGAAGAGTAGATTCGTCAGTTAAAAAGCATCGAAATAAATAAGTATTCAGTGGCAAAAATTTAACAAGTTCTTCTGTAGAGTATGATGTCCGTGACTATCGCTGGACCCCAACGCCAATCACTTCCATATTTGGTAAATAATTACTACTCAATTGGTAACAATTAGTACTCGAGCAACAAAATCGGTACCTTAGTAGTTTTCGAGAAAATGGTCTTTGAAGGTGGTCCGGTGGTAATCACGCTCCCTTCAGCAGGACCACCATGAACGCCGAAAAAGTGGGCATGCTACCCTTTTATGTGATTCATTTCGTATAAAAATATTTGTATAACTTTCGCGCGCTCGTTCAGCAGGACTACGACTTTGAATTTTGGTTCCAAGTTTGAGGATCTTGTCGCTTTCCTCAAACCTACATTGAAAATTACTTAACCTGCAAGATAAAATTAGTACCCAAAATTCAAAAGTTAGTAGTAGTTATTAAGTAAGTTAGTAGTAGTTTACGAGATATACACTCAGCCTCCGGGCAGAGTGTATATGTTGCAGTCAAAACTCATAAGCACTCAAAAGTACTTTTTACTAGCAAAATCAGTCAGAAGTGCTTTTTACCTTTTATCTGTTCTGTGCTTTTTACTGTAAGCTCCCGACAATAGTACTTTTGACTAAAAATATATTCAAAACTAGTTTCGCCCCATTGGAGCTTGTTAAAAATAGTTTTGACTGACTAATTTCGTTAAAAGTAGTTTTGACTGATTCTATCTGTCACAAGTCTAAAACGTTACAGTGGTTGACATACCTAAATTATGAAGAAACGCAAAGTTTTTGAAACTAGATTATAATTGGATATTATTGAGATATAGATAAATGAGTTCAGTTAATGGCAATAGACGCGTAACATAGGACTTAAGCATCAACGGGGAATTTCGGATATATTATAGATTGCACCTCTGCCCAACCTTTCAGAGCATACAAGCGTGATGATTTATTAAAGGTTATATTCTGCTTTGATTGACTACATTTTTTCTACTATTCTTTTTTCTAGCTTCCCAATTTTTTATTTCAAGACTTAAACTTTGTTCCATTTTCAGGTTCAATAATATCAACAATATTAATCATTTATTTTTTGCTTGGGAAATCTTCCAATGACTGCGCCCGCTCTGGATGAAGCGGGAGAGCGTAGGGCCGATTTCACTAATGAAAGTAATCGCGATTAGTTCTACTAAACTCAGTGTATGCAAATACAGCGTTCTGATTGGTTGAGACCGCTGAGAAACTATCAATCAGAACGCTGTATTTGCCTAAACTGAGTTTAGTTAAACTAATCGCGATTAGTTTCATTGGTGAAATCGGCCCTAAAACCCACACCTGTACCTTCAGTTGCTTGTACCACGGCCGCGGTAATTCTCTTTCAAAAATATCATCACCTGTATTCTCAGACGGGTCAGATAGAGGCGTATCTACCCACGTTTAGCTCATTTGATCAGTTATGTTTTAGTCCAACCTATAACCATAAAACGGGTAGCAAGCCAAACCCCGGTATTAGAAATTCCAGAAGGAAAAAACTCAGTAACTTTGTGCCCGATTCAAGAATGTAACCCACTTCCTCATTTTCACCAGAAGCGCTTGCTACCACTAGAGTCTAGACCAGTGTGCCTATTCCGAGTTTTTTTTAACGTACTCACTCGTGATAACGTAAACGATCTCTTATCTCTGTAAAAATGCATACAAAAAGAACAAACAAAGTCGAACATAGAACCTCCTTTTTGGTAAGTCGGTTAATAAGAGGTTGCTCCTTACCCGTCACCAGACGGGCATTATCCAGTTTCAATACAAATTGATCGTTTACGTTAACGCGATTGAGCGTGAGTAAAAACTCGCACTAAGGCCTCAGGGGTCGCCAATTACTTTCATTTGGGGTCCGTTTTATAAATAATATGACCTTAGCGGTCCGTAAGGTCTAAAGCCACTTACCTCTCCCCTCCCCCTCAGGCCTTTACATCGATCGTCACGTGTAGGTATTTACTTTGTTAAAATTTAATTAATAAACGTTTTTAATTATTCTAGATTTTGATTTTGATCAATAAATTTATTTAATTTGTAATAATTTTATTAAGAACAATGGTGTAAATATGTACATACTTAAACACTAAACAAAAGTAAACTATCCAAAAAAAAAAAACTAAACCTAACTACTTACACTATATACAAAAGAAAAGTACACTTAGGCGTCGAAGTACTCCTCCACATCGCTGTCATCCGGGAACGTGCCCAGAAGACTGGCAGCATTGCCACGTTGAATGGCAATGCTGATTCTTTGCGCAAAGAAAGAGCCAGCCCTCTGGTCACGCACAGTGTCGATCAGTCGGCGAGAGATCTCCTTAAAAAGGAGACGTGCACTCGGGCCCCATGACCCAAGCGTTTCGACCCCAAACGGCTCAAAACTGTAATTACCAATTAGGTTACAGTATTTGCGCCGCTTGAGGGCCTCAGCAGCCGCAGCAGCAGCGCCAGCACAGCCCGCCGAACTAGGAAGATGAGATGGCGCAAGGGTGTCGACACAGGTTGCGTCCCACACCAGAGGCCTACCCACCTTCCACGGCACCAATGTCATGCCATCTGGTCTCTTACCATCGTCACGTACCAAACCGCTAGGTTCTAATACAGCTGGTACGCTGGCGGTGATAAGGGCCCGACGAATAATGTCATTGATGCTGGCGTGCCGTGCTATGCGTCCTGCGCTCTTGCAACAAGACAGGCCATGGTGCCCAAGGCTGCCGACAGCTTCACCACAATGGCACCGATGCGGAGCAACACAAGGTGCGCCTAAGCGTAGACAGGTCGCTAGCCGAAACGAAGAGTCATCCATCATAGTGCCTATGGTGGATAACGGGAGTGCTTGAAGCCACAAACCCGACTCCCATTCCCCCACAGCCAGCAGACGCGCACGCTCAGCAGTATTAGACGATGTATTAATAAGGTTATTCTGTATAATACTGCAGAGCGGCACATCCCATCGTCTCTGGGAGGACAGGTTGTCGGGCAGATCCGTATTGGGACAAGCCATTTTCCAAGCGTTCAACGCATCGGTCAAACACGGTACCTCAAAATCAACCAGTGAGGAAGGTAAGATGTTCCTGGTTAATTTATCAGTACCGTGGACCGAGGAGAGGAAGGCTGGCAAACTTATACTTGAAATTTTGCGGACGCCGAGGCCACCCAAGCGAATGGGAAGCGTGGCTTGTTGCCATGCTCGGTCGTCCAAGGCCACATTTAGGATAGATGAAAGTGTGTTCTTTATAATTTGGTCTACTTTTTCTAAAAGTTGTGGGTGTTTCCACAAATGAGAGGAGCGAAGGCTATAAGTAAATTTTGGTCCAAAGCAACAATATCGGATAAGTGTGTAGGCCGAATGCATGTTAATTTTGAAAAGTCTTTCCGAGACATCGTTAAAATTTTGTATTTTCTGTTCAATGAAATTTGGAAACGATTCATCAAAAATAGGAGAACCCAAGAGGTGAAGAGAATTTCTCTCAGTTATTTTAATATTAGGTGCTATGGCGTTGAATTTTGCTAAAGTAGTCTGTCGGTCAGTAGTTTGGGGGAGGTAAATTTCGCATTTCGAAAGATTAAGTTCTAGCCCAATAGAGCTAAATTTATCGTTCAAAAAAGTTAAGTCGTTCAAGACTGTATCTACATCACCTCCTAGGGTTCCATCATCCAAATACCATACATTGAATTTAGAATTTAGTTGCCGAATGATTGGGTTTATCGCCAAACTGAAAATGACTGGCCCAAGAGGGTCACCTTGTTGACAACCAACAGCTGATTCCAAAAGGTTTTCCTTGTAGAGTAATTTAGAGGGGTGCCTATAACATTGATATAGAAAACTGTAAATTTTGGGTATTTCTTTTTGAACTTCTGTCAACAAGGTATCCCTGTTTACGGAATTGAAGGCATTTTTTATGTCAACCTTGAGTATGACCTCACCTTCATTGCTGTTGAGGTATGTCGATAAAGCGTGTACCGCAGCCTCACAGCCCCCTTTGGACCCGAAGCCCAGCTGTAGGGGCTGGAATTTGCTGGCCAGTGCTTCGCTGTAAAAAGCACAGCAAATTTTGGCTGCGATACGTCTGTATGTAGACCCTACGGCAATGGGACGAATGCCGCCATCCTTCTTGCGCAGGGCACAGAGATTTGCCCCGTACAAAATATCAATGACGGCTTCGTTCACATTGCCGGAGAGCATGAGGTTGATGAGGGCCGTCAGCTCCTTCAAAAGGGACTCACCAGCTTCCCCGGCGCCTGCGCACATTAAATCTTTTAAATGTTGGGGTGTCAGGCCGTCGAGGCCGCCGGCGGATCCACTCCGGAAGGAGCCTACGGCCACACACAGTTGTTGGGCTGTAATTTGCAAAATGTTGTTTTCAGGATCGGGGGGGTCGGGGAAGGTGAGATCATCTGCCGGGTCGGGGTGTTTGCTCTCCAGAGCTGTAAGTGTCTCTGGAGAGCTGTAAGTGTCTCTGGAGAGTACGGTGCAACCACATCGCTGCTGAAGATTATCCTAGCCGCACCTCTGATATCACCTTCACCAAGTTTAGACTCCACATGGTGCAATAACCCTCTTTGGGGGAGGTGTGATGTTAATTTAGGTTCGAAACTTTGGGCCGAAATATTACAGTTGTCTTTGATTTGAGCGGTTAAAGATTTATTGGTAGCCAGATTTTTTTGGACATGTAGGATTCTAAACGGGAAGGTGAGTAAATGCTCCCAAGCACTTAATGAGTTCTCTCGGACGGCGATGCGGACACAGCGTGCCAGGCTCGATGCCACGGATGGTCTCGCGCCACGAGGAACTCTTTTTAAAACTGGCGTTGAAGTTTTTAATTTTGCAAGCGTTTGCCAAAGGGGTTGAGGGGGTGAATCAGGTGTAGCAGTACTGGGTATTGTTGGGCATGATGAAGGTACATTGTGGGTTTTGTGTTTCTTACCCAGATGTACCTTTAGACCTCGTTCACCTTTATACATAGGTACATTATCAATGAAGATAATCGTTGTCGAATCGACGGCAACAAAGACAAAGGGCGGGATAAATTATTAAATTACGTACTAAAGTAACACAAATAAATTGTACTGTTTACGGTGCACACAAAATAGGTCGGCGCGGTCC
Source organism: Orthosia gothica (assembly GCA_949775005.1). NCBI lineage: Eukaryota > Metazoa > Arthropoda > Insecta > Lepidoptera > Noctuidae > Orthosia > Orthosia gothica. Next base: position 16,057,435 of record OX459051.1, on the reverse strand, counting down.
GGAGCCGAACCGCGTTCCACTATTTGGTGACCCGTGGTCTAGAACAACGAGCTCAGCTTAAAACTAATCAAGGAGCAAACATAAACCGAGAACCACTATCTACAGTAAACATAATTATCTACTTATGTGTTGTGTTTCCTTCAAGGAACTGAGCGCAAATACTCTACGTTCTAAAAATACATAAAAACACTAAGCTTTTATGTTCAAGACGTGACGACGGGATAATTAAATTTGCCCGCAGAGAGAAATAAAAAGTGACTTGATGAAATATGAGCGAGAAATCTATTTAACGGCTTCTGCCATTAATCGTAGCTGTAGCTTTTTTATAATTTACTTGAAATAAGAAATTGCGTGTAACGTTACGCTAATGCAAGTTTTATACAGGTCTTGCTTCTTTGGCCTCGACAAGTCTAATCTATCATGCTATTTAGATATATTTTTTATAAAAATTTGGTTCTAAAGAAGGTACATTTTTGAGTAATATAGGTCTATATCTATGTCCTACAACAACTCGAGCCGGTCAACTCGACCCTGACAACTCGACCCTCACAACTCAACTCCGTCAACTCGATCCCGAGTACAACTCGACCCCGACAACTTGACCCTGACAACTTAACCCCGATGACAACTCTGCCCCCATAACTAGACCCCGAGAAATTTCGACCCCGACAACTCGACCACCATAACTGTACCCTGAAAACTTGACTCCGACGACAACTCGACCCCGATAACTGCACCCAGACAACTTGACGCCAATAACTGGGTCCTGACAAATTGACCCCGACAACAACTCGACCCCGACATCTCGACCCCGATAACTGGACCCTGACAACTTGACCCCGACTACTCAACTTTTGACCAATTTTTTCGAAGCGACCGGCAGCCTAATTTTGTAAGTAAATTAAACTTTTCGCGAAACGAAAAGTCGTTTTTGGGAAAAAAACAGATTGTTTCCTTTGCCGAATTCACTCACACAATTAGGCTGCGGGTTGAGTTGTCTGGGCGTCGAAATATCGTGTCTGAGATCGATCTATCACATCACAGCCCCTAGGTCTAATGGCCAACTCATACCGAGACAAGGAGCGTAGGTACTTTTTATATATCTAGGTACTACTAAAATGAACAAAAAAATAAAACGACTTCCAAAACAAAACACTACAAAAGCGAAAAATAACTTGCTCTTCGGTGTCTATGGTACTCATAATTTTTTCGCGTTTAACACCGACTGCCGAAGAGAGAGTATTTTTTTGCTTTCTAGTGTTTTGTTTTGGAAACCGATTTATTTCTTTTGTTAAAAAGTTTTTATTTTTTTTCTTTTTAGTTTGGTACCATTACCATTTAAATCATTTGGCTACAAATGATTTCCAATAGATACGTACTGTACGTGAAGCCTTTATGTACGTAACGTACATAAAGGCTTCTCTTAACAAACATAAACAAGCCTAAGGCACGATTACGATACTTTGTATTATTACGGAGTTCCGGTGCCTATCAAGGTAGACACCGGAACTACGGCATCATCACCAAAGCAGTTCGATGGTACCATTCATTAGAACCATTTATTTAAATTTGCTTCATCACAGTCATTTAACTATTCGGGATAACTTATTCCCAGAACATTAATAACACTAAGAAGTTCCAACTGTGGTATTCTTCATCAGTTTCATTTCACCAAATGATACTTTCTGAATGTTGATAAAAATGCCAAAATCGCTTTATGTGTGCCTATTTTGAGGAGTTACCTCGATTAACATGGAATCCCCTCATCAGATCCTAACTTGGTAACAATGTGACCACCTCGAGAGAATAGCCTTTCAAATAAAAAAAAATTACACAGTCGGTCCACGATTGACGAAGAAATCAATCGATGTCAAAGACAAACAAACAAAATCGAACATAGAACCTCTTCCTTTTTGGAAAGTCGGTTAAAAAGGTACATTTAAGCAAGAGCCGCCAATTATAATGCACTTTGCGAATTTGCAATTCGATTCGTAGCGTTGCCTGCAGTGCACTGCGCGAAGCCACGAAACATTTGGCATTTTCAAGTATCGTTGTGCTGCGTAATCGCTTCGCATAGCGTCGGAAAATCATAAATACAGTAATACCAATTAAAGTACTATATTACTATATTATACTATTTCCATGCAGGCAGGATTTCAGGAGACAAACAAGGACGACATAGACAGAATGTCTATGGTCCAGCAGCGTTGCCAAACTGTGGGGAATTTCTCAAATTACAGGGATTTTATGTCCGATTGGGTAATTGGTGGAGAGAGCGATTATGTGAGGCAAATTCGAGGAATTCACACATTTAAGAACTAAACTGAAAAGTAGTACTAGAAGTACTTATATGTATATTTAAATCAAGCTTTACTCAAATTATCCGGCAGGAAGGTTTTAGAGTTTATTTTATGGCAAACTTCCGTTTTACCTTTCATAAACGCATATTTCGAAAGAAAATTTAGCGTCCTAAAGAATTTGAAGACAGAGCATCGTATTCGCCTACACACTGACACTTTAACTACTATCGCTTATTGCCACTAGATAAGGTATTAAGAAGAAAGCAGGGAACTTAAAATTTGATCCTTCAAATGATTAGTTAACCAAAAAAAATTGGCGTAATGAGAGTAGCAAAAAGAAGATTAACTTATGTTTAGTCTTTTGAGTATGTACATTTTTTTATTTATTTATTTATTTATTGAACAAGGCACACCAACGACTCATTTACAAATTAATATCAGATAATGCAATTAAAAAAAGATCCTGTGTAAGCAAGTCACTTACAGGCATGCACAACATTGTCATTTATAAGTCGCATAAAATAAAATAAGAATTTAAACAAACATAAAGTGAAATCAAAGGGAATAAAATTAAATAAAATAAAATTACATAAATTAAAATTAAAATAAAATAATGTCAAAATAAAACCAAAAAGAAATGAAATGAATTAAAATATAAATATACATGTCGTTGACAACATTAGTATTCAATAAAATTGACTAATTTTAAACAAAATAATATTATCAACAGAAATTACATTAAAATGTCAAGTCACATCATTAACATTACAACATAATTATAGCAACATTACCATTATAATTATAATTTTTACAGAACGATTTAAAATATATACAATATTGCTAAAAACATGTTTGCTTTCTATGAATCTTACTTTTATATATTTGATAAAAATCTGTAGGGCAGATTTGGGGAATACTCTTTTAATTTGCCCCAAAATTGGAGACTTTCAGTCAGGTTTATGGGTAATCTCAATGAGGTAGGAAAAACTAGTCAGTGGGTAATCTAGACCATGGATATCGGCAACACTGATGGTCCTGCCTGTCAATGTCAATGTCATGACGCTGACTGACTGACATCAAAGATTACTATTATATACATTCAATGTCTGAACTACGAAATAACCTCAAAAAGTTACTGATGTCAAGTCTCAAATCCAAAAAAAAATTGTTTACAAACCCAATTCAGTTTAATTTGGATTAAGTAAACTGGTCTAAAAAATACAGTTCTTAAATAACAATGTCGCTCAGTTTAAAACCTTTTAGGTGTTTTCGATCTGTTTATGCCATTGGTCGGAATTACTCTGAAGACAAGACGAGATATCAAATTGAAGAAGAGGGACCTAAACCGCGTATGGTTCATGGTAAACCGTACCCAGAATGGAGGAAGCCTTGGATACAACGAGATGGGGAGTTCCGAAGCAAACTGTCGGTTTTCGTGGAGAAGAATCCAAGCCCAGACATATTGAGTGTAATGTCAAGTATACCTAATTTAAGTATGACAAAAATAAAAGCCTGGTGGGCTGAAATGAAAATACTTCAAGAAATAGAGAACCAGAAGTTTTTGCCTAAAAGAGTTGCTACTCTAGGATCAAATTTAGCAGCGGTGCACTTCTTTACACATCGTGAATGTGCTGTCAGGTAAAACTGTGGACCTGGACCACAATTTTTTATAAATTAGTCAATATTGTTCTTGACTGCTGAGCAAAGGCCTCACCCACAGCCTTCCACACTGACCGATATTTCGCCTTCTCTGGCCTATCTCCAGGTGTCCCGGTCCCACCAGGGACACCACTAGGACCACTATTACGGCAAATATTTCATTAAAAAACATTGAAATAGCTGTTGTAAAAATAACCACCTAGAATACTAACTGTTAGGTAAACTTACTAGACTATAACCCTTGTCAGAATAACTACAGTACGAAAAATGAGTCGTGGCCCATCTGAAATTAGTGCAAAGTGGTCGCACAGGACATACTTTACGAACCAAATGGCTGTTTTCTTCATGAGTGTACATGTGCCTATTGCTATAAATAATAATAATAATACCAGCCTGTAACTGTCTCACTGCAGGGTAAAGGTGTCTTCTCATACAGAGAAGGCAATGCAATGTATTGCATTACTAATACAAATTCCAATTCCTGTTACTTGGCAAACCAGATTAAATTTAGTATATCCCGTTCCCATATAAAATACATAACTTTTATTTTAGGTTGAAGAACTCACCTAAATGGATTTCTGGTAATATAGAAACATTGAATCTTCCTGATCGTTACACGGATGGATTCTTAGTGGAAGCTGTAGACTGCACCCATTTCCACCACAATGGTATCCGATATGAAGGCTTACAGAACCTGCAGAACCTGAATTTTCTCAAATGGTTATGTTTAAAGAATAGCAAATATGTAGATGTTTGGGGCATAGACAGAATAGCTGGACAGAACGGAAACACACTGGAATACTTAGATATAAGTGGCTGTAACATATGTGTAGGATGTATCTCAGCTCTAGTTAGGATGCAAGCTTTAAAGTTCTTAGTTATATCAGACCCTGGTGAAGATATTAACTTACAGGCCGCTCTCTCAATGTTGGAACAAGAGAAGCCTGGCTTATTAATAAATGCAATATAATTAGTGAAGTTATGTAGGAAATTATGTATTACAAGTTTAGTGTTATTTGTTTTTAGTTAATAAATAAATTATTTGTTACCAATGCTGTTTATTTTATTTAGAACCTTATATTATCTCTGTGAAAAACTTAATGTATCTGAACTACGAACTTCTGATAAGTTAGGTATTGATTAAATTTTGTGAGACATTTCTTTTTGGTTTTGGTAAAACAGGGAAAAGGTATTTAAAATAAAATATGATAAATGTTTTCGAGGTTTTTATGTTTTAACATAAGTTCATACAATGATCCAATATGCTTGAACAAACTGTCCACAACACTATGGGTTGGTTCTCTATTACCTGCTCACAGTTGGTTTGTTGTTGGTTACAATGTCTAAATTTAAAGTGCCACTTATTGGTCCATTAGTTGGATTCATAAACATTTAAAAAACTTGCTCATGTAAAAGTGGTTACTGATTCAGATATTCATTTTCTCATTATTGTTTTGTCTCTAATTCAATCTGATATACATTAAATTGAACACTTAAAATCTAAATAAATCATCTAAACAAGATATTTACATTTACTGTTTTGACTAAACAATTACACTAATAGCTTATGTAGAACAAATAAATAACGAATATGAAATGCTTTATTTAAAATGTCCTTTCGAAATAATTGCTAATATTTCTTAAAATATAACATTTAACTTGTTATGCAACATAGTTAATTCAGTCTAATAAATTAAAACTGCCTATTATCTGTTGTTTATTGACTGACAAAGATTAGCACTGAGAGTTAAATCTGAAGCACAATTTTGCTTCAGTGATAGCAATGAGTATGAACTGAACTAAGTTTTGAAAGTCAATAAGGCACTAGAAATATGCAGCTATTAAGATTTTTCATATTTGTTATTACTATAACACACTTAAAAGACATCCACTCAAAACTCAACATACCATCAAAACTAGAATTATTTCAACAAGAGGCAAACTTAAAGATATGGACAGTTTAAAAACAAATTGAAACATTTAATACAAACCATCGCAATCATAAACCGTGGAGGAAAACTTCTATTTTTATATATTTATTAGATATTGCAATGAAGTGTAATAAAATCACCATGTATGCTTTCATAGATATTTCACAAAGTTATTTGAAAAACTAAATGCAATATTGCTTTTACGTTATTTTAATTTCTATTGATTAAAACACTCTAAATTATTTGAAATGGTCACACCAGAATCTATGAAATTTTATGAAAACATATATGTTGTAGTGTGTGTGAAAAAATAATATACATGAACCTACATTAATTTCGTAAATTAATCGAATTTAAATCGTTTCGTAACTGAACGGTCGAAGGAAAAAACAACTGTTTCCATTAACTCGGGATGATATTTACTTGCCACAACAAGATAATAAATTGATTAGTTATATTTCTATTTTATTGATATACTGTAAAATTGAAACCAATCTTATTATATCGGTGTTACTCTGAGTCAAAGTTATAGTTAATTAATTGATTAAGAAAAGAGGCCTATCGCTTGTCCTTACTTTGAATTAATTACCCTGCTCTCCTGAACTTACATCAAAGTACAGTCACTAAGTAAACGTGACACGAAACAGCGTCTATACTTCATAAAAGATAGCCTAATCTCTGCGACAGCTGTCAGTAACAATAGCGCTTGACAGGCTAACAATAACGTAAACGTCAGTTTGACATATGTCGCAGAGATCAAGCTATCTTATATGAAGTATAGGTCGAACAACTAATTCAAATTAAGGACGAAAATATAATGTGTATATTACTACTAACTGGTAACAACAGTTCTATTATTTATTTATGAGTTAAAATGTATGACAACAATGACGATTATGATGAATTGACTACGCGGGGTGGCGTACCAAATCACGCTAGTTTCATATTGGCAGCTTGAACAATACAATGTTCTTGTATTGTCAATCGACAAAATACGTGATCACGCTAGAGGCGTGACAAGAGTTATATTTGAACAGGACAAACTGTCGAGTTTTGGTACCGGCCCCGTCTACTTGCCTATCGAGATACAATATTTAACCGTGCGAAAATATCTCTTAAGTTTTATACTTTTAATAAATTCATTTCACTTCCGGACTCCTAAAGCAATTATCTAAATACTATTAACGCCGAAGAGATCATTTAAAAAATACAATTTTGATATACATAACATTTGTATTGGCCGAAATTTCACATGTATAAATTATATATTTATCTTTTTATCTATAATATAATTAGTATTATCTAAATAAAACCTTAATTACTTTGAGAGCCAGGAATACTTAGTGCTAGTATACAATACAACTAATATTTACAATGAGATTATTATATTGTATAAATATTGATTTATCTAGTGTCGTTACTGATTTGAGCTATTTTGTAAACCATAGCAGTATGTTTTTAAACTGGATCGTTACGTCGATCGCTTACTGACAAAAAGAGAAATAATTATTAAAATGTTTACAATTTGTGTCACTCGCCACGATTCACGCAAACACGACCATACATAACGTACCAAAAACACTCGCTCGATAAATCACTGTACAACGTACATCGTTAAAAATAATTAAATAAGTAGATATTAATCTAATAAAAATGAAATAATTTGAAAACACTTGGAAGACCAACATCACAACATAAATAGAAAACAATACAAAATAATAGAGACTTAAACGATTGTGAAAATGTTCGCACCAAAGTTCCTTGATTCAACCTCACGTACTAGTAACATGTTCATACAATTCACGCATCACTCACTATGTGTTGCAGTAGACATATCACTTATTTAGGTCTCTATACTCGTACAAAACTATCTTGGATAGCTTCAATATTCACCATTTATGATAAAAACACCTGAGTGTTGTTTTTTAAATGCATTTATCGATGGTAAGATAGCTTGACTCACAGATAGCTATCAATAAGCATTGAGATTGCTAGTTTACCAGTTGAATATTATTGATTGATTGATCAATAAATAGAGAACCTATTTATCACTAAATCATCTTCCATAAGACATTCTTGCACGCAACTCGCTGTGAAGGCAACATTTAAATAAACAATATCTCTCGATAAACACACAATCTGGAGTAAATATACTATATCAGCTTAATATATCAATTGCAAATATATAATTCTCTAATATATATATAAATATACTGTTTGTAATATAGTGGTTCTCATATTGCAACGAAGTTCAACTGGTCGGTTCTATAAATTATGGGACTTTGCCAATAATTTGTGTTCTTTACATAATATTAAATAACTTCACAGAGTTAAGTCACAGGTTAAAAAAACGATACCGAGAGAATAAATTAACTTTTGAGAATTTAGGGCCGATTTCATCAATGGAACTAATCGCGATTAGTTTATGCAAATACAGCATTCTGATTGGTTGAGACCGCTGAGAAACTACTAAACAGAACGCTGTATTTGCATAAACCGAGTTTAGTTGAACTATTCGCGATTAGTTTTATTGGTGAAATCGGCCCTTAGATAACAAAATAAACTCAATTAAAGGATATGAAATCTTCTACGCTTTATTTTGGTATTTATGTCTAGCAGAAGGGTTATTTTCGATGTAATTTTCGACCATCTTAGTTAATAAATAAGTGGTTTTGCAACAACACAGATTTCAGTCATACAGCACTCACTAACGTACTTAAATAACAAATATACAAATAATAATTGAGATCGTGCCCATAATGACGATGTGCTTTAAACGATGAAATAAATGATATATTAGTTAAATAACCAATTAAAAGCGAATACAGTTATGTTTCTATTAATCTGAGGGTGCTCTAATGTCGTCAAGTTGAAACTTTCAAACGCTAAAAACTGATTCATATTGATATTATAGGATCCTCAGAAAAAAGAAGTCGGATTTTTTTTGTGATTTTTTTGCTTTTTTTTGTATTACTTGTAATGTAAAACACTATAGATTATGAATATATCATAACCTGACTGCCTTTTACTTACTTATAAGGAAGTCGCACTACGCAGCCGGCCACGAAGTCAGAATAGCTGCTACAGCCGGGCAGCCCAGTGCGTATTATAATATAGAATTACAGGAATCAATATTGGTTAAGAAATAAACTATTGGAAAAGGGGACAAACCATTAGTACCACTGTTATTTTTCAGATAAAACTAGTTTAAACATACAATTGAAATCAACGAATCAATTAGACCATGCATCGCCAATTCTCACGGACTTAACATTACCAATTAATTTTTATGATTTTTTTCAACTTTTAGTAATTAAAAAAGTTATTTCTGAATAATAATAAAATACTATAAACGAGTAGCTATACATTAATCTAATCACTGTGTTAAATGCTGCCGCATTTATGTTCAATTGTCACGAAACTTTTCGCGTCTCAACTCCATCTTATAGAACATTACTTAAGATATTTAGCCGTTGTCAGTGTAAAACTGTGCAGTTTATTTTGATTCCTTTCACTAAGGAAGTTTAAAAAGTGTTTGAAACTTATAATTGACGAAATAAGCACAACCTATTCTTTCTGGCAAAACTTATAAACCCATCTATCTACCCATCCATGTCAACATATCGGAGTTTGTATTCGGCATGTGCAAAAAATATCGATATTTTAGTCGCGTTATATCGGTATTTATTTTAGAGTATCGTTTTTTTTTTTGTTTCATGTTTAATGTTACTAGATACTCCTTGCATGCTCCGCACGCATCGTTAACTCTATCGCTCGAGCATTAATAAAAAATACTATTTTCTTCATGTCTATTCTTTCTTAGGAATTATGAATGCTTTGGAAATATGCATGAATAATCATGCGAAAACTAACGATATATCGATATTTTACACTCGATAATTATCGATACTGATTAAAAATATCGATATTTTTTTCACTTGCCCATCCCTGGTTTGTATACTAGCAGACGCTCTCGACAAGTGACATTTTTTCAACGATAGCGTCGCGATAGCGATTGCTAAAATGTCAAAAAAGTATGAGATTGCCAAGCAATAAATGGGCACGTGATGAGTTTGAGAGGATTGATCAATCCCTGACATTTTGACCATCACCATCGCTGAAAGATTGACACACTGTCTAGAGACTGAGAGGCCTTTATTAACAGCTATAAAGTATTAGAAAAAGAATAACATAAGTGACAAAGTCAAAGCGCTCTCAAATAGCCGAACTTTTCCGAAAACTCGTTGCGTCATATTCATGGCCGGGTGGGTATACGGGAGGTAGAAAGAATTACCACAGATATAAATCTAACTAGATGACGCGATTGTATGTACTTCGCGTGTCAAAAAACGGAGTAAAATTACGATCAATGATCGTAATTTAGAGCTTTTCATTTAGCATTATCAGCACCAGAAATTCACCGAACTCTAGACTAATTATGCCATATTGAGCTGTAAAGACTGTATAGAATAAGTTGGCCGAGGCATTGGAAATGTTTTCTTTCATTCATAAGTAAATGTGTTTAGAAATTGTGAAAAAGTGGCACGCTTGGTTTTCATACAGATGAAGGGACTTGCGTTATCTAGTTAGATTTACGTCTGTGGAATATACTTTGTTGTACACCAAAATAGTTCACACAATTCTACAACCTCTTTACAGACAAAACATAAACACCCTTGTTTATAAAAATGTCGAGGCGTTTAGCGATTGCTTAGCGCATTCTATATTAAATTTTCTATAGAGAATTTGAATATATGTAGAATCTGCTAATCGAACACCACCATAGAGATTATTTTAAATAAGGGCTTTATTGTTGAACCATAGATAACATAATATCACGCATTCAATCCCCGAAGGCATGCGCAGAGGTGTTCCTATAGTACCATGTGTATGACATAAATATGTGTGTCAGTATGTGTGTTTGCTTGTCTGTCAACGGCTAAAGGTCCCGTGGTTCTACTCCTACTGGCGAACTATGATGGAGATGGTGTAGCCGCATCGCTAACTGGCCGTTGAAGTAGGCTGCAGAGTCGCGGACGCGATTGGAGAATTTACTGAAATAAAAATATTATTTGGTTTTGAAAACAACATGTTGTGGGCTAATGGGTTGATGAATTTATAAGTACTGCTCGGTCAAAAAGACTGTGCACTTGGTGCTGTCAAATCACTCTGACATTCGACTCTCGCTATTGGTGCTCGAGGTGAACGCGGGGTGCCGCGCGTATAGGCGGGAGAGAAGGCAAAGTGCACAGTTATTTAAATCGAGTAGTATTTATAATTGGATAAATGTTTGTTATACTTCAGATATGTAGTATTATAGAACAAAACTGTACGAAAGGTAAACACTTCAGAACTAACAAATCGCTCAAAGCTATTGATTTCAAACTACCATGAACCTCAGACAAAGGTATCGTTATAGAAATTATAAAGTTTTTATTGAGAATTTGGAGTTAAGAACGTCATGTGAAACTTTAATGCCAAAGTTTGACAGGTTTTCAAGGTAAAGTAGAGTGACAAATACTAGACTCAAATTCTCTATTCAGAAACGGCGGTTAGTATTTTAACTACGTTTTGTCAAGAGTGAATACGTTACTTCTAGACAAACATGCGTCATCGTCGATCACATCATCCATCAATTACATTATAGATAGTGGTCAAGCGCGAGCCTATCAATAATAAAAAAGTATGAATTAATGTACACTATAGTAATACTTACTAGTAGGGGTGTTCACTTCGGAGTGGGGCGTGAGATTTGACTGAGCCATCAGCTTCTGCCTCACTTCGCGAATCTTTAGCTGTAGAGCCATCTTTGTCGGGAAAATGTCCATGTGGGTTGCCTAAACAATAACAAAATAATTTTAAGAATAGGTTTTATGTGGATTGAATGGAGTCGACTGTGTTTTAAAAAGGCAAATTTTTGGCATTCTGTCTTGTCTACAAAGGGTAAACCCATTTGTAGACAAGACAGAATGCCAAAATTTTGGCTAATGTTCACTTTACACTTAACATGATACAAAATATGGCACGTAATTTGAGATAATTCCACTTAATGCAACAAAAAAATGGTCACATTTATTGCTTTTAATTATTCTATGGTTCTTGACATAATTTATTTTTAAATAAATCTGTCTAGAAGAGTTTAGGAAAGGAGAGCAATTCGCGAAGTTTATTATGTGTAAAAATAAAATATATACAATTAAAGGTTAAGAAATTTAGGATTTTTTATATAAAAAAAATATATTGTAGTTGTCGTTACTAATCATGTTATGCCGTCGACGAAACTATCGTTTTGTAAAAGTGTTACTCATGGCATGAAATTAATGTTTTCCCGCAGCCTACTTGCGTAAGTGAATTCGGCAAGGCGAAGGATTGGACCTCATCAATCGACCAATCACATAGACGATCTTTATATGATTGTAAAATATAAATACCATAAAAAAGCTTCCGTGCAGTTTCTTACCCTTCTTCTCCACGAGAACTAGTTTAGCGAACAGGTGGTAAGCTCTCGGAGAGCCAATTTTACCAATGAAACTAATCGCGATTAGTTCAACTAAACTCAGTTTATGCAAATACAGCGCTCTGATTGGTAGTTTCTCAGCGGTCTCAACCAATCAGAACTATGTATTTGCATAAACTTAGTTTAGTTGAATTAATCGCGATTAATTTCATTCATTTTATTTCTTATTTCCTTGTTTACCTGGAAGTGCGTGGTGGCCTGCGTGGTGGGGAACATGCCGTGCTCCTGGAACAGCTTGAGCACCAGGTGGCGGCGCTGCTCCAGCACGCGCCGGTGCCCCGCCTCGCCGCGCGCGCCCGAGCTGCTGGAGCCGCTGGGCGTGCAGGGCGTGCGCGGGGACATCTCCTCCATGCCTTCTGATGATACTGGAGAGGATATAGAGTTAACTATGTGTTGACGCACTAAAGAGCGTTAATGAGACACGGTTTTTTATACTAACTCGCAAGTCTGTGCTCGTAACTCGCAAGACACTTATGCACTACCGCTAGTTCATTAAACGCGAGCACTTTTCTTATGAACTAACTTAGTATATCTGTAGGTAGTTCTGAAAACGTTTCAGAGGGTTACGTCTAAAAAGTTAGTAAATAACTTTTTTGAAAAAGAGTTTAGTCAAGCAGAGAGAGAGCGAATTGCTCCCTCTCTTTTTGTGCATTTTACGCCTTGATTACGAGTACTGCAATTAACGTGGGCTTGTATTTATACCTAGTACGCGAAGAAAGCTTATAACATCAACATTAAATGCTTAGATGGCCAATAACATATTTTCTTGTGTGTACGACTAAATACGTAAAACATACGTGTCGTGGCGTTGTGCGGGATCCACCAATCAAACAACTTTGTTTCAGCCTACGTGATAAGACAACGATTTTTGAAGCTATTCAACTGCGTCAGAAGGCGACACGATACGTAAGTTTGTTTTCGTCTTAATGAATAGAATTCCCTGCCGAAGTCTGCGTTAAGCCAAGAGTAATAGCTCACTTCAAGCCAAACGGATACTCAACCAAACGAAGTGCCCGGGGCACCATCAGACATCGCGAGCTAGGGGCGAAGCTCTGGATATCGTCGCCGCGTGCCCTAGCGGGGACGCCGTGACTACTCTGACTTCCGTGCTCCATTGTCGAATACATCATCGCTTACCAACAAGTACGATAGTGGTCAAACGCAAGCTTACCAACAATTTGAAACAAAACATACCTCTATAATTGTCGAGATTGAAGTCAGGCCCGAAGAATGTGATCCCTTCGAGTTTGTTAGTGGTCGTGTGTGGGGTGCCGTAGGAGTGCGGCGTCGGCATTCCGTTGCCATTTATCATTTCTTGTTCTAGCTGCGGAGTCACCACTGTGTTGTCTTCCTCTGGGAACAGTAAAAGGCATATTAATAAACTGTGTCGAAAAAAAGCTAAACTTGAATACATAATTTGGGACCGTTTTAATCCATCGCCACCAACTCAAGTATTGACTTTAGCAATGTGTATTTCAAGTTGATTTTTAAGACACCATTTCTATTAAAAAGGACCTAAAAAGAATGGGTAACAATGGAATTTGAACTTTGAATTATATGTAGATTCATCATCATCATCAACATTTCAGCTGAAAGACGTCCACTGCTGGACATAGGCCTTCCCCAAGCGGTCCTGTGCGTTTCGCATCCACCGGACTTTCGTACCCTTTACCAGGTCGTCGCTCCACCTAGAGGGACGCCTTCCAACGCTGCGTCTTCCGGTACGCGGTCACCACTCTAGAACTTTTCGGCCCCAACAGCCATCTGTTCTGCGAGTAATGTGCCCTGCCCACTGCCATTTAAGGACGCTATTACATTTTTCTACAAATAACAGTACTTTTGAGGTACCATTTTAATGTATAAGCAATCACCGATGTGAAGATATTATGGTCTTAATTTAAAGATAATATATTCAGCTCCAGTTATGCATCAGAGAAATTGTATGACATCATACAAAATTTTTGCACAAATACGTTTTGCCCATCACAATAATCGCAAAAAAATAAAAAAAGTAGGGTCCGAATAGGTTCCAGTTTAGGTAAATTTACAGCATATTTAATCTTCAAAATTATAAAAAATTGCGGTATATATAGTCCTTTACAGGTACAGCTAATTATTTTTCACCTAAATAATTATATTTTTTAATTATTAGCTAAAATAAAATCACTTGCCGACGTCTTCATACATTTTGTACCCGCCGCTCATCATTCCGCGCTCAGAAGCGCTCGTGGAAGGACGGGCGTATCGCTTTCTCGCAGGAAATAAATACGATAAAAGTAATAGAAAGATTGTAGTGTGCATGCGTGTGAGTACCGTCCACGTCGTGATCGAAAGGAGTTGATATTTTATCGGACGTATGCCGTATTTTTGAGTTTCCTATTATTATTAGAATGTGATTTAGAAATTATTTTGGGTAAGATCGGGATTTGAATAGTTGGTGTTAAGCAGTTGTTGACAAGGTTGAGAAATGGATGGGTGGGTTTAAACAGCTCTGAGTAACTTTAGGATTTGGATGGGTAAGGTTAAGCTGCCGTCGGGGAAGTTTAGAAGCGAATGGGTGGGAGGAGATTTATGATTTTAACCGGTTTGTATGTATGTATGTATGACAAATACGGGGCCAAAACCAAAATACAAAATGGCGCCGACGAAAATTTGGCCGCTTTTCGACATGGGTGTCATTTTCATGGTTATTGGGGTCGCTATTATCGAATATGGGATCAAAACCAAAATACAAGATGGCGCCGACGTAAATTTTGCCTTCTTTTCGACATGGGTGTCATTTTCATGGTTTTTGGGGTCGCTTATATCGAATATGGGATCAAAACCAAAATACAAGATGGCGCCGACTAAAATTTGCCTGCTTTTCGACATGGGTGTCATTTTCATGGTTTTTGGGGTCGCTTATATCAATTATGGGGTCAAAACCAAAATACAAGATGGCGCCGGCTAAATTTGTCATCTTTTCGTCATGGGTGTCATTGTCATAGTTTTTGGGGTCGCTTATATCGAATATGGGGTCAAAACCAAAATACAAGATGGCGCCGACTAAAATTTGACATGTTTTCGTCATGGATGTCATTTTTATGGATTTTGGGGATGCTTATATCGAATACTGGGTCAAAACCAAAATACAAGTTGGCGCCGACGAAAATTTGACATGTTTTCGTCATGGGTGTCATTGTCATGGTTTTTGGGTAGCTTGACTTACAAGTTGTAGATCGTGGGTTCGAGCCCAGGCAGGCGCTTTACTTTGTGTAAAAAAGCTAGTGCTGGTGTAGGAAAACATCGTGAGGAAACCGGCATGTCCTAGAACCAAATATTCGAAGATATGTGCATCCACCAACCCGCACTGGGCCCGCGTTGTTGGTTACAGCCCATTCCCTCTCATAGAGTGGAGGCCTGTGTCTCAGCAGTGGGAACATTAATAGTGACAGATGATGTGATAGTAATGTTTAATATATTCCATATAATGAAAAATGTTCAAGTCATTTTTAAATCCTTGTGACCGAAAATTAATTCGTTTTAGGTATCTACTTATTTCACGTAGCGTTTTTTTTTAGAATACCTACTTACTACAACAAAGTGAAAAATAAAATTATTTCCGGAAGTCGGTGTCGGTACCTATTGTTTTTCGTCACAGGAAAGCTATTATATTTCTCTTTTAAATTTTTGTAGGTACCCCATATTGGGTATACTAAATACATCTGTTTACCCCCTAAAACCGTACAAGCGTGATGATATATTATGGTATGGTTAAAACAAAACATAAACATACGATCACAGGTCATTTTCTGTCAGTAATCGCAGGTCATTTGCTGTTTGTTATTAAAGAGTTCCATTGTGTATCTCCGAAGATCTTTATCAGATCCTAAAATATTATACAATAAAACCTTCCCTGAAAATACCACCACATACATTTATCGATGAAAACCCGATAAGTATCGGATAAGTAGTTTGGCCGAATAGATAGAGCATCTACTTTTTTTGAAGTCGGTTGAAAATAATAACTTACTTTTTACGACGACGGTTTGTAACAGTTATCAAATGCATTTTCAAAGTGCCAACTAACCTTCCTGAATCAACTTCAATAAAATTAAAAAATAATATCAAGGACCAAGATTATTTCCGTGATGTATAAAATCGAGCACTCAGTAGTTTCAATGTGTGCGTACGCGTAATGTTGCTGTGTGCGACTAGATACCTAAATTTGAGTTCGTCGAAAATGTAACAGCGTCCTTAATGTGTGGCATTTCTTCGGGCTATGTCGGTAACCTTGGTTCTCTTGCGGATGTCTTCATTTCTGATTCGATCACGCAAAGAAACGTTGAACATAGGCCTCTCCGTTGCCCTTTGGTCGACTTTAAGTATAAAGATTGCTGTTACAAAATTCGATACAAATCCATGTAACCATGTAAAATGCTGGTTCTCAGCTCCATCCGGTTAGATTGGATTCTCTAACGAAAACGAGATCGATTTTCTTAACTTTAGTTACTTAAGCATCAAGATATCTTACCCATCTTGTTGTGTTTCTTCCTCATATACAGCTGCGGACTGCGCGGCACCACCATGGCGCTAGGACTGCACGCCTCCGGCTTGAACTGAGGCAAGGTGCTGAACTTCTGCTCGAAGTTCACTGTCTCCAGTACTCTGTTGTACAAACAAGTTTTAAAGTTACAATATTTCGATACTTGTAAAATTGTTGTGCAATTTTTGGAGGAATCGATTTTCATATAAGGTATGGAAATTTTGTAGTGAAATTAGGATGAAATGCAGAGCTCTGACTGAATTTCCTAAGTAAAAAGTCATAATTCGAGGTTTGGCTCTTGCCTATTTCCTCCTCCAATATTGGAACAATTTAAATTATATTATATAAAAGATATATCTAGATTTCTTTTCCATTATGGACAAGTTCCATTACTTTCCTTGCGAGATCAAGGTCAAGAGAGGGTTATTTTTCTTTAATATTCTTTTGAAATCAAAGTGACGAAATTTAACAACACATACTTGTCTCGTCCGTCTTCATTGCGTTTCTTGAACAGAGTCTTCTTGTGTGAAGGGCTGGGCAGGTCGCTGTGTTGTTTAGGCGACGTCGCGTCGTCTGAGCTTAGGGCTCCGTTGTTCATGGACGCTTCTGAACGTGGTATGTTGATGCTGCTACTGCAAGATGTAGCTGGCTCGTTGCTGCCTGTGGAGCCCGTAGATGTTCCTGATGATAAGGTGGTATTAGGATACTGGTTTTTGAACACGAGTCATATTATTTTTTGATACTGTCAGGCATATTACCAGTTTGGTTGGTTATTCTTTTTCCCGTTATCTCTAATGAGCCAGCTATTAAAAGAAATATGAATAATAAATATAGACATAAGATAAAGAATATATACATAAGAATCAAAATAAATTAGTTATTGAATGCCCGCAGACGTCAAGGGTATCGATCGATATGTAATGAACATTATTGATAAATAATGGGTATATAATAAAGGGTACCGATCTGCGGCATTTCGAAAGCTAAATTAAATAGAAAGAAACTTTTTGGTAAAGACAATTCTAAAAATCTAGCGTTAAGTATAAGACGCGTGTATGATTTAACTAATTCAACAGTGTTATGGTGAACTTCACTTTACTTTTTTTTTATTTTGTCTTCATGTTATGTTTTTCATTGTATGTATGATAAGAATGACTTACCTCGACTGAGCCTCTTTTGTAACGGCGCTCTGCCCAGCTGCGCCGGCGTCGGTGCTAGTGGGAATGGACGGGCCTCTTCGACCACAGGGGTTTCCCATTGCCTGATTGCGAAAACACATTGTTTTTTATCACAATCCATACTTCCATACTAATATTATAAATGTAGAAGTAACTCGTCTGTCCCCTTTTTACGCTTAAACCGCTTAACCGATTGAGATGAAATTTGATATGGATATAGTTAGAGACGCAGGAAAGGACATGGAATAGTTTTATCCCGGCAATCATAATAAGGGGGTCGAAAGGTTTGGAAGTTCGTATGTTGAACAAATAATTTCTCAACTAAGGCAGCCCACACCTACAAAATATAGGGTATTCGAAGTATAGGAATATTACACAAAATGGAAATACATCTGCCATAGGACATTCGTCCTCTGACAGACCTACGTCTTCCTCAAGCGAAATTTATCTCACTCACCGGGCCATTGGTCTACTTTGGGTGATTACGTTTTAACGATTTTTGAGGATTTAGAGGATGAAGAAGAAATGATGAAACAAACTTCCAGCACACATTTCTGTCTGATAGCCTTAAGGGCTAGTGACGATTTAGTAATTGCCTACAAAACGGCTTGGTGTGGTTTTAACGAGACACAAACTACCAATCAGAACGCTGTATTTGCATAGACTGAGTTTAGTTGAACTAATCGCGATTGATTTCCTTTGTGAAACCGGCCCTTAATAGTATAATGCAGGCTGTACCCTCTCGCGCGTGAGCCCGAGGAAACGGTATAGGTGAAATAGTAATTATACACATATTTTAACTAAATTATCTAAAATCTTATTACTGGCATAGAAATTTCAACATTGAGATAAGATAAGATAAGATAAGATATTTATTTTGCAAATATGGGTACAAAAAACATGGTGACATAAACAATATAATTAGGAACAGCCATATTTAACCAGAAGGCATGCAAAAGTTTAAAAATACAGTAGAGATGCTAAGTACATAATAATATCAATGTCAATGAGTAATCTATAGTTTTCCTATTTTAGCCTATAAACTCAGAAGTGCCAATAACACGAGAGGTACCTACCAGCGATAGGGTAGTTTATGCTAATTTGCCCCGTGCGAAGCCAGGGCGGGCGTTAGTCAATTTGCCTCACTGTCTAACTGGATCCAACTGAGTACCAATATTTTACAAGAAGCGACTGCCTATCTGACCTCCACAACCCAGTAACTGGGTAACACGATACCTCTTGGCAGGACTGGGGGGTGACCACAAGCTCTTAGAGTAAGGTTATTTTGAGATCGAGTAAGTGACAGATGTATACATGTCATATACATCTGTCCCTTACACACACTCAAAATAACCTTACTCTAAGAGCTTGTGGTCACCCCCCTGGTGTCATATTCTATGGCTTCTGGTAAGACTTCAAATGACAGCCGGGAGCGACGGCTTCAAATGCCAATTTGAAGCCGTCGCTCCAGGCTGTCATTCAATTCAATTTCCGAGGCACGGAGGAATCTCAGTAAAAATAGTCACCCATCCATAGAATGACATCACCAAACGTTGCTTTTAAACCTTGAAGATCAACCCATGCGGCAGTTATTATTTAAACAAGAACTCCTCGGGACGGGCGTTAGGAAATATATTCTTTTATTAAAACAAGCACAGAAATTAGATAAAGATACTCACGTGGTCGTTTTGGGCGCAGTATTGTTGTTACTTTGAGATACTATCACAGATTGTCCGCCCTGCATGTTCAGCATGCCCTGGTTATTGTTTTTGGGTGTCTCTACTTCTGTGGACAATGCAACTAATCATTCTATTGTAACAAGATAAAACATTATAAATGCATTTACTTTTTCAAACAGCAGTCATTAACTGGACCAATGATGTCAACTCGACATCCTTTGCAAAGGCTATGCCCCGTTAGCTAAAAACCCACTGGTTACAGTTACCCTCAGTTTCCCAGCTTAAAATTATCGGAGAATTAATGTGACAAATTGTCAAACACGCGTTATCTGCTGTGATTGGTTGAATGAATTTTCAACAGCCAATCACAGCAGATAACGCGTGCTTGACAATTTGTCACATTAATTCTCCGATAATTTTGAGCTGGGAAACTCGAGGTTAAACTAGTACCCTGGCTTGAGCCACAGATAATATAATACTAGCATACAGATGTCTCAAAGAAACCGTGCCGACGTAACTAGCGTTTTTTTCTGATTATTTTTTGTAAATCGATCGCGTTCGGTTCCACGGTGATAGATAGATCACCATCTATATCCATGGAACGGAACCGAAAGCGATAAATTTACAAAACAATAATCAGTATAATCAGATGAAAAACGCTAGTCACGCCTGCATGGTTTCTTTGTATGGGATGAGGCATCTGTATGCTAGTATTATATATTATCTGTGCTTGAGCCTATCTAGCTTTATTCGCGTAACAAATAAACAAACATTATCTTCGTTGCATAGCTAATGTTGCCATGTTGTTGAGGGGTAGCTCAGAGAGCTTTAAATAATTTGCAGAAATTACTTTGAAATGTTGTATTGAATCAACGTGCCTGTCCTGAAGTCACAAGCAAAGTTAAACAAAAACACCTTCAATTATTTTATTTTATTTTCATCTTGAATTAGATACTAGATGTATCTAGGTATTTGAAGTGCCTTTATAAGCAATAATAGGGTATAACAAAAAAAAAATTTGTCCGTCAGTTAGATATAAACTCAAAATATTGGCCACGAATTTTTCTTTTGCTGCGTAGACTAAAAATTACGACGATTCAGTGCGTTGAAATATCGTGTGACTTCACGGTGTGCTATACTTTATACTGACAAAATGACGTCACGAGCCCCCACTCCTGAACTTTGCTGCTTTATCTTTTTCAGTTTTTATTTATTTGATAAAGCAAAAAATACAGGCCAATATTATTTGATAATCTTACGGACGGACTAAATAGAATTATCATTTTTCTACCCAGGAAACATCCCTATTGTCTGTACACTTGGCTCTTCCAAAGCCCACATTGAGTGTTTACAATTAACATGTTGAAGGTATTTTTTTTTAACTTCATCTAGAAGACATTTATACCGATCTCTACAAGAGAGATCCGCGTATTTTTAGTCCAGAAACCAGCATTTTTTCTGCTGGTATAAATTGTATGTATCATCACACTAACCAGTATTGTAGGTTGGCACATACAGCCTCTGCAGATGAACACAGTGCATGGACTGCTCGGAGGCGGGACTCAGCGTGGCCTGACTCGGCTTCAGCAGCAGGTTGCCTGACGCGTCCAGGGACAGGGTCAGAGGTCCAGGACCTGGAGAAACAACCACTTTCTGTTTAGTAACTTGCAAGCACCACGTTATTGATCGGATAACAAGCACGGGACCCACCATATGGTAAGTGGTCACAGAGACTTATGGATATCTGCTATACTAGAAAGATAACAGAGTGTGTAAGTGTTCGACATTTCGATATCGTTTTAGGCCCATATAATTTTTAACCCCCGCCGGAAAAAGAGGGGTGTTATAAGTTTCACGTGTGTTGCTGTGTATCTGTGTGTCTGTCTGTGGCATCATAGCGCCTAAACGGATGAACCGATTTTGATTTAGTTTTTTAACCCCCGCCGGAAAAAGAGGGGTGTTATAAGTTTCACGTGTGTTGCTGTGTATCTGTGTGTCTGTCTGTGGCATCATAGCGCCTAAACGGATGAACCGATTTTGATTTAGTTTTTTTTGTTTGAAAGGTAATTTTGTCGAGAGTGTTCTTAGCTATGTTTGAATGAAATCGGTTCAGCCGTTCAAAAGTTATGGGCGTTTTTCTGTTTGAATCGCGGTGTTTTCGCAAGATAAATGTGTCGGGGGTTTTTAAATTTTACTTGTATTCAAAATCCTTGATAAAAATATAATTGCTTATGTAATTCTTTACCCGGCTGCAAGGAAAGGGGATGTTTGTATGTATGTATATATAGTAATATTCTTTATTACCTCATTTCTTTCAAACCACTTGACGGATTTTTATAATTAAGATATCGTTAGATAGGTCTTGGCCGCCCAAGTGTTCTTAGATAAGTGACGTTAAAAAAAAAAAATGGCGGCTTTTGGGGGCCATATTGTGGGGGTTGCAATTCTCTTTGTCTTCTTAACCCATTGAGTGGGGTAAAAAAATTAAGGGTTTTTAGAGGTGATTACAAAAATATATACCACTTAGGGGGCGTCCATAAATTACGTGAGGTGTTTTTTTTAATTTTCAGTCCCTCCCTCCCCCCTGGTGAGATGTCGTGAGATTTTATTCAACCCCCTCCCCCATCCCCCAAACTCACGTGAGATTTTCAAAATGTGGGTTTCTTACGTAAACGCGTTGGATTGTTATTGTAAAAAGAAAAAAAAAATTGCTGTATATGGTGGTTTGACAATCAGTAGATGTATAACGTCGAAGTATGAATGAAATTATTTTCTTTCGAACGAATTAGTGAATGATCTTAATCTTATTACGATTAAGATTAAATCTTAAGCATGTACAATCTGGATTCAATGGACCAAAATAGTATTTTTTTTTTTGTTTCTTTCAGAAAAAAATTGCGTGATATTTGCCGAGACCCCCCCTCTCTCCAACGTAAGATTAGATGAGATTTGACTCGACCCCCTCCCCCCCCTTAAACATCTCACGTAATTTGTGGACGCCCCCTTACATGTTTAAAAGTCAATCGAAAAAAAAAAAAAAAAAAAGGTATTAAAATGAAAGAACCCAACGCTGTTTGGCGGTAGCAAAAGCTAGCTAGGGCTGATCACCTGAAATTTCGTTAGCACTTGTAAATATAATTAATTTTCGATTCTTTGACAATTATTATTGCTGATAATAGTGTCTATTGTCACTCGTCATCGTGTGTAGCCTCAGGTTTGTGACACAGATGTTTGGATAAATGCGACAGTAAACCTAGGATGCAAGTTAAACCAAAGCCACCACAGTTAGTTATAAATGAATACTTACAAGGCGAATTATCACCAATACTCCGTTTGACGAAGGTGAAACTCTTGAGCACGGGGTTACTGAGAGACGTCGATGTTAGAGGAGTAGACGTCGGGGTCGGAATTGTGTTGGACATACCGCTTGATATCACCTGGAGAAAAACAAATATATAAATATTTGTAGTATTCAGTGGGTATTCTGCGAAAGGGGCCTAATTTTTTTATTCCAAGCGAAGCTTTTTTCGTGAGTGGCCTCTCGCAAGTCAATCTATGAGATTGGTGTAAATTTATCCTTTGGCGGCATCAATAAATAAGCCTCCAGCCCAAGCAATAAAACTTCATACCTTAGCGACGACACAGTCGCGGGCATCCCTGGTGGGATAGGGACTTCGGTTTATGCCGTCGTTGGAGGGAGGGTAGAAAGGGCTGGAGAACAGTGCCCTATATATTTGATGACGTCATCTCCTAGTTACCTGCACGCCGCACGTGGAAGTGGGCGAGTTCATAATGGACGCTATAGCGTTGTCCAGCGCCGCCTGCGTGGACATGTTGGGCGCGCTGAGCGAGATGCCCTGCACGCTGTGCGTCAGGCTCGTGGTGCTGGACGCGACGGACGTCGGGTGAGGGGAACTGGGCACTTGGTTCGACATCATCGGCTTGTTGATCTGAGTGAAGGCTGTCCATTGTCGGTGGTTTTCGCCTGGAAATAATGGAAACAAGTTATTATCGACTCATCAACATTACCTTCATGGCAGAAAATTTTGAACGTTACGTAAGGCGACCGTCCACTGCTATTGTACGGCGCAACCGCACATTCTGCAATTCAGCAGTTTACGCCACACATTAATTTCAACTCAAAATAATTAGTTAGTTCGCGTGCTATCAAGACAGCCAGGCGTCCTCATAACAGCCAAAAAGGGCCGCGTCACTCACTTCATTCTTCACACCGTCCATTAAGCTCATTTAATCCTACCTTTTAGACAATAGATCAGTGTTTTAATACTTTAAATGCTTTTATTACATTCATCTCTCATCTAAAAGTAATGTACGGCCTGGCAAGAGATCATACATTCTTTTTGGTCCTTCGAGCCGGATCTGAACCAGCGAGCTATGGATTTACAGTCCACAAATGTACACGGTTACAGTCCATAAATGCACACAGATGCGGTTAATTTACGAGTCATGCATTTGTGCATTCCGTAGCCGTAGGTCGCAAGTCGCAGTGGTTGATACATACATAGCGAAGTTAAGTACACGTTCGTAATTTGGCCACGGAACAGTATGAGACCTTCGTTACCATGCAACACCCTGAAATATGTTTGACTCCCATATTATTAAAGGTTATAATGTAAAAACTTACTAGTATCAGCATGAGTAGATTTGAAGGCGCCGCCAGTCGGCTGGAAACCTTTAGGTCCCCCGGGACTGGACGCGGTTATACCGCCGAGAAGATTGTCCGACGAACCAGCTCTGCTAAAGAGAAATATATATAGTAATTGGTTGTGTGTATTCGATACAACCCTTGTTTGCTGTTTTGCTATACATTGTAAACTTTTGTATTAGTGTTCTGCAGTAATAGCCGAGACAGTTCTATTCCATCCTTTGTACTTGGCATTGAGGGCTTGGATTTGAAACTGCAAAGTTATGCGATAAAGTAGTACATACAGCCTGTACAAATACAAAATCGGCTTCAGTATAAACCCCGGCACGTAAGTTGGCAAGAGTCGATAGATGCGCAGAAGTCGTTTTTTAGATATCTTTAGTAGTGAAGCGGGGCGCGGGGGGAACGTGTAAGACCGTTTAGACGCGCGCGATTGGTTGGTTAGTTGACACAAGGATCGACTGACCAATCGTGTCGCGTCCACGTTCCGTTCGCTCTATATGGTGGTTGGCCGGAATATGCGCGAACTTACTTCCACTACGCCAAAACCTTGCCAACTTACGTGCCGGCCACTATAACAGAAATTATTTACTGACATTCGAAAAAAAATGGACGAAGATACCGGCTTTTGGAAAAGAAGTGATCACAATAATCTGGAATCATGGTGGGATCAACATCAAATATACAGATGACAAATATTACCTAGCTTTAATAGGTTTAGGCCTCCTAGTGTGGTCGTGGTGCGACGGCAAATAGTCTCGAGTGTCCAACCCTTCAGAGTCCGAGTCGGTCACCTTCTCTCCGCATTTCAGGTCGATCTCTATGCTTTGTACCGCTGCTGGCGGTTCTTCTAGTGTCTGTGATGGCTGTAAAATATAATGATTGGGTAATGATAAAGATAATAATAATAATGATGATATAAGAATGAGATCAATGATTAAGATAAGAAAGGCCTATGAGGCAAGAGCTTTGTTGCGCTTATTGCCATTAACTAGTCAGTAATCTATTCATCAGTCTATACTCAAGGTCAAGGCGTATATAATGCCCAATGTAAACGCAGTACTGGCCGTGCGCCCGCTCGGAGTCAGAATATTAACATTGACCCTCCTTTTGGACAATTTAGTTTGCATTTTTTTTTAAATTCAAATCGTTTTGGAGGAGCTGCCAAAAGTAGCAAAAAGATATCGTTTTGTTAATTATTTTTGTAACGCAAATCTTTTAGACAGACAAAAAAAAACATGCCTCACAAATAAAGTACATGAAACATTAATAAATATTTTCTTTTTTATACCTTTTAACCTAGCTGTTAATAAGGTGTATGCTTTAGAAAGTAACCGTTTTACGGCACTAAAGTGGTGGAAGGCCCGTAACTGGTTGAAGTACATTTCGTATCGAGCATAAAAAGTCGAGATTTTAACACCAGCGATGTAGCCAATTTCGAAATATTTATTTAATACTTTAAGCACATAAACGTACGGAGGCGGACTTAATGCCTGAGGCATTTTCTACCAGTCAACCTTTGGGTGATGGAGATACAAATAGTTGTATATGTAATTACGGTATGAAGCATCTTACCATTTGCTCATCGTCACTAAGCTGCGGGGATCCAATATGGTTGTATGAAGCTACCGGCACTGGCAGGTCCGAGTTCATTGTAAGAGAACCGCTGGTGACCACCTCCGATGGTGTTCGAGGACTCTGCAAAAAATAGTATACTATGTAAGAGACTGTACAACAACGACTGTACAACTGACAATCTATGCAAATAAACGTTTACTTTTACTGTATTAAATAACATCGCATCTATTTTCTCAAAAGGGTACGGCAGATGTGTAGCCTATAGCTACCCAACCCCAGCTGAACGGCGCCCTACACAACTCAGCTTACTGCGGAACTACTCCGATAAAACGGGCTCTAAAAATCAATTATCTATATAAAATTCAATTGTTGTTCGTTAGTCTCGCTAAAACTCAAAAACGGCTTGATCGATTTGATTAATTCTTTTTTTGTTTTGTTCGCCAAAATACAGAGAAAATTTAAAAAAGAAAGGGTAGAGTAGGGTGGGTAGAGGTGGGTAGATTAGGGTAGGATGGGTAGATTAGGGTAGGAGGGGTAGAAGTGGGTAGAGTAGGGTAGGGTAGGTACGGGAGGTATGTATGTTGCTAAGGTAGGTTGACGGGAACGAAGCCGCGGGCCCAGCTTGTGTGATATAAATGGTACACCAACAGATATAAATCTAACTAGATGACACGATTTTATGTACTTCGCGTGTCAAAAAACAGAGTAAAATTACGATCTTTGATCGTAATCTGAGATTTTCATTTAGCATTATCGGCACCTGAAATCCACCGAAAACTAGAAAATGCCTTATTATGCCACATTGAGCTGTAAAGACTGTATAGAAAATTTTGCCGAGTCATTGGAAATGTTTTCTTTCATTGGTAAGTAAATTTGTTTTTAAATTGTTTGTGAAAAAGTGGTACACTTGGTTTTCATACAGATGGAGAGACTTGCGTTGTCTAGTTAGATTTATGTCTGTGGGTACACCATAGAACACCTGAGAACTAGTATTAATTTTATAAAAATGGATAAAGTTTTAATTGAAATAATTGTTAATCAGACAAATAGGTATAGTTGATGTTACCTGTGGCATAGATCCAGTTGGATCCTTACTACTGGAAGACTTCCTGCGATCCTTGTTGCACCACTTCCATTCGGGGTGAGCCTTGAAGTGGGCCTCTTTGACCTGAGAATAAAAGAAACTCAATATTTAATACAACAAATAAACTATAGGATGTCACGTGTATTGTAAACGATACCAATTTTATATTGTAGTATAAATGGTTTTGTACAACTACAAACCCAATGAGATGGGTACAATACAGATTGTATAGTAATAAATGGTGTATTGGAAGGTAACGAAGCTTGAACATGATAATGAAAAGGTCGCAAAAACATGTAACGTTTGTTATGTGTTCTGTGCACAGACATAAATCTAACTAGATGACGCGATTGTATGTACTTCACGTGCCAAAAAAGGGAGTAAAGTTACGATCAATGATCGTAATCTGAGCTTTTCATTGAGCATTATCGCCACCGTAAATCTACCGAAATCTAAAAAATGCCTTTGTAAGACATATTGAGCTGTAAAGAATGGGATCCTGCCGTTTTGCCGAAAAGATTTTGACAAAATTTCATTACCCAAACAAATTTTAGCAAACTTTTTTTATACCATTGCAATATTTCGAATGATTTTAGTACGCATATTTTTATTTGGTCAAATTTTTACTTGGCAAAATATTAACAAGTATAATGTCATTATGGCATTTGGTCTTTAATCAAATGATTTATTACAGCAAACAATCTTCAGACAATAAACGTTTGGTGAAATGATTTGTTAAGACAAAAATATTAAGGCAAAATTAAGATTTTTTGAGAATTATATAATTAAAAAATGCAATTGTTTTTTAATATAATCATTTGTTTAATGCAAAATATTTTTACATCACAATTTTTTTTTTTTGCAATGGACATTAGCAATTTTATTTCGGAGTATTTAGACTTGTGTTGCAGAAATCGATTAATTCTTTCAATTTGTCTGAAACAAGTCAAATTTATGGTTACTTGATATTAGTTTATTTATGGAAGTAGTTAGAGTAGGTTAATTATTAAAAAAAATGGTTAGGTTAGGTTAGGTTAAAACTGTGACCTCCTAGCGAGGAACGACTACATTAAAATAAAAATAAAGTATATTTAATTGCCTTATTTGATTTTGCGTAAAAACTGTTATTCCAACTGAAACATTTGACTAAATAAAAAATGTTAAAAGTACTAGTTGTAGTTGTGTAGTTGGTCAACAAGTTATAGTTTAAACGTTATTGCCCAAACATTAGGTTTGCGTTACAATTTTTTGTGAATAGATTTTTTGCTAAGTAATAATTTGGCAAATGAAATTATGCGAAAAATTTTTTGGGAAGTGAAAATTTGTCAAATTCCTTTCGGTCAAACAAGGGAGACCCGTAAAGAATGTATAGAAAAAGTTGGCCGAGGCATTGGAAATGTTTTCTTTCATTGGTAAGTAAATTTGTTTTTAAATTGTTTGTGAAAAAGTGGCACGCTTGGTTTTCATACAGATGGAAGGACTTGCGTTATCTAGTTAAGATTTTCTGTGGCTCTGTGTAACGTGCGACTCAAATCGCCGCATAAGTCCGTCTTTGTACCCGTATAAATAAGATTTTCCGGTAAAAGAGATGTGTAACTTTTATGGTGTACAATAAAGAATATTCTATTCCCATTCGCTAAGAGTCTGATTTTCTAAGCATTCGGAGCGTGAATTTCGCTTATATACGAAACATTATTTATTTTAGTGGTTCAAGATATATTTGACATCCCAAGAAATACTGTAAGTAGCACTGAGAACCTTATTTTTTTTTTAAGTTGGTTTAAAATAGGGAAAATCCTGACTGTTTATGTACACGCATTTATCAATTCTTTCTAAATCAAAACAATTATTTACGGTTCAAAGGTTTTTTTAAGAATTGCTTACCTCGCTAGCAAGTTCGTTGTACTTCTGTTTCTCCTCAGGCTTGAGCGAGTACCACCACTCGCCGAGGATCTTGCTGACGGTGCGGTTGTCCTGGTTGGGGTGCATCTGATGCACAATTTGACGGTGACGCTTCGAGAAGATCATGAAGGCGTTCATGGGGCGGCGGATGCGACGCTCTTTCTGTAAATAGCAGATGATATTGAGTTTGATATGCGGACAGAAAAGTGGGAATGAGGAACTGAGGAAGTATGGCCAATTTTGGGATCTAAAATCATGCTTTTGTCCATCTTCTGGCGAGAGGAATGGCACAGATCCCCGCCAATCTTTGTAATATCCATCCTTTGGATTTTAGTGAATATTAAAAGAGTAACCGTGGAGTTTCTTGCCGGAACTTTTCCATAGGAAACGACAAACCCGAACCGTACACCTTTTGTCAACATTTTATAAGTGCCCATGTAGGCCTTTGTGAAATAAAAAAAATTGATTTAGTTTGATTTCTGGAGGCAGGTACCAGGACGTGTTGAATGAAATAGCTGACGAGATCTTATGAATATATTATTTCGACATACTATTTATACATATTTACAAAATCGTTTTCTAACTTCAACCCACAATAAAATTGGTGAAGTACCCGCCGTTGAACATAATCAGTAAAGCAGCGCTGGCCTCACTACATAAAAACTAGTTGCGATTAGTCTGCCGTTCAGTGTTCCCAAAGCGATCGTCGCGGGCGCACATCTTGTTGACTCACATAGATTGTATTTTCCATAATTTGCCTACTACCCTTGCAAGTTCTCGACTCCACCAGCAGGGGTAGTGAAGAAAAAACTTAGGAATAGGATAGTTTTAGACCAGAATTATTTGCGACAAAATGTTAAAAACGTACTGTTACGTGTTTACTCACTGTTTAGCTAGATGATTTTCGTTTTAACTAGATGGATAATCCACCAGACGGAATATTTTTAGTAACAGATGTATCTGATCAAACAAGCCCTTACCTTTTCCTGTGTAGCAGGAGAGTTGAGCGCAGAAGTATTCTGCGAAGGTCTCTTGTTGGAGTCATCGCCCCCGACACCAGAGTCTTCCGATTCGAAGACCTCGTCATCTTCATCCATGCACATCGGGGGATCTGGAATACATTGTTTGTCTTATAGGTTGACAAACAGAATACGTAAACTTTAAAATATATACATGTAAGTTACAGCAGTCCAACAGTTAACACAAATTAACGCCATCTGATTTTATTAATGTAAATCAAATATGATTTTTGTAGCATTATTAAAAGAAAACCCAACACACAGTTCTGCTACAAAATGTAGTAAAAATGACCATAACTTATGAGATTGCCCTGTACGATAAGACCGCGCATTTTACACTTTTTTATGTTTTATTTTGTCCTGTATATATATTTTTGTGGTGTACAATAAAGAATATAATAAATAAATAAATAACTTCGTCAGACGCTGTTGTCTATACCAATATTATAAAGAGGAAATATGTTTTTGTTTGTTTGTTTGTATCGCTCCGAAACTACTGGACTAATTTAAAAAAATCTTTCACTAATAGAAAGCTATATTATTCCTGAGTGGGCTATGAAAAAACGGGTCCTGTGGGGTGGTCTATGGCAGCGATGCCGCGGGGAACAGCTAGTTAAACATACAAGTGAGATAGTTATATTTCTTACACTCCGATAATCAAGTGTTGAGAAACTCAACACTTGATTATCGGACTGTTAACGTAATCGACGAATAATCACCGGTTATCTGCTGTGATTGGCTGTTGAAAATTCATTCAACCAATCACAGCAGATAACGCGTGTTTGAAAATTTGACACATTAATTTTGCGATAATTTTGCATTGAGAAACCCGGCCTAAAACTGTCTATACAAGACACTCGCGTCTTCTTGCTTCCTCGTTTTAGGACCATGTTAGCCATACAATACTTATCGTCGAAAAAAGAAGAGCTCTTAAGAGCTATGGCTCTTATTTTGAATGGATATATTGTGGTTTTGCTCAATACACACTGCCATTTGGTTAGATCTAAATTCACGTTCAGCAATAGACTTCTGATATCTGTTAACCAAAACTTCGAAAATATAATTAAATACATACCAGTAGCCTCCGTCTTTATCTGATCCTCAGTCTTGATATGCGGAGCTGGCGTGTGCGGAGTATGAGGCGTGTGTGGCGTGCGGGGCGTGCGCGGCGTACGCGGGGAGGGGGGAGCCGCCGGGGCCACTGCCACCGTGCCTGCAGGGGGAGGGGAGCCGCTGAGCAGAGGCACCAGGGACTGCCAGGGGAATGTGTTGCCTGATACTGTGGGCAAAGAGTTCATTGTTGTAGAATTATCATCATTTCAGACGAAAGGCGTTCGCTGATGAACATAGGCCTCCCCTAAGCGTCTCATAGTCACCGATCCCGTGCGTCTGGCATCCAGCAGATCATCATCTGCCTAGCCTTTTCCCAATTGTTGTTGGGGTTCGACTGCCTATCTGACCTCCACAACCCAGTAACTGGGTAACACCATACCCCTTGGCAAGACTGGTGTCAGATCTCAAGCTTCTGACAACCCGTAACGACTGTCAAAGATCTTCAAATGACAGCCGGGACCAACGGCTTAACGTGCTTTCCGAGGCACGGAGGAAACTCGGATCAGTATGTTGGTCACACATCCACGGACCGACCTCGGCAAGCGTTGCTTAACCTTGAAGATCGATCCGTGCGGCTGTTATTATTTAGCCACGAGCTCCTCTGGCATCCAGCGGATGTTGTACAATAAACATTATTAATCATAGCGAACATCTGACATGATAGTTCTGAACCTGATATGAAGAAAACAACGGCATAGACAGTTACTGGTCAAAAGTGATTAAAGTTCAGTGTTTAAGAGTACCAACAAATTTGATGCGCCATCAGTACATGGTGGACATTCCACCCATGCACACTTAACGTTTTGGGAATACTTCCATTGTGCGTACAGGTGAGGAGTGGAATTCCCTGCAGGCGTCTGTTTTCTGATCCACCTGGTGATCTTTCAAGTCGTGCTGAAAACCAGCGCTGGATGTCTGACGCCCAGCAAATGCTGAGTTGGTAACCCTTTCGGTATGGGCACGTTCAGCGCAATTTGTCTTTGCATTTCTTTTTTGTCTTTTACTCCATGTTTGTTGCTGTTGTGTTGTGCCTGTGTCGAATAAATATATTTCTATTCTATTCTATTCTAATAATAAAAAAAACCGCCCCAGTGCGAGACGGACTCGCGCACGAAGGGTTCCGTACCATTATCGCAAAAAACGGCAAAAAAACACGTTTGATGTATGGGAGCCCCTCTTAAATATTTATTTTATTCTGTTTTTAGTATTTTTTGTAATAGCGGCAACAGAAATACATCACATGTGAAAACTTCTAGAGAAAGTTTCAACTATCTAGCTATCACGTTTCATGAGATACAGCTTGGTGACTGACAGACAGACGGACAAACGGACAGTGGAGTCTTAGTAATGGGGTCCCATTTATGCCCTTTGGGTACGGTTCCCTGAAATAGTTCCTTTTTGCTTGGTTGCTCCATCACGAACCTTTTGATATTTGCATAAGATACAATAGATTAAATCATGTTTTTTTTTTTTTGCAAACGTGATCTCAATCACATATACCGTCGTTGACGTACATCCTTAAAAACAAAATAGCTTTATCTTCATCGCACGTAGTAATTGTAGAGTATATATATAGTAAGGTTACAATTACAAATAAAACTCGTAAATACCTAAAAGTAATCAGAAGAATTCAAGGCCACAATAAACACAACACTGACACTGCCAAAACCCAATCAGAGATAAAGTGAAATACTTTCTGATAATGATTACATTTTCCTTTGTAAACTAAATAGTAAAATTGTGGGTACAAGTCAATCATTGTAATTTGAACCTTATTTCGAAGACAATAAAAGTAACATTACTTTGGTTTAGTGAGTTTATAAAAAAGTTTTCGCTTTTCACGAACGCGGATGAGCCATTGTAATTTGCGTCTTATATCTAAGTCCATAAAAGTAGGATTACTGTGGCTTAGTGAATAGTACTCACCGATAATCGTGTGTGACGTAGGCGGCGGCAAAACCGGTAGCAACTGGTTAGGGTGTACTATTACCGCGCTGCTGTTTACGTTGTTTACCTATAACGAAGGATTATAATGTTTTATTATTATTAATAGCAACATGTAAATACGAACGACCCCCCCCCCCCCCCGGAATCACCGACACGATGAAGAAGAAGAGAATACGGAGAAGTCGTTTGTTCTCAGCAGTGCCTACAGGCAAACCTTTTGAAGGAACTAGTGACGAATTTTCGTCTCTGTAGTACCTTGAAAGAAAGTAATGGAACTACAGATAAAATACTCTGATGTTCTTCCTTCATAGAAAATTCTTAGAGGTACTACAGAAGACACGCGGAAAAACTAGACATATGAAAAGGGGCTCAATATTAATAGAACGATAAATCGTCTTTTCTTTATTAACATAGAAAGACTATCCTTTAATATAAACATTTGCTTGATTGTTAAAAGATAGATAAAAAAATGTATATGTATATAAATAGGGAAATAAAAAAAATATTTAAAAATAACAAAAAACCCAACTGCTTAAAAAGCCAACTTTTGGTTTGGTTTTGGTCAGCCAGCTCGCGCATATGCATCCTCCGACTGCACAGCATAATTTTCTTCTTGTTTACGTCTTTCTAGTCGCCTTTTTAAGCAGTCGGGTTTTTTGTTATTTTTAAATATTTTTTTTATTTACAACAGTTTAGTTATTTTTTTTTTTAATTAGGTACATTTAAACATATTTTTGTAATCACCTCTTAAAACCCTTCATTTTGATACCCCACACGATGGGTAAGGAAGAAAAAATAACATTGGGCCCCCACAATATGGCGTCCAAAAGCCGCCATTTTTATATTATGCAATTTTAATGTAGCCAGTGACACTCGCAGGGTTAAGACGAATCGATTGACGTAAGAATCATCCAAATCGGCCAACGCTTTTGGTCTCTAGAACGCCATATAGGAACAAACATACATACTTAGACTGATAAACACAATCCTTCAAATCCTTCGGCAGTCGGGTAAAAATAGGGGAGGTTTTCTTACTCACAGAAATCAATTAAAAATCTCAGAAGGTTTTTGGCTGTTTTATACTGTATCAGAAAAGTAGCAATAATTATGATTAATTGAATCCTTTTCACAAAAAGTGAAAAGATCTGAGCAGACAATTGTTAATGCTACTTACGTGGTCACCATTATCCATACTCCTGTGTTCCAGCTCGTTATCATTATTATTGAGCTGCTGTTGCAGATGATTTATCCGCTGATCGATCTGAAATGTGACACCAACTTCAATAAAACATTCTTAAGCGAGTCAGGCTAGCAGGAGAATTCTATTTACAAAAACCATCATTAAGGGCACCGCCGTAGACGGGTAAAATATAGTTTTTGATGCACTTATCTATCAGCACACACTTAGTTTCAAAATTAATAGTAGCTTCTATTATAAAGATTGCTTTATACTAGAAGCTGTTTTCATTAGTATTGTCACAGACAATATAATACTAGCATACAGATGTCTCATCCCATACAAAGAAACCGTGCCGACGTAACTAGCGTTTTTCGTCTGATTAAAGTGATTATTTTTCTAGGAACATCGATCGCGTTCGATTCCGTTCCACGGATATAGATGGTGTTAGCAGCGACTTGCAAGTAAATGGGTTTACTCAGTTCGTGAATACTTTATTTTAAATACAGCCACGATTTGTTTTATAGTATTCTTTGAGCCCAATATGACTAAATTGTGTGCATAGGCGAGTTAATTAAACAAGAACATATTTTTTTTATGATAGCCTCTTGAAAATCTTAATATTTCACAAAACGCAGTAAAAAAATCGAAGCTTATCACGCCATCTAGTGCAATTTATTTGAACCAAATTTTCTTTCTTGGCGTTGGGTGCCTGGTATTGTGTGTTTTGTATTTGCTTAGGCCCTCGGGAATTAGTGATATTGGAGGATAAATGAGCAGTACAATGTTATAATACTTTTATTTATCAATCAAAAGGTAATTAAAGCAATCGAAAAAATGTAAACAATATTAAATACCTACTGATTAAGTGGCCAGATAGTCATCACGTGCGTAATAGTAATACTGATATTGATTTTTACTAAGTTAAGTTGAGCCAAAGCGGCGCGGAGGCAAGATAATCAAATACATATATCTAATGCCGAAGTCTTTCTTAAAAAAGTCAATATAAAATATGTTGATACTGTCGAATATTGGTATAAAATAATACAGGCTAAAGCTAGGTTCACATTACATACTGTGTCGGGGTGTGTCGTAGCATGGGAAAGATCAATCAAACGAATTTGTTAATAACTTGAAACACACGTCAAATCATAACCAGTTTTGTGGCCAATCAACTGCGCTAGAATGTGCCACAACACGGCGCAACACTAGTGTGAGCCCAGATTTATTGCCTGCCCAAGATACACATCAAATTCAGTAAATAAATAGTAGATTATTAACCAAGGGGATAAAGCAGTGTCTTCTGTCGCGGGTGACGATTTAAATCGCGAGCGTAACGAAGGACTCGAGGTTTACTCCCGAGCGTAGCGAGGGTGTTAAAAACTTAAATCACGAGCGAAGCGAAGGATTTAAGACGAGTCCTGAGTGTAGCGAGGGATTTAAGTTCACCCAAGACTAAGACAGCTTTATCACCGAGGAAAATACTCTACTTTTCGTACCATTTGCGAAAAAATTAACACAATAATAATATGAGATAAGCATTTATTAAAAATAATGACAATTAAAAGTAAAATAAACTTAACGTTTATGTATTTGAAGAAAACAAAAACGCGGCAAATTCCTAGACAAATATTTTTTTGTCGGAAAAGCAAAGGCATTAAGCTCATACGGCCTCGTCTCTTAATTTTAATTAATAATCATAACTGCATAATAAATGCGTATTCCTTTTTCAAAAAGATGTATAATGCTTTTTATAAAAACTCAATGGTGTAAACACAGATGTAGTTCAGTATAAATTTCGGTAAGTATTCCAAATTTAAATCACATTCTCCCCCTAGAGGATGAATGAAATTCAGTACAATTTTCTTTCCCTGTTTTTAACAGATTAAAAATGACTATTGTTATGTTCGCTTTTTGTGGCATAGAATGTCACTTTTTTGAGCAAGTGGTACGAAAAATCTATTTTATATTACCCACCTGAATAGTTTCCGCCGGCTCGTTCTTTATAAACACATACTTCTTCTCCGCGGTATTCTGCGGCACCATCGTCACATAGTACCTCTTCACCGGGTCTTTAACATCCGGTTCCACAACAGACAGCAAACGGGCCTGAAGCGGGGCCGGCTTCAAAATCCTCTTATTATCTTCCATAACGCGAGTCTCGGATAGTTCTGGGGGTCGAGTGTCGATAACATTGCGGAGTATGTTATTCTCTCTTTGAGACTGATGATCTCTTTCATCATCGTCATACTCCGAGACTCTTCTATTCAGAAAATTTTCATGATTATTTAACGGGGGAGACATTTCCGTGTCCCTTCGGTAACTGTCGTGGATTCCATTTCTATGAATCGGCTGTGTTCGGTAGATCTGTTCGACGTCTATCCCGTTTGATGTTGGAATAGTTCTAGGGACGATTAAGTTGTGGGCTAGCTCGTTCGTATTACGAATAGTGTTGGCAATACTTGTTTGCAGACTCTGAGTACTTAAGTTGTTCAAGTTGAGAGATATACTCGAGGGAAGAGTTAAACTGGATAGAGTAGTTGTTGTAGCGTTTATACTGGTGTGGATTGTGTTCTGTAAGTTTAACCCTGATGTTTGTACGCCGATCACGTTGGATTGGGCGACGTTGTTCGTCTGAACGATTGTAGGCCCGTTTCTGTTTTCCACCTGGGAAATGAAGGTCTAATTTTACCATAACTTAATTTATTATCTTTGCTTATATGTACAGATTTTGTTTAGTAAGTGATTTGTAATACCTGGTAATGGTAGTTAGGTCCTGGAGACACTCTTATGACGCTGGTAGCGACTCCACCACCGACGGGGGAGTTCACTCTGCTAGGTCGGACTAATTCAGGCCTAGAATGAAATATATTTGTGTTAATTTAAATACATTTGGAAGTAAGGGTGCTTTTGCATCTAGTTTTGATCCGACGTAAGCGTTCATACGTCTTCACAACGTAGTTGCTTCGGAAATGCTATCTCTAAAGCCGCGTCATCATTTTCGATAAAATTATGTACGACATGTAGATTACGCATTACGCAGTGTCTACGCGGTGTGAACAAGATACCTTTGTAAAGACGTGTGCAAGACATAGACGAAGAATTTTTTTTTTTATAGAATGTCTCTTTTTTTTTCGGAAAGTGCTTTGACCTCGATCTCGTCTGATGGAAAGCAATACGGTAGTTGACAAAAAATATATATTTAGTCCGTCTGTTAGATAACCTAAAAATATTGGACACGTATTTTTCTTTTGACACGTAAACAAAAAATTACTACGATACAGTGCGTTGAAATATCGTGTGACGTCACGCCGCTAGAACACTTTATACTGACAAGTGACGTCACAAGCGCCCACTCCTGAATTTTGATGCGCTTTATCTTTGTAAATTTTTATTGATTTGGTAAAGCAAACAATACGTGTCCTTTAACACTTTTTTTTTTTTTTAATACTTGATAATCTCACGGACGTACTTAATTGAATTATTATTTTTCTATCCAGGTAACATCCCTATTGATAAGGTCTACGATGGAACGAGCCTAGAAAATGCCTGTTCTTTTGATTTGAAGATTGACGGTCTATAGGAAGTTGCATCAATTCCCCAATTTCGAGTCGTGACCACGTCATGGTTTTCAGGACTCTCTCTTTGATTATGTTTCTCCAAATGTACGCTGAAAGAGGGTAGTTAAAACCTACTAAGGAGTGGTATTCCCTTCCGGAGTCTTTGTTCCCTGATAGCTACAACCTTGAGGTCTTTAAGTCAAGAGTGAATAGGTTACTTCTAGGCAAGCGTGCTTCACCGTAGACCACATCATCGTGTACCATCAGTCGAGATAGTGGTCAAAGGCGAGCCTATCGAAAATAAAAGAAAAATTACCTGATAAGATGATGGTGGTACAAGGCAGCTGGGTGATGGGGCTGCGGCTGTGGCGAAGATATAGGCACGAACAGATTGTTGCGCAGCCCGGGGGAGCCGCCCGCGCCTACGGGCGAAGCGCCAGGGCTGCCTGAGCGGGAACTACCCAGCGATACTGTGACAGGAAACAAAATCATTTTAGGAGACTTTATATTTTTATTTTATTTTAAGATATGACTGCGGGACTGTCTTCTAAGTGAATGTGATGCACATTTAACGTATTGACGCTTTATATAAACCTATGGGCAAGACACACCCATTTTATTTTTCCTCATTACTTTCGCCAGATATAATTATCTGATAATAATAAGTGATTATAGATAATAGCTCGTCAATATAAAAAAAACCGGCGAAGTGCGTGTCGAATTTCGCACATATACGTTACGGTTCCGTACCCAACCCCAAAATCAAGTTAGTTTAAAAGAAAAAATATGGCATTTCAAAGCAAAAACCAGATTTATCAATTAAAAAAAATAGTATTTGTTATAGTTGTTTTTCGCGTCCCTTTTTTCTGTAAGAGAGCCCCTCTTAAAAACATTTAAAAAAAAAAGACAATTTGTATGTCTTTGGGTGAATAAGATGCTTATATTGTGAAATTTGAAGACATTAGCTCCACCCACATGTGAGTGACAGCAATAGGGCTCCGTTTGTACCCTTCGGGTACGGAACGCTAAAAATATTGCACTCTCTGACGATCGTTAACGCTGATAGAATCCTACTTTGCCCATACTCCATTCGAAATAACATTAGACATTTAAATAATCCCTTTTAGCCCGTTCAAACGATTTTGAGTTTCCTTCCGTAGATATAAGGATGGAATAAAAAGTATAAATCTGTTACCAATACCAACTGTTTACTACAGCTGCCATTTGTCATGTCACCAACGCAATAGAACTCAAAATTGGTTGAACAGGCTGTAAAAAGGGATTGTTTAAATTTATAATGCTATTACAAATGGAATATAGGTCCTAACATCGACCTATCATTCATAGGCAAACACACAACTGGCAACTGGATGGCGGGCGTTTTGGGGGACACGACCAAACGACACGTCTTTTTTACCCGACTGCCGAAGGAGGGTAATGTGTTTATCAGTCTATGTATGTATGTAAGTAAGTATGTATGTATGTATGTTTGTTCCTATATGGCGTTCCAGAGACCAAACGCGTTGGCCGATTTTGATGATTCATACGTCAATCGATTCGTCTTAACCCTGCGAGTGTCATAGGCTACATTAAAATTGGACAATAGAAAAATGGCGGCTTTTGGGTGCCATATTGTGGGGGCCCAATTTTTTTTTTCTTCCAAACCCATCGTGTGGGGTATCAAAAT
Organism: Orthosia gothica; assembly: GCA_949775005.1. Taxonomy (NCBI): domain Eukaryota; kingdom Metazoa; phylum Arthropoda; class Insecta; order Lepidoptera; family Noctuidae; genus Orthosia; species Orthosia gothica. The sequence continues at coordinate 16,017,913 of OX459051.1, read as the reverse complement.
AAAGGGTTTTAAGAGGTGATTTCAAAAATATATAAAACTTATATGTTTAAATGTATCTAATTCGAAAAAAAAACTAACTAAAAAGTTATAAATAAAAAACTTAACTCAAAAAATCAAAAAACCCGACTGCTTCAAAAGCGAACTAAAAAGTCGTAAACAAGGAAAAAGTCATGCTGTGCAGTCGGAGGATACATATTCGCGGGCTGGCTGACCAAAATCTGGTGTATCCTCCGCCTACACAGCATGATTTTTTCCTTGTTTCCGACTTTTTAGTTCGCTTTTGAAGCAGTCGGGTTTTTTGATTTTTTTAATTAAGTTTTTTATGTAAAACTTTGTCGTCCAAAACGTGCTGGTACTCTTGAATAAACGACTTTTAATCGAATTCATTCAGATGATGCAACAGAACAGAACATACCCAGCATATTAGCAGCCTCAGTCTCATCGGAATCAAAGCGGCCGGTCACGCGGTAGTGCGGGGGCGTTGTGTCGGACTCTCGCGAAGTCTCGTCACCTTCCACGCCCGTGCCACTTGAAGACAGCGACTTACTGCTACTCCTGAAATGGAGAAATGGTTTTAGAATATATGAAGGAAACATATAAACTGTGAAGTGATAAACATTGATGGTTAAAACCAGGCGGTAAACTGGCTTTCCTATATGTATTCCCTAAACTAAGTTATCCTATGATTTGGCACTGCACAAATTAATTCCACCTTGCCCTTTCCAGCATCGACGTAAGGCCATGCGCCATCGGTACAATATGGTGGACATCCCACCCATACGCACAAAGCGATTTGCTAATACATTCATTGTGCGCACAGCTAAGGAGTGGAATTCCTTTCCAGTGTCATTGTTCCCTGATAGCTGCAACCATGGGGTATTTAAGTCAAGAGTGAATAGGTTACTTCTAGGTAAGCGAGCTTCACCGTAGACCACATCATGGCTTAACATCAGGCGAGATAGTGGTCAAACGTGAGCCTATAGAAAAAAAAAACTAATTTATTTTTCTAATTCATTTTATTTTTAAGCCGCCTCTGGGAACCCAACAGGCCTCTGTCTTGGCTATTTCAGACTTACATTAACTATATAAGTACAGGTTTCCTCACGATGTTTTCCTTCACCGTTGCCTGTGATGTCCAAGATAAACTTAGAAAGTACATTTGAATTTAAAAAGTCACATTGGTACTTGCCCGGGTTTGAACCCACGACCTCAAGCACGAGAGGCGAGGTCTTAGCCACTGGGCCACCACAAAATGTTTTCTAATGGTCGGTTTTTTAAAGATGTTTTTTTATGGAGAACATCATTCTTTCTCATTGCGGATGAGAGGCGTGCAACCCGGGATTTGAGACCTTCAATTTAGCAAAAAAACACGCGTTAACACCAATTCATACATTCCTAAACCTTTTAATGAAAGCAGGATGACAACAGACTTTATACCCTTATTTCAAAGCTGCCTCTCTTTGCGTACTATACCAGAAATTGCGACTATGTCTAACTTGTTAAAGTATTAAAAACTATCCAAGACAGACAGGTACCAATTACTCAATAATTTACTGAATATTCATTCAGAGGCGTTAGGGATAAAACTCCATTCACTGTAGGTTTAGGGTACAGTGAATTATTAAACTATTTAAATGGATTATTTCCTGTATTCAGCGCGAATGAACACAACGGGACGCAAAATCACAAAATTACATCATTTATATCAGGAAAACACATAAATCATTGTACAATATTCTACATATATAGTAGGTACTCGTATATCAATTTCCAATACCGAGCTATTACGAAATACTGTTATTTGAATTGTTATTTAAAATATTAATTTAAATCATTAAGATACTGAAATGAATTTATCAAGTTTATTTGTACCCATAGGAATCATGACCTTGAACTTGCACTGCCGGCCAAGACAGTTTGTTTGTATTTTAAACCAGTCAGACACCAATTTGAATAACTGCATAAATAGTAACAAAAGTCAATTGCGATTTACCGTAGTGTTAGGGCATGCAAAGTATAAGAAACATCACGGTGCAAAACATGAATGGAATTTGAACCAGAAGTTACAATTAAATAAAATCAACCACAAGAATTATTGCACCACTTGTGAAACACAATATTATGTATTGGAATTCTTTAAACAAAAAAACCGGCCAAGTGCGAGTCGGACTCGCGCACGAAGTGTTCCGTACTTGGTAAATTGCGGTTTACGATTTATGACGTATTAAAAAAAAAACTACTGACTAGATCTCGTTCAAACCAATTTTCGCTGGTAGTCTACATAGTAATGTACATCATATATTTTTTTCAGTTTTATCATACTCTTATTTTAGAAGTAACAGGGGGGGGGGGGACACATTTTACCACTTTGGAAGAGTCTCTCGCGCAAACTATTCAGTTTAGAAAAAAAAGATATTAGAAACCTCTATATCATTTTTAAAGACCTATCCATAGATACCCCACACGTAAGGGTTTGATGAAAAAAAATATTTTTAGTTTTAGTTTCAAGTATGGAATGGGGAACCCCCAAAATTTATTGTTTTATTTTTATTTTTGTGTGAAAATCTTAATGCGGTTCACAGAATACATCTATTTACCAAGTTCCAACAGCATAGTTCTTATAGCTTCGGAAAAAAGTGGCTGTGACATACGGACGGACAGACAGACAGACAGACATGACGAATCTATAAGAGTTCCGTTTTTTGCCATTTGGCTACGGAACCCTAATAAAGGACAGTCGCAAGTCGAATAAAAGAATAACTTAAATAATATGTAGCCGAATACAAAATACGCGGGACGGATCTACCAAATACCAACTTGAAGCACTTGAGTCGATTGAAAGACAGGCCAAAAGGCTTATCGGCAACGATGCACTGGTCGACTCAGCCTTGAAAATCGACGCTGAGATGCCAGCCTGTCGGTTTTTATCGGTTACATTTCGGGGAGTGTGCGATAGAACTGCACAATTTCATTCAGCCTGGCCCTTTCCATCATCGGACAACAAGCCGTACGGCAATGCGCCACCGGTACATGGTGGACATTCCACCCATACGTACAAAGTGTTTTGTTAATTTAATCAATACTTTCATTGTGCGCACAGCTAAGGAGTGGAATTCCCTGCCGGAGTCTTTGTTGCCTGATAGGTACAACCTTGGGGTTTTTAAGTCAAGAGTGAATGAATAGGTTACGTCTAGGCTAGAATGCTTCACCGTCGACCACATCATCGCTTACCATCAGGCGAGATAGTGGTCAAACGCGAGTCAAAAATAAATAAAATAAAAACACTTACGGCAGATTGAAAACTGTTTTTGAATTCAGAATCTGAGATAATTATCAAGTTCTGGAACCATAAATTCGACTGACAACAAAGATCAAACCCAATTTCAAATTTACAATTTTGACCTTTAAACTACTACAAATGGCCATTCAAATATGAACATAAAACCAAGAACTCAAAGTAGATAATTGAATAAGTGGTGACCGTATTTAAATTGTCTTTGATTCTAAATTGCATTATAGAAATTTTGCAGAATTTTCGTATTTTTTTGTGCTTCTACCAGCCGTTTCGGCTGCGTGAAAATTGTTCAAAGGGAACATGCTCCTGGGATAAAATAATACCGTACTGCAGCGGCCAGCAAAAGAGGCATTGATGGACAAACGTGTAAATGTGGGCCGAGGCACACATACGTAAGTCCATCAATGCCTAGTTGTGGCCAAGGCTTGTATAGTACTTTTCTCGTTGGTTGCCATGTTTCGGAGTAAAAGGTCGTTCCATTTTTAAATTACACGACTGATATGAATTTACTATGTAATTTATTTGGCCGCTAAACACGACAGATATGGATTTTCATACAACTTTTGCCGACCGCTGCTTGCATGTATGTATATGGCCAGTACAGCAATTTCGATTTATCTCGAATAAGGTTTTCAAAATAATGCTTATATTTCCAAGCATGTTTGAGAAATAGTACATTTCTGCAACAGCAAGCAAAAGAGGCATTGGTGGACGAACGTGTAAATGAGGGCCGGGGCGAAGCCGAGGCACACATACGTAAGTCCATCAATGCCTAGCTGTGGCCAAGGCTTGTATAGTGCTTTTCTCAAATAATGCGCGAAAATTAACTAAGTAGCACCTAGAACTCATTTTGTCAAATACAATTACTTTTCGAAATGAATGACGAACAAAGAACAATTCCCGTGTTAGTGTTCCTTTTTTTTTCTATAAACAGCTTTCTATATGCAAGCCAGTTCGAAATTTAAATAAAACCTTTGATAAGTTAACCTCCTTGGTTGCCATGTTTCGGAGTAAAAGATCGTTCCATTTTTAAATTACACCTACACAACAGATATGAGTTTACTATGTAATTTATTTGGCCGCTAAACGCGACAGATATGGATTTTCATACAACTTTAGCTGAACTTTAACGAAACTTTAGCTGGCCGCTGCTCGCATGTATATGGCCAGTACAGCAATTTCGATTAATCTCCAAGAAGGTTGTCAAAATAATGCTCAAATTTCTAAGCATGTTTGAGAAGGAGTATATTATGTCCTAATCCAGCAACTCGTTTGTGTAAAGCGTTACCTATTGAAATGAGGTGTGCTCAATCCTTACGAACATTCAAAAAAATGGTGAAGGAGCATTTCCTTTCACTATAAATAGTCTTCTCCTTTCTCTGTGATATTTTAGTTATTTATTAGTCTATTATGTATTATTGTATGTATGTATTTTATTTTAGAATGTCTAAGTATTATTGTTCAGATATATTGTACACTGACAACCCTAAATTCCTCTCCTCTCGTTCAGTCCATACAAAGGTTGTCTGTAAGAGATTGCCCTGTGCGATAAGACCGCCCATTGTACACTTGCTTTTATGATTTTTTTATCTTGTATATATATTTTTGTGGTGTACAATAAAGAATATAATAAATAAATAATCCAGGAGATGGTCTACCCATGTGCCGACATACAGAGTTACTTTCGCATTTCCAATATGACTAAGTATGGATTTACCTCTGTTGCGGAGTATGAGCAGACCCTTGAGCCAGTGGAGTATTAGATGACCTGGTAACTCCTCGCAGGGACAGGTGTCGGGAACAGAAGCCCCGCCTCTGGCTCTCCTTGGTGCAGCCATCTTTGGAGCACAGCCGCCGCCATTGCTTGCCGTTGAACTTCTTGCGGATGCCCGTCGGGGTTGATACGACGTCACCTTTCTTGTATTTGTGCGGGGTTGCCGCTTGAGATCTGTTGAAGAAATGTTTTTTTAACTTTTTTCAAGATCTCACTACCTGCGTCTGTGTTTCCGAACGCATTCAACCCCCTTCAAAGTTAGAGTGAACAGACTCCTTCTGGGTAAGCTCACTCCCTCGTAAGCTTTGTCTCTGTCACCTCTGACCTAGACTAGAGTCAAGAGCAAACACAACTCACATTTAAAAAATATAAACTTCTCTTCGTGTCGTGTTATTTAGACTCATTCAAAATTAAAGTTTGCTAGACCAGTATTTAGCAACCTGTCATTAGCCTCATTTAGATCCTGGAAGATTCAGGTGGTAGTGCATGACGAGCAATAATGAAGGTAACGCATGTCCTGTGAAGGGGTTATGCGAGATAGTTGCTGGCAAATTATTTTCTTATCTATTGAAAGTATAGCTTGCATAGGCAGACAGGTTTTTTATAATGCAGGTCTACAACCGATAGCTACAATCAGCCGAGCCTAAGATTGCAAGCGCGATCGAATTATCTTTTTCAATATTCATAGGCCTCTTTAAGGAGGTCAGTGTCAATAACGTCAATGTCTTTGTCATTATTTGCCTGCTGCATTTTTAGCAAGGCAGTAGAGGTCAGTGACCCTTTCTTAATGTCCCTCGGCAATCATCGCATTTCCGAATACAAACGAATGCTAATTTCCATGTCCATCAATTATTAGATTTATCGTGTTAAATAATTTGAATATAGAACTAAGTACTATTTTGTTGTTTTGTTTTGATTTCCGTGTGATATATATAGACCTGTTAAAATATTAGCATTAACAGCTTTCCTCCCATTTTTTAATAAATTACATTATGTTAAAAGAGTATTTTGAGAGTAGTTTATTGGTTGAGAGCGTTCGGTCTGCACCAAGTGCAAAGGACAACTGATAGAAAGCCGACGACTAACGAAACACGAAGTTTGCCGAGGGACAATAATAAAATGTTTATACTGTAATATAGTTGGGGAAAATTCCAGCCAGATTGATTGTATGGTTTGTTAGCTCACCTAGGAGTAGGGGGTTGAGATCGGGGTGTGAGACTGCGCTCCAACAAGCTCGAAGTACTGCCGCGGCTCTGAAGACTGCTGCGCTTGCTGTTGCTGCAATCTGCTGACAATACATGATGTTATTACATTCGAAGCCCCAAAAACATGGCATGCTTAGAGCGCCTTTGCCCACTGCCCAGCGTAGGCGCTGACGTCACGTTACCGCTGCGTAAACGTTGGGTACACTAGCACCTTGTAGGGGTCACTTTGACGCAGCGTCTACGTTGCTTATGCGTCCGACGACAATCTAAGCTGGAGAAACGCTACATGCTACGGCACCTTGATCACTTGAGACGGCGTGTTTCACTATTTTCACCAAAACTTTGAGAGAATTACGTTAGTATGATTCCGTGAATAAAAAAAGGAAGTTGATAAACAGTAGCGAATCTATGTTATGGATTTAGTTTCCGCACTTAATCCTTCAGATGGACCATTGTGCGTGGGCCATGGCGGTTTGGTGGTTATTCCAACCAGCCCACCTCCCACCAGAAGTTAATCAAAGCTCCTGGTTTGCTTAGAACATCTGTGTAAGATCTAGGCGACCCGAGGGTTTGTGTTCTAATCTGGGTGAAGCCTGTGCATTTAAAGAGTACGTGTGCAACGGTTTCCTCAGCATCCATGTACGCCCTGCTTAGAGGGCTGTCCGTTAATGCCTATTGTGTGGAAGTGTTTGTTTAGCGAGCAGGCGCCCGTGATGGCCCCCGTCACCAGGTGCAGGCCGTTCCTGTCCAGGCGAAATAAACGCCTGGTTAGCCTACTATCCAAAGATGGCATAGCTTCTTTGGACTGCCGAACAGTAGCGAATAATTTAAACCCAATTATATTTACATCTGTATACAAACCAAATGTTTTCACGTCGTCCAAAGAATTCAATTAATGCACAGCAAATAGTAAACAGCATCATAAAATGGGTCACATTTACGAAGCGGTTCGTAATGCGCACGCGTTTAGTTGTCAAAATAAAAAAGCGTTCGGAATGTATGTCTCACATCCATTCCGGTGTGACTAACCGCCTAATGCACTGATGTGATGTCTAGACCAGCAAAAAATATAACAAAGAGATTATATCTTCATCTATTCGAGAACAATGTTGTGATTGAATTTTTAAATCTGATTAATTTGACCATAAATATCAGTCAACAAGGAAATTGTTGTAATTTATTTCATATTCATAAAGTTGGGCTTAGTTCGCTGTTCCGTCGGTAAAACACAGTTTTGTGGGACTTTGGTACCATACAAAATAACGAGTTATAAATAGGGATTGAAGTATTTGTTGGATTATTACGAAACTTTGCCCTGTATACGCTTCTAGATACAACATATTTTTTTTATCACCTTCAAAAATTTTGCATAAATTGTGGTTTTGATTAACTAATAACCTAATGCCTAAGCTGAACAGCATACTTTTTGTTGTTCGGTTACCGAATTTGTACCACTTATTAAGGCAACAAAGCCATTTATTTTCATATAAGTGTACTATTTTTAGAAATTCGCATTGATTAATAATATCACAGATAATATAATAATAGCATACAGATGTCTCATCACATACAAATAAACCGTGCCGACTTAACTAGCGATTTTCGTCTATAGATCGATTTACTAAAAATAATCAGTATAATCAGATGAAAAACGCCAGTTACGTCGGCACGGTTTCTTTGTATGCGATGAGGCATCTGTATGCTAGTATTATATTATCTGTGATAATATCAATAAAAGGTGTTTAATAAATAAAGATAATAAAATCGTACACTAAACGCAGTTAAGTCATTAGAAGTTGCCTTATGTAAAATAACACATATATCTATGATAATTAATTATTTAGAAATATAAAAAACATTCAATATAATCAAACTTATCATTATCAAACTGTGCGCTGCTGGACATAGGTATTTCCTAATGCACTGAGTAGATACTATCCTCATCTCTATCTACCTACTTAATGGTAAATAAAACACTACAAAGATAGCAACAAACAATTTAGAACATTTACTTGACATAATTATTAGGTATGTAACATTTACCTATAACGATCTACATTGGTACACTAGTTTTAGATTGGTAAAAAACCTTACGAAAGTGATTATCTATCATATTAACTACCTGTACTGTACGAAATTCCTATACAAGCCTGCTGTTTGCCTTTGGATAGTGATAAAATATCTTCCAGTATAACTGACCAATCACAAAACTGTATTTTCACCCACTTCCTGAAATTGCATTCCTTTGACTATGACCTGATGATGCAGCCAAGATCCATAAAGAATATGATTCAGTTTTTAAACTAACAAAATACATTTTTACACATAATAAAATCTCCCAATGCCGTGAGCTCGTCATTCCATGAATCATTGAAAACTTTCACATTTTATAAAAAATATGTAGTTTGCAGTGGGATTATGCGTTAAATATTATATTGTTGTGAAAAAGCTACGGTCGACTGTCCACAATGCCAATGTTATGTATTTTACCTACACTTATGTACGACAGTGGATGTTGGGTGTGGCTAAAAGCACAGTATAAATATGGACAACCAGTATGGAAACTACATACAAACGCTCGAAACGGAACACTCACACTAACATGCGCATCAACGAGACCCCTAAGCAGCGTCTACATTGCTGTCAGTACTGTCAGTAGTCCGAGAAGCTTAGGGGTCTCGTCTCGTGGATCGCCGTTTCGAGCGTGTGTAGGTAGTTTCCATACTGGTTGTCCATATTTATACTGTGCTAAAAGCATGCAAGTATAATTATTTCTTTGGAAATGCATTCTTCGCGTAAGCATGTCCAGTGTTATTAAATGTCAGTTCGTGTTATCACATTATGATAAGAAATTGTGAATTGTATATTGGTGAAATGACGAGGGTTTGGTAAGCCACGATCAAGCGAAAGGGTTTATTGGGATCTGAATGGTAAGAACAGGATAATGTATTCCAATCAATGGCGTCCCTTTTGTGTCTGTGAGGTCCTTCAAAAAACTCAGGTAGCGGTAGTACAACCGACGCAAATGGTCATGGAGGCGACCCAAGCTACACCCGGATTAGTGTAGTAGCTTTCGTAATACAATAAAATCACTTAAGACGGTACCCTGACCAAAAAATTGGCATGAGATATGAGCATTCCTATTGGTCTAGCGGCACTGGTGGCGCATGAATTACAGTAGTGAATACGCCCAGATTTTAGAATAAAATCTTTATAAAATCGAATATTGGTCTTTTGAAAAAAAAAATCTACAATAATGTTCGTTATTAAATTGTCTATCCATTAGTGTTAGTACAAAAAATAATTAATGAACACTTTACGAGGAGATGCATAATATCAATAATTATTTCGCATTTTATGTTTTTCTGGAAGGAGATTAGTCAAATACATACAACATTAAAAAAAAACTAAATCTACCATTTTAGAATCAATACTATGTAGTAATTTAATGTATTTTTATTAATTGATATTTCTTTTTAAATGACGAGTAGATAGCTCCTAAAAACAGCACAAAAAACGGCTTGCGCGGCGTTTTGCTCGGGGTACCGCCTTAAATAATAATTTTAGCCCCTTCTTCGGTCGGCGTCTTTTCTGACATATTTCACAAAGTCTCGTTTCACGTGGACTAATATTAAATAAGCAAGTTTGTAACTCAATCACACTATTACTGCTACACCGTTTTGGCTACAATTTAACACATAGGACTATTTTCCTGGATAAAAACCTAGAATACTTTTTATATCGGTACATGTAGCATTTTTCCCTTGGATGAGACGGGAACCGAGGTCCAACGAGTATTTTGGTTAGCGCGAAAAATTGCTTATGTTTTAGAAATTATTTCTATATACATACTACATAACATATATACTCACGCCTTATTGCATGGGGGTAGGCAGAAACTACAGAACGCCACTTACTACAATCCTAACATATTCCTTTTGCTTCACTTACGTTCATACATCTAGTCATACTCACACGCCGGTTATGAGTACTGCGCACCTGGCCTTTCTGAAGAACATCACCATCATCATAAATATATGTATGTCTTTCTAGGGCGTCCCAGCGTTTCCATCAGTGGCGTAGCTAGTCTTAAAGGGGTCCTATATCAGATTTTGTTGCGGACCCTCCTTATCCGAATACAGCAAAACAAAGGCAAGTTTGTTTTTACAAATAAATAAAAAAGCACAATGAAAGCTCAAGTTATTCAAAGTCAAGATTCTTGAATCGGAAATCCATCTGTTTTATATAAGCAAAAATTTAGAGTGAGCAAAAGAAACTAGAAAATTGGAGTATCCACAGTTCCCCACTCACATAGATTAAGCTATCATCAGAACAAACAGCTTTCATCATCTTAATTTATCCATAACAGCCCTCTTATCTATTAAAATTGGAGGTTTTGGACAACATTTTACGAATTGATGCTTCCACATGTTGGGGACCCTTTGGATTAGGGGCCCCGTATCGTTGACACGGCGGTCGCTACGCCCCTGGTTTCCATTCAGGTCTGCCTTGTAAACACCTTTCGTTAGTCGCCTTTCATTCATCCTCTCAACATCGCCAAAATCAATCAATAGTTACCCATATGCGAGACATCAGCGGGGAACATGATATCCTCCCTGCGCAGGTCGTCGTCGCTCTCGCCGTAGTCGTCGAAGGGCGGCCGCTTGCGCAGCTCGTCCATAGAGCCGTTGGACAGCGCGCCCACCGTCACCACGCCGCCGGCGCCTGCGCCGGGCATGGGTGAAGACGTGTAGAAGTTTTCGCCGCCCATCTGGATTGGAATTTTAGTAGGTATTATAATAGATAGGGTATAGAAATCAATCTTTGGCCGGATACGGCTAAATTCAAAGAACGTTGGAAGGCTATGGGGGAGGCCTTTGTCCAGCGTCGGGACAATATAAGCTAATTTAAAAAAAATAACAAGAGCGTCCCAAAGTGCGTTGGATCGACGATATCGAAAAAGTCCTGGATGGGGGACGTAAAGACCCGGTAAGCATGGCAGAAATGAAAGAGCCTATACCCAGCAAGAATCAAAGGTGATTCCAGGTTGATATGATGATGATGATGATTAGAATTTATGCATCTGTTCGGAATTCAACCCAACATTTCGGGCGGCCGGAGCGCGCGGTCTACGCTGCACATACATCTGCGTGACTCACACGGCACTGGTATGTGAGTGCGCAGCGCGGCGGCAACGCGGCGCATCGGCGAACGACTCGTGCTCCACCGGGACAGTCTACACCTCTCTCATAAAACTTTAATATTGTTTGACCGGGTCAGTTATTTGCAATTATAACGGCTTTTAACCATTCGCCTAAAATATACAGTCGACTCATTTCATCCACGAGCTAACATTGGTCCTTCGAGCCGGATCAATGTTAGCTCGTGGATGAAATGAGTGGACTGTATATTTTAGGCGAATGGTATAATGCCGTTAAAACAAAATAATGATAACCCGCACATTATTTGGGCAGACAGCAAAGTCGGGCAAATGAACTGAGGACTATATAAAGGGGATTATAACCAGGATACAAGTGTTCTAAGAGTAGTAATCATGGCTATAGCAACACATAATAGTTATTTCTTGATGCCAATTTGGGTAACCCTTCTTCAGCAGTTAAATGGTCAATCCAAACACCGTAGCAAATTAAAGATCTACTATTCGCATATAACTGAGGAGTCAGTCGTGGTGCTAGGCAACTGGGCTTATCCCAGATGTAAATGACCTATTTGGCCTTGTTTGTTCTGTCTCCTGTTTGATATGGAGGGAAGTGGAAATTTGTATTTTATCCTAATCCTCCGTTATTCTTTTCTGATAAATTTCGTTGCGGGATCCAAGACAGTTAAATTCATTCTCCGGGGCCTCGTCGCTTTTCTGGTGGTCGCCACTGTTGACTCTGGCTTTCAGGAGTTGCAGTGGTTTGAGAATAGTGCGGTGGGATTGGCCCAAAAAAAAACTGAGCAGTCATCTTCTACAGTGAGGGACTGACTAATGAAGGGGAGGTACTTATAAGCCAATCAGAAGTATGCACTAGAAGGAGAGGGACTATATTGGTCAATCAGGAGTAAGGCCTAAGTAGCTAGTCCTACCTGAGAGGGCACGTGATGTATGCGCAGCGCCGGATGCAGTGAGGATGAGGAATGCGTGCCAGCATCCTCCAGCTCGTCTGCCCAAGGCGGCTGCAGCAGTCTGATGTCTGCCCGTTTCACTTCCACCATCTCTTTGCAGAGATCGCCGTCTGTTACCTGAATAAGATGAGCTGCTGTTAGATCATATTGACGTTATGGTTTTTAGTGAGTTTTTTGTGCCACAACAATTTCTAGAAAGGAATGTCCAATAATTAATTATTCTTTTCGTGTGAGGAGTGGCCACCTCTGGTGTCAGAGTTAATCAAGCCGCCTCTGGGAACTCCCCAGGCCTCTGACTTGGCTATTTCAGACTTAGATTAGCTATATAAGTCCAGGTTTTCTCACGATGTTTTCCTTCACAACAATAATTTATTTAATTAATCATTAATTTACCTACTAATTCTATTTTTACAGGCCTTATTTTTCATTTGTTAAACTTCCAAAAACACTCAAAGAATGAGGGTTGAATGCAATTTTTTTCGATGACCACTTCTCAATCACGTGGTAATCATTTTTCAGTGCATTAGATATTGACATGAACCGACTACTATTCTTCAGTAAACTGAGAAACAACCTCTTAACAAAATCTTACCTAATGTAAATAATTATGTATCGTAACAGTTTCAGTAGTGATAATAAAGGGGAATTACACTACGAGTACTACTGCTTCAAAGGTGCGTCTTACGCGAATGACTAATATCTTTTTAGTAAATACACTAAGATTTACATAATAAAACAAATATTTGTGAACTACATTACAATGTAAAATTACATCATCCTAGAGTACACTAGTAACCTGTACTTTATCAGTGGTGTCTCATCCCATACAAAGACACCGTGCCGCCGTACTGTACTGATTATTTTTTGTACATCAATCGCGTTCGGTTCCATTCCACGGATATAGATGGTGATCTATATATCGCCGTGGAACGGAACCGAACGCGATCGATTTACAGAAAAATATCGGTATAATCAGATGAAAAACGCTAGTTACGTCGACACGGTTTCTTTGTATGGGATGAGGCATCTGTATGCTAGTATTATATTATCTGTGACTTTATTAAGATTTAAAACCAACTTCTAACTGACTAAGTTTTAATAGCACTTAGTTGGTAAACCAGCATTAGTTTTTGAGAAAAAGAAAGAAATAGTGGGGCAATAAATAATTTGAAAGGTTCTATTCTCCTAAGCAGTAAATAATTGCGTCAAAATGCAATTATAACTTTCGAGATAAGCGTCGACATAATATTAGTCCATTTTTACAAAGGCGCTCATCCGAAACATCCTAGATATCCGATCACGGAAAAACTATGAAGACAAAAAGTTATCTCCGATAGTGTTCTTTATACCAAACTAAGTACCAATCTACCTTCTGATCTAAAATAAGAAGAGGCTATAATAGTCACAGCAGATCTTTGTGTCTCTGAAGTTGGCTCCGAACCATTGCGCAAGAAACAGTTTGTCATCGAGTATACTGCATAGAGTAAGCGAGATAGGACGATGCGACAAACGTTAGCGAGTGAAAGAGGCAGTTACACATGCTATCTTAAACTTCAAGATTGACACAGAAATAGCTTCTTCCTCTTTTCGAGTCGAATGAAAACTCTTTATAAATTTGGGCGCAGTAACTGTCCACCCCGATTGCGGCGTCAGTGGCGAGCATAAGGTCTTCCAATGTGCAGGTGTATGGGCACTTGGGACACTCCAACATCATCATCTGCCTAGCCTTTTCCCAATTGTTGTTGGGGTCGGCTTCCAGTCTTACCGGATTCAGCCGGAGTACCAGTGTTTTACATGGAGCGACTGCCTATCTGACCTCCGCAACCCAGTAACTGAGTAACACGATACACCTTGGCAAGACTAGTGTCAGATCTCAAGCTTCTGACTACCCGTAACGACTGTCAAAGATCTTCAAATGACAGCCGGGACCAACGGCTTAACGTGCTTTCCGAGGCACGGAGGAAACTCGGTATGTTGAAATGGTCACCCATCCACGGACCGACCTCGGCAAGCGTTGCTTAACCTTGAAGATCGACCCGTGCGGCTGTTATTATTTAGCCACTCCAACATGTGTGCCATATTTTGCAAAGGGTTAACGCACTTACACTGGGTATCAGACGGGTCTATAAAACCCTATTTTGCAAAATAGTGTTTGCAGCGGCCTACTTGGTTGCGCAAACGATTGAGTGCTTTCCGTATAGGCCAATGCAGTTCACGTCCAGGTGGCAGTTGTTCCTGGGGTTTCAAGAAGTCGGGTGGTAGTAGGTGACTTAGGTGAGCTTCTCTCCACAACTTGCTCCTCATTATAGGCGGTGGAACTAAATGAAAGGAGCCTCCCCGAGCGGCGTTAATTTTAATCGCATAGCGATTCCAAACGCCTGGCGTACCTTGGACCTGGACAGCTAGCACTCAGTAACGCAGAGTCTAGCTGACTAATCCTTGCACCACGATGGTAAACTCACAGAAACAGCTGCTGCGCAGGATCTTGCAGCCAAATTCAGAGACACAAAGATCCGCTGTGAGTATGAGTATTATACATCAACGTCTAGATATAATATTAAACCAAGTTGATAACCAACACCTTTGATCCATGACATAACTATTCGTATTCCCAACACAAATCCGTCGTGTATTAATTAAAGCACTATCATGAGGAAGCCCATATTCAGCTTACAACATACTATTTACAGTTTACTATAAATACAGTACATCCTCACCTTAACTCGTATCCTTATAGGAGAATTAAGCACTTCGTAGACGAGACCTTCAACGAACACATTTTGCACATTCTCCCGGCTAGGGTCAGTAGTCCTCACTACACACAGCGACCCCATATGGAGGTGGCTCATTTGGGGACTCGCGTCACTGATCACATCGTTCTTATTCGCACCGAACACATCACTGTACTCGACCGGGTCACTTTCCAACCCGTCGAACTCCACCACAACTTTGCAACCTTCAGCTTGTCGGATCACTCCCGGAACGTATAAGCCGCGCTGTTTCGCCAACACTCTATGGTCCCGCCATTCTGATAAGTCAATGTTGGGGTATGAGATGTAAGACTTCATCTCTGAAGGCGGGGAAGAGTGCTGGATTATGGGCGAAGGCTGCAGCACAGATGGCTGGTACTGCGGCTGGTACTCCACTGGGAGTGGCGCGTTCACTGTATTGTTGTTCGCGCAGTTCATCTCTTCAAGCACGGAGGGGTCGAATTTCCGCTTCTTGGGCAAGTTTCGCACGGGTGCCTGAGACGGTGTTTGTTGGGCAGCCGATTGGGCATTGCCACTGCTGGCGTTGCCCAAGTTTGTAGGGTTAGCCATGGTTATGTTGGGATTAAGATGCGTAGATGATTGAGACAGGCTCACTGTGCCCACACTGCTAATCACTGAAGCAGGTATCTGTAACAAAAACCCCATATTAAAATAAACAACACATGTTACAAGGATTTAACTAATTCAGTTTTCCTTATTGACATTGAAATGTCTAACGAATCTTTGTATACAAAGTGTTAATATTATATTTAACTAAACACTGGTTAAATGGCTTTATATATAAACAGGAAGAGATATTAATTTTTCATGAAATAAATGTATGGAAAATTATTAATATACAAACGTCTACAATCTGTATCGTACCTACGAGACTGTAGCGTGTTATCAAATGTACAAAAAACCGGCCAAGTGCGAGTCGGACTCGCGCACGAAGTGTTCCGTACCGCTATCGCAAAAAAAACACGTTTGTTGTATGATGGGAGCCTCACTTAAATATTAATTTTATTCTGTTTTTTAAGAAATAAATCAAGAAAGAAATACATCATCTGTAAAAATTTCAACTGTCTAGCTATCACGGTTCATGAGATACAGCCTGGTGACAGACAGACAAACAGACGGACAGTGGAGTCTTAGTAATAGGGTCCCGTTTTTACCCTTTTGGAACCGAAAAAACATCTACATCTTCATTGCTGATTTAAATACCGTACAAAACATGACTTCATTAATCATTTAAGATGTACACTTTTTAGTACTCATTAGTGATAAATAAATAAAACAATACATTGACATATCGCGTCCATTCATAGTAAACTCATAAACTCCATGAAATCAATGGGGACGTTAACTTTAATGGCTTTAATGGTATTCGTCATGTGCTGAGTAATTCATAAGATATTCCTCTATGGGTAATACGAAATATTATAAGGTAATTTGTATAAAATATCTAATTGGAACAATGAATTGTAGTATACAATTAATTCTATTAATAATCACATGGTATGACTTCATTTGCACCGAACTACCTACATTATCTATTATATAAAAATGAATCGCAAAATGTGTTGGTAAGCGCATAACTCAACAACGCCTGGACCAATTTGGACAATTCTTTTTTTTTAATGTTCGTTGAAGTTCAAAGATGGTTTTTACGGGGAGAAAAATTCTAATAATTGCCGGAAAAAAATAAAAACAGCCCTTTACTTTTTCCCATACAAAAGTTTTCTAACTAAAACGTAGAGTCAATTTGAGCTTTATTGCTATTTTTTGCTATGTGTAGGGTAGTGTAGGGTAGGGTAGTGTAAGGTAGGGTAGGGTAGGGTAGTGTAGGGTAGGGTAGTGTAAGGTAGGGTAGGGTAGGGTAGGGTAGTGTAGGGTAGGGTAGGGTAGGGTAGTGTAGGGTAGGGTAGTGTAGCGTAGGCTAGGGTAGGGTAGTGTAGGATAGGGTAGTGTAGGATAGGGTAGTGTAGGGTAGGGTAGTGTAGTGTAGGGTAGTGTAGTGTAGGGTAGTGTAGGGTAGGGTAGTGTAGGATAGGGTAGTGTAGGGTAGGGTAGTGTAGCGTAGGGTAGGGAAGGTAGTGTAGGGTAGGGTGGTGTAGGGTAGGGTAGGGTAGTGTAGGATAGGGCAGTGTAGGGCAGGGTAGTGTAGGGTAGGGTAGGGTAGGTAGTGTAAGGTAGGGTAGATAAATGTTTGGTGTTTTTATGGCAAAACAAAGTTTGCCGGGTCAGCTAGTAATATATATAGCTTTATTCGCAACATACTTAAGAGCGGACTCTAGTTAACAGGAATTTGAAAAATAGGTATTTGAAGAAACTATTGCCATCGCGTCACCTCCTCCGACCTCACCCCGTAAAGTGCGAAAGGGACAACTGCAGCTCAGGCTGATTTTACCTACAAAAACTTTGACTAAAAGACGTTTCGTATTCTGCTGTTTTCTTTATGAAATCTAGTCTGATCTAAAAAAATCTTATATCAAAATTTAGAGGAAAAGTATATCTATGCTCCTATTATTTCCTTTTTTGTTAAAAACTTATAAATTTTGTCTGAAAGTCTTCTGAACATGGCGGTAAAAACGGGCATTTTTTTTGGATTGTCATATTTCTTTTTGTGATTATGTTTTGGAAAAAAGGAAATGATACAGGCACGTATTAATTAGACCTAGATTTTATGGGAAAAAAATCATTGCTCTAGAGGCATTATCCACGAAGAAAACAGCAGAATGTGTTTGTATGGAGAAAGTCTCACTAGAGTCCCCTCTTAAATACAGCTCAAAAGTATTTTAGAAGTAAATTGCCCGTACATTTTAGCACAAACTAGGTAATTGAATAATTATTAATAAATTGTATCAATGCTTGTTACGCCAAGCCACTTCTTTCTAAAATATAAGATGGGTTTTACAACAGACAGCGATTATCCCAAAAATAATAACAATAAGCACTCTAGCCTTTTGTTACAGGTAAGCGAAAAAACCCGCCAAGTTCGTGTCGGACGCACATTTAGGGTTCCGTACCAATTTAGTAATATACTAGCTTCTGCCAGTAGCTTCGCCCTTGTGAAAAGAGTTTTAACCCAATAATAGGAATAATAGGAGCACTATAGCGGGATGAAAAGCAGCCTATGTGCTATTCCAGACTACGATCTATTTCTGTGCCAAGCTTCATCAAGATCCGTTCAGCCATGCTGGCGTGTTTGTGTAACAAACATTTATTTATTTATTTATTTCAACCTTATCACATAAATCTTTACAGGATTACACCCATTCCGATTAATGCGCTAACTACAGTAAACCTAATATTTTACATAACAATAGTATCTAAACCAATTTTAGGTTAGCTTAATTACATAACAATTTTTATCTATAACTAATTCTAAACAATGCACTCCTTGTGAATTCACCCAAACATACGACACCAAGACATACATCCATACTTCCACACAAACATCCAACTAAACTTTCCCATTTATAATATTAGTAAGTTTATAAGATTGGTATTTGTTAGTAAAATATAGGTATAATAGTAAAAAACATTATCACCAAATTTCAGGATCTTAGGTCAATAGGAAGTTAAAAACATCTTACGTACAAAATGTGTAACAGAGGACGGATAGACAGAAAGACAGACGGACACATGAGGGCAATAGGGCTACGTTTGGGCCCTTCGGGTACGGAACCCTAAAGAGAAAGTAGTATACAAAAGATCCCAGTCTAAAAACGAGCGGTAAGTCTCGCACAAAGGATATAAAATACTGCAAAGAATATTCAGTGTTTCTAGTTAAGGGCCTTCCACCGCTTTAGTGCCGGGTTAAAACGGCTATTTTCTAAAGCATATTCCTTAGTTAAAGTTAAGGGTTAAGTTAAGGGTTCCAAGGTTAATTTTGAAAAAAAATAATTGTATAATTAACAAAACGATATTTTTTCACTACTTTTGGATACTCCTCCAAAACGACTCGGATGTTTAAAATATGTTACATAGAAAAATTGATGGCAAGAATTTCTAACCGAAATAGCATAGGTACGTAAATCAAAGAATATTTTGCAAACAAAACTGTCCAAAAGGAGGTTCAATATTGTTTTTTTTTTTTTTTTTTTATGATGGGTTTGCTCTTGACTCTAGTCTAGGTCAGAGGTGACAGAGACAGAGTCTACGATGGAGTGAGCTTACCCAGAAGAAGCCTGTTCACTCTAACTTTGAAGAGATTCGGGTTGAATGCGTTCGGAAAAACAGACGCAGGTAGTGAGTTCCATTCATTCGCTGTGCGCATTATGAAGGATGTTTGGAAGCGCTTGGTATTCTGGCTCCGGGCGGGCGCACGGCCAGTACTGCGTTAACGTTGGGGCATATATACGCCATAATATGTAATGCAAGAAAAGATAAGATGCAAGCGGGGAAAACCCATTAGCTAATATCATCGACGCCGTTTGTGTAGTCAATCAATTACAATATTACTGTCCGAATATTGTACGATATGTGAAACCGCCTTTTTACCCGACTGCCGAAGGAAGGTAATGTGTTTATCAGTCTATGTATGTATGTTTGTTCCTATATGGCGTTCCAGAGACCAAATGCGTGGGCCGATTTTGATGATTCATACGTCAATCGATTCGTCTTAACCCTGCGAGTGTCATAGGCTACATTAAAATTGGATAATAGAAAAATGGCGGATTTTGGGCGCCATATTGTGGGGGCCCAATTTTTTTTTTGCTTCCTTACCCATCGTGTGGTATAACAAAATAAAGGGTTTTAAGATGTGATTTCAAATATATATAATACTTATATGTTTAAATGTATCTAATTCGAAAAAAACTTAACTAAAAAGTTATAAACAAAAAAAAAGCCACATAAAAAAGTTAAATCAAATATCAAAAAACCCGACTGCTTCAAAAGCGTACTAAAAAGCCATAAACAAGGAAAAAATCATGCTGTGCAGGCGGAGGATACACCAGATTTTGGTCAACCAGCCCGCGAATATGTATCCTCCGACTACACAGCATGATTTTTTCTTGTTTACGACTTTTTAGTTCGCTTTTGAAGCAGTCGGGTTTTTTGATTTAGCTTTTTCATGTGGCTTTTTTTTATGTAAGTTTTATGGTCTGGTTGCTAGGACCTTTTAGCCACGTCTTTGGAAAGAGTTTTGGATCTTATATTTATTCTTTAGTATGCATTAGAATGCGGATGTAACAGATTCTAATGTTTTTTGGAGTATTTGGCAGCAAATTGTATCGAGTCTGTCTACCCAGTAAGCTTTGCAGAGGCAGTCAATACTACAATAAAATACTCCGCTCCACTATCCCGATATCGCTTCTGTCAATGATTTCACAAATTGTCCAGTTGCGTAGACAGTTGAGACACAAAACCACACCAATAATATATCACAATATCCACTAGGAATCAATTTGCAAATAATATTAACAGCCACTGAACTTCACTCGACAAAATCCCGCCAAAAACTCTTGGCTTTTTTAAGATTGTATTACACCACAGATACAAATCTAACTAGATGACGCGATTGTATGTATTTCGCGTGTCAAAAAACGTAGTAAAATTACGATCAATGATCGTAATTTGAGCTTTTCATTGAGCATTATCGGCACCAGAAATCCACCGAAATCTAGAAAAATTATGCTATATTGAGCTGTAAAGACTGTATAGAAAAAGTTAGCCGAGGCATTGGAAATGTTTTTTTCATTGGTAAGTACATTTGTTTTTAAATTGTGTGTGAAGAAGTGGCAGCTAGGTTTTCATACAGATGGAGGGACTTGCGGTATCTAGTTAAGAGTTATATCTCTGTATTACACATTTTTGGTGGCCTTACCTGATCATCAATATCTGCGTAAGAGTTGTGTCGTAGGTGCGGGTGCGGGTGAGCGGAGGCGGAGGCCTGCGAATGCGGGGCGCCGCCCGCGAATGCTCGCTGCATCACCGCCTCCCGCTACCACCGGTCACTCATCGTGCGCGTAACGCATACCTGCGGTAAAAAAACAAAACTCAGTGCTATTGTACCGTGTACGACGAGGCGATGATTCACCGTCTGCTGGTAAAGGGCGTGACAAGATGTAAACTGAAGTGCGAAAGAAATAGAAGCGCGACGTCACAATGCTTGCAAAATTATTGCAAAAATATGAAGCATTTTATCGATTTACTCAACAAGAATTTGTCAAATTAAAAACGACCAAGATGTTTGTGGGCAAGTAACACAGCTTACATGTTTTAATGGTACAGAATACAGGGTAAGTCTGCCGAACATTTGAATCGAGATATCTTTCTAAAACGTGTTTCTAAAAAAAAAACAAGTTCTCCATAATATACCAAGTCAATAATTTTTCCGCAAGATCAACCAAATAGATTTGACTAGTTTTTTTTTAAACCTGCGATGTTTAAGTTTTTTCCAAATAGGATAGATAAGGGGATATCTGCTCATTCCGATGTTTGCACAGAGCATGGCATCACAGTGACTAGACGCCTTTATATTACTATTCATGAGCGCGCAATTTGCACAGAGCGCAAGTTTCGGCTGACAGCAATAGTATTTGTGGATTGGAGTAATATACCCTCTCGTATATATTGACAACGGTGTAATTAGCAGTGGCTGCCGTGGCTTCTCTTTGCTCTGTAGCGCACGGACTCTCGCGCAAGAGCCCGATAGGATAATGTTCTCACCAAACTTCTGGGCCGCCCTGAAGTTAGCTTTCCGATCTCAAGGCACGAATCGGTGCTGTTTTTGTATGAGATTTATTACTGCGCAGCCATTGTACCCAACTTCAGGGCGGCCATCATGAGTTCAATCAAGATGACCGCCCTGAATTTTGTTTAAAAACTCAATGTACAGCGATTCCTTAGGCTCTCGCGCGGGAGTGTACAGCCAGGATAAAACTGTAAAGTATACCGTCCACTACATCGTAAGATGTGCACGGAGCGATTACCTACGTCAGCTGCGCGATTCATTTGTTTTCCAGCCACGCATTCGTGCGTAGCGTGGCCGTGGTTCAAAATCAAAAATCAAAATCAATAATTTTTATTTTACATAGGCCTACATGGGCACTTATAAAACGTCGACAATGTGCACGGTTCGGGTTGGTCGATTCCTATGGAGAAGAACCGGCAAGAAACTCCATGGTTACTCTTTTAAAAAATTGTTTGGTTTTACAATATTTCCATGTTACAGCAGTACTTAGATGGGGGGACAACGCAGGCCCGATATTAAGTCGTAAGAAACTTAAACAAGAAGTGATTATATAATAAATAAACAAAAGATGAAAAAAAGTAAAACGAGATAAAATGTTAACAATCTAGAAGGCCTACAATGTTCACACATTTACAAACCAATCGGTAAAATAATCTATACAAAGTATAACAAGACTAAATTTAACATGTGGCACAAATGTTGTTATCAGTGCTGTAACTATTCTTAGCAAAGGGCTATAAAGATTGAAAAAAAAAGAAAACCATTGTAAAAAGTCTTATTAAATGAAGAAAAATTAGATTGAGAATAGTTAGAGACATCCACATATTTGTGCCGTTTATGAGTTACCAGGGAAGCCGCATGTGCAGAAGGAGCTAAAACCAAATATTTTTATCTTCAACGTAGTCCTTGATTTTATAATATGCTTTTTTAATAAGGAAACGTTTGATGTGATTTTTGAACTTTCCGTCGGTCAGTTCTATAACTGACTTTGGCAACTTGTTATAAAAGCGTATACTGTTTATAAGAAAAGACTTGCTAGTTTTCGTTAATCTGAATTTGGGTAATACAATTTCGTGTTTACTGCGTGTATTTAAATTATGGAAGTCGCTTCTAGTTTTGAAAAGCCCTCGATTTTTGCGGACATACAAAATACATTCTAAAATATAAAGTGAAGGTAGAGTCAGTATATCGATCTCTTTAAATTTTTCTCTGAGGGTCTCGCGAGGACCCATTTTATAGATCGCGCGGATTGCCCTCTTTTGTAATATGAAAATTGAGTCAACGTCTGCTGCTGATCCCCACAGCAGAATGCCATAAGACATAATACTGTGGAAATAAGCATAGTAAACCAGCCTAGCTGTGGCTACATCGGTTAACTGCCTTATTTTCCTTACTGCATATGCAGCTGAACTTAACCTACCCGAAAGAGTTCTAATGTGCGCGCCCCACTGCAGTTTTGAGTCGATAGTAATCCCTAAGAATACAGTTTCAGCTACAACTTCAAGATTTTTGCCGTCAAGATTTAAATTTAGGTCACGTTGTGGTACATTTGGTAAAGAGAACTTAAGACATTTAGTTTTTTTCGCATTCAGTAAAAGATTATTAGCTGCGAACCATTTTGAGAGAATAATTAGACTTTCGTTGACCTGTAAGACATCCGTATCTTTCCTATCTATTTTAAAAATTAGCGAAGTATCATCAGCAAATAGAATTATATCCGATAATTTGGCCATCATAAAAGGGAGGTCATTAATGTAAACAAGGAAGAGGAATGGGCCGAGAATTGAACCTTGAGGCACGCCCATCTTGACTAGAGACCCGGAGGACGTCGCCCCATTAACATTTACTTTTTGCTGTCTGTTTGATAAATAGGAAAGCACAAGATCAGCAGCTTGTCCTCGAATTCCGTAGTGGTGTAATTTACAGATCAGTGTGTTATGGTCGACGCAGTCGAACGCTTTTGAGAGATCACAGAAAATGCCAATGGCATCCTGGGACTTCTCCCAAAAGGGTTTGCAGTGGAAGTGTATCATCCCGCCTACATTTTTACACACGTGCGAGGTTTAGCCGTGATCAGTGCCATTCGTGGAACTAGCGCCATTGAAAGAAGCTATTTCATGAATGTATGACAATGGTTGTAAATATTTCCTGTTTCGCGAATTAAAACGTATTTTTTTTGTCAATAAGTAGATAATGAAGATATCGTCGTATCCACAATGATTAAGCAACGCTTTACGTAATTCTAATATTTCTAACCTTGATATTACTTTTCAGTTTTGTTAGTATATCTACTTTCTGCATTTTTATTATTATTAACGACAATGCTAGTTTATGTCAGTTATGGTGACTCTGATGGTGAACCACCACAATCCATTTTTAACCCCCGCCGGAACAAGAGGGGTGTTATAGGTTTCACGTGTGTTGCTGTGTATCTGTCTGTGGCATCATAGCGCCTAAACGGATGAACCGATTTTGATTTAGGTTTTTTTATTTGATAGGTGATTTTGTCGAGAGTGTTCTTTCTTAGCTATGTTTGAATAAAATCGGTTCAGCCGTTCAAAAGTTATGGGCGTTTTTTAAATTTTACTTGTTATTTTCATTTTATGTCTAAACTTTTTTGCTAATAATCTTAAGTGTTAGATTCAAACACTTGAATATCATATCTAGGTGTCATACATAGTTAATCTATGTAATCTTTCTTGTCAATAATTGATTATAGCAGGAAATCATTCATTCATATAAAATACCAAAAACTAATCTGTTATCTTAGAGAAAAACAATATTAGGATTATGAAATAGACCTACATACATACAAAAAATAAAAGTAAAAAAAAAACACGCATTAATAGAAAAGCCAAACTAAAAAATAGAAAATAATTTTCAATAAATTTAAATAAAGAATAGTGTAATTGCATTGTGCACGGTTTTTTATAATATTTTTTTTTCTTAAACACACTATTCTTAATTTAAATTTATTGAAAACCATTTTCTACTTCTTTCTACGTTTGGTTTTCTATTAAAAGCGTATTTTGTAATTTTCATCAAACAATTTTTTTTTTACTCTTTAGTTCAATCGCAAATCCTGAAGATGAGGTAAGGATAATGGGACAAACTATTTAAATTATTGCATTGTCATTGGTCCTTAATAAGCGTGCAAAGTTTCAAATTAATCCGACGTTTTGAAGGCGGTGAAAATCACGTTCAAAGATTCCGTTACATAGATTCATAGATACAATACATACCAAGCTAATAAAAGCGTGTTAAAAATGCAATAGTTTTCCTTCATCCAAATAAAGTTTGGATAACGTTCAGAGGCTGACCTACATTACTGCACATTAGTCTGTTGATCTATTTAAAACTGAACGAAACCAGCATTGTATTTGTGCTATGGAAAAGATCCGTATCACTATGGAAGAGGTCGCAAATTTGGTGCATGCATTGCGCGTTCTTACATCAGCCATTAGATCAAGATAGTGCGTGGACTAATTTTAATGGAAACAAAATTAGCAAGACTAAATTATTTGGACGTTGCCAATAAGAAAGACTGGAAAGAAAAAAACTGGCCTAGTGCGAATCGGACTAGCGCACGAAGGGTTCCGTACCATTATCGCAAAAAACGGCAAAAAAAAAATGTTGTATGGGAGCCTCACTTAAATATTTATTTTATTCGGTTTTTAGTATTTGTAGTTATAGCGGCAACAGAAATACATCATCTGTGAATATTTCAACTGTCCAGCTATCACGGTTGATGAGATACAGCCTCGCGAGAGACGGATAGACAGACGGACTGTGGGGTCTTAGGGTCCCGTTTTTACCCTTTGAATACGGAACCCTAAAAATGCCTCCAAAGACTTAAGACTACTTTTTACGGATTGCTCACATTGATTCAACATTTAGATAATCTTTTAGTATAATGGGCGTACATTCAAAAACAGTAAGTTAAGAGCAGTGGTGGCCCAGTGGTTACGATCCCGACCTACGTGTCGTAGGTCGTGGGTTCGAACCCAGAACGGCGCACCACTTTATGTAAATTATTTCATCACCACTGCTCATAAAACGGTGACGGAAACATCGTGAGGAAACCGGCATGTCCTAGAATCAAAAATTCGAAGACATGATGTGACAGAAGAAGAAGAGAAGGCTTGTGTCCCAGCAGTGGGAACGTTAAAAGGCTGATGATGAATAGAAGACATGTATTGTGCTGTGCTGTACCAAACCAATTGAAATAAGGTCAAGAGGATGCTGATCAGTCGCCTATAAGGCCTAGATCACGTATGGAGCATTTTATTACCTACATGCACCAAACATGCACTTCAGAAAAAACTAACTACAAACGCAAACGTTTTGGGAATAATTTTATTTTGCGTACACGCTAAGGAGTGGAATGCCCTGCCGAAGTACGTATTTCCTGATAGCTACAACCTGGGAGTCTTTAAGTCAAGAGTGAATAGGTTACTTCTAGGCAAGCGTGCTTCATCGTCTGCCACATCATCAGGTGAGACAGTGGTCAAGCGCGAGCCTAATAAAACTAACAGCTGGTGACGTACGTGCAAGAAAAACGTCATAAACACGCTTGTCAACCATTGCTTATCAATCATGTCTAATTGCACAAAGGTGCCTGAACCGAAAATGCAAAAAAAAAATTAGAAGATAAACGGAAGCCTCTAATACGAGGTATTTGCTCTCAATAATGCAGCCTTTAATTAAATTAACAATCAATTTCAGCTCACCTGTCACAGACATGGTCATTAAACACCAGCTGACATAAAACACCCTTTAAAAATTACACCATAACGAGGATTATTGTACAAAGTGAGTGCGGCATCATGACGTTAATACCTGTTGTATCGCTAATGTATGCATTACGCGTCTCTAGTGGTCAGCGGTCAGCTCGGCACAGCACACCGAACACTAGTGTATCTCGTTCTCGATATCTAGGGTTGTTGCCGTCCTGTTTTCTCAGAACCTGCAATACTTTTGGAGATATCCGGCCGTCTGTGCGGATATCAGAAACAGTTCGAATTCGTTATTCAGTAGCTGTTTATTGCATCGCTCATTAAGAGGAAATATGTGCAGAGAGCGGCGACTGAATTTCCTATGTAAAAAGTCATAATTCGAGGTTTGGCTCTCGCCTATTGCCTCCTACAATATTGAACCAATTTAAAAGATATTCCATAAACTGGAAAATGAAAGACATATACTATGCCCCTAGAAGCACTAGAACCCTCAAAAAGTGTTAAAAATTGCACTGTCAACAGAGGCTTAATATAAATGAAAAAAGGAAAATATATAGGGGCACAGTATATATCTTACTTTTCTAATTGGAGGAAATAGACGAGAGCCAAACCTCGAATTATGACTTTTTACTAAGGAAATTCAATCGGCGCTCTCTGCCCTTCTACGAATAGTATAACAGACTACAATGTAAGCGTAATGTACACTCATTCTTATTGTATTGTCAGTGAAAACAAACAAGTGACCGGTCGTGCCTTTCCTGCTGTATCTGGCTTGGCAACTGCCAGCCCTAATGATCAAATCAGTATGACCTTATTGAAGCATGATACGTGAACGTAAAAAGCCCAAGATACGAGTTTACACTCATGACAACAATATTAATATTCTCAGTTAAGCGCTACACGTTCTTGGACGAAAATACACTTTGTCACATTAACAATAGAGAGTGTTACTGTGTGCGCAATTTACTGAATCGCAGTGAGTCATAAAACCTGCCACTCCGTGTATTTAAGCTAGCCGGAATGAAGTGCCTCTCTCGTGATGAGATTACGATTGTAATTTAGTTGCGATTCGACCGGCTCCGTCCTAATTTTGCAAGCATCCCAGTTTTCCAGGTGGTTTTATTTTTAATCTAATTCCTAAAGTGGAACCTGTTAGAGGCACGCCCGCCCGACAGTTCGAATTGGACAGCGAATGGTTTTAAATGAGAAGCTATAAAAAAAATACAAAGTAAGATAATGCTATTGCAACTCAGTCTTTTCGCATTTTATATAATCTGAATTAACCTCAAACAAAGGAAATAAATGGAGCAGGATTTAGTGCTGCATTACTAAAATCCTGATCGTTTGGTGAAGTCGTTACGGAGTGTGATCATAAGGTCAAGACCCTACTGGATCCACCTCCCTGGAAAAGCCTGTTGTCTGTTTAAGTAAAGGTCGTAATTTTACTAAGTGGAGGCAGAGTAAGCCAATAACATTAGTAAAAAGGAAACCTTTGAAATACAATGTAGGGAGGAAAAAACAGAAAAATAAAACAAACTGAGATGCGGGCGCGGAAAAACGTTACTTTGCGATATTTCGCTACGACAATATCCATTTAATTTTCGAGTTATACAATAACTAACTAGCGACCCGCCCTGGCTTCGCCCGCTACAAATTGGTGAAAACCAGAAGAAAATCCGTTCAGTAGTTTTTGAGAATTTTGCGAATAGACGCGGCGCGGAACTTTGTTTTATAATATTACTAGCGGACGCCTCGCGGTTTCACCCACGTAGTTCTCGTTCCCGTGGGAATACAGGATTAAATAGTAGCCTATGTCACCCGGGGATAGTGTAGCTTCCAAACGGTGAAAGAATTTTTGAAATTGGTCCAGTAGTTTTTAAGTTTATGCGTTACATACAAAAATACAAATCTTTCCTCTTTATAATATTATATAGTATAGAAGTATAGATGCAGTGATAATAAATAATACCCAGTCTAAACGTAGAAATTACTTGAACAATGGACACTTTTGACCTTTGTTACCTAACGGGAAAGTATTCGCAAATATTCAGACTACAATTTTCACAGGAGACTGTATTTTATATGCGTACAATAAACACAAAATCAATTAGACATAATTAGTTGCATTAGGTACGTGAATCATTTTATTAAGTACCTTCCTAGTTAAAGTTTTGTCCAATTACCTACTAAGTCCAGTCCAAGTTCCAACTAGACGTCAATTTATGATACGAGTAGTACAACAAAACTCGTAATATGGCTATCTCAGGCAAAAAATAATGAAAAACCGGTGATGAGTAATGGAATCAAACGATGATAAAATACCTACTGTGCAGCAGTCCACTATATTATATTCACTAGGAATGCTTTATTACACGTATAAGTATAATGCAGTGATAAAACTATTTATACACCAGTATTTTTAATTGATGTGAGGCTGCTTTTTTTACTTTTTCCTACAAATGCATTCGAAGCACTTCGCAATTTTCAGTTAATTTTAAAATAGACTCAGCTCGGATCAATAACCCGGGGCAAAGCGGTCTCTTTTGTTTAATTTTTATACGCGGAACCGAGTGCACCACGTATCCCGATTCTCATCTAACTTTGGAGAGAATATCAATTATGCTCGCGTTAACTGCATTATTAAGATCGACATATCGTGCATATTAATGTTCGCAAAAAGAGCGGAGCTTTGGATAAACTGATACCTTGTCTGCTGGGTTACGGCAAAACCGAAGACGAGATATTCGGAGAAATTATGAGTGGCCGCAATACCCCACTGTAAATACAGGTCGGTAATACTGTCGCACTAAATAGAGAGACCCGTAGAAATGAGAAGAGTAACTGGCGGAAGGCAAGGAAGGCCATTTCCGCGCTATTATGGCCTATCTCGGCCAAAGCTTGACTATGGCTGGTTTCCGTCCAAATCGTAACTGGCATTACACCCGTCAATTATTTTTTATGAATTGTTAGCCTGTGGCTTTTAATGACTGTTTGTGTTACGTAACAAATGATAACTAAAAAAAAATAACAGTTATGCTTCAGTATTGAACAGTTACGTTACCGTTATTATCCTTACTATTGAAGGCTGTTCGAGGTTGTTTACTATGCTTAGTCCCACGTAAAAGTATACAAGGGTAAATCGGTTTGCTTACGGAGTAGACAAATATATCGCGTGTAGGCGAAGTGTAGTAAAGTAAACCAAAACAAGCAAATTAATTACGGAATTATCAGCCATCGCGTGACCTTTTATAGCGTTAGTTATGAGATAAACATAAAGGGCCTTATTTTAAAAGTCTCTAAACGGAAATTAAGAATCAGATTCTAAATTCAAGTTTTTTAAAGGATATTTGAATTAAGAATCTGCTAATCAGTTCAGACAGATTCTAAATATAAATTCTATAGAAAATTTGTAATAGGAAACTTTGTTAGTTGCTTTGCTTTATACAGTTCAGAGGTTTTTATAAATAGGCATATCATGTTTGAAAATGACAAAAAATGATCGCATTTCCTGGCAATTTGCACTTACCTAATTGTCTTACGTGTTAATAATAAATGTGGTGTAATATCAATAAGTAAATTGTATTTGGGTTCATAGTGGTAGCTACTACTGACATAATGCAGTTTTTACTGGATGATTTAGGTAACATTCAGAATATTAATTAATTGCACCATAGACATTCTTTTAATACATCAATGGCCATAAACATTATTATATTGCTAGGCGAGAAAAACATGAATGTGCTTTCAATATTATTATATTGTATTTTTTATCAAGTATCATACTTCAGCTTTAGAATATCAATTACCTATTATGTACGTTCTAAGGCGTGGGGTACGGTCGGCAGCAAAAATATGCCGACGATTTGAGAAATAATGTCAATTCCAGAAGAGAAGATTTATCATTTTTGTAGAGACATTTATGTAGGTAGAAGATTTGAAAAGGTATCCTTTCCATATGATTTTAATTTAGAAAATCGATAAGGTAAACAAAACAGATTCCAAGAAATGCCTACAATGTTATTATCTGGTTTTTTTCTAGTAACTAAAAATTCCGAGAATATTCTCTAACAGCTACATTTAATAGCAAGAAACCACTAACTAACGGCAACTAAGATTAGACCACACTTGATAAGAATAATTAATAAAATTTATCAATGAAACAGTTAAGTATTAGCTCCCACGGCCCATATGAAGGAGGAAGAAAGCAGAATAAACATCTCAGTTCTTTGCAACTGTTTGAATGCTATGTAAATTGTTTAGAATTACAGTAATTGAAGACTACAAACACAATACATAATTCTGAAGAAAGTTTGTAATTCTATACCAGTTCTATGTCAAGTATCTTTTCTACACATCATTTGTAATGAAAAGGAAACATAAAATTATTCAATAATTAACAATCTTTGCTATAACATCCGTTTCACAATACCTAATTGTTTCTATGGGCTTCAAATACAATGGACCTTTTAGAAATATACCTAAAGTTGTAATGGCCCCAGCGTATATGTATTGGACATGTTCAAACATGTCTGAAGGCCCAAGCCGCTGTGGCCTTGGTCAACGGTTCTTAATTTATATCATGTAGGCTGACTGAGGTTACACTTAAGATTGAGTGTATGTATTTGTATACAAAATATAGCTGTAGTGAGTCATACCACTGTCTAGCAATTATCTATGTGTCACATTTATTCACCTTCCACCTCTGAGAACAAATTAGGAGAAACATCTACATTCAGCCACTGGACTGTATTTTTTTTGTTAAAAAAAGTAGTGGTTTTAGGGTTTTAGACTGTGTTACTGGCTGGATATAAAATGAGATTCTAATTTTGCTTTATTCAAAAATCAGGGCCGAGTTGGTTAAAAAAAATATGACATTATTTGCCCTGCTCTTACTATCAAATGATTACTAAATCAATATTCAAATTTAGAAGATGGATAGGAAATAACACAATATTTTGTTTACTGATTTGTTGTTGTTTAACTTTTCACATTAAAATCTAGATAATCTGTGCAAAGAGGTAGATAGCTAAATGTTTGACAAAAAATATTAGAGCTGTGAGCAATTGAACATGGTACTAGTTTCAAAACGAATAGATTTCATTAAATAACAATTGACATGAAAAAATGGAGAAAGAAAATGATTGCAATACAGAAGTTATGTTTTGAAAGGCAAAACAATAATAGTATTTAGCAACAACCACAATAAGTAAGTAAGAAGTCACTTTTGACACCATGGTATTTTCCATTACTTTATGCGATTGTTGGCATGATGTTGATAATGCAATTTAACTGTATGCATCAGTCTTTTCAACACACCTGTGCATTTATACAATAATAGAAACATTCCAACACAATCTGGTATTATTTTTGTTATTGTATCATGCAGTTTTTATCTACAAAGGTGAAAATATTTTTATTTGTTTTGTTGCTGGCTGGTTAATAGCAAACTGTTCTTTTATGATAGCAGTTTTTTATTTCTCTTAATTATCGATTGAACAAAATAACACCAAGATATTTACTTGAAATACTGATACTGGCATTAAGAGTTGTCAAAAATAGAAAACAGTCAAGTTGAACTAAATCTGTGTTGACTCACTTGTGCAGAGTTGTGGCGGAATGATTAGCACCGGTCTCCGTGGCCGTGCACGATTAATAAAAACATTTGGTGGTGCAAGGCAGCCACTGCACTGGAGTGTAATCAGCTGATAAGGGCGATGTAAACGCGCACACTACGTACCTACATAGGCGTTCTGCACACGATCGGCGCATGCTTACAGATTTAACTGAAATCAATTAGCCCAAAGAAACGTGTGGCGCGTACCTAGCCCGAGTAGCTCGGAGTGGCCGCTGCCGGCGCGTGCTCCTCGCTTGCACTAATGAGACCTGCCACCACCACGGCTGCGCCACACGATGCACAAAATCGAATACCATTACTTATTCACTGTTGCATGTTTATTGTCATGTGCGCCCTACATGCGCAGACATCATATTCAATTTCCTCTCTCGTTAGCACTGGATAAGAAATACTCACCGTCGTTTTCCATTGTCCACAACGCGACGCACAGTGTAAACAACCAAACCACATAATAAAACAAAATGGAAGTCCGACTCGCCCGCACCGAGATGAGAAATTTTATGAGCGCTCTCGAGTTGTAAAACGTCGTTACTATCCTATCGTAGTATTTTAGCAGCCCCCCTCCAGTTTATTATCTGCCGTCACCAGATTAGATGGCTCACGATCACAAAGCAATATTTGCAATTGTTCACCGAATACACTTTTAACAATAAACGAATAGTCAAATGTCGATTTACACTAAAATTAATGTCCACTTGAAAATAATAATCATTGAAGCGTTTGACGTCCCAAGACACAACACCCACATCAAAAAATTCTACATGGCGACTGGCCTGGCCCAGCTTTCAATAATTTCCACTCGAACATATTCCTGTTTCGCTCGTTCACCATTCATTTAATTATTTCTCAATACGAGTAAAAGAGACAGCGATATATAAATATTTCCTATGTATGAATAGAATCGGTGTTGTGAAGTGTCCCTCTCCCCGGCGATGGCCGAGCCGAGTTGAATGGACCCGAGAAGCGTTCAACCATTGGATCGATGACGGTCACGTGACACAAATATGTAGCGCTGTAGCTAGCGCGCCAATATTCAAACGATTAATCCTCGAACGGCTTTGTTTTATTAAATGATGCTTGATCTAACAACGCCTTAGCCTATGATGTTAAATAAGAATAATTGTTTTTTATGTGGCGTATATTTGGCCAAAATATAATAACAAGTTACCGAGTTATGGAGGTCAGATAAGAAGTCACCCCATGTTAAATCATCATTATTTCAGCCGAAAGACGTCCACAGCTGGACATAGACAACCTCACCCAAGTTTCGCCAGTTAGACCGCGGTTTTAGGCGTCAAGCATCCAGCGGATTCAACCAGATCATCGGCCCACCTATAATAGTGGGAGCTGGGAGGCTTAACAACGCTGCGTCTTCCAGTAGGTACGCGGTAGCCACTCGAGAATTTTTCGGTCCCATCGACTATCCGTTCTGCGAGCAATTGCGACTTAAGTTTGGTAATTTTTCGGGCTATATCGGTAACCTTAGTCCTCTTCCGACTTGATCAAACAAAGAAACACCGATCATAGCCCTCTCCAGGGTAACTTTAAGCTTTCTGATGAGTGAGGCCCATTATTAGCGACCACGTTTCACCTATACTGTCATCCCTGGCGTCTGGCAACTCACACTGGTCATATATATATGTCGTCGTGATATGATGAAAACAGGGAATTGATCAAATCTCTAAGCGATTTCATCAAATCACGGAGGATGTTAAAATTACAACACGTTTTTATCATTTCCCTAAGCAAATCTGGTGATTTGACAAATCTCACAAAAAAATCTAGTGATTTGAACAAACCCCTAAATTGATTCAGTGAAAAGATAATAAAACATGTAACAAAGTCGACGTAGCCCCGCTGCGCGGGGCTCCTATTTCTGTCTGCAGGGTCAAAAGTAACCTAACACGAACGAGATGATGGGAGCTGCGTTCGCTCGCTTTGCTCGCTCACTTCAGCTCCCGTCATCTCGTTCGAACCTAACCTGTCCGTGTCGGGGTGCCCTAAGTTCCCGAGCTCGCTTCGCTCGCTCTTGGACTGATACAAAATAAACCTTTAAATTACTACAGAAAAGTTATTTTTGTCATTTCACTGAACCAATTTTGAGATTTGTTCAAATCACTAGATTTCTTTATTGGGATTTGTCAAATCACCAGATTTGTTTAGGGAAATGATAAAAACGTGTTATTATTTTAACATCCTCCGTGATTTGATCAAATCGCTTAGAGATTTGATCAATTCCCTGTTTTCATCATATCCCTGCGACATATATACCGCACAGCTTTCCGAACGCTGCCCAGCCGAGTCGGAATCAATGGTTGAATTTTTCTCGAAGTTAGACCTAACTGGACCGTTTGTCCCAGG
Organism: Orthosia gothica; assembly: GCA_949775005.1. NCBI lineage: Eukaryota > Metazoa > Arthropoda > Insecta > Lepidoptera > Noctuidae > Orthosia > Orthosia gothica. The sequence goes on along the minus strand of OX459051.1, from coordinate 15,983,325 downwards.
TAAAAATAATCGTCCATACATAACTTCGAGTGAAGAGTCTCCAATCTTGCTAGACCCTGGGAATTGTGAGAACAGGGGAATCGAAATAGCGATGTGTGTCGACTTACGACATGCTACTTCGATTCTATGTCCTTTTAAACGACTTCAAAAAAGGAGGTTTCTGAATTCGACCTTATATATTTATTTTTATTTTTTCGGGGATAACTTCGTCGTTGTAGAACCGATTTTGATGATTCTTTTTTGTTGGAAAGGAGATATCCCAAGGGTGGTACCGTAAAAAGAAATAAAAACCAGGATCTGATGACGGCTTCCAGATAAATGGAGGGAACTCCTCAAATATTATAGGTATACATATAGCGATTTTGGTATTATATTATATTATTATCAACAATATACTCAGAAAGTGTCATTTGGTGAAATGGAACTGATGAAGATGACCACAGATGGCCACTGGAACACTTAATGCTAAGTATGGGAACCCCACTTAAATATTTAATTTATTCTTTATTTTTTTAGTATTTGTTGTTATAGCGGCAACAGAAATACATCATCTGTGAAAACTTCAACTGTCTAGCTATCACGGTTCATGAGATACAGTCTGGTGACAGACAGACAGATGGACCGCGGAGTCTTAGTAATAGGGTCCCGTTTTTACCCTTTGGGTACGGAACCCTAAAAATAGTCGGGACTCGGGTTATTTACAACATTTATAACTCGTCTGGCTAGACCGATTTACATAATGTTTCATTGTTTCGATTATCTTCGTCCCGATTAACAGAATAAGTATTAAAGGATCGGACAAAGATTAAAAAAAAAATGGTTTTTCACTCATTTTCCAATACGTTTTGCGTACACAGCGCCATCTCTGATACAATTATTGAAAGAACAGGGAAGGATTAAAAATACAAAAAAAAAACCGGCCGAGTGCGAGTCGGACTCGCGCACGAACAAACAACACACGCCACACGGCAAAAAAATCACGTTTGTTTTATGGGAGCCCCACTTAAATATTCATTTTATAGGTAGGGTAGGGTCCGCAGGGTTTCCCTAACCTATCTACCCTGATAGGGTATGTAGGGTAGGAAATCCCCTTTGGCATACAATTTTTTGTTTGGCAGGGTAGGGTCCCTATCATCCGATTAAAATTTTCGGAACCGAAATTGAAATCGGGTGGAAAATTAAAAACAATCGCAAGTTACGACGTTTCGGCATCGGAATCGAACCTCTGTAACACGTCCCTACTTCCAATAACACTGCCCAATCCGTCATCGAACCCAGGATTTCAGGTTCATCAGTAACCATACACTAGTCCACCATAAACTAGTCATAGATATACTTATTTATTTATTTAGCATTCTTTTATATTAATAAGTATCATAAAACTAAACAGGTGTCGAATCTCTGCCATGCTCTTGCTTGTCTCCCCTTTTTAGGGTATGTATACTAGCTGTGCCAGCGGCTTCGCTCCCGTCAAGTGGCTACCTACTTGTCCTACCTACCCTATCGACGTACCCTACCCTTTTTTTTTCATTTTTTTAGCGTGGAGAAATGCCCATACATACTACTGACCCCGTGCAGGCCGCGGAGGGTAGGGCGAGCGGCGCACCGGCACTCCTCTCCCGCCGCGGCCTCCAACCCTCAGCCGCGATACCACATCGCGGCCCGCCTCAGTTGCGATGTAGCCTAGGCAACACCGCAACCTACGTGTTGGCCGCTACGTCGTCGGCTTATCGGCAAAAGCCCTGACGACCGGCCCCTCCTCGGGTTCCTCTTCGCTTCACCGTGGTTGTCCAAGCCACGGCTACTGAGCCCCCCCGCCTCAACAATGCGGGAACCCACCGGGGGGGACCTACCCTACCCTACCTACCTACCCTGCCTTACCTATCCTACCTGGCTAGGTACTAATCTACCCTACCTACGCTACCCTACGGACATATCTACCCACATATCCACCATATCTACCCAACCTTATCGTAGGTCGATGCGCAGCGGCGGCTTTGCTTTAATTAACTACTACACAAATTTTGTTTATTAAATTATTATTAGTGAATAAGTTTTTCGAAAACAAGTTTGTTTTTTTTCAACGCATAAGTGTAAATATTGTTTTTTTAACTTAAAAGTAAAACGGCTGATTAACAATGTATATTACATTTATTATGTGTAAATACACAATTATTATAAGTGTTATATTTTATTTAAAGATATATGTTCATTACCCATTGTTTAGTTTTAAGTTGCTCCAAGTTTTCATTTATGGGGGTAGCATTATCACTGTGATAAATCCCCTTACAAAAAACAGGTTTTAATTCTTTAATGTACACCTAAAACAACATTCAGTGTGATAATAGATCAGATCAGTGTGATATTTATTTTATTTTATTAAAATTGCTTTCTCTTAACACATCTTTCTTCAGCCTCCACCTCCGATTCCGATAAACCTTTAAAGCCTCCGATTTAGAGACTTGCTCGACGCTGAACATTTTTGGTTTGTAAGAATCCATTGAATGCTGCCATAATTATGAGACCCCTGTGACGTGACCTCAGATAAATCTTACTCCTTAACAATAATTAGACATAGTTGACTGTGATCTACAGTGGTAGCGGCCGCGACTTACAAGTTGGTAGGTCGTGAGTTCAAACCCAGGCAGGCGCTTTACTTGGTGTAAATTATTTTATCAACACTGCTCTCAAAACATCGTGAGGAAACCGGCATGTCCTAGAACCAAAAATTTGAAGACCACCAACCCGCACTGGGTCCGCGTGGTGGATGACGGCCCATTCCCTCTCACAGAGAGGAGGCCTGTGTCCCAGCAGTTGGAACATTAATAGGCTGATGATGATGACTTGACGGTGATGCAGCTGAATATATCCTTTTTATACAAAATCACTTTTAAAAGGTAGCATTGTGCTGAATTTCACATTTCTAGACCCATAAGTTAATCTATACTTAATATTATAAAGAGGTAAAGTTTGTGAGGTTGTAGGGGGTAATCTCTGGATCTACTGAACCGATTTAGATAAAATTTAGCCTGAAGAGAGTTTAAGACCCTGGGATGAACATAGGATAGTATGTGTTCCCTTGGGATGATAAAACACTTTTTAATCGGGCGAAGCCGCGGGCAGAAGCTAGTCAGTTATATAGACATACAACTGTGGTTGAAGACAAAAATGTAATATTCAATTAGTTCTCCCAATTAAAATTTACTTTTTTCAGTTTCATGTTTCATTCAAATAAGGCCAATTAATTAAAAAAACATTACATATTTCTAAGAATATTTTATTGTGTTAGAAAACATATCCTACTTACTTAAAATTAAGTAATGACTGTTAAACAAGTCCGTTACAACTCAGAAAGAATAGATAAGTGTGCTGTTTTTAGTGTTTTATTTATTATAAGCAAATTATAATTTTAATCCTACAATACCATCATCACAAATAAAGGTCTTCCATATTTATTACTGAAAATTCATCAATATCAATTTCACAATAGCTTAAAAGTAATGTCTTAGTTTTTAAAAAGATTCCTTGAGCTTACTTCCAATTTACTCAAATCTTACATTTTTTTTTATCAATTCTATGCAATACTTTTATGATTACTGATGTTTTAAGGAATTATTTTTAACATAATGTTATTACTATTGAAGCGTTTGATTAAGAGTTAGATGCCAAGGCCAAACACGGAGACAATGCAGTACATAGTTTTATTCTCCCAGCGCACAGTGCATGAGCCGTCAGTATTATTGTCCCAAAAACAAGAAGATGCCGTGTGTAGGCCTGCTCCATTCTTTTGCATGATTGTGCATGTCACTGAAAATTATAATACATTACTTTACTATTATAACATACATAACTGCGCTTGAAAACAGGACATAAAATGATGTCTCATAATTCTTCTGACTCATTGTACATAGAGAAATAGTATTTTTTTCAACTGATGGACCTAATGAAGCATTATTATTTAGTATTTAGAAAGGCGGAGCGCCTTCTGCATCAGCAAGAATTATGTTTCAAACGTCGGTGAACATGTAGGTAGGCACCTACTTTCAACTTACCTATGTATTTGTAAGGTTTTTGTAGCTTGGTCAATTGGCCCAAGCAAGACTCCACTACAGCCGAAGTCCATTGATTAACTTTGTTGTGCTGATAGGCCGTACCCCCGATTGAATTCTCAATAGCTTCTTTGATAATTTTACTCACATCGTCCACAATGAATTGATTCTGAAACACGTCATGTTGGTAAAAAGTATGGATCAATATTTACTTGCTAATCTTTAATACAGTGCTGTTACTTACTTCTTCTCCTAAATCGGTACATTCTTTGACCTCCATGATTTAAAAAGAAACGTGAAAAATGGGTTTGGACTGGCGAGTTTTCCGGAATTCGTTTTGTACAAAAACAACAAAATTTTTGACGCTACAAAATCAACTCCCAAATTGACATTAGAGTATTTGTCTAAATGCTGGTATAACTGGAACCGTTTTTAACCGGCTTTTCTGTGTCTAATGTCTATGGTGATAGGTGTTAGTGTAAAATAACCGGGCTTAGTCGAAAACGTGTGATGGCAACTTTGTTTTATAAATTAAACCCAACAAAGAATCGACTAAAGTTGAGTAAGTCCTGTCATAAAGCAAGACTTGTCAAACTATTTCATTTATTATTTATTGCAACTGGCAATCGTCGTTGCAAATTGTCACTTTTTATTATCCTTTTTGTGAGGAGAACATGAATATTTTCAGTTTCATAATTTACTCTTAATAATGGCTTCATCCGTGCAAAACAACAGAGTATCGTCGACAGGAAATTGTGTGTGTTGTAGAACAAGCAGAATGTGGTGTTGGAAAGCTTTTAAATGGCTCCCTGTAATGTTAATATTGGCCATTATAGTTTGGTCTTATTATGCCTACGTTATCCAATTGTGCATTTGTTAGTATTTGAATCAGTTGTAAATGAGTAACAGATTGTTTATTCATGCATTTTGCACTATTTTTCACACTAAGTTTCTTTTTAGTTACCATTGAGAGTACAATCCAACAGTGTGTCTATTTGGTGATACATCATGTTCTTCTGATAATGTTCTGCTGGTCCTACGTCCGTACTGTTTTTGCAGAAATCCAACCAGTTCCAGAAAAGGTAAGCTTAGCTTTCTAATTATTCAAATTAGTTTCCTTAAGTAGCTGTCATTGGGTTGTTTATTTTATAGTTCACTGGAGAAACCTACTTCTATATTGTTTTGCTTTAGTTTCCCGTTGAAAGTGAGTTAGTAGGGCGCGGGGGGCTATAAACAAGAATTATAGATGTTCATAAACATTTTTTTCTCATTGAGTCCTTTAGACAAAGAAATCATGATTAATAATTCATTTGTAAATTTTGTGACCACAGGTGTTGAACATATTTATTAACCAAGTAATTGTAAACAGGACATATAAAATTATGCCTGATCATGTTATCTGACTCATTGTACCTAGAGAAACAGTATTTTTTTCAACTGATGGACTCAATGAAGCATTATTATCAGCAAAGTATCTTTGACCTACTTTCAAGATAGATTGAACTGTTAACTTAACACAATATTGTATCTTCAATATCACCTCTTTAACTAATTATGCTTTACTGATGGTATAATTACATAGTTAGGTTAATTATACCTGTTATAATCTCAAAAGAAAATCCTCATTTCACTTATAATAGGTCAACTTGTTATCAAACCTTTGGTAAACTTATTTTTGTCTTATCAGTAAAAGGGTGTGTGTTAATCTAAAGGTACAAAGTGTTTGTTAATGGTTACAAAAAAGTACATATTTTCACGTAAATTTCATGTACCTTTGAATAAGTTCTTGCTAAACTGCTGGGCCGCTCAGAAGTTGGTTTTCCTATGGGCAAGGCAGGAAACGGTGCTGTTTTTGTATGAGATTTACTAATGCGCAGCCATTGTAGACAACTTCAGGGCGGCCAAGAAGTTTGCCGAGAACTATAAGTTTAAATTTACTTTTTGGTGTATACAGAGAGGAATACTCTGTCGACTGTGATTAAGTTTATACTGTTACATACTTATAGTGTTTACTGTATCTGCTTATATTCCCATCAACATCACAACTTCTAACACAATTGTTGTTAGCTGTAGTAGAAAATTCGGGCTCAATTTTCCTTATAATTAGGTTTTACTAAATAACTTTATCATAGAAGAATGTTAGTCTGGAATAGAGCAGTGGTGGCCTAGTGATAACGGCAACTTACAAGTTGTAGGTTGTGGGTTCAAACTCAGGCAGGCGCTTTACTTTGTGTAAATTATTTCATCACCACTGTTCTCCGGAACGAAACATGCTTGTCTTAAACTTTTATGAAATGTGACATCCACCAACCCGCATGGTGGATTATGGCCATTCACTCTCACATAGAGGAGGTCTGTATGCACTAAGGACCAAATTGGAGTCTTAAGTGCAAAAAAGGTGGTCCATCTATCTATCCTATGTTAGGCAGGTAAACCTGTAAAACTGTTACACTGCCGGCCAAAGGCGTCTTCTCATACAGAGAAGGCTAGATGCTTGCTTCAAGCAGGTTGGCAATTTCAAATACTTATATTACCTTACTATAAGACCAGGTTTCCAATGTTTTCCTCACCATTGTGTGCAATGTCCAAGATAAACTTAGTTTCATCCAATTTTATCCTCATAGTAATTCATAAATTTGTTAGAAATTTTACTCTGAATTTGGGTTGAGTCATCAACAAAAATAAGGTACAGAGTTATTACATATTTTTATCAACTAAAACCTATTATCATTGTTTATCTTTTTGATGTAACAGCGTACTTTGTACATGCGACTTAGTCATGGGATTAGCTGTTGTTGTTGTGTATTGTAGTCTATCCCTCAATTTCTGAATTGAGAATTCGAAATTAAGAATATGAACATGTCAAACTCAGCTTTGTTTGGATATTGCTGCACATGCTGAGATAGGATGTGCAGCGATATCCAAAACTTTTTGGTCTCGCACGGGTTTTTAATTTTTTATTATTGTTAATTTTTATGTTTCTTTCTCGTGTCTCCTGTGCGGGTCACAAATAAATATTTCTTTTCTTTCTTTCTTTAGTATGAGAGATAATCAAACTTTATATTTTTTTGTTAACAAATTCTACAAATTCTCAATTAAGAGACACCCCAGTGTGTGTGTTCTGTTAATTAATCCCAGGTGGTAGTGAATTGCATTTACAACTACCTTGAGCTGTATGCTTCAATTGCTACAAATAATATTTTTAAATAGTGTAAACAATTATGAACTTTATTCCAAGTGGTCAAACTTGTTATTGCTAAGTCTGATTATCTGACTCATTTTACCATTGTGAAGGTGATATTGTATTAATTTCCTGTTTATTATTTCCTTTTCAATCATAGTAGTAGTACTAAGTACTGAGATGTAACATAATAAATTTATTTGACATTCATGTAAATGGAGGCTACCGTTTTATTGCTCACCAGTTGGCGCCACTGCTGAATAAGGTCCTACAATATATCTGTTAAGAGGCGAGTCCTTAAGAAACACCTAAAAAGGCACTTACAGTTTTCGTTATTTCTAAAGATTCACCGCGCTGAATTACACAAAAAAAAATATGAAGAACCTTAACAGATGTGCCAACAGTTTCACCGCGAGATATTTGTAAAACCATCCTAAATTTCTAAAAAAAAAAATTGTTGAAATCTCTCAAAAACATCTAAATCGACCTTTTCTATTTGCACTATTGTCATAATTCTAGAAGATTTTTTATAAATCTCTTTAGATATATCGTGACAGTAAAGTATGAATATGACGTTCACCGTTTTATTTATCTAATAAGTCACACCAAATGATAGTAATCCACGTTTCAACATTGTTATTTTTTCTACACAAATTGTTTTCTATTCCCCATACATTTTAGTATGGAGCGTTACGCTCCCGTCATTTGTTTTATAATCGACCACGCGCGCGAAAAATTTTCAGTGCCGTCTTAGACTCCAAGGTGAGAGCACGTCCGTTTTTTTTTCCGAGCCGAGTTCGCAAAACGTCTACGCACACATACACAATAGGCATAAGGGTGGGTCGCGAGTGTCGTGACATGACTGTATCACTATTCAAGCAATAAGATAAAATGGACCAAATCATGTTTTTGGTAATCATGTGTCTTGTAAGCCATACTATTGCAAGCAACTGAATTCAACAAATATAAATGGTGAAATTGGCACGGATAAAATTTTTTGCCGGTAATGAAAGCTTACACCTTTTTTATTGCCGTAATGAAACTTGTCTCAAGATTAGTCAACAATGCCCAAAGCTTAATTTATAAAGTCAATAGTAATATAGCAGAGGTTTTTAAAAGTGTTGTTGCAAAGTTCGTAGGAGGAAAACTAATTAATTTCTCAACTAGACAATCTTACGCAGCTCGTTGTGCAACGTGCGTTGTGGCATTTAACATTAAGCAGCCACAAACCTACTTGTACAATAAAATCATACACAAAATACCTAAAATATTTATAAGCCATCATGAGTTGAAAAAACCGGCCAAGTGCGAGTCGGACTCGCGCACGAAGGGTTCCGTACTTGGTAATCTTTATTGGAAACCTCAACATCATTTTTGAAGACCTATCCATATATACCCCACACGTATGGGTTTGAAGAAAAAAAAACAAATTTTGTTTCAGTTTCAAGTATGGGCACCCCCAAAACTTATTGTTTTTTTTTTTTTTTTTTTGTGTGAAAATCTTAATGCGGTTCGCAGAATACATCTACTTATCAAGTTTCAACAGCATAGTTCTTATAGTTTCGGGAAAAAGTGGCTGTGACACACGGACGGACAGACAGACAGACATGACGAATATATAAAGGTTCCGTTTTTTGTTTGCCATTTGGCCACGGAACCCTAAAAAAGGTAAAATAAATCTAAATCTAATCAATAAAATAAATAAATTAGAGAACATCATTCAATCAAGCATTATTTTTTGTACTTATCAAAATAATAATTTAAATGTTGTATTACATATAGTAATTATTTTTTCTAACAATCAAACTACACAACCGATTACACTGTGACCCCACCCTTTATTCACGACTATTTTACTATGGGCACGCGTGCCGTGCGGAGCGGTGAATCAATAGCTAATACATTGCGCGTTTTTGAGACAAGCTTACAAATCCTTCAGAAGCGAACGCGCATTGAAGCTATATTATGCCCGTCGCGCCGCATAATTTTTCACTTGTTCTTGGGTGCGTGTACACTACAATGTGTGATGCAAATGTGTTAGTGAAAATGTCGATGTGTGGGTTCTAAAATAAGTTCTCACGCTCGCAGACCTGCCTCTTAAACGTTATTACGCGCACGGAAGTTTGAAATAAAATAATTTCTAATACCGTAGAAGAGAGATTAAATATAAAATCGAGTATGATGCAGTTTCGGGTAGCCCCTTATTTTTCGAAAAAAAAAGTAGGATAAACTGGTCCAAAACATAAAACTCTATAAAAACAGTGGTTGGTAAAACCCGTACCTATCTTAATCTGCTTTATTTGGAAAATATTCACAACAATAAAAAAACATTAAATAAACATACATACATACATACATAAACTCACGCCTTTTTCCCATGGGGGTAGGCAGAAACTACAGAACGCCACCTGCTACGATCCTTACATACTTCTTTTGCTTCACACACATTCATACATCTAGTCATACACACACGCCGGTAAATAAAATTAAATAAAATCGCGCTAAAAGCTATGATATTTGACATTTTAAAGACCTCACTCTACACCACAACTAGCCGCAAATTCAAATGCGGTAGCCTTCACTGTATAATGTAGTTCTAAGCCTGCTTTTACAATACATCACTAAATGCGTTTAGCACTAATGATATTTAAGATAAAATGTGTTTCAATTCAAATACAGAAAACATAAGGCGATTAACACACGGCACCGCGCACCGCCGCGGTAGGCGGAGAAGCGGATCTCATGTCGCATTAGCCTCTAATAAATCCGTTGATGCCTAACACACGTACACCGCTCGACCGCGCGGGTCGAGCGGTGCTCTTCTCTCCGCGTCCGCGGCGGTGCGCGGTGCCGTGTGTTAATCGCCTTATGTATCATCATGCCTATACGCGCTTACGAATTAGGCAGAGGTTTTCCTACATGCATTTTTATAGTGCACCCAAATTTCTCAAATTAGCTAAACGCACTTAGCGATTTGTAGTGCAAGTGGACTTTACTTAATTATTTTCGTCAATTTGGTGGTCAAGCTGATTGCCAATGCAGTAACCATTTATTTTGAATACTAACCATGTTGCACCGACTCCGTGTAAATTAGGGCAGGCGGGCGAGCACGGTTACGCATTTTAACACGGTTTTGCTCCCAAACTGTGATAAAAATGTGTAATTCAAGCCTGTCACAGAAGGCCGTGCTCGCCCTTCTGGAGTGATGACGATGAACCATGTTATTAGCTAAAACAATATGAACTTTAATTAAATTGGTATTGGGTATAAACATTACTGTCTTTGTTTCAGTTTAAATTACCTGAGAATGAATTAGAAAAATTATTGAGCGCGGAAACCGAAGATGCTCAACGGGCGATATTGGATAATTATGCAAAAGACCTCCCGATAGTAACTAGGTAAACATTTTAGTCTCTTTTTTGCAACTGAACACAGGTGTTTTAAAGGCTGGCAGATATCAGTGCTCATTGTATGAAGGTTGCAGAAAATCGGTGACCAGTCAATATAAATGTATTCAACTTATCACCAGCACTTTGAAACGCTAGTGGTTATTACTTACATTGTTCTTTTACTAGGAATAATTACTGAAACTAATGTGTGAATACTTAAAATAAGTGTTTTGTGTGTAAACACGTGCACTAAAAGATATGATCTTACGGCGCTGTCCTTAACGACGTACTATCTATATGGTAGTAAAAAATAACAACAACAACCCACCGTTCCTATGTTAAAAAAACTGTATTAAGAAACTTAAAGTTGCCCTAGTAGTTGATCATTCTGCCATACAAACGTAGAGGCTGGCAAACGAAAGTAGAGACTGAAAAAGCGCGGCAAATTTAAAAAATCTCGGCATAGCAACCCCAAAACTAGTATTAAATACATGGAATAACCTAATTTGATACTTTAGAATTATTTATTATTAATTCTAAAGTATCAAATTAGGTTATTCTTATTCATACATGGAATAACCTAATTTGATACTTTAGAATTATTTATTATTAATTCTAAAGTATCAAATTAGGTTATTCCAAGTATTTCATACTAGTTTTGGGGTTGCTATGCCGAGATTTTTTAAATATGCCGCGCTTTTTCAGTCTATACTTTCGTTTGCCAGACTCTAGTCTGGCGATTACTGCACTGTTTGACGGTGTACGTTCAAAATAAAAAACTATATCAATTTGTCTCTTCATTATCTAGCCCTGTATGGACACAAAAAAAACTAAAAAAAAAATGAAAGTTATGACCGTCGAAAGTTCCATATTTCAACACTAATTCTAACGCATCTTTGGGCGCAAATAAAAACCATAAGAATAAGGGAAATTGCAAAACAGTCACCATATAGGGATAGATTAGTAATTCAACAATGCAAATAATTTTATTTTGAACAGATACATTTAGGGCTGATGTCACCAACTATATTAATCGTGATTAGTTCAACTAAACTTAGTTTATGCAAATACAGCGTTTTGATTGGTAGTTTCTCAGCGGGCTCAACCAATCAGAACGCTGTATTTGCGTAAACTGAGTTTAGTTGAACTAATCACGATTAGTATCATTGGTGACATCGGCCCTCAGTTTTTTTATCACGATATCCATATACCCAAAGATCAGTTTATAAAGTTTTGCGGGCTCGTTTTCGTTCTAAATCATCGTCCATTTCGCTGCAAATTTGAAAAAGTGTGTATTCGTTCGCGAACTAGCTTCTTACTGCTCATCACAGCATCTATCTCTTTCACACGACTTGTCGCATGAGATAGCTAGCATGCATTTTATCACCGCGCACAAAATAGTTCGTGCCGGCGACTAGGGCAAACTTAACATGTGATCCCAAAATATAAACAAAACTATAAAATGTGTCGCATATGTGAGTGGAAAATCCTTAGAAGGACACAAGTGTTATTTGGTTATGTACTTCAGAAAGGTCAGGTGCGTTATACTCACTAAGGGTGTGCATGTATACTTAGATCTATGAACGTAAACGGACTATGCATAGTTCGAAACAGGTGGCGTTCTACCTACTCCTATACGAAAAAGTTGTGAGCCGTGTGAACAAGGCCTTATGTTACGCATGTTGTACACAGAATCGTCCGTATTACCAGTCGTTATTGGACGATGTCGGCTGATAAAGGATCAGGCAACGCCTGGTGTTGGGCTACGACCAAAGAGGCGAAATCTTTCACTCACTTTATAAACATTTTAATAAAATTCAAATAACCGCGCGTTTTAAATTCAGGTTCATGTTTGCTAATTGAAAAAGAAAACTATTTATGTTATCCTTTTTATGCCTTCCTCATATTATTATTTCATGTAGCTTTTTTCTCAGTTCTAGACCTATAAAACTTGTAAGGATCGTCACGCGGCTTTTTTGTCCCAAAAAGAAAACCAAAAAAGAGATATTAGAAAACTTTGCCGAAACCATACCCGTGTTGACGAGGTTTGTCCCTACTTTGTTACTGTGTAGCTAGAGTTGGGAAACATTTTGGTACAATAGTAATAAAATTAGGGCGACGATAAATTACCACATATACATCACAAAATAAATAAATAAAAATTGCACATATGCTAATTAAATACAGGTCAAATTATAATCACATAAGTAATGCCCAACGATTAAATTGCTGTTTAAAAAGTCGAATATAAACGATATTGCTGATTCGTCAAGCAAGATCATTAGAAATAGGTAACAAAAGTAAAAAAATATATCTTCAAAACATCTACTGTACAAAATGTAGAACAAATTGTTCCCAACCTACTGCCTCATTGCGTAAGTGAATTCGGTAAGGCAAAGGGTAGGACCGCCATCAATCGACCAATCACATTCATTATTTCATCGAATGGATGTGGATTTGGAATAGCGAAGCAAGGGCACTCTGACACGGACAGGTCAGGATCAAAGGATCAGACGGAGACAGAGGATGCAAGCGAACGAAGCTCCCACCATCCCCTTCGAACCTAAGATGTCTAAACCACAGATATAAATCTAACTAGATAACGCAAGTCCCTCCATCTGTATGAAAAGCGTGCCACTTTTTCACAAACAATTTAAAAACAAATTTACTTACCAATGAAAGAAAACATTTCCAATGCCTCGGCTAACTTATAACAAACTTATAAAAAAGGCATTTATCTGGATTTCGGTGGATTTCCGGTGCCGATAATGCTAAATGAAAAGCTCAGATTACGATCATTTATCGTAACTTTACTTCGGTATTTAGCACGCGAAGTACATACAATGCGTCATCTAGTTAGATTTATGTCTGTGGTTTAAACCTAAGTGGTTAAAATTCTTTGCCACCTTTCCCATTCAAGAAATAAACAATATCCCAATTATTTTTTATTCCTTTCTTATATTATTATTACATTCAGTTTTTTTTCTCAATTCTAGAGTCATAACACTTGTAAGAACCGTCACGGGGTACTTTTGTCCTAGTGAAAACAAAAAAGAGATATTAGAAGGCTTTGTCGAAAACATGCCCGTATTAACGAGGTTTGTTCCTACTTTTTTTCTGTATAGCTAGAATTGAGAAAATTACAATATCACAATAGTAATTAAGCTTGGGTCCACATAGACATCACAAATCACAATATTTATTTCACGTTAATTAAATATGGATCCAGGAGTACGTATCTACCGTCCGATAAGGACCAGGCCCGAGTCGACGGCGCGTAGTGTTCCATGCGCGCTTCAACGAGATATCAGCAAAACTGACGGGGTCCGCTAGGGCCGATCCCTGTCTGGGTCGCGGATAAATTTGAAAGAGAGTTACCACGGCCCTGGCACAAGCGACTGAAGGAACACGGGTTTTAGTCAGTAAAAGTCTGACATCCCCCCCGCTTCAGCAAGAGCGGGCGAAGTCATTGGCTGATTTCCCACCGTAATAAAATAAAGGAGTACGCATCTGAATGTTGAAAATTTAAATGTTTTAGTATTTATATCTATGTTCAAAATACGAAAAATCTAAATAGGTAGGCACTACAAATTTCTAGCCCCCAAAAATTCGCTTATCATTTTAACAGATAAAAATCAGCTGAAATTATGAGTGAATTTCCTTTTAGCTGTTAATAAGGTATTTTTTAAGTTTATTCTAGTGTTAATATAATATTATCAGAGGTAAAGAATGGACCCTACTGTGACGTGCCCATTCTATCATTATTCCGTTGTTAAATAAGGATATATTAGATAGAATAGAATAGAACCCTAGACGTAATGTTGTTCTAAAACATATCATTATTAGATTTGATTTCAAAAGGTTTTGGCCTTGATGTCATGCATCTTAACTAACAATGTACGAGCACGCTCGAAAATTTTATGCTGACGCCCGCGATCAAATGTGCTTACCTTTATTCATCATTACATGCGCATTAGTATAGTTCAATAAAGCTGCTAGGTGAATACCCGGAGAAATTCCCGGTACACATCGCACCTCAGCGGCAGGACTCCACATCTTTTTGGTCCTTCGAGCCGGATTTGAACCAAAAATTATAAGGGAAGCCTATAAAATACATACATACATATAATAAGTACTATCATTTACCAGCTGCTAGTTTTCCCATAATGCTGATGAAAGAATAAAACTAGTTACATGAGTGAAAATGGAAACAGCCCGTTGCCAAAGCCAATCTTAGTTTTTCTTATGCAATGTTGCACCTCAAATGGTAGTGAATAAGGTACCATGGAAAAGAGTGAAGGTGTTGAAAAATTATACCTCAACAACGATGATAAAGAAACAAATATTCGATTTATCTAGACCATTATGTCCCACTACTAGGACAAGGCCACTGTGCACTGTCACCACTGTTTGATGGAATAGTTCCACTGTAGGTTTAAGGCCTCTTTTGTTTTCCCCGGTGTTCCTTTTATTATGTTTTATTAATTCGTTTTCCAGGACAATGTCCGGCTCTGTCCGCTACTGCAACAGGTGCGTGTTGGTGAAGCCCGACCGTGCCCACCACTGCAGCATATGCTCTCGCTGCGTCCTCAAGATGGACCACCACTGCCCGTGGGTCAACAACTGCGTCTGTTTCTTCAACTACAAATTTTTCATGCTCTTCCTCGGCTATGCTCTGGTCTACTGTATATTCATCATGGCCACGTGTCTGCCTTACTTCATTAAGTTCTGGAAGGTATATTCCTCTTGTTTTTTTTGTTTGTGTGTCGATTCTTCTTGGCCAGTATTTAATCCTTACAGCCCTATTTGTTTGCAGTTAACCTTATTTTTCTTTTGAGAATGTTTCTAACTTCACTAAAAGTTTGCTATAAATGTTATAAATTAGTTCATACAGCCGGTCCGGCTTAACTGTGCACCTGGCGCTGTGACGTCGTACTGACATTCGACTCCATAAACGAAGTTACGAGCCCGTTCGAAAGTACGCCGGCACTTCGGAGTGAACCCTACTCCGTAATGATAAAATTTTTCGGACGGGCAAAAACACATCGGGAGTACCTACTCCCGATGTGTTTTCGCCCAACAACTGTCAAATTGTGTTGTCATTCATTCTTAGTTCAGGCCCCCGAATCCGAATCATACATCCGTATGTGATAAGGAGTAGGCAACGCCCGTAATGAAGGCCGAAACTACGGACTTCGTGCTTAGGGAGTAGCCCCATGAACGCACGAGGCGAACGCATTTTAAGTAACAAAATTACAATTCTAGATGTATTTGCAGATGTATCAGGAATACAAGTTTGCCCACTGCGACCGTTTGATTGAGAAAGGCTCTGTTTCTAAAGTGTGCATGGATATGATTAACGTAATTGTTTAATTATTTTCACTTTAATCAAGCCTTGTTTACGTTGGCGCGATCAATAGGTTAATGTTGCTACATAGATTAGATTTAGTTGTTATTATTATTTACAGTACAACGTTCATTTTGTCATATCGAAGTAAATGTATTTAATCATTTCACGTTGCTGGGCTAGAGTGTTTTTTATTATATTTCCTATTTAAAAAAATATCAATGGCTACTACCTAAAAATATAGATTTTTTATCGACTGCTAGGTGAATAGGAAACCATACCTCTTTTCACACGAGTTAGAAACAACGGTAAATACAGATTTCAATTTGACAATATTATGGTTATAATCAGTCTCAGTTATCAATGAATTCTTAAAAGGAAATATGGTCAGAAAGTGCCGACTGAATTGCCTTAGTAAAAACTCATATTCGAGGTTTGCCTCTCGCTTATTTCCTCCCCCAATATTGGACCAATTTAAAAGATATTCCATAAACTGGCAAATAAAGATATATACTATGCCCCTATGTTTTTCTTTTTTCATATATAGTTGTCAAATTTGTACACTAGGCTTCTGTTGACAGCGCAATTTTGAGCATTTTTTGAGGGTTGCAGTGCTTCTTACGATAATATATCACCAAAAAGGAAAATATAGGAACATAGTTTATATATTTATTTTTGAGTCTATGGCATATGTTTTAAATTGGTCCAATATTGGAGGAGAAAAAAGGCGAGAACCAAACCTCGAATTACGACTTTTTACTTAGGATATTCAGTCGTAACTCTCTGCCTCTATTTCCTCTTAATGACCTGTAACTAATAACGCTGTCTCATTCCTCATTAATCGATGCGTTTCGCAATTCAAATAGTTTTGGTATTTATAACGACCTGGTCTAGCAACGTGGGTGGTTGAGCATTTTTCGCATATCTGCTTAATGACGTACTGTGATAATCGTACCCATTAATAACTTTCGGTTACAATCAAAGCATTTCATACGTAGTTAGGTGAAATCATCATTTACCTTGACATTAATCTGATAAGATTCTGATATAAGTTTTATCAGATATTTCAATTCAAATGTTACGTGTTCTAGAATTGCAGTATTTATATGCGATAGTTATCTGTAATTCCACATTGTTTAAATGTTTAGAACCGGTTTCGCAGTGGGACGTCTTCATGTTTATTTTTATTTAATGCTATTTTAAAACATTTAAACAGTGTGGAATATTGAGTGTAGTTTTAAGTATCAAAATCGCTTGGCACTTGATACCTTTTTGCTAGGTATTTACTGATAGGTACATAGATTTCTGAACGTTTTTATTTCGTGAGTCATGATGCGATTACGTATTTCAAATCTTCATTTATATTCTTGGCACTTATTCATGTTGTCATAAATCTGATAATACTTATATTTTTAGATTAAAAACCGGTGTTTACCGTAATCGCATTAATGTTACGTAATTTTGTAGATATGTATTGTGCATGTTATAAAGTTTGCACAGGTAGAAAATATATAGAAAATATGTATAGATTGGAGGTGGTGTTTCTGCCTACCCCCATGAGAAAGAGGCATGTATGTAGATAGAGAATGAATTGATTTTAGTTAGCTTTTTACGCTTTTATTTAAAGACACTTTATTTGTTAATTATTATTATTGAAATCATCAGATCAAATCTTATCATGGCAATTCACTCTTTTTTACTTATTTAAATGCACCCTTAATATTAGTACATATATACGAAAAAGAGTAAGTCCTTGTGGTAAGTCATATTAAGGGCTTTGCCGAGGATAAGCTAAGTCATCATTCTCCTACTTTTTATACCAATTTAGCTTCCGTCCGCGGCTTTGCCCGCGTGAAATGTGTTTACTTATCCAGAAGGAACATTATACCGGTATACAAAGTAGCCTTTGTACTATTGCAGTCTATAATCTATCTCTGTACCATCACCTCAAGTCACCTCTTTTTTATGATCTATCTATAAATATGATCTTTCTCTATGATTATTTATCCATCTTTTGTTTAGTCTTCCTCCAACTGTGCTACACACCCACATTCATACAAAAGTCTTTTATAAGAAGTATGTAAATATGTTATAAACAATCCCAATTAATAACCTCTAACAACACCGAAATTGTCCCACATAATCATTCTGTAATAAACATAAAACGACACGACAGTGACGTCACCAGCGAGTTGCCAAGTTATTACAAAAGGTGTTGCCATATGACAAAATATATTTTTAGTAAAATTCGATTATACCAGTTTAGTGATCTGTTGGGTCCGTTTTCAGGGCGAATTCGGAAACGCGGCGAGTACGGGAGGCTACCACATAGTGTTCGCGTTCTTTGTTGCAATGATGTTCGCTATATCTCTGGGCTCGCTCTTCGGATACCATTGCTACCTCGTTATCAATAATAGGACTACTTTAGGTAAGTTTTATTCGATATTCCTAATTTGAAATTCTTTGGCGCCAGTTTTTACTTAATAGACATCTTGTTGTCTATGGATTTTGTACAGATAATTCAAAAAAATCTGGTAACTGACTGCAATTACATTGACTATTTATTTAATTTAAGACTAAAGTAAAATTTCCTTTCAGATATGCTCTTATTTTACCGCCGCTTGGGCAGTCCTACAGGACAGATCATTAACAGTATGATTAAGAACTTGGTCCATGGTAATTGCAGCCACTTCCAGTTATATTTTTTTGTACAAGTTACCATTAGATTTTTATGTAGATTTGTAGTTTTTGCCCATAGAATATTCGTTCAGTGAAATATAGGTAATATTCGGTAGTCGGTATATAAGTTGAACTTATGAATGTAAAGACTTGTTTTGTAGACTTTAGTAATTCTTTAGTAAATTTGTTAATTATGTACTAGCGGACGCCTCGTGGCTCCACCCGCGTAGTTACCGTTTCCGTGAGAATACAGGGATAAAAAGTAGCCTATGTCACCCGGGCATAGCGTAGCTTTCCAACGGTGAATTTTTCAAATCGGTCCAGTAGATTTTAAGTTTATTCGTTACATACAAAAGTACAAATCTTTCCTCTTTATAATATTATAGTATAGGTACAGATTGTAAATTTTTACTGTTGCCAGTAAAATAGTGGTGGTCGTGGGGACACAAGTTGAATGAAGGTCGTGAGTTCTTACTCAGACAGGTGATTTACTTTGTGTAAAGTTATCAACCACTGCTCTCAACACTGTGAAGAAAACTGACAAGTCCTAGAAACGAAAAATGAAATTCCGAAGACATCTGACTTCTGTGTTTTATTGTGTGGTAAATAAAAGCCCACTCCCTCTCACTTAGAGGAGGCCTGTGTCCCAGCAGTGGGAATATAGAAGAAGTTGAAGCCCTAAGCACCACCATTGCCAAATAGTAATAGCATATCATATTCAACAATTCCAGAGTCATTTAGAGCGCCCATGTTCCGCGGAGGCGCCGACAAGAACGGTTTTTCCATCGGCCGCTTCAACAACTTCAAGGAGGTCTTCGGCAACAGTCCTAACCTCTGGCTGGTACCCGTCTTCACCAGGTAAAACCTCTTTTCTAAATATGAAAAACAAAGACTCAATAATGGGCCATTGTGGTTCTGGTAACACTGAATTTACTATGGCAACACGGAATTAAACAGCATGTTGGGGTAAATACTTAAATAGTCAATTCGCACGTACGTAATAGGTCTATGGATGCTAAAAATATTTTTATAGGTATTTGCGTGTTAAGTGTGACCTGTGTGCATGCCCCCTTACATGTTTGATGAAAAAAGAAGTGAATGACCAATTCTAACATTTGTTAGTGTGTGTAGAATAGTATTGAGAATAACAAAATAATATTAAATTAGCAACATTATCGAAGAAATGTCTTACTAACTAGGCATGGAGGTAGGGCCTCATTCACTTATCTTAATATGTAAATATTTTTAGTATGTACAGAAATAATAATAATTATAATATTTATGTACAATATCATCCACTCGAAGATTCATTCATTTCATTTTTATTATTTCTCTTCAGAAATACATTCTCAATATTTTGAATTTCGTGTGTTTAGTATTTATTTCATTTTGAATTTAACAGAAATAAAAAAATCTCTCTAACATAGATAGAATTTGTACATATGTTTGTTTATAAAACCAAATTAAATTTTAAAAGCTTTGGTTTTCGAGTTATGTAAAATTTTCATGTCATCTTAGCATAAATCCTTCCACAAGCTTTCACCTATATGTATATATATGGCAGGCCAACACATTGTAAATATCTATTTCATTTTCATCAAAATTGCAAAAATATCTCTCAAAAAATTATTTAACGTGGCGCGGACGAACATTTGAACCTTATTATGTCCAAATATTTTTTTAATGCATTTAATTCTATTTACATAGTTATATTTGTTCCTCATCCCAAGTACCTAATCATTGTCACATTAGTTGATTTTGAGTTTAGTTTTTTTATACATTTCTTTGAAATATCAATTCTTATTATTTTTCCCTCCTCTCGAGCCTATCAAAGTTTCGTTCCCGCCACGCATTTCGAATCCCTCTCAAATGGTGATCATTTTGTCAGCCTCGGAGACGGGTGCGAATACCCCGTCCGTCGGGAACACCAGCTCCAGACGTTTACCACGCCCCAGGAGACTCATGGGTACGAGTCCATGGGCACCACCCGCTCAAGGTCAGAGAAGGACGAACACCCCTCAGCCAACCACATACCTTGAGGATATTATACCTACACATCTAGCTAATACGAAGATACTAACACCAAATGATAGGCCCGTAACACGCCACTGAATCACCGTATCAGTGTAGGAATATTTACATCTTCTAGCGCTGTTCCAGGCCTCTTATTACGCATCATTTTTCTGTCCTTTTTCGTCTCGAAAAATGAACATGAATTTATGCAGCTCTCCCTAAAATAATCGACGTGGGATCTGCTACAGTAATGTATATTGAAACTCAAAATATATTTTGTATCCTTAGAATAAGGTATTTTAAATCGTTACTTGCCAAATGACGTGATCGGCAGCTTTTTTTTTGAATATTTTATTTGATTTGACTACTCGTATGTTTTTAGTCGAGTCCAAGCTTAGTGACTATTGTCCTTGGTAAATAGTAAATCGTTGGTTTTTTTTTTATCGAGTTGTGTGTCAATTCATACCGATAGCAAAATTGATTTCAACGTTTAATACGTAATAGTATAATTTTACTTGAATTGTTCTTATCACCAAAAGTGCCTTTTTGACATGTATGTGCCCAAATTACCCTTCTAAATACATTTTGTTACTTGCAATAGACTTGTAAACGACAGAATTGGTGATTAGATATAATATGCTCAAGTTATGTGGGAACTTTTAGCTGACATTGTGTTTAATATTTTAATAATTATGATTCAATTAAAGACTACTGTGCAACGTGCAAATTGCTTTTTAATGCATTTATTTCTGAGCTATATACAACACACAAGACTGATAAAGTTAGAAATGTATTTTGTAAGTATGTTTTGTGCACAATAAAATATTTCGTTCTTTGATTTTGTTTTTTATTTCACGATGCTACACTTATTTGAGTACACAACGCTTACGTAGCAAGCTGTAGTGATTAGCAAGCAAACGGATCCAAATAATACGATACTATTTAAATAATATAATAACTTTCATTGGGAGTGTTGTACTAATTTTCTAATTTAAAACGTCTGTGTGCTGTATATGTAACTATACATCTTTATCTTCAAGTTTATTGTATTTTCTCTTATTCTCTCAGTCTATGTCTTATTGTCTATGCATGTCTATGGGTGCTGCAGATACGTTTAACGATTCACACATTAACTTTTATTACACTACTTTTGTTCACTGAGATTTGGATCGTGTTCATTTAGAAAAAAAGCACATCCAAGCAACACATAAATAACACTTATATTTTAAACATTTAATAATTTAGTGTAAATGACACTAATAAAACATTTATTAATTTTTTGAAAGTAAAAAAATATAAAGTAAGTATCAAGTATATGAGGTAACAACAGTAATACATAAATACTACCATACAATCAATTTAAACAATCAAAATGTCTGTAGCACCCACGCTTCTATTTTCAATGCTTCTATTCGAAATTCTATTCTACTCTTAACGGTTATAATAGAAATATAAGAAGGTTTATTAACATTTTAGCTCGGAGTCGGGCCGCGAGACTGAGAGATGGAGACTCTGCCCCAGAAAGGGCAGAACCGTCCCGCAAATAGTATAAGGATCTAACATTTTCCATTTCAATATATTTTATTACAATTACAATAATTATATTTAAATAAATCCGTTCGACTTATTAACGTTGCTTTTCATTCATTGGCGTCATCCAACCTTTTTGATAACGATTCCAAATTTATGTCATTCACTTCTTTTTTTATGTAGGTAGCCCATTAAGTAGGTGTCCCTTTGCATGTTATATAGCCGGCAGTAGCAGCTTTACATAGAGGCAAGTGTGCGAATAAGTTGCGCTTGTATTTTATAATTAGCACGCTGTAGATATGTGTCTTATACAGGGTGATTGATGTGGCGATGTCATTAGCTAAATGGGTGATGCTGTAATTGGTGCTAATTTTAGCCAAAGTTGAAAAATATCTGAACTTATCTGTATTTTGGATTAAATGATAACACACTCAATCTTCTTTGCATTATTGCTTTTGAGTGCCACCGACATACAGCTCAAGTCAGGGACAGTGGATTGGCTAGTCATCAAGTTTCAGCTGTCAGCAAGGTTGTCAGTATATTCAAACTTACTGGCGGCTAGGAAATGGGTTACTCGCTGCGCATTAGCCATCCCTAACTCCCACAGTCACATGAATTGTTACTGCGCAGCGAGTCATCTCGTGTTGCAAGTCGCCATTAAGTTGGAATCTTACTATGCGCTTAAAGTATTGTCACTCTCATGGGATCTTAATGACATCGCCCAACAATGTTATCCTCTAGTAGCACAGTAGGTAATATATACCGCAATCCATGGGCCACTAACATAGTCATCTAAAAATGTTTTAAACCTAGAATAAAAAAGCGTGCTAATATCTATTTATAAGATTTACATCTAGAGATAAAGATCAATTGGTCAATTATCATGTTTATTATAATAATATTAAGGTACATTTCTACATATCTTTCACAAACATTTAACAATACATTTTTTGAAGAATATAAATATGAAATCTGAAGAATTTATGTTGAGAAAACAAATTAGAGTTATAAGATTTTGATTTGTTAGTGTCTATTGCAAGGCCCTGAAGGAAAAAAAATCCTCCTGATGTCTGTCCTCCACTCCTTCTTTCAACGGAATCACAACCAATACGATACTGGTTGCAAGACCTCACAATTCAAGACTTCAGTAATAGTAGCCTTATTACGAAATGTGTATAGATAGCTTTCATAGGTAAGCCTCTAAGTACACACATTGATGTTATTGGAATGCACTTTAAATATTGCTTTTTTTCCTATGGATTCAATCACACCACAAGAATTATCTATCAATCACAAAATACAACAATTGCACACCTAAACTAATATTTGCTAAATATTTTTAAAATCTACAACCCTTTCAATTCTACCAACACTATACTTTCCACCAAAATGTTACCAACATAATGAATAAAAATCGACGGTGTAGCTTCGGCGATGGCATCGTGTATCCAACCCCGAGCCAGGAGGAAGAGTCCGAGTCACTTCTCAGCTCCGAGCGATGGGAGCGGTGGGGCGAGCGAGCGAGGCCGTTCGACGAGCGGGAGAGTTCATCCTTCGACGAGCTATGAGTCTAGGATGTTATAGCGGCCGCTAAAGGTGCAGGCTTGAACGTACAGGAATAGTTGAACTGGTGTGCTTTTTAGCTGAAGATCTGTGACGCTTGACGCGATATTTTATTTATAATCTGCCGATAAACTCGCGGGAAACTCAATACCCCGGCGATAATCTACTAGATTAATGCTTGATACAGTTTGTTGAAATGTAACATGAAATGAAACACAACTCAGCCGTCCCAAATTATGCAATGCAACATATAATGTAACACAAAAGGTCGAAACTATTGCAACGTGTGTTACATTTGCTGTTACGGTTCAACAAATTGTACACGACGTAAGAGCATTTCACACAGTCCTTCCATCCAATGTGTGAAAGATTGTAGCTATACAGAAGGAATCGCACTATCCCTATTTTGCATAAAATCGATAATGGCTTTAATTCTTCGAAGAGTTGCAAATCAATACATTGTCGCGTCAACCGTTACAAGTCCATTTTCGGCTTTAGGATCGTTCAGCTTTAATAGATTTGAGCAATGATAATTAACTGGACTAGTTTGGAGTTGGAGCTTTTTTAAGAGCATTTAGAATGAGTGTTTTTGTTAGAATAAGCTTTTCCATTTTAAATATCTCCAGTCGTATGAGAAGTGTGTTTGTATTTGAATTATATAATTCCTAACTTATTATCTTTAACTATTTTTGCTAGTTAGTTGCTCAAGATGCATTAGATACTTATTAAAGGTTATGTATGGTTATATCTCAACTGGTATTCGACTAATTGAGTGTTTTAGTAAGTACAAAAGCAGCCATATATCTTTTTTTTTAAGCCATAATTGAAATACTGATCTTTAAGGCCAAGTCTGCACTAAACGGTCGTACATAACATCCCACTAAACGGTAGATACGATTTATAGGTAAATGAGAATGACGTCCACTAGGTGGCAGCACTGAGACGTCCGGTCCAGACACATGTCAAAACCTTAATGTTTTCTGACGTCAACGTCATGTTGATGTCATCATGTCCTAAGTTTCGTTTTCAAAGACCTCTCGCCAAAGTGGCGCCATCTGGTGGAGTAAATTTTCCTGATAAACCCTCATTGCGGGAAATGGTGCTGAACTATAGAAGGTTATAAAAGGACGGATCAATGCGTTTGGTAATAAGCTTCGCCTTACCAAATAAACATTAAAATTATCAATATTATAGTGATAGAAATAGACGACGTTTTAGTTTTTAAGGCAATGTTGTTATGACTGCCATTAGTTTGTTTCATATGTCAGAGATGGACAACAATTTGTTTGAAATGGTAAGTTCAGATTATACGCCCATTTCTTCCCACCTATTACAGTAATGTTCGTTGAGTTTCTATTTAACTCTAATTTTCTTTCTTGTCTGCTGAACCCTGGGTATAGCTTTGAATCTCCAGCAAATTGAGATTTTATGTATTTGTTTATTTGTTAGTCTTATTCTAGCCTGGTTCAACACTATTGGAGGCTTTGTTTCTTAGGATAATTAATTATGATTTCATAGCTTACCAACCGAACGTTAAAATATGTTGTCCATCTCATAGAATAATACCTATAATTCAATATTTATCTAAAAATATCTTCTCGTTTGCATAAAAACGTATTATTTCCATTTTTAATACATAATCTACGATTTTTCTAAGAACTAGGAAGACAAAGTACAGATAATTATAATTTTAGCTCTGTAAATAGTGCTTAAATGTGACGAGACTGGAGAAAAAGATTTTAATAAGTACTCGAGTTTATCGACCATCAAGATAACTTACGGTACGAAGAACAAATCTTGCAACTGGTTAAATCTTCAGCCAGATATAATTGTCAAACTTCACCCGTCAACCAGTTTCAAGGTTTATTTTTCGTTGATCGATACTTAAAATGATTAAGACGTGACTTAATGTCTATTTTATTACTTAATGATAAAATAAATTAGAAGCTTTTTCCATATTTTTAAAATATCATCCTTATTAGAAATTACTTGTCTGATCTCGGAGAACAAGGACAAAGGTTCTCATATACTTATCCCTTCGTAGAGTAGAGGTGCGATTTTGTAGAAGTTCTTTTTTTAAATAGCAGACTGGGGCAGAATAGGTTAGGAAAAAAAAGTGCGTCTTACCTATTAAAAAAAAAATGTTACGCGCTTTATGATTGATTCCTATTGACATTCGTGCATTCCTATATAATTTATATTTTTTAATATCTGACTTAATAGAAATAATTTCCCACTATTTAGGTATCGATTCTATAAATTATTTATACAATAATTAAATATTGTATTTAAAACAGTATTAGTTGGATTACATTCCTTGATACTATTAAACAATATTGATTTAGTTTTACGCTAGTTATATTTTAGTTAGTGTCAGAGAAACTACGTTTTGTTTAGAAATGCATTTTAGCATGTGGAGTTGAATATGACTTGTTTATTTCCTGTATGTCTTCTTTGTATGTAATGTATACGTAAATATTGTATTGAATTATGTGCTACGCCAGAAGGCGATTAGTGAAGAACTCTAATGCTGGCTTCTCACGGCGCGTGATATCACGCAAGTACGCGCCACGGGCGAACCCGCCTCACCCATTCTCACGGACGCGGCAGCGCGCGTTGAAACTTCTGCGCCGCGTCTATCGTCTGCGCGATAATATAATACTAGCATACAGATGCCTCATCCCATACAATAAAACCGTGCCGACGTAACTAGCGTTTTTCATCTGCTTAATCTTGTTATTTTTGTGAGTACATCAATCGCGTTTGATCCCGTTTCACGGCAATAGATGGTGTTAGCAGCGCCTTGCAAGTAAAAGGGTTTACGAGGTTCGTGAATATTTTTTTCTTTAAATACAGTGATGGTTCGTTTTATAGTATTTTTTTGCACGTTGTTACAGTTTTTTTGCACCAATATGTGTTAAAATGCAAATTTTAACAATCGAGTTGAATGCCTCAGAAATTTAAAAATGCGCCATCTATGGCACCAATTTTAAATGATCCGTTCAAATAATCTTTGAAATGTGAATTAAGAGCCCAATATTCCATAATTTTGTACTTAGGAGAGTTAATTAAACAAGAACATACAATGTTTATGTTCAATTCCAGATAATGTTAATTTTTAACACAATTCTATCGAATTGTATGTCGCGTCATCTAGTGAGATTTATTTGAACCAAATATTCTTTCTTAGCAATGAGACCCCGTGGCCGCGTATACTAGACAGACCGAGACAAGCATGAGTACTTCACGGACGAATGAGTCGAGATGAAATGAACGTGTGCAATAGCGCGAGCCCGGAGCCAGCACCGGCATTTAATAGCGGATCGGACACGCAATAACGCGCCAGCCCAAGTCGCGTCGAGCCGCTAGTCGATCATTCTTCCATACAAACGTAGTCTGGCGATTACTCCTCTGTTTGACGATGTACCGGATGTACGTTCAAAATAAAAATGATATCAATTTGTCTCATCATTATCTAGCCATGTATAGAAACAAAAAAGTAAAACATGAGCGTCGAAAGTTCCATTTTCAACACTAATTTTAACGCATTTTTGGGCGGAAATAAATACTATCATAAGAAGGAAAATTGCAAAACGGCCTCCATACAGGTATAGATTAGTAATTCACCAATGCAAATAATTTTATTTTGAAAATATACATTTAGTCGTTTTTTCATGATATCTAGACTCCCAAAGGCCTGTTTCGAGCGCTCGTTTTCGTCTTAAATCATCATCCATTTCGAAACAAATTTGCAAAAGTGTTTATTCGTGCGAAAATTAGCTTTTTACTGCTCATCACAGCATCTATCTCTTTAACACGTGTTGTCGGATGAGAGCATTTTAACCTCGCGCACAAAATAGTTCGTGCCGTCGACTAGGGGAACCTTAACAACCTTCGCGCCGCGCTTGGCACCTAAGCGCCTCGTGACTGATGACACGCGCCGTGAGAAGCCAGCATTAGAGCCACAGTCGGTATGTTTATGTTTCTAATGTCATATACTGACATTTTGTCTGAAATCTTCTCTTCCCACACTTTTACATAAAGCTATGCATCTTGACGAGTTTCGTACTTTGATTCGGTAAAGTTTAGTAAATAGTAAATGGCTCTTTCCAATTTTAAGGCATATCATGAGCTAGTTTACATTTTATTCAAATAATGTTTAACTCATTATTAATTAATATTCATCAAATTAGGAACTTCCCAAATTCATCGAAAGCCCGTACTAGTCATACTTTTTTACGTTTTATAAAATGATTTTAATTTTAAAAATTTATACTTGAATCCCAGAGGCATTTATTAAAGAATTATTAAGCGAATTGCTGTCACAAAATTATTACGTATATTATTTTTTATAAAATAATTAATGTTAGTTGATGCTTATACGGAATGTAAATAAATAGATAAATTTAAAGGATTATTAGTGTCTATGATGACATGAAGTGCAATGATTTTGTAATTTAAGTACAATGGTGATGTGTAAAATAAAAAGAACAAAATTATATCTTGTTTTTTAATAACAAAATTCCAATAATATGTAACCTTTTCAAATTTAGATAATGGCTGTTGATGGTGAGATCCGTAAGAAAGATGTTTTCACTAACTAAAAGCACAGTAAACATATACTAACAGTATGAAAACACTACCTATAAACGCTCGAAACGGCACACTCACACAAATGGACGCACCGATGAGACCGTTCGTGCACTTTCGAGGTAATGTCAGTACTAAGTGCCGCGTTTGCCGTTTCAAGCGTTTGTAGGTAGTTTCCATACTGTTTGTATATTTTTACTGTGCTAAAAGCGACACTTTATTGAATACCCAAATAAAAGCATTCTGGTGGAATTTCAACGCTCAACTCAGCGCCGAGAGTTTAAAATCCGACAGTGCAATCCATATTTGGGTATTCAAGTGTAACCTATAGAGTTGTCCTGTGTTGTCACTCAAAATAAAACAAGATGTTGATACAAAAATGGTTTATTATAGATTCAATAACAGGTGGGTACTTAATCATAGAATAATAATATGATCGATCACAAAATAATCACGTTTATCAACTTACAGGCGATATCGATTCCACGAATCGACTAATTATAATAACATTTGATCCAAATTTTACTTTAACAATCAGAATATTGAAACAATAGGAACTGGCAACTATTTCTAACAGTGTTCAACAAAAGTTGTAGGCGTTTCTTTGATAATTTGACAATTATACCAGGTGGGCTCATGATCGTACAATTTACGCCGCTCAAAGTTAGCACGGAAAAATCAGTTTTATGAAAAGGGGTATATTATTATTAATTATTGATAGGCTCGCGCTTGACCACTATCTCACCAGGGCCTGCAGTCTCGACATAGCTAACGATCGTTACGTTAAGTAACATTCGTTAACTCTTACCACAAAATAGTAAGTATACAAAAGGGCCACTCCCGCCGTTTGGAAAATTGACAGCTAAACTGGACAGATTCACTAGGGTTGCTACTATATTGATTCCGAATTAAAAAAAAAGGGTAGGTTGCCCAAGTTACAAACATAAATACATAGATTCGTCTAAACATACATCATATCATGCTTACATGCCTTAGAGGGTAGACAGGGCATCAAATATCCATTTAATATCACGAACACTACAACCCTAGTGAATCTGTCAAGTTTAGCTGTCAATTTTCCAAACGGCGGGAGTGGCCCTTCTGTATACTTACTATTTTGTGGTAAGAGTTAACGAATGTTACTTAACGTAACGATCGTTAGCTATGTCGAGACTGCAGGCCCTGGTGGTAAGCGATGATGTCTTCGACAACGAAACACACTTGCCTAGAAGAAAGCTATTCGCTCTTGACTTATTTCTTTGCTGTTCTTTTCTAATTAATTTTATTGCGGGATCGAAAAGTTTTTTAATCTATCCTCCAGAACTCGTCTAGCTTATCACCCACTGTTCTGATTCTGTTTTTCTAGAGGCAGTGGTTAGGATTTTTGTGGCGGGCCTGTCCCAAAATAACATCGAGGCGAATATATTTAGTCAACTCATTTTGAGCGGCGTACATGGGACTCGTCTCTCATTAAAAAAATATTAATTCAACAAAATCTATTCCAATCGCACAGGCAATAACAATAACTACAAAATGAAACTTAACCATAACTTTCATAATAAAAAAATACTGGCACATACAACTGAATAAAAAAAAAAAGAGATTCATAGACTAAATACTCAGGGCTGCCAACATTGCCCTAACATCCTTAGGACTATCCTGCTTGATAAGATCTCTAAAGGCACGCACACACGTGGCTTCTTTCTCCAAGTTCTTGGATATCTGGTGTGCTCTAAGAGTGATTTCTTTAGGGATGCCTGCAAGACGGGCTGCGTTGAAACCGTAAGACTTGGGGCAGGCACCTGGTGATAGTTTGTAGAGGAATGTGATGGTTTCTTCAGGGATGTGGTCTTCGCTGTCTGGTGTTGATTCGTCTGTTTCTACCATGCAGGCCTGTAACAATAGAAAACAGAGATATTATTATATCTAAGATGGGAGTAAGCTTTATTAATTTGACAATATGTCACAAACACGACTGCTGTTTGGTTTGTTTTAGTGGCAAGATTCAATCTCTACTAAGCAAGTCAAAGTGGGTTCTGTGACTCTTGCTGTAAGACTTACATGTCTTATGATGGCCAGATCGGGAACTCTTTTTTTTGTCACGTTTAGTCTTGCGCTTGACGACTATCTCACCTGATGGTAAGCGGTGAAGCACGCTTGCCTAGAAAAACCTATTCACTCTTGACTTAAAGACCCTAGATTGTAGCTGTCAGGAAACAGACTCCGGCAGGGAATGCCAATCCTTAGCTGTACGCATAATAAAAGTGACCCAAAACGTTTTGTCCGATGTTGGAGCGGGCTGGGCGAAATTAGATCATGCAATTATATTGCACAGTCCCCGAAATGTATCCGATAAAAACCGACAAGCTGGCAACC
Source organism: Orthosia gothica (assembly GCA_949775005.1). NCBI lineage: Eukaryota > Metazoa > Arthropoda > Insecta > Lepidoptera > Noctuidae > Orthosia > Orthosia gothica. Next base: position 15,952,608 of record OX459051.1, on the reverse strand, counting down.
CGGCGTCGATGTTCAAGACTCTGGGGCTTCTTTGACTTGACCAGTGCCTCATTGCCGATGAGTCTCTTGGCCCGCTTTTCAATCGACTCTCTTGCATCAAGCTGGTATTTGGCAGATCCGTCCCAGAGATGAGAACAGTACTCCATGCATGATCGAACTTGCTCTTGATACAAGTTGTGTGGCGTGAAGTATCTTCTCACCTTCCCAAGGATCCCCAACTTTTTAACAGCCAGCTGAACCTTTGCCTCAATGTATGGGCCAAAATTGGGAGTCGATGTAAACGTAACGCCAAGAAGCTCAAGATGGTCCGATATTGGCACGGAAGAATCACGGAAAGTTGGAGCCGGGTGAAATTGGCTCTTTTTAGCGGAAAAAAGACACGCCTGGGTTTTAGCAGCATTCACCCTGACAAGATTGGCATCGCCCCATTCGGAGACTGCCTGCAAGGATAGGTTCAAACGCTCCACCATGGCCTCACGGAGAGACCGGATCTGCGGCCCGGTAGCCCATGCGTTGGACAAGTATCTCTCAGCAGCAGTGCTGTCGTCTGCATACCCAAAGGTGCCGTTTTAGCAGATCATTAATGTGCAACAAGAATAATGTTGCTGATAGTACCGATCCCTGAGGGATACCGGCATTAATATCCAATTGGTCCTACGAGCAGACATCCATAACCACTTGAATGGAACGATCTCTCAGGAAGTTTGCAATTCAATCACACAGACCACCAGACAGACTGAATGAAGGAAGCTTACCAATAAGGCTTTCGTGCCAGACCCTATCGAGATGTCGAGGGAGAGAGACACAGGGGGAAGCGCTTGCCGTCTGCAAGCGCTTCCCCCTGTGTCTCTCGATGGCCTTACTCCATATGTGTGGCATACGCTAGAATATCCCCAGTAGACCGATTTCGGCGGAAGCCGTGGCGGTCGCTAAGGATATTGTTAGTTTCTAGGTATGTCAGGAGCTTAGTATGGAGCGTGTACTTAACAACGTTACAGAGATGGGTCTGTAGTTGGCCAGGTCAGCTCGACTGCCCTTCTTGGGCACGGGCTGTACGTTGGCTTGCTTCCAAACAGTCTCATAAATATGAAATAGACGGAATAGGCGTGTCAAGATCGGAGACAGTTCAGTCGCACAGGTTCTAAGAACAATTGCTGGTATTCCGTCAGGGCCGCTAGCCTTGTTCACGTCGAGGTTGCGCAGCACCCGACGTACGTCTTTTTGATGAATACGAATATCCGACATATTCGTCTCGCATCCAACAGGAGGACGCGCGCCCCCCCGTCACCAGGATTCAGACGCGAAGATTCCGCAAAATGAGAGGCAAATAAATTTGCCTTCTCCTCAGCGGAGTGGAGCAGCGACCTGTCAGGTTTCAGCAGTGGTGGTAGTGAGGGACAGTAGAAGTTCGACTCGACTGACTTAGCCAGGGACCAAAACGCTTTACTACCTGCTGGGTAAGAAGCCAGTTTCGTCCCTATTCGGCCAATGTGATCGAACCGAGCCCTTCGCAACACCAAAATTGGTCCAAGGGTAGTCATTATCGAGAGTTATGCGTAACACGCCTTAGATTTTTTTTTTATATTTTTCTTCCAAGTTTGATTGAGCAACAGTGCTACATAAAAAAATATCTATAAAAATGATCAACAAATTGAAAACAATGCTCACCATATGGCCCAACATGATGCCAGGGTATGAAGACAGGTGGTGTACCAGTGAATGGTAGTGCGTAGAGAATATAACTCTACAGCCGCGCTTGGCCAGCTCCACGCACACACCAGACGCGATAGCTGTGCCGTCGTATGTTGAGGTGCCTCGACCTAGAATGAAAGGTAAATAATAATATTATTATAGGTATTATTCATGGTAAGTTATAAGTGAAAATGGAATGCAGGAAAAATGATTCCGTGTAAATTTTAGTTGCAAGAAATACCGAAACATCAAGATGTGGAGCAGAGTAAAGGTGGTAGCTGACTTACACGACCCCACTCCAACACCGCCTTAAATGGAGATGACTGCTAAGCTGTCCAAGCTAGCGGTCAGCTAGCTGTCCCTGTGATTTTAGCTAACAGTCAACTGTCCCCGCGCCGACCGCTTTCGCCTTTCTTTTTTAGAAAAGCTAGCAACGTGCTTCAAGCTCACAGTCTGCGTGCGTACAGCGCGCGGGCCGCCATCTTGAAGCGCGTGGTAAGACTGGTAAGCATGCGGTAAGCAAGACGTCAACTATCGGTGGTACGATGGCGGTAAGCTCGCTTACAGCGAGTTTGCTTATTTGTGTTGTGATTGTAAAAAATGTCTACAGAAGCTCACATTTCAATGAATTTTTTTTTGCCGGGTGGGAGCTGTGTCGTATAAGTCGGCTACGATCTTTAGTTTACTGCACAAATAATACATTTCTTATAATGATGTAACAGTGCCAATGTTCATGAAAAATATTGTTTTCTTACAATTCTGTAGGTTATTATTTTGACCCTTTGTGATAAAATTCACACTCATTTTGAGAAGTGCTATTTTGCGAAATGCACATTCTGCGTCAAACCCATTTGGATGTTCCAGTCCTGAGGGGACTGTTTTTATAAAAGTAGGATATGCAGGATACACTGAGAATTTGTTTATGTTGTCTTATAGCAACAATACGTTATTCTGAGACTAAAGAAGACAGTACAGGGCAAAGGTTGTCTGTAAGAGATTGCCCTGTGCGATAAGACCGCCCATTGTACACTTGTTTTTGTAAATGTTTTTCCTGTATGTTTTGTGGTGTACAATAAAGTATATAATAAACAATAATACAGGGCCTGCAGTCTCGACATAGCTAACGATCGTTACGTTAAGTAACATTCGTTAACTCTTACCACAAAATAGTAAGTATACAGAAGGGCCACTCCCGCCGTTTGGAAAATTGACAGCTAAACTTGACAGATTCACTATCACTATTCGGAATCAATATAGTAGCAACCCTAGTGAATCTGTCAAGTTTAGCTGTCAATTTTTCTAAACGGCGGGAGTGGCCCTTCTGTATACTTACTATTTTGTGGTAAGAGTTAACGAATGTTACTTAACGTAACGATCGTTAGCTATGTCGAGACTGCAGGCCCAGGTCATCCAAAACAAAATTAGAACATTTTTGGGTTTTAAATGTTAAAAAAATTTGTTCTCTCTGAATAAGTTCACTTTTTTATATCTCCACAAGATCATCATAGCATCCACTTACCCAACTCATCCAGCAATACAAGCGAGTGTACAGTCGCGTGCGTGACGATGGCGGCGGTCTCGTTCATCTCCACCAAGAACGTGGACTGTCCTGAGAAGATGTCATCCGACGCGCCCAGCCGAGTGAAGATACGGTCCACCAGGCTGAGCGAACATGCTGCGGCCGGCACGTAGCTGCCCTGAGGTAGGGAAGTAAAGATTATTTATTATTATTATTATTTATTATATACTTTATTGTACACCACAAAACAAACAGGAAAAACATTTACAAAAACAAGTGTACAATGGGCGGTCTTATCGCACAGGGCAATCTCTTACAGACAACCTTTGGATGGACTGAACAATAGGAGATGAATTTAGGGCTGTCAGTGTACCAAATATCATAAATAATATTACTTACACATAATAAAATAAAATACATATATACAATACTACATAATATACTAATAAATATATGACAGAGAAAGGAGAAGAATACAAAAGGTAATGCTCCTTAACCATTTTCTATTTTTTTTAGATTAATGATTTATGTAAGACTAATGACGCGTGTTGTGCGAATTTAGACCTAATAAGCTTTGTATAGAGTAGCAATCATGAAGATTGCGTCCGACGCTCTAACTATGTGACAGAGTGGTCGCGAGGTACGTTTTTGTTTAGTTAGGGTTCGAACTCAAGTAGACACTTTAGTACACCACCGCACCTGCTCTCAAAATGGAGAACGAAAACATCGTGAGGAAACTGGCATTTTCTTGAACCGAAAAATCGAATCGATTTGTTAATAAAATTATTCATTAAAAAATTTCTTTAAATTCTTCTCAGCAAACCCTTTCATTTGATACCCATTTCATGGCAATGCACAAAAAATAACTGGTCCGCCTTCTTGGGTCGTCCGCCATATTGGATTTCGAATGACGTCACTTAGCTAACCATGCATTGTCATCCAAACTAAACGTGTATGCAAAATTTCATCTCACTTACATAGATGAGGCCTGCCTAGCATTGGAAATATTATCTAATAATGCTTTTGCTCGCATTAAGGCAAGACATATGTCAAGAACAAGTAAAATTTCAAAATTTAAAAAACCCCCGACACATTTATCTTGCGAAAACACCCCGATTCAAATAGTAAAACGCCCATAACTTTTGAACGGCTGAACCGATTTAATTCAAACATAGCTAAGAACACTCTCGACAAAATCACCTTTCAAACAAAACAAACTAAATCAAAATCATCTGTTTAGGCGCTATAATGCCACAGATACACAGCAACACACGTGAAACTTATAACACCCCTCTTTTTCAGGCGGGGGTTAAAAAGGTTTAAATTATGCTCAATAGTTACTTACTAGATGTGCCAGCACAGTGAGAAGCCCCGCTTGTCTCATGAGCGTGGATTTACCGCCCATGTTAGGGCCAGTCAGTAGCAGTAAACTGGAGTCTTCTGTGCCAAGTTGTGTGTCGTTGGGTATGAAGTCTTCTAGGTTCGGAATGCAGGGATGACGACCTTCCGCGATGTTTATGTAGGGCTGCAAAATAAATTCGTAATTTCTTTAAGAAAACTGTTAACGCTAGATGAGCAGTACTGAACCAGTGATTACGATTCTTAATTTTGTAGGCTCTCAAAAAAGAAAAGGACAACATTGCGACGAAACCCAAAAATTGATGTCTTAAGGCCAAAAATCGAAGACAGACTCGAGAGCTGCCTGTGGATGCAGGCCTCCAGCACTTCGGATAGAAAAGGAAGGATAGAGATTGATAGAAAATGGTTAGGTAGGGAAGGATTAGAGATTTTAGGCAGTGGATGAACGTAGGCCATACGCTACAAGGATGGAAATTGTGCGAAATTTAGAGAAAAGTTGATTATGGGGATAATCGGGAGAATAAGAAAGTCGAGGCTTATGGTCACCATATAACGACTGATGCCGTCAAAACCTTGAATTAGTCGCGGCACCAAAGCCACCACTTGCGAACTAATGACATGACGTCACATTAATCCTGTTTTCGGCGCGATTGGAATACATACAACAGTCCGACAATAACCGTGGGTCAGTTGCCCGGACCAGACACAACACCCGTCTGGTCAGAGGATCCTCCCTTTTCTATGGAGGTTTGCCTGTCTCCGTTTCTGATTTCATTCAAGGTGGCCCGAGAAAAGTTTGACTGTTCTATCTATAACAGCACTTAATGCAGGAAAAATCGCCAAAAAATCGAAGACATGTACCTATCAGCGCTGGGTTGGCATGTGGTGGATTACAGCCCATACCCTCTCATAGAGAAGAGACCTGTGTCCCAGCAGAGAAACATTATTGGATGAATATGCTAAAGCTAAGTTCGACATACTAATGTTACCTCAGCCGAATCTGTGGTTTGCTAAACACAAAGTAAATCAAAAGTCGTTGACACAATATAAAGGCAAAATCATGTCTGCTTTTTCGATGGTATAAACAAAACATTTATTCGAAGAAAAATCTAGACTGTTACTTCAAATTTTCTAAAATAAGAATTTGCAGTAATTACCTTTTGCTCTTCATCATAAGTAATATCAGGCAGACATACATCCCCACTCTGCTGGCGTGCGAACTCCGTGAAAGCCAACAATATGTCTAACGTAGACAAGCATTGTAGCGCAGTCTCCCATTGGTTGTAGTGAGACGAGAACTTCTCGAATATTCTGCGACTTAGATCCTTTAGCACGTTCGTCTTTTGTTCTTCTGCGGCTATCATTCGGGCTAGGAGGTCCTAGACAAAATATGGAGTTTCATTAAAAAAGTTATGGAATTCTTAAGATTGATTGGAACTAAAGGAAATTTTATTTTAGGAATTACTGGTAGGTTTGATTGCCTCTCATGGGCAACAGGAACATTAGCTTTAGCATTTAACTGATGATGATAGATTTGAAAGGAGAGATCGGCTGGCTCAATACTCGGCTGGATTAATTCTGCCAAACAGCCTTCTTGTACAGATTCATGAAACCTTTTTTTTTCCAAAGGTTGTCAACACATCAATAAAATCAATCAAATCCGTGGTATTGATGGTGCATACAGGTGTCGGTAATCATTTGTAGACCAGCACCCTTATTGCATATCTTCAATGAATGGTCGTGGGTTCGAAACCAGACTGCTCTAAAAACGGTGAGAGAAAACATCGTGTCCTAGAACCAAAAATTCGAAGACATGTGACATCCACCTGCACTGGGCCCGCGTGGTGGATTAAGGCTCATTCCCTCTCACAGAGAGGAGGCCTGTGTCCCAGCAGTGGGAACATTAAAAAGGCTGATGATAATGATGAAACAACAATACATACTTTAGTCTCGCTCGTTGAGAATCTCTTGTATCCCTTACGTGCTCCTTCTAAGTTGTAGTCTGCGCCAGCCCTGGAAGCTGCTCCCTGAGCTACTTCTATCTGATACCTCTTCTTATCTGTGCCCACATATGATAACTGGAATTTGAAATTCACTATATCTTAATATGGATCTAGGCGATCTGGCGCACTTTTTTATACCTTAGGAAGAGGGTTTGTAAATTTTTTAGAATGTATTCAGAGTATGCGCGTAGTAGCGTAGTCTATTTCTTTGGCCGCTAAATAAATCAAGATATAGATAGGAGATTGATTTATATAGCAGGCACATTAAGTCGAGTTTTTGTGCCATAGTACAGATAATATAATACTAGCATACATATGCCTCATCCCACACAAAGAAACCGTGCCGTCGTAACTAGCGTTTTTCGTCTGATTATTTGTTGTACATCGATAGCGTTCGGTTCCGTTCCACGGCGATAGATAGATGGTGTTAGCAGCGACTTGCAAGTAAAAGTGTTTACTCGGGTCGTGTTTTTTTTTTTTTAAATACAGTGACGATTTGTTTTATAGTATTTTTTTTGCACGTTTTTACAGATTAATTGCTCCAAACGTGTTACAATACAAATTTAAATAATTAAGTGGCATGCCTCAGAAATTTAAAACCTATCAATTTTAAATGACCCGTTCAAATAATCTTTGAAATTTAAAAAGTTTTTCAAAAGTTCAAATAAACTTAGGAAAGTTGATTAAACAAGAATCATTTTTTTTTATACTTTTAATCATCTGTTAATTTTACACACAATTCAATAACAAATCGGTGCCATATAGTCGTGACGATTGGTTTTTATAGTATTTTTTGCACGTTTTTACAGTTTCATTTACCAAAATGTGTTACAAAAAAAAAAAAGATCGAGTTGCATGCCTCAGAAATTTAAAACGGCGTTATCTATTAGAATAAATTTTAAATGATCATTTCAAATAATCTTTGAAATGTGAATAATAATTAAGAGCCCAATATTCCTTAATTTAGTGCTTAAGAGAATTGATTAAACAAGAACATACAATTTTATGATCAAGTCTAGAAAATGTTAATTTTACACACAATTCAATAACAAATCGATGCATATCGCGACATCTAGTGACATTTATTTGAACCAAATTTTCTTTGTTAGCGCTGGGACCCGGTGATACTGTGTATACATTAATTATAAAATAAATAAATATAAGATAACGACTTACCCGACATTTAAAATACTTTTCTTGTTCACTGAGGTAGTCCTTCAACTCTCCCTCTATCTCCTTTATTAGTTGCAGAGTGTTGTCATACTCCTGATCTACTCCCTCGCCGGGCAGGATGCGACCCTCTTTCTCAGCCTCTGCTTGGTTGAACGCTTCCTAGAATACAAAAACAATATTATTTTGTACTAGCTGACCCGGCAAACTTTGTTTTGCCATAAAAACACCAAACATTCAGATAAATGTTTACCCTACCTACCCTACCTTACTCTACCTACCCTACCCTACGCTAAACTACCACTACCACTACACAAAGCAAAAATAGCTTATACAATAGCAATAAAGCTCAAATTGACTCTACGTTTTAGTTAGAAAACTTTTGTATAGGAAAAAGAAAAGCAATTTTTTTTTTTCCGGCAATTATTAGAATTTTTCTCCGTAGTTCCAGTCCGTTGAAACCATCTTTGAACTTCAAAGAACATTTAAAAAAAAGAATTGGCCAAATTGGTCCAGGCGTTGTTGAGTTATGCGCTTACCAACACATTTTGCGATTCATTTTTAGGGTTCCGTAGCCAAATGGCAAAAAACGGAACCCTTATAGATTCGTCATGTCTGTCTGTCTGTCTGTCCGTCCGTATGTCACAGCCACTTTTTTCCGAAACTATAAGAACTATGCTGTTGAAACTTGGTAAGTAGATGTATTCTGTGAACCGCATTAAGATTTTGACACAAAAATAAAAATAAAACAATAAATTTTGGGGGTTCCCATACTTGAAACTAAAACTAAAAATATTTTTTTTCATCAAACCCATACGTGTGGGGTATCTATGGATAGGTCTTCAAAAATGATATAGAGGTTTCTAATATCATTTTTTTCTAAACTGAATAGTTTGCGCGAGAGACTCTTCCAAAGTGGTAAAATGTGTGTGTGTCCCCCCTGTAACTTCTAAAATAAGAGAATGATAAAACTGAAAAAAATATATGATGTACATTACTATGAAAACTGCCAGCGAAAATTGGTTTGAACGAGATCTAGTCAGTAGTTTTTTTTTAATACGTCATTAATCGTAAACCACAATTTACCAAGTACGGAACCCTCCGTGCGCGAGCCCGACTCGCATTTGGCCGGTTTTATATTATAGATTATTTATTTTCTTATGATTACATGAACGAAATATAATTCTTTATACCAGAACACAGTCGGGAACTTTCAACAGGTGAGAGTAGTGGAAAAATTAAATCTCCATTTGATTACACTAAAGATTAGATGAATCAAATAGAGAAATTTGCCATGGGGTGTGTTATCAGATTCAAATAACCCGTCGACTAGCTGGTTTGAAGTACAGTTTTTTTTTTTTTAATTTTGTCAGGCGCTATTATAGCTTTTAACAGGACAGGCTGCATGCGGAAGGCACAAAAACGGTTATTGTGGCCCAATTTCGAAAACGCTATGTACAGTAAGTCTATGCTGAGTCTATCTATGCAGAATGGCTTCGTAAAAAAACAAATGATAATAGATTGCATTTATTCGAATTCATTATTACTTACCTTGAAGAACTTTAAGGTATCCCTATAATCCGGATACTTCCCATCAGGACTGAACTGCATTATCCTCTTCAACAGCTTAGCATCCGTATCAGAGAACATATCGACCAGTTTCAACGCAGCGTTGAATCCGTTCAATACTGATATAAAGTCGAGCACTTTTCTCTTAGAGTACGTCTTTTCTTCGTAGAATATTGCGCGCGAGTCGGGGTGCTGTTTGGAACGTTTGAGGTTACCCAAAGTGTGAACTCTGGAAATAAAAGAATTATTTCATTGTTGTCCCTCACTATACGTTAACGGTAAAAATAGTAACTTTTAATATTAACAAGTTATCGATAAAAGCACTACGCAAAACCACTAGGTCAGTTAGTGGAAGGAAGAGCACAATATGCGCTGTCTCGCTCCTACGTATTTTAGTTTAATGCCACGCCTTATGACCGACATAAGACGTCAAACGTTGGCAATTTATAGTCAATAAAACTAGACCGCGCGGAAAGTCAGCTACGCGTTGGACTGACCAGATCAAGTCCGCCGTAGGAGGTTCACTCAATGAGTGCAGCAGGATGACCTCTAATAGGCAGCGGTGGCGAAACGTCGTGAAGCGCATCACATCTGCCTTCTAATATTACTACTACATAGCGAGCACGACCGCTCTGTCAAGAGTGTACCCGATAAGAAGAAGACAACCAACTTCCTTCTCTACAAAGTGAAAAAAAACTTTAATTTCGGAAGTTGGTGTTCCTTCCTGTTTTTGTCGGCATTGAACTTATTTTTCACTTTGTAGCGTTTTTATTTGAAAGTCGATTGTATTTTCTTGTAAAAAAAATATATTTAAACTTTTTTGTTGTGGTACATAATGGGTAAGTTCTATAGTAAGGCACCAGTGAAATACGAGTTTACCAGGGTGAACTGTACACATCTGCCTACCCCTTTAAAGCGAACCGGCGTGATGTTACGTAACGAAAAAAAAAAAAATAATTAAACAATATACAGTCATGCGATTGCAGCTTTCCCGTGAGATTTGCCGTCATGCGGATGATCTGCCTCCACCGGTTTCTGTCCAGCGCGTCCCTTACGACCGTGTAGAAATTGAAGGACGACGAGTCTTTAACTTGATCGGTCCATCTTGTTGGTGAACGACCGCGCGATCTCTTGCCTTCTGTGTTCCCAACCACAATCAGTCTTTCTAAATTCTCGTCGCCTCTGCGCATTGTGTGATCTCTATAGTTCTGTTGTATATCTCCGAATTTCTTCATTAGATCTTATCTAATTGAAATGGGACCACATGAGAAGCACCAGCACTCAAATAAAAAAAAAAAAAACCGGCCAAGTGCGAGTCAGACTGCGGAGTCTTAGTAATAGGGTCCCGCTTTTACCCTTTGGGTACGGAACCCTAAAAAAGAATCATCAAAATCGGTCCACCTAGTAAAAATTTCTGAGATAACAAGTACAACAAAAATACAGTCGAATTGAGAACCTCCTCCTTTTTTGAAGTCGATAAAAAAAAAACCGGCTAAGTGCGAGTCGGACTCGCACACGAAGGGTTCCGTACCATTATCGCAAAATAAAAACGGTTCAAAATCACGTTTGTTGTATGGGAGCCCCACATAAATATTTATTTTATTCTGTTTTTAGTATTTGTTGTTATAGCGGCAACAGAAATACATCATCTGTGAAAATTTCAACTGTATCACGGTTCATGAGATACAGCCTGGTGACAGACAGACGGACCGCGGAGTCTCAGTAAAAGGGTTCCGTTTTTACCCTTTGGGTACGGAACCCTAAAATATTCGCGGGCTGGTTGACCAAAAGCTGTGGTATCCTCCGCCTGCACAGCATGATTTTTTCCTTGTTTACGACTTTTGAGATCGCTTTTGAAGCAGTCGGGATTTTTGAATTTTTGATTTAACCTTTTTTATTTATAACTTTTTAGTTAAGTTTTTTTCGAATTAGATACATTTAAACATATAAGTCTTTTATATTTTTGAAATCACCTCTTAAAACCCTTTATTTTGATACCCCACACGATGGGTTTGGAAGCTAAAAAAAAATTGTCCTCCCACGATATGGCGCCCAAAATCCTCTATTTTTCTTTTGTCCAATTTTAATGTAGCCTATGACACTCGCAGGGTTAAGACAAATCGATTGACGTATGAATCATCAAAATCGGCCAACGCGTTTGGTCTCTGGAACGCCATATAGGAACAAACATACATACATAGACTGATAAACACATTACCCTCCTTCGGCAGTCGGGTAAAAAAACAAAAGGAGTCGACATAAGAAACAGCAATCTACAGAAATTACTTACTTAGCCAATAGTCGCTCCAAGTCTGGTAGTGTAGTTAAAATAGTCTTAGCATCCTGACATAACTCTTGGTTTTCAAACAGAGCCTTCACAGCTTCTTGTCTCTCTTTTATGACAGTTAAATTGCAACTTGGTGCACAGACCCACTGGTATAGCAATCTGAAAAATGTAACGAAAAGATTAATATTGGTTCAGATCAGGTAGGTCAGAGATTTTCCCCGATTCCCCAAATGAAACTATTAAGTTTAAAAGATGGTAAAGTCAATTAATTGTTAACAACTTTCGACAAAATATGCCAGAAGATTTCAAACTCACTAACATGACATTGAACCTATTTTTTTTCCACTGCCTTGTCTATTATGTAACACATTGCCTAAGAAATTCGATTCGAAATAATTACACAACATTTAGACACAAGATTATAAAAAAATAAATAAAAAAAAAACAAAATTACATGATATCAGTTACGAAATGACTTTTGTATGGAGTTTTGATAGCATTATGTAACTACAACGTAATTATTTTTCTTTTTAGTGGCCACGTACGAGTGAAACAATTTGCAATAAAAAAAAAAAGTATGTAACTGAATAGGCTACTGTTGGTGGACGCATTCTGTCGCTACGCTAGTGCTTTTTCCACCGCCCCATCTGGCAGAATGATACTGAACCTGTTACTTCTCGAAAATGCGCGCGTTGATTGTGTGTATATAGTCTGTGGTTTTTAGTCTGAACGAAAAACTAAAATGTTTCTAAGAAATTGTTGTTGAAACTTATTTGCTTAATAATTAAGTAAGCTCATTAGTGGAAAAAGAATATTTCGTATCTCGTATAAAAAGACTTTATTTTAACACTCGCATGTAGCTTTCGACGTTCGCCTTCGGTTCATGTCGAAATTGGCTACATCGCTCGTGTTAAAATCTCGACTTTTTATGCTCGACACGAAATGTACTATACTGTGACAAAGATAAACAGATCTTGTTGTTTTATGACAACACAAGCTTTTGCCTGCGGCTTCGCCCGCGTTAATGTCGAAAATTATCCCAAGGGAACATATTTTCGGGCTAAAAAGTATCATACGTGCTATTTCAGACTATAATCTATCTCTGTGCCAAATTTCATGCAGATCTGTTCAGTAGTTTTTGCATGAAAGGGTAACAAACGTACAAACACATTCACAAACTTCGTCTTTTAAATATTAGTAGTATTTTATTTTCATGACTGTATAATACGTTAAGTGACTCAGATAGCCTGGGAATTAATTCTGTGTTCAATTATAGAAAATTCGAAAGTATGTTTTATTTGTAAGTAATGTTGCAGTTGACCCAAAAAAAGACTAGGCCTGCAGCCTTATTGCGTAATGAATTCGGAAAGAGAATAGGGCAAAGAGTATGAAAAATCCACCAATCACATGCGAGATGAATGACGCGTGTGGCTTTCCGTCTAAATGATTGGACATTTATTTAGGCAATAACGCTGCTGAACTGACATGGCCGATTTTTTTTTCAACTTTGTTCGATTTTATGAATAATCTTCAGAGTTGCTGTTATATACTTTTTTTTTTTAAAAACGTTGCCCCACACTAGGAATTTCTCCCTGTATCGTGGGTGCGTTTACAAACATATAAACTCACATACACAACACCCAGAGCCGGAACAACTATCTGTAGGTCATACAAATATTTGTTCCGTGCGGGAATCGAACCCGCGACACGCAGCGCAGCAGTCAATCTCTCAACCACTGCGCCAACCGTGCGCCCACTTTAGTAAAGTATATGAATGATTATACAAACCTTTTCCCCATATGAGTTGAACAGAAATTCAATCTCTCATACAAGCACCCTTCATCCTGCACAATCCTAAGATTCCTCAACGTGATCGCGTCTAGAACCATAGTGCTGCCACCTTCCCAGCGATTCTCTACCTTAACCTCGGGCGGTAAGGTCTTGTTTAGCACGTCGGGGGGTGCGTACGAGGTGAATTGGTTCATGCCCAGTACTTGTATGTCTAAGAGACAGTCTGTGAGGCAGGAAACGACGCCGCCTAGAGCTTTTATTGCCAGGAAGCAGTTTGCCGCTGGCGTAAGGCCGAGTGCGTCACCTGAAAGAAGAGAAATCAATTAGAATAGAAAACATTAATACGACACAGACAACGCAACAGGAACTAACACAAAGTCTTCGTTATCCAAATTCTAAGATGAGCAAAGTTGTGGCTGACATTAGAATCTGATGTCGTTCTCAAGAATACAAAATCCGAACCCAACCCCAACATAAATCGTGATCATTGCTTCTTATTCAAACCTCGCCACCAACACAGTGCTTAAAAGTTAAATCAAAAAATCAAAAACCCAACTGCTTCAAAAGCGAACTAAAAAGTCGTAAACAAGGAAAAAATCATGCTGTGCAGGCGGAGGATACATATTCGCGGGCTGGTTGACCAAAATCTGGTGTATCCTCCGCCTGCACAGCATGATTTTTTCCTTCTTTACGACTTTTTAGTTCGCTTTTGCAACAGTTGGGTTTTTTGATTTAACTTTTTTTATTTATGACTTTTTAGTTAAGTTTTTTTTCTAATTAGATACATTTAAACATATAAGTGTTATATATTTTTGAAATCTCTTAAAACCCTTTATTTTTGATACCCCACACGATGGGTTTGGATGCAAGAAAAAATTTGGGCCCCCACAATATGGCGCCCAAAATCCGCAATTTTTATATTGACCAATTTTAATGTAGCCTATGACACTCGCAGGGTTAAGACGAATCGATTGACGTATAAATCATCAAAATCGGCCAATGCGTTTGGTCTCTGGAACGCCATATAGGAACAAACATACATACATACATACTTACATACATACATACTTACATACATAGACTGATAAACACATTACCCTCCTTCGGCAGTCGGGTAAAAACACATCTGGCAAAATGAAAGCTCCGCCTAACTCTTGGAGATATACTGGCGTTATGCTGATATCCATGCGAGCCCATACGAACGCATTGGACCTGACCTCACACAAATTCTGCACGATTAACCTGATAACAGCTCGACAACAACAGTCGCGCACGCAACGGTCCACCAGACATACTCAAAGAATCCTCTCTTTTCAACGAAGGATGATAACTACAATTCATAATTTAAGTATTTTTTTAATTTATATTAGTACTCATACCTTCATGTAAGAACGGTTTGATCCCCTCAGGCCACTCTCCATCATCATTAGTCCTGTAGTACTTCTCTGCTAATATCTTGAGCGTTTTCTCAGGAGACCATATATTTTGAGCCTCTCTGCGCGCGTTGTGACAATGTGTACTGAGCAATTTGGACGTACGGGCCGTTGTTTTACGGTCGTAAATTATCTGAAAACATGTTGGCGGTTAATGAAGTCAGTGGCGTAACTTTGGCCTTAATATAAAAAGCTTCAAGAAAACTTAAGATATTTTTTCATAGGACGCTCTTTAGTGTCATACTAGTGGTCAAACTCTAATCTCGATTCTAATCTGATCCAGAAAGTAAGAAAATGTTTCTTTGTACTTTATAAGTGTGTAGCTGTTAACAACGCCTTAAGGTTGCCCTAGTCGACGGCACGAACTATTTTGTGCGCGGTGTTAAAATGCATACTATCTCATCCAACACGTGCGAAAGAGATATTTTATTTATTTTATTTTATTAAGCACACCAACAGTGCAACTGCTTAAAACCATCCAAAAAAGAATACATTTAAAGTCAAAATTACATAGCAATCACACAGATTGCTGTGATGAGCAGTAAGAAGCTAGTTCGCGTACGTATACACACTTTTGCAAATTTGTAGCAAAATGGATGATGATTTAGGACAAAAACGCGCGAAAAATTACTAAATGTATCTGTTGCAGTACCCACAACCGGCGTGTGTGTATGACTAGATGTATGAATGTGTGTGAAGCAAAAGCAATATGTAAGGATCGTAGCAGGTGGCGTTCTGTAGTTTCTGCCTACCCCCATGGGAAAAAGGCGTGAGTTTATGTATGTATGTATGTATGTATCTGTTCAAAATAAAATTATTTGCATTGTTGAACTACTAATCGATCCCTGTATGGTGACTGTTCTGCAATTTACCTTCTTATAGTATTTATTTGCGCCCAAAGATGCGTTAAAATTGGTGTTGAAATATAGAACTTTCGACGCTCGTAACTTTCAAATACATATTTTTCCATACAGGGATAGATAATGAAGAAACAAATAGATTTTTTATTTTGAACATACAGTGTCAAACAGTGGAGTTATCGCCAGACTATGTTTGTTTGGAAGAATGATCGACTAGGGCAACCTTAACTTGCGTTCCAAGTGTGTATGTTTACAAATAATGATTCTGATTCATGGCACGAAGTAATGGAAAGTCACCCATCCACATATTGGCCTCGGTAAGCGTTGCTTAACCTTGAAGCTCATCCTAAAACTTACCAAAGCTGGTGGATAATGCGCCAGAGTAGTGAGTAGCCGAGAGGAATGCTTGTCGTCTTGAAACTGTCCGACGTGGAACAAACCTATAGAGGTGTCCACGAAGGAAATCCCGTATGTACTGCTGCCATTGCTCTCCTGAGAAAATATGTCAGTTCAAAATAATATATTAATGGGAAAATTAACACAATATCCAAATAGAATTATAAAAGTCGTAATTCAGTATTCAGAAGTTGCTAAGCAGATATGGAATAGCACAACAACATAAACCACAACCTCAATGTTACTTTTAGTTATTATGCTCATTCTCTTCTTCATAAAATTAGTTTCTGCAAAAATAGTTTATACAACGGTCTTATAATAGGGGTTATTAAAACACGAGTGTGGGCTTATCACACGAGTGATTTAATACCTAATTATATGCAGTTGCATAAACTATTTTAAATGTACAAGACAATTTAAAAAAGTTTAGTAGCAAGGAGTTTTCATACATAGAATAAAATGGGATAGATTTTATACGAGGAAAAATTAATGAGTACGTACGTCTTAGCATTGAATTCTCAAAAGTCTTTTAGATGGTTGTTTAATATATTTAACTAACAGTTTTAATTTAATTATTTTCACATCAACATTTGTCAAAAATCGAATAGGCTGTATAGGCTGTTTTCGTTGTAAAAAAAATATGTCCAGTTGCAAAAACGCGCCATTTTCTGAAAATTTTAATTTCATGTGTGATAAAATGTTTTTTTTTTATAATGAGTTCAAATACATGTGATGAAATAGAATTAACTTTGCCCGATATTTTATCTGAGGCAAAAACTGCGCTGGATGAAATTTTGCCCCAAAAATCTCGAGAAAGATATATGGCGACATAGAATTTTTTTATTTTATGGACAAAAAAAATTTAATTCTTTGATTTCATCATCATATCAGCCGAAAGACGTCCACTGCTGGACATAGGCCTCCCCCAAGCGTCGCCACATTGACCGGTCCCGTGCGTCCCGCATCCAGCGAATCCCCGCAACCTTCACCAGGTCATCGGTCCACCTGGTGGGAGGCCTTCCAACGCATCGTCTTCCGGTTCGCGGTCGCCACTCCAGAACTTTTCTGCCCCATCGGCCATCCGTTCTGCGAGCAATGTGCCCTGCCCACTGCCACTTAAGTTTGGCAATTCTTCGAGCTATGTCGGTAACCCTGGTTCTCTTGCGGATCTCTACATTTCTGATTCGATCACGCAAGCATACTCCGAGCATAGCCCTCTCCATTGCCCTTTGCGTGACTGTAAGCTTTCTGATGAGGCCCATTGTGAGCGACCACGTCTCAGAGCCATAGGTCATCACTGGCAACACACACTGGTCATAGACCTTCGTCTTGAGACACTGTGGTAAGTTGGACGAGAAGACACCGCGCAATTTCCCGAACGCTGCCCAGCCGAGTCGGATTCGACGGTTGACCTCTTTCTCGAAGTTGGCCCTACCCAACTGGATCGTTTGTCCCAGGTAGACATAATCTTCCACAACTTCGAGTGTAGAGTCTCCAACCTTGATAGGAGTGGGTGTTACATGGGCATTCAACATAACCTTGGTTTTGTCCATGTTCATTTTAAGACCCACTCTTTTGGAAGCTCTACTGAGGTCATCGAGCATTATACTGAGGTCCTCCATGGTCTCAGCCATGACCACTATATCGTCGGCAAACCGAAGGTGAGTGATGTACTCGCCATTGACGTTGATGCCTAGCCCTCTCCAGTCCAGAACCTTGAAGACATCCTCCAGTGCAGCGGTGAACAGTTTCGGAGATATGACGTCTCCCTGTCTCACACCTCGCTGCAGAAAGATAGGTTCCGAGGTCTGATCCTGAAGTCGGACTGACATGGTGGCGTTTTTGTACAATCACTTCAACACCTCGATGTACCGGTAGTCGATTTGGCACCGTTGGAGAGACTGCAGTACAGCCCAAGTCTCGATCGAATCGAAGGCTTTCTCGTAGTCCACAAACGCTAAACAGAGAGGCAGGTTATACTCTTCGGTCTTCTGTATAACCTGCCGCAGCGTATGTATGTGGTCTACGGTGCTAAAGCCTTTTCGGAATCCGGCTTGTTCGGGAGGCTGGAAATCGTCAAACCTGCGCGCGAGACGATTCGTGATGACTCTTGAAAACAGCTTGTAGACATGGCTAAGAAGTGAGATGGGCCTATAGTTCTTCAACAGGGCATTGTCACCCTTCTTGAAAAAGAGTACCACCACACCCCTGCACCATGCCTGTGGCGTTTTCCCCTCGAGTATGACGGCACCAAACAACTTCTGAAGGGCCTTAAGTATTGGTTTTCCACCCGCCTTCAGGAGCTCGGCCGTAATGCCGTCATCACCCGGTGCCTTGTTGTTCTTAAGCTGTTTAAGAGCCATCCTAATCTCGTACAGGCTGACGTCCGGTATGTCTTCGGTATAGTGACGGGTCAATCTAGCTCTAGGGTCTTTTACTAGATTCGCGACGGGTTTAGTGGTTGACGTGTACAACTGCCCATAGAATTTCTCGATCTCCCTCAGAAGCTCCGGTTCGGCGGATATGATCCCGCCATCGTCGGTCTTCAGTTTCGTGAGCTGGCTCTGCCCAATAGACAGATCTCTTGCAAAGACCTTGGAGCCCTTATTCCGCTCAATTGCGTCTTTAATACGCTCAGTTCCGTATGGTGTCGGACGTAAAGAATCTCACCATCCCATATCTTCCCGTGGGTGTCGTAAGAGGCGACTAAGGGATACACCAGAGAATGGGCAGTAGCGTTCTCTGTGCTCTTCAACAACAAACTGCGATCGCCAACCCGCCTGCCAAGCGTGGCGATTAAGGCAAACCCCCCCAAACTAAATGAATAGCACAAATGAAAAACGGCCCCGAGTACCCGGCAGCCCGTCTACCCTCGACTACGGTAGCGGTCGAGGCGATGGCGTGGCAAGGGGTGCGAAGAATCCCCGGAGTGAACCCGGCTACCCCAATAAACACCGACGACTGGCCCTGGCAACATACAACACGCGAACACTCCGGACCGACGAGAAGATAGCCGAACTCGAGGAAGAATTGAGCAGGT